>JAJSRV010000004.1:1757776-2420616 GCA_021527715.1 Neoseiulus cucumeris | reverse complement strand
TGAAAGTTAAAAGGCTGAAGGTGCACCTACGTTTCAGAAGCAGATGTAGGTTGATGCGATGTAGGTTAACAGGCTCCGGAGGTTTTGTTTGTCTGCTCTCTAGTTCCTAGTCACCTTCGGGGTTTTCTCAATGGACGATTCTATCCTTCCCAACCGCCCTGCACGTTGACTTAGAATCCCTTGTTGTTATGTAAAATTGATTTGATGTGACCAAGAAGCTCCTCATCGGTTTGAATCTCCGGTAAGACAACCGCCGACGATCGACCTCGAAGTCGAACTCGTTCATCGTCAGTGTGGTCCAAAGCTTTTTGCGGTAGGTAACTGAAAAGGGAGTTTTCTCGTTGTATTCGCTTCGTCCTATGTGACCAACCTCCGGGAGAGCCCATGTTAGAAGATGAAATCCTGTTGTGGTCACTGGCAGAGCTGTCTAGAGATGTCGAGGGAAAGATGACGACGACGTCGTGGTCCCCCTCATCACGCTCCAAGGGTCTAGAACAGTGGTTCCCAACCTTTTTCTCTCCGTGGACCCCCACCGTACTTTTTCAGAGCTCGTGGACCCCTTGCTGAAATTTTGCTCTTCAAATGAAAGGGAAGACCCCCGTCCATTCTTGAAAATTTCATCGACAAACGCGAGTGGTATCTCTCCTGCTCTCCCCAAAGGTATTCACATAGATACGACCGAATCGGCCGTGCGCGCTTACTCATAGTTTCGTATACTGATACTGCCACAGCGTTGTTTTCAATTCTGGTTCATCAGGAAGCCCTCCCGGCTCAAACCGCTCAATAAGCGGAATGAATCCGTCGCAAAATACCGGAGTCTAAATGTGCCATACTGAGATCGTAGCTGCCGATTCGCAGTTTCCTAGAACGACGCCAGATCAAGTGCGTCTATTCAGAGCGTGAGAGGCTCGTGTATGAGCGCGGTTCATGGGCGCGTGTTCTTTTTGCTGACTTCTGTTCGGAGGTTAGTATTGCATTCCCGACTCAACCAATCGTTGTGTGTTGTGTTGAGGACCAGAGGTGACGACGAGATGGGGAAGGAGGAGGAGTGTTATACATATCGGGATAGCAGTCAGCTCATATCGTATTCGCAGGAATCACTTCGTTTTGCTCTGTCAGCGCACAACATCCCTCCCTCCTAAGCCTGAAGCTTGAGTTGCTTCGCGTCCTGAAGGCTTGGTACATATCTCCGCATCTGAGAACGTACGGAAGAGCACACGATTTTGCCGTTGTCTTCCCTACCCACGCAAGTCCTGAGCTCCAGAACTGGACTCCGAAACACCCTTCTTGTTTGGAAAACTTGTCAACTCGTGACTTGGAAATCGGGTCTTGTTAGTTGCCTAGGTGCAGGGTTAAAAAGTGGAGACTTGCTATGGCTGGTAACACCGCCTGCACGGGCTTGCGAAGCCTCTGGCTGACCACGAAGCTCTGGCTGGTACCGGACGTACCCAAGGGCGGCTCTGGCTGGTAGCGGAGCGCACCCAAGGGCGACGCCGCGATTTAGTTCCCGGTGCCGATTTGACGCAGACACGCCCTGTCAGTATTCGGATCGGGATTCGGGATCGGGAGGGTTGCACCAGAGCGTTCTTTTTGCTCGGAACTTACCATGGGATGTCATGGACCCCGACCAGGACCTGTGGACCCCCAAAAATTATTTAGAGTCTCGTGGACCCCTGGGGGTCCATATGGACCACGTTGGGAATCACTGGTCTAGAATATAGGCTGACCACCGGACTGCTTCGGCGTTTCTCTTCAAAGCCTCCTGTAGAAGAAACAAGTCTGGAAATAGAGGAAGCTTTCCCGTGACAGTGAACCAATGATTCATCACCTCGTCGGCGAAAAGATATACGGGAAGGTGGTTCCGAGTGAAACACGGAACGAATTTGGACCGAAAAGACGAGAAGAAGATGGTTTATTTATCTTCTTCAGCTGACCACAGCGGTCGAGGCATCTCGCAGACACTCAGAAGAGCTGTTGTTCTAGGACCTCTCAAAGATGTACTCAAAGAGTACTTCTCAATGAGGGAAGATTCTCTCATGGAACGACTTGAATTCTTGAAGCTTCCTTGAAGTATCAAAAACGAATCGAGTTTCTGAAGAGCTTATACGTGAGCAGCAAGTGGCTTCAAGGATCGAGGAGTTTTATCAGCGAGTATGTGCCTAGAGCTGCTACTTGCTGACGATGAGGGAATACATAGATCCGAGGTTCGAATTTCGTCACCGCGAATCGAAGTGTAGCACGAAGATGCCGCCTGTCCAGTTGCCTATTCATGATTGCGGGAAAGGACGGAAAAATTTACTCACAATGTCTCGTTGTCGGACAAGGAAGCAGGAGATGCGTCACACGAGCACGACAGCTTAGGTACGGGTATTCTTGCCGCGAATATTCGGCCCGACGGCTTCAATTCAATACCTAGGTTCAGAAAAGCGCGCTGGAATCCACTCACTCAAGCAAAAACTTTTCTTAGACGTCATGAAAATCCGGAAAAGTCTCGCTGTCCCCCTGCACCGTCTCCCCCTGGAGAGGCCTCATGCCTCCCTTGTTGCGGAATGCTGGCCTATAGCATGGATTGCGGTCGAATCTTTCTGACGAGAAGTTGATCTTTCTCCTTCGATTCGGGGAGAGGACTTCCGCAGATCGACCGACAATTCCGTCGTTTGTGTAGCGTCTTCATGCTACTTGAGACCCCACGCCCGATTATTTGCGAGGCAGAATACTGAGGTAACACCGAGATGGCGGACAGCCTTTCATCGATAGATATCGCTGGAACCCGGAAATCAACTTATCCATTCCAAGACAGACGGAATGGTGAAGATACGAGGTAAGTAAGGCTCAGAATAAATCTCGCATCTTACAACCACCAATGCTATCGTAAGATAACGAGATCTCTCGATCGTTAACGGTTTGAGGGGATGTTCTTACGTAGAAGAACTCCGAAACTTCCGATCTCGTAAGTCTCGCATCGGAGGCCAGACTTTAGCATCACACGACAGCTTTATCCTGCCAGGCGTCACCAGGAAGGGGTGAAATTCGTCTTGGGCAGCACTTTCGAGGGAATGGACTTTCGGTGGTTCTTGAGGTGGTTTAAATCACTTGTAGTTCTCTCTCGGTTGTCTTTGAATACGTCTGCGGTCGAAATCCGCGCAATGAAGCAGCGGCTGTTCCTGTCCAGTCGTGAAATCTTGTGAGTTCCATGACTGAAATGAAATCCAATCGGATCCTTGGAAGCAGCATCGGAATATAGAATGGCTAATTCACTAATCGATGACTCTTGTTTCGTCTGAGTGGTAAAAGTTCAAATCGAAGGAAATGTTTCTTTTGAGGAAAATTTGACCGAAAAATCACGCAAACTGCGATCTCGGATGTAACGGCGCCATATGCAACCCATATTTCGAACTGATGTTGTCCAGTTTCCTCAAATGTATTCCGATCTTTCACGCGGTCCAACCTGAGTAAGTTTGAGTTGGAATATGGATTGGAGGCCTACCCGGTGCCATCAGCAAGTTTTTGACATCGATGTCTCGATTTGAGGTGCACTCACAGCGGCTGTCATACTTGTGGGTCTGTCCTCTTTCACTGTCTCGAAACTTTTGAAAAGTGAGCCGGATCAACTCTCTCCCGGGCGTGATCTGGTTAAATGGATCATACAAGTGGTATGTCAATCATAAAGACAGCTCTAGTGAAGCGAACCGAAATCGCCGGAAGAGATGGACTCGAGCCAAGAGTACACTCTGTTGCAAAATTATGCGCGCACCCCCGTTTTTCATCATAACTTTTGAACGAAGCGCTCGATCACAGTGAAATTTGTCACGAGAGTTAGGTCTCCGTCCTAGGTCAATGACTCCATCGCCAGAATTACGAACTTCCATTTCGGTTGAGTAGGACAGTGGAAAAACTCGAAATCGACTACTTTCATTTGTTGCAAAATTATGCGCGCATCCCCATTTTCCTCCAAAATGTTTGTCTAAAGCGCCTGATCATGTTGATGTCCGTACTCTTCTGTGAATCCCAACTCCGGAGTCCGGACTGAGCATCACTGCGCCGCTGGAACAGTCGATTCCGACTGTTTCATGGAAAAAACGAGAAAAACGGGAATCCGATAGGTTTCCTCCCCCGGGTGGCGTCGAACAAGAAGATGTAACCGAATATTGATAAAGAGCGGTGAAAAGTATTCCAAAAAGTCTTGGAAGAGAAGAATTTGATTTTCAACGAGTTTGCACAATGAATAATGTGTTGGACGTTACTTGGTGGATGAAAATCGTTGGATTCGCGTTTTCTTCGGTTTTTCCATTCGAAAGTTAGGATTCGGGTGCGCCAGCGGTGCAGTCATGCCCGAGAGTAAGGGATTCACAGTGGAGTACGAATTTCAACACGATCGAACGCTTCAAACAAACATTTTGTCGGAAAATGGGGGTGCGCGCATAATTTTGCAACAAATGAAAGTAGTCGATTTCGCGTTTTTCCACCGTCCTACACCACCGAAATGGAAGTTCGTAATTCTGGCGATGGAGTCTTTGACTTAGGTCGGAGACCTAACTTTCGTGACAGATTTCACTGTTATCGACCGTTTCGTTGGAAAGTTATGATGAAAAATGCGAGTGCGCGCATAATTTTGCAACAGAGTGCATAAGAAATTCCTACGGTACATATTTTTCCAGGACTTCTTATCCCTCCGAAATCTCTGTTCAAGAAAGCCTCGACGATGAAAAGCTCTGGCGCTTAGCGAAAACGATACGTTTGTATCACGATCGAGAAACTCAGCGTCGACGATGGGGTGAAGTGATGTTGTGGCGTTCTCCCCTCGCCGAAAAACGGTAAGGGACACCTGGCGGCCCTCTCATACAACGACGATGCGGCTGTTGGAATGCTGCACGCCCGAAGGCACCCACTATCCGCACAAGAGCAAACTGTTTGCTCTACACAAGTGGCCTGACCAGAAAAGTGAACCGTGAAATTCGTCTCCTAGATATCAGCAACTTTTGGATACTTCCGCTTCTCAAGTGCGAAACTTTCGGCTGATATTTTTCCAAAGGTGAGGTTATTCTTCGTGAAGCTCCTGACGCGAACGTGAACCTCGCACGCTGTATTCAAGCACATGACAGTACAGCTGTGTAACTGAAATTTCCTGAAAGCTTTTCCTCGAAGACGGCCATGAGAGTGGCAAAATTGCATACATCAGATATTCGGCACGATGGCGCCGGATACTTTGCAAAAAGTTTCAACCGAATTGCATCGAGATTCGCGAAGTTTAGAGCCTCATCCATCCTGACTGCGCTCGACATGATTCTCTAAAAACCGTTGTCGACGCGTCGCGTACGGATTTGGCGGCGGAATTTCTCGGAGGAAATACGCAGCAGAACAAAAGCCTCCGTAATCAAAATTCATGGATCGAGAGTTTTGAGCAGTAGCGCATCTGCTGGCGGAGAAACCCTTCTGTTTATTTTGAGGTACAGGGAACTCCAAATCTTGAGCGTCATGTTTCTCTTGTGATTCATTTTCTGACGGAAATCTACGAGGGTTGGACATTCCGAGTGACCGACCGGTTCAATTTAGTTGCTACGCTCGCGTCGTCCGTATGTGAGTCAATTTATTGGCTGAAGTCACGAGGAATTGGGCAAAAAGAATGTTTCAAACGGTTTTCAAACACCGTTCGAATTTTTCGAGCTCTTCCTGTTCTGCCGATGCTAGACTTCGACCCTGGCTCGAACGAGTGCTCCCGTTTCCCATCAGGTTCTCTTGACCGCAGGGAAAACTCGGATAATCGGGTGGCTCTGATGTCCCAACGAAATTCCGCTCCGTCGGCGTAAACTCGACCTCGAATCTGTTGGAATCGGAATCTCATGCGGTTGTCAAAAACTGTCATTCTGTTCTAATCCATGGAGCCCTCTCAAGGAAACTCTGAATTATAACATTCGGCGGCACGCACTTTCCAGTGTTTCGGTCGTTTTGTTCGCGCCAGTTGCGCTCGCTTGGCGAACTCGGGGTTCGATTTTTGCTGGGTGACAATAAACTCCAACTCGGTGAGAACGGATTCGCGCGCTCTGAACAGCACTTAGCATGCGAACGGTGCAACTCGGTTTCCGAGGCTGCGATTATGATCAGGCGGCTGGGGCTCATCCTTTAGTGGACAAGTGGGAGTTAAATTTAGACCCGGCTCGTGACCTTGGGTTCACAAAGAGCCATCCGGTCAACCATGATGCATTCAAATGCGCCGACAACCCAATTATTGATTCTGACGAGGGCCATCGTTTGACGGTTCGGCGATATAATTTTCTGCATATTCACGGTTCATGCCGCGCTCTGAGAGAGATGGAGAGCTCTTCCTGAGATGGACTGTGCGGCGAGGAAAGAGAAAGTATACAAAACTTCGAGTTGCTGCTCACGCGAATCTCTTCCATCTCTTTTCTCATCGTTCATCAGCTACGCGTAGAGACTGAGTGCTTCCCATTGCCGAAAATAAGCGGATAAGTTACACATATCGGAAAATGTTTAGCCTACGGGCTGGCTTGCGGTTCTTTTATGGACTTGCCGACAGTTCCGCTACGGAAATTCTGTTTCCCGATTAAAACTCATCCGACCCGTGACGTCCCTGCTTCTCAGACCGCTTCACAAGGAACGACCTCAAGCCATTAGCTTTTTTGGCCGCAGCAAGTTCACGGATGTCGATCACGAATTTGATTTTGAGCATTTCACTTTTTCGTGTTCTCTCTGCGTTCTGCCCAGCTCGTTGTTCATTGCGTGGATGTTTCTGTTATCGTAAAAGGGCTGCATTTTTCTGTCGACAACTCAATCGACTCGCTCTTTCCTCCCGCGATCGCTTTAATTCTCTCGACTGTTTCGGGAACTTTCGAAACCAAATCAGCCCGCGTCCTTCAATTTCTCATCGGCTAACTGAGATTCCTATAAAACGAATGCGAGAGTGAATTTTATGGGGGAAGCCATTTCTCAAAGCTTCCATCGTTTGATCGTCTGCTTTCGTTTCGAGAATCATTGTCGCTGAGAGAAATAGCTGACACTTCGAAACCCAGTCGGCGAGGTATCGATCGATGAAAGAGTTTTTGGATTTATCGGCGTCATCGAGGAATGAAATGACAAATGTCAACGCTTCGCTTAGCATTGTAATCGGCTGGAGTCGTGACTGCGCTCTTGGAGCTTGACGAAAGTGCTTGCTCGGAATGAGTTTCGACTCGGCAGTGAGCTCGTCCGTGGAGATTCTACCATTCGGACTTTGATGAGACTCCGTGACATCATCGGCCTTCGGTGGAGCACTTCCAACTTTGGCGGAAAGAATGGTCGATAGTTGAATTAAGTTCTTTTCAAGATAATCATCGACAATGGAGAAAACAAGATCCACCTGAGGAATTTCAGGCATCGAGCCAGTAAGCGGAGCTTCGTGTACCTGTGGTGGTTGCCTGAACGATAGGGACTTGTCATAGGGAAAGGACGCCAACATCGCCTTCACAGCTGTTGGATCAATGCCCTGAATTCGAAAGCAGATCGCGGTTGGAGCAAAGTCGGTGTTCCATTCTGCCTCAGTGTATTCGGGGCGGCTGCCTAGTCCGTGAAGTTTGAGAGCCACTTCAGAATCCAGCTCCGATTCTTCCAAAGACGTGAATGTCCCTCCGTGTTTCGAATGGACCGTTTGCTGAATGCGATCATAGCCGCGGTTACAAAGCGAGAACAACTCCCAATCTGAGGCGTGTCTCATTCTTCGGGGAACCTTGGCTATTTTCTCATATCAAACCGTTGAAGTAAATTGTCCAGTTCTGAAGGAACTTTGTGTTGCCCCAGTCTATCGGAAGCTTACTTCCTGCTCGGACTCTGTTTCTCACGAAAATCCAAGTTATTTGAACACTTGAACCTCTGGAATAGTAGAAGGTGTTCCATATTGGACCACAGCTTTCTCTTTGGATTTCTATCTTCTCGATTCATATTGAGTTCAAGTCACCGAAGGTTTCAGTGGGTCTACCTACAATGCATCAACAGACGCGTATAGCTTCCTGAAGAGTCTATTCAGCAATGAGCTGATGATTCTGGCTCTAATGTCTTCCGTCTAGCGCCGCTTTTCGACAGCGTCTTCTGCTGTTATGGCGGCTTTCGCTGCGGGTTCGTCATTTGTCAAGGTTGACTCGCAGACACCCGCTGAAGTTGGCAGAGCGCCTTATCACTCAACTATGAGATGATTGTGACGAATGTGCTCTTCTGTGAAGCTGCATATTAAGAACGCTTTCAAAAGTTCCATTAAGTCTGTCAATAATTCAGTTGCGACAGCGTTGTCGAGAATCTGATTTCCGATACGCTAACGAAGTTTCGAACATAGTGAGATGAGGAACTTCAAATCATGCAACTTGATGAACTCAGAGGTCTTTCTCGCCTCTTTTAGAATTCTGACATCATCGTATGCTGAGCAGGTGAAACCTAGTTCTTTTGATGAAACACTTACAGATGAAGTTCGATCTATTATCCTCGACCAATTCATTGTTTTGCGCGAATTCATTTATGAATGAGTGCAATCAAAGCAACTGAGGTTTCAGTTCTCGCGCTCAAGCTGCGTCTGAGTGATAAAGGCACGATTTGATACATAAAATACGAAATCGTTCTCACGATGGTTCACGTACCATAGTTGTCGTGGAGCTACACCATTCCGCTTCGGAGCTTTGATTGGACGTGGCCGTAAGCTCGAATACCACGTTTGCCACATACGACCAAGCCTCCGGTGACCTCCAACAGAACATCCTCGCTGTCGAACCCTCGGCTAGGTTCCTTCTTGAGCAGTCGCCGTTCATCTTTGAGGTCAGTAAACGCCATAGTTCCGTAGATTACGGCTGCAGAGGAAAAACGATGATTCTGAGAAATCTGACTTTGACTCAGCTCAGGTCTCCCCTCAAGGAGGACCTCAGGTCTTGATCCTCGTTCAGAATAGTTTTCTAGACTCAGCATCGCTTCTGGCACCTTCGAAAACGGTCGAAAGCCCTTGATGAACTTGCTTCATCTGACGCTCGGGTGTACATCTGCAAACAGAAGTTCTTTGAATCGGTGAAGTTGGCAGGAACGAATAGAAGAAGAACTACAATGGACACAAAAAGAGAATGGAGTCGAGTCGAATTTCTGAAGAAGTCTGTTCTGACCGATTGCTCAGAAAACGCGGCACGGCGCAAACGCGATGAGCATTCCTCCGGTTCGAAGATTCTCTTGGTTCAAAGTTTAGGAAAACTTGTATTGAATGACCTCACCGCTTCTTGATCGGGAGAGACCGATCACCGCGGATTCCGAACTCCACACCTCTAACTAGATCTTTGGCAGCGGTCCCGTCTGGGTGACTTTCGATTCGTCGTTGACGCTTCCCTATTTATCCGCATTGGGTCAGCTTTTACCGGTTATCCGTATCTTCGGAATCATTGGCCTGATTCCGATACACCGAAACCTGTCGGAGACATTGCCGCTGGCATTTACTGTGTGGTCAACTTGTTTAGCCGTCGTTGCTAGCTTGGTGGGTGCTCGTGGAAGAAGTCGAAGGTCACCACGACAAACATCGCGATTCCGATAGTTGGGTGGCACGGAAACTTCTGTGCCGACAATCTAATGCTAGCACCATTTCATTGTTTTAGTTTGTCCGCACAGTGTGCCAAGTCTATTTGTAACCGCCGCGCCGCCGTCAACAAACGTGTCGTAGAGCGCGAAGCACAAGTTTCTACAACTTACAGGGCCCGTCAGACTGAAATTCTTTTTTTCTCTTCCACAGAAACTCCCACATCATGTCCACTTGAGCAAAACGCGACGCTTTGATTACAACTCCGAACAGTATGGTAAGTCGCCTCGATAGGAACCTCGTTTCTCGTATCTCGTTTCGGTTTCTTCTGGAAAGATGGTTTTGGTTTGAGCAGCTCATTTTGAAGAAGGTGATAAACGTTTTGACATCGCCGGGAATTCGGAGTCGGTACGAAGACCAACATTGCCGGGCAGCTCATGCCGTCAATGGACCGATGCAGGGACAGCTGATGTCAGGGGTATAAGTTTCGGACACAGAAAAAGCCACATTCTGAGCGAAGTGTTTTTCCCAGCTCGTTGACGTTTCACAAGCGCGGAAGGTGCGATGTTTCAGCTTGGTACGCAAATGCCCACCATCGTCTTCTGTCAAGTATTTGGCGTTTGTTCTGAGCCTTCTGCTCAGTGGCAATTCATCAAACCGATCCGGACGGCTGAATCCGAAGACCGTTCCCATGAATTTTCATTCATTCACAAGTCAGTGTCAAGAAAAAAAGTTAGATCCGTTGCGTCCTCTTTCGATGATTGCCGGGACGGAAAATACGCGTCGGAAAATCTTGTTTCGCGTTCAGCACAAGGAGAAGTTTTTTTTTTGATACGGAAACAGCTGTTTCGCCGAGTCAGGCGGCTGTGCGCGTTTGAAATTTTCTAATACAATAGAGAATTCACCTTCGTTCGGTGGTTGGAGGGTTGAAACGTAGCAGTCGTAATGGCTGATACTTGTTTGAAGTCTGGCGCTCAAAGATCGATTTCACTGCTGGGGAAACGCGAAGCCAAAGAGGGAAAGAAAAGTGTATCAATTCCTCTCATCATGATCGACTGCGAACGCTGTCACGAGAGTTGAAAGCAGATGGAGGAAAGTCTTTCGAGTGTGCGATTGACTGAGTCGTCGCATGATGATTCGCAGGAAAGTGAAGGCAGTCAACCTCAACACGAACTGTGCATATTCAGATAGTCAATATTCTAACAAATCATCCCGTTGCTCGAGAAGTGCAATCGAGCCTGAACGGCGCTGAAGATTGCCATCATCATCATGTGTTCAGCTCTATTCGTTTAATGAAAACACCAAACCTGCGTACACTTCTCCGCCGTCCCTTCGTCCGCTGGCTGATTTCTGCTTTTGGCCCACTTCAGCCAAACGACTTCATGATTCGTCCGGCATCGGACCTCTTCCGGCTCCGATCAGCCGTCGAAGCCGTTAGTGAATGAAAGATGGCTCATACTATCGAATATATTGGGCCGCGAAGCGGCGCTTTTCTCGTTCATTTCATCCGTGGAATGATGTGATGAGAACAGCTCGTTCCGAGTCGGATCGAGTACCGCACAGAAGTTTCAGAAAACTTCATGAATTTCGACGCGAGTGAAAAAGAAATCTGATTTCAATTGATTCACCAGTCGCGGCTATTTCGCCACCATCAGCCATCGTTTTCCACCGAAACAAGCGGGCGTGATTGTCGCAATGGCGCAAATACCGAATATCATTTATTCAGATTACAGAGGCAAGCGTCGATTCCCGAAATCGTTTCAAACTCAAATTCGGTGAGATTGGACTTCTGTTCCGTGAAGAAAGAATGGGCGTTTCGTTTGTGTTTGCTGAATCGTTCTCTCCTATTTTTTAAGGAACATCCGGCCTGTGTCTCGTTTTTCTGTCTTCCGTACGAATGAAGAGAATCACACAATGCCTCCTCGCGGGGGAATTTCGAGCCGATTCCTGGCGAGAGCTGCGTGTGCCAAGGATTGTCTCATGACGCTGGCGTCCCTCGGAGCTTGCGCCGAAACACAACAATTCCGATCATTTGGTCCATCGTTCAAATGCGATCGCTTCACGGCTGCAAACAGCGCGCGGACTGTGTACGGTTTGACGGCCTCACGCACTCTGTAAATTAGAAACTGCTAGTTCAATATGCACAACTTCGAGTTCAGTAGCTCCGGATGGCTGCCGCATGGCTGTCTGTCATTTCCCTGACCTTGGCCTTTGTCGGCGCACTCGGGGCGCCGACCCTCCGACAAGGACTCCCCACAACGATCTTTTGGTTTTTGAGTTTCGAACGGCATCGGTTTCCGGGCCGAAATCGTTGAGTGCGCGTGTGTGACGAGGTCGTACGCGTCCCGAGGAATATCCACATCGACCTTAAGCCAGTTTTCCGCGGTAGCATTGAGAACCCATTCGAATGTCGTCGTCCATAAATTCATGACGTTTTTCGGGTATTTCTGAAGCGGGTGTGTTTTCGAGGCAATTCAAGTCATTGCGAGCCCTGCTGACAAGATCTCCGTTGTCACAAAGTCAGAGATTCCACTTTGTTTATATTCAAACTTCCACTGTCAGTTGATTTGTATATTTGGACACGATCTTGAGCCCATTTTCGAGTCGCTGAATGAAAGTCAAACATGAACTACTTCCTGATCTCTACCGTCGCAGTTTTGCACCCGGATTTGCGGAAAAAACACATGAAAGTCAAACAGGAAGATATATTCTCGAAACTTTGTTAGCAAAGCGGAATCGGGATGGAAAACGGAATCATGTAAAACTTCCAGAGTTCAACTCCGATTCAACTCGGCTGAACCGGATGCCAGGAATGTTTGAAACCGTTCATATCGTTCATTACCTCGGACGCACTGTGGAGAATTGGGTAGCATCATGAGCGTGGAATGCATGGCTGAGTACATCGAGACGTGACCTCCAGTGGTTGTCCGATCTTCACTTCCTAGCGCAAACAAAATCGCGAATGATAGTTTGATTATGGAATTCTGCCCCATATCCGAGAAAAACACCTATGAACTTCCACTCGTGTCGGAACTCCCGAGTTAAAGACCTGGAATACGGCTCGAGCTGAGAGAGTAGGTCGAATGGGATGCACGTACATTGAGGCCGCCTGATGTCTTGTTTACAGGGTCGAATGCTTCACCGCGCTCTGATTTTGCTGGCAGCTACAGTTCCCTCCTGGGCATATCCTTCAGGAGCTCCGGCGGGAACGTGTCTTCCCCTCCTACCTAGACACGATACGAATCCTCAATCGACTCCTTCCCCTTACCGCATCGAAGTAAACTCACGAGGAAATGAAGTCCAGAGTGAGTTTGAAAACGTCACAGGGAATAGATCCCTTCAACGATCGGATTCAGCTGGTCCCATCTAACACATATTTCTACATCACAGTTGATCTCGTTGGGAACGAGCCGTTTAAAGGATTTCTCATCAACGCCCGGTTGGCTTCGGATCCGCAGAGGATTGTTCCAGGCTTTTTCTCACCTTTCGTCGATCCAAACGCCCAAACACTTGACTGTTTGAGCGAGAAAGATGTAGGTCGTCGATGAAGCTTTTCAGTGAGCTGATGCATTTCGATCCCTCAATCACAATTCGAACTCGTCTCTCAATTTTCTGAGTTTCCAATTGCAGTCCGGAATCACACACACGAGTTCAAACGACAAGTCCGCTATCCGGGCAGTATGGAATGCGCCGCCTGGCTTCGATGACAGAGTCATATTCGTGTAAGTGCTCCACAGAAAAGATCCCGAGTAGATCAACGACTCCTGTTTACCTTCTCAAGACGTGGTACGATGTGATTCGATATTTTCCAGGGGAGCCGTGGTGAAATCCTACGATCAATTCTGGTCGGATCTCCGATCGGTCGAGGTTCAGGTCAGGGGTACAGGTGCCGCCCTCGTTAAAGCTCAGATTCCGGAAAGAGTTTATGATAACTGCGGAGTCACCGATGGCTGTTTCGGTCTTCCCCTCAACTGCATTGCCTCGAGGAAATGCGAACTCGTTCTCGGCTATCACGAGGAACCTGGATATGGGCAAGTTGATTGGTCTTCTTTTGGAGAACTCGGTCGGCTGGTGCGGCCTTCAGACATCATCGCGGAATGAGTCTATTTTTCCATTGGAGTTGTCTTCATTTTCCAGATATTTCTTCCAAATGGTTACAACTGCCGGTACGAATAAGTATGTGGCAGCGGGAATTTCGCATGACAATCTCATGGGTAACGATGCTGTTGTGGAGTGCGTCGACATCTACGGCAACCTCGAGATCAGGTGAGCAGATGTTCTTGGACGATGGTTTTTCTTCAGTGTGCCGATGAAGAGTCAAGGACTAAACTGGATCGATCGATCTTCCAGGGAGTCCTGGAACGTTGCTCAAGGACGCTCCAACGAAATGACAGCGTCGTCCAGCGTTCAAAAGGTGGCGCAGAGTTCGAACGATGGCGTTCAAAGTTGCCAATGGAGGAGACCCTATAACACGGTGGTCAGAGGAACGACATACGATCTGCGTGACAAGAAATACATTCTCTTGGCAACAGGCAACATCTCGCCAAACGGAAGTGGGTGGAGTTTCGGTTACGATGGTTGATCAGATGTATACGATCGACAAACCGTGGGCAAACTCTGATTATTCAAGTCAAACTCTATTTCAGGCAAACGGTACCACGATCAGGCGGTTTCGTCGGCGAGTGTCGTTGATTTCAGCGCTTTGCGAGTCGAAAGGGGAGACGATTCCCATGCTTGGGTGCAAACGCATGCAACTCTCATGACAGTCGCGTGGCTTTTCACCGCCTCGCTCGGCATGATGATCGCGAGACACTTCAAAAACGTCTGGGAGGATAAGATGCCATGCGGTGTGAAAATGTGGTTCGCCGTAAGTATCGTTTAGACCAAGAAACTCAACTTCCGAAGACTGAATTTCGACCCGTCGAAAACGTGTCTCGATCTCTTTCAGTGCCATCGACTTCTCATGATTCTGACGCTCGTCTTCTCGATCGTTGGCGTGTCCATCATGTTCTTCCGTTTTGGGATTTTCACGCCGCAAGCCGGTCTGCATCCAATCATAGGTCTGATCTGCGTTGCTCTGTGCATCTGTCAGCCAATCATGTCCTTATTCAGATGTCATCCAGGAACAAAGAACCGTCCACTCTTCAACTGGGCTCACTGGTTCGTCGGGAACACCGCACAGATTCTCGGAGGTAAACGACACACGCTCAGACGAATATCAAGACGAATGCGTAATTTCGAGCTTTCGAGACGATTCGTGTTCTTCGTTTTTCACCGACCCGGCTCCTTAACCCGAATCTAACCTCCCGCGTCGTATTTTGCAGTCGTTGCGATTTTCCTCGCTGTAGACTTGGCAAAGGCAGGCCTTCAGGAGATCTCCTGGTTCATCTATCTCATCATGGCTTTCGTGATCTTCAACGTCCTCTGCCATCTCATCCTTCAAATTCATGGATTCTCCGTGGATAAGAGAGGTAAACTTCACCTCTGTTTCATTTCTAAGGGCTCACCATTGTTTGCGAACCCGATATTGAAGTTCTTGAGAGACGCCGAAGGACTGATCCTGGAAAAGGGGATCCTGAAATCGTCCACTAATGGATGACATTTCAGTTTCGACCACGCCGGACATACATCTCCAAGCCATGGGCTCTACCGCCTCCCAGATGGCTCCGGTGCAAATGATCGAGACCAAGGACTCGCCCGGCAGTGAGTTCCGACGTTTCATGTTGGGAATCTACATCGTCGGTCTGCTGTTCATCGTCGGAGCCATGGTGGCCGTGGTATGGCTCACTAGAACAGAACTCATCTGAGGTGCGATTGAAAACTGTCCGACCGAGCTCGAGTCCTGAATTTCAGAAGGCCCTGCGGGAAGACTCGCAGGCTGCCCGTTTTGAGGAGATGTTGTCGCTGTATATATAGGAAAAACCGTATTTATTGTGAATCGACGAAGCCGTTGTATCGATACCATTTATCTGCATCAAATCGCTGGTGTTTTTGGAATGATTGAGAACTGAATTGAAGGGAAACAATGTTCCACCGGATGTTGCAAGGTCATCAAGGAAGATTGGTTCGAATTGACTCGCATATCATTTATATGAAGTTGATGTGTGTAAATAAATCTCGATGCTGTTAACACTCCTTAATCGGACCAGAAGCGTCCTATGGGCTGTTCTCCCGTCTTTTTGAGCTGTCTCACGCTGCTTGTTGGAGCATGGTTGCGTGGTTGTAAAAATTCAAGAGCACTTCAGAGTTGTGGACGAATGATACATTATATCTTCGCTGCGGTGAACCATTGCAATATTACATACCTCAGAAGCAGTGGCATGTTGAGGGGAGGGGGTGGAGGGGCGGTCCGCCCCGGGCGGCACTTCCGAGGGGGCGGCATTTTTGTTTTCTCGGACTTTTTTCTTTGTTCTTGGTCGTCACTTCAGGCTGACCGAGGTCCGGGGGCGGCGTTTTCAAGTTCCGTCCCGGGCGGCACACTGCCTAGATACGCCGCTGCTCAGAAGCCTACAGTTCGATGTATATATTTTATACACAAGAACACAATCCTTCCGGTCATTCTTTTCATACTTCGCAACGAACATTCTAGTGAGTTTTGAAAGGTTCGATGCTTTCCCTAGCGGGGACCGGGGACCCCTCCCGTTTACTGATCTACGAATTATTCGCAGTTTGTTTTGTTCCACGGCAAGACACCTTAGATCAAGGAGTCATCTTTCGCACTACTTACAATATTCATTGTTTATTTGCCTGACTGAGGATGTTGTCGTCGTCCTTCAGTCAGTAGAACATGGGAGCGCTTCGCAAGCGTTTCTCTGGGATAATCTCGACGGAGTTGTCCCAAACTGGAGGGAATTCGAGCGGGACGACTTTGTGGAAAACTTCATGAGAACACTAGACAAGGCTACGCAACGCAATTTAAGAGGCTTCATGAAAGCATTCTTGATAGATTTAGAACAATCCGCGCGGGACGGGAGGAGAGACGGGAAGACGGAGAAAGTAAAAAAGAAGAGGGAACGGGAAGGGAATTCGCTTTTACTTCGAAAAAGGCAGGGCGGCGAGTGTCAATTCCATAAATTCTTTGGTGGGGCCTTCAGCCTGCCTCTAGGCAAGGAAATTCCAGCTTTTTTGGGTGGTGCCAGCTGTGTCCTCGTCGATGACATTACCCGGATCGGCCGTAAGAGTGAGTCTTTCTTTCGGGTCCCGGATCTTCAGATTTTGAAAGAACACCGCTTGTCCTCCAAGATTGTCGAGTATACCGACCAGTGGCGTGGCGACCCCTCGTGATGCCCGGGGCGGACCCTTTCTGTGATGCCGCAAAATGAAAATTCCCGGCCCCTTTTTAAAGGTTCGCTGCCCCATTTTGGAGGTTTGCTCCCCCATTTTAGAGATTTGCTGCCCCAGATCCCAGACCTGAAGCCTTGATGCCTGGGGCTAAGGTCTGGTCGATCAAGCGCACATTCCGGAAGTTGGGAATAGGCAGGTGAGACGATTCGTTTCGACTCCCCCGGATTGAGGATTGCATTCCTCACCCACCATGACTACGGCTATCTCCTTGTCAATTGGAGGATTGAATCGTCGTTCGTGTTCTTCTACTGGGTCCATGTCAGCCCTGATTCGAACCACGTGCGTGTCATATACTGGCCCGCCTTGAAGAGCAGTCTTGAACCCCCAAATAAACCTATTGTGCTCGTTGAGTGTTCATGATGGATCGAATACGCGGATTGACCTCCTCATCAGCTGCTCCCATCAACTACATCAGAAGAAACTTATGCTCCTGCAGCCGGTGGAGGCAACGTAGAGAACCGTGAATGACTTCAATGGAATCAAAAACGAGTTTGGGAGGAACACATAGAGAGTTTGATTATTCGAACGAGACGGAGAATGTGCGAAAAACAGGCAAGATCGAGAACTTCGAGAGCGTCAGCGGACAAACTTGGAGCATGGATTTGCTGTGCCGCGGAAGAAACGGGAAAACTGAGAAGTCTTACGGAGTTGTAGCTTTTCTGATTATTCAGAGCTTGGGGACAACATTTCCATTTTATGAAATCCCGTTTAGGCGAATGTTTTAAATCCCCCATTGTATGCATTTTTGGTCAAGGGCTCTCGGATTCCGTGCATCGAACTCCGCATTTTCGGTGAACGTTCATTTTCTACTCATAACGCATGAGTCGCACGGGGATGGAAATACCACAGTAGACATACAGACGCAGACAGATAGTCGAATAACGAACGTGGCGGAACGGAGTACTGAGTGTTCCGCACGAGAACATTCAGCTGCGTCCCCTGTCAACCCCACGAGAACGATACTGCGCCCCTCGCCACTTCAGTGCCCGAATGTCAGTCGGAGTTCTGTCGACCTGAACTTCCTAGCTATACGACCAGCGGGCTACTGTCCTCCCTCACGAGACGACAACTGTTCTCTTGTTTTCGTTAACAGTTCTCCGGCAAATTCTTCTCGCTGGTACATTTTGTCTCGATCCGTGTTTTTTCCAGATTCTTTCTCACTTGAGTTCTTCTAAATTCTCTCTCACGAGTCGCAATCCTCCATGATTCTGATTCCTTTCGCGGTGGAATTGTGACTGTGTTGCTTGTAAACATGACTCGGGACAATTCCTGCCGCCGGAACTTTTGTTTTCCTCTTTCGAACGCGGACATTTCCTGCTCATCTCTCGATTTCTCTCATAACAAACGGAGAATCGAGCGAGCGGCAAACCGAGATGTTGAACAAGGAACTAGGAAACGATAGGGAGTTGCAGATCCTCTTTCCATGCTTTTCTATTGTTTGATATATTGACAGAACTAAACAGCAATGAATTCGAAATCTTCGGATTCGTATTCTAACCGCGCTCAAAGTGTCACTTTTCTCATATCTGTTCCATCTCTGTTGTTGCACTGGAAATTCCATCACGGGTACCCGTTCGTCTTTCCGATACATGTAACATACATAACACAATTTTTAATACTAATATCAGGAAACGTTATATTTTCATTTCCCCTGCATCGGTAAAATATTCTTGGAAGACTCAAAAATTCGGCAAGGTCGAAACCTTTAGTCAGCGGCGATTCTAGAGATCCGTTTCTCGTTCTCGCGGAAGATATCGTTTAGAAGATAAATCTTCGTTTTGATCTTCATTCTCATTCTCATAGGAACGGCACGAGCGATGACAAGAACAGTATCTTTGTCAATTACCTCGGAATCAACAGCGCCGAACGAACGGAAAAATGTCGAACGAGCACAAGGTGGCGACGCCGACAACAATAGCGGCTACGACGGCCGACGGTAGGCGCAAAAGAGAACTCCGCGCGCCCCGGCTGTGCCGCGCCGTGGTCGACGTCCAACAGCCGTAGCCTGGCTGGCTGGCTGTTCGTCTGTGTGTCTGTCTCACTAGCAAGCTAACTGACAAGCTAGCCGACTGGCAGGGAGACCGGCAGTCATGCTTGCCTCCCTGCCGTAAGCAACCGCCGCGACATAAGAAGCAGTCGCAGGCAGCACCAGCGCCGCGGTTCCCTCGCCGACAAGTTTGGGCTAGCAGCAGAGATCAGCGTATCATTGTAAACAGTGGCCCGTTCGAGCGCTCTGTGGAATGTTGAAGTTTTTTGTAAATTTTACGTCTTAGACGGCGTCCACTCTGTACAGGTTGGTAGAAAATTGAGCAGTGAGAAATTCTGGTGTTTGTGAACAGTGTAGTGAAGTCTTCTATGATATGGTAAGCGCGCATTCTCTCAACTTGAACAGTGACATCGGCGCCTCCACTATTGCTGGTGGGGTCGCTCAGGCAGCAGTGGGATAGGCTCTGCGGCCGGGGCCACGGCTGCGACCACTCATTTCAGTCCTGATTCAGTGGCTTCTTCTCCTTTTCTCTTTGAACAAATAGTCCGTTTCCAACTTGAAGGGGATTTGCTATTTTTTCCCGAAAAGAGAAGAAATTTCCCGAGGGTCAGTCTTATGATGTGTTCGATTCTTAACGCTGCCTCCGGATACCTGTCAGAAGTCGGTTCGCGCTGCGCGAACGATTCCGCCTGCGGTCATCGAAGCCTTTTGAGACCGAGAATGAAAACATTGTGAGTCCGTCGGTGTTGAGCGCGTAAAAAACGCTGATGAAAGCGAAGGCCGCGCAGCAGCCGCAGAGCCCGCGCCATCGTTCGGCCTTTTTCATTTTTTCCAATTACGGAAGTAGGCTGACTGACTGACTGGCTGGCTACGGTGGTGGTGGTAGTGGCTGGCGGCCGCTGTTTTGGGTTGCTTGGCTCACTAACTGACTGGCTTGCTGGTTGGCTGGCTGGCTGCATGGCTAGCTGGCTCACGGGTTTGCCAGGCTGCCGACTGACTGACTGACTGGCTGGCTGGCTGGCTGGTCGTTGCTGGCGTTCAATCGCGCTGGTTCCTCCGCTGTTACTGCTGGATGGAAGGCGCGCCGTTCTTTCGCGCTGTTCTGATTCCGTTCTCAGCTGAAGTTTCGTTTGAGGGAGTAAGAGAGACAGCCTTCTCGAAGCACGTCGGGAAGGTGGCGAAGGTCATCTTCGAGAAAACCGATCGAGGTTCAATCGTGTGATCAGACACTGCGTCACTCAGTCCTTGATCAATTGATTAGAAATGCATGAATCGGGGATGTTCAGGATGTGATTAGAGTTACGAACACGTTCAGGGAGCCATTGAGTCGTTGGATGAGAAACTCATTAAATAAAGCGCAATGATTGTTCGATGACTAAAGGAGTTTCATTCAGACAATTTCGGAGAAGTGTTTCAAGTGTCATTCGAAAATCCACGGGACTCGCGGACAGAACTCTTCCCTAATTTATTCCCTCTGACTTCTGGAAACGAATCGAACTGATGAGCAGTGCAGGACGATCTTGATCCGTGCGCGAAAAACTCTTTCGAGTCCAGACTGCACCGGCCGTACGAAGTTCGCTACTCTCAGACTTCTTCGGTGTCATCAAGTCGCCGCTCGTGTCGCAGTCTCCACCGTTGGCGATGGTGATGAGGATGGTTTAGAGAGGCAGCAGAGCTAATTTCCAGCTTTGAGGAAACCGAGTTCTTCATAGAAAGAACCCTACATCGAGAGATGATCGTTGTAATGATGGTTGTTGCCCGAAACGCCGAGCGACCGGCTGGTGCTCAGACTGTGTAGCTAGACGGCTAAACTGTCGGCGAGCCGGTTGGTAAACCGCTTGCGATGAAACAATGAACGGGAGAGAAAGGACTCAAGAGGAAAAACTGAAAATCTATCTCAAGTGGATGAAGCTTCAAGTCGTTGTATGTGGTTGGCGCGGCCGCCGCGCTAACCGCGCATGTTGCCGTCCAACTGTTCTCTTCAATCGTGATTATGGCGAAAACGACGATGGAACAGAAGAGGAAAAAGAACAACGATGGTGACGAGGGAGTTGACAAAAGTAGCGTCGAGGGTCGTCGGGCTTGCCGTAGCCGCTATATTGCCGCCGCCGTGGCCGTTGGTTGTTCGTCCCATTTGTAAAACAATAGCTGCGAGTATTTGATAGCAGGCGCTGTAGTCTGTTCGTCAGTCAGTCAGTCAGTCAGCCATCTCTCCAACCAGTCAACGAACCGATGAATCGAGCAACCAGTTAGCCAGGCAGCCAGCCGACAAATCATTCTAACACCTGACCGAAACACTTGTCGATCTGCAGTTTCTCGCTTTCTGAACAAAGAAAAATCCTCTCTTGATCGGAGATCCAGCAGCAATCAGATCGAGCCCGATCGAACAAGGAAGCGAGCTTTTGCGGATCGTCTTTCTAAAATCTGAGATCAGGGGATTGGAACCCAGTACGGCATTCGCGTAAGCTCGCTGTGACTTCTTTCGAGTGAGATCTGTGGCGGGGCAAACGGTTTCGAGGTTCGCGACCACGTAGAGCCGCCCGCATTAATGGATTGAGATTCGATCGTCTCGGCTTTTTTCTCCCGAGCTGGAAAACAAAAAGAAGAAGACCGACGCGTCGATGAAGCTCGGTGATACCCGAGTGTTTATGTGACCCAACGGTCTCCAACTCACTCGCTCAGTCAGTCGTTTGTCGATCGTCGACGTTCAGACTGGCGCGCGTGAATCGTTTTAGTTGAGGGAAGATCGTAGTGAAAGAAAAGTCGTTCTCTCTGTTTCTATTTTGTCTCTTTCGTCCTCCGTACCTGGGTTTGTGATTATTGTTCCCGCGGTATTGTATCGTCTGGCGAAGTTTCCGCCCGGCCGTAAGGCTGCTTGGGGTTCGAATCCCAGTAAATGAGCTCCGCAGATGGCATTTGGAGATATTGTACGGACCTCGCGGCACAAGCGTCAGCGCTAAGTCCCGTCATAACGAGGGAAGGCGCAACTAGATGAAACTGTCGAAAGCGGATCGATACGATCAATCAGTCAATCTATCTGTTTCTCTCGGGAGCAATGGACCGATCAACCGTCCGAGTCGTCCAATCGTTATCATTCCTGGTGTAGTTCCGATATGAATTCGTGGAGTTGAAAACCGATTGATTTTCCACTCGATTCTCTCGGTTCACTCACAAATCGGAAACGCTGAACTCGTTTCCGCGTTCGCTCTTTGGTGGCATTTAGCGAGACTTGCGATTTTTGTTTGAATTCTGTCGCGGCGATGTTTGTTTCTCGATTAAAATGGCTCGTTCGGCGGGAGTTCTCTGTTCCGCCGACTCGGATCGAGCTCGCTGAAAACTCGGAATGTTTCCACGAATAGGAACAGGGAACTGAGAGTGAGGAATGGAGGAGAAAGATAAGACTTCTTTCGAAAGCCTACATCGCCTTTTCCACGGAACGGGGACGAGTTCGAGAAAGCACAAGATGAATTCCTCTAAGACCCCGAAATGAGCTCTCGGATTGCTGGAAGCGTTTTCGGTCTCCTGGCTTGGCCGTTCAAAGGAGTTTGTAATGCACTCTCCCGCGCCGACTGGGTGCCTCACTCCTGCAGATTGGTTTTTCAGAGCGCAGAGTTTATTTTTCATAATTTCCGTCCGCGCGGGCTCATCATGCGACAAAGGGTGGACGCGAGTGTTTGACCATGTTCATTCGTTTGTTCGTTCAGTTGCTGCCTGCCGGCCGGCCGGCCGTCTGACTTTTGGTCGCTCGCTTGCTCGTTGAAGAGTGTGGGCGGCTTCGTAATTCTAATTTTGTTGTTTGGAGCAGCAAACTGTGTTGCTGATGTCGGAACAAAATGCTTCGAAGTCGACAGAGAGCTGTCGCGGGACGCTTGTGTTACTTTGAAATAACAAATATCTTCTTTCTCGTTCCACTGAGGCGGCGGCAACGGCAGAAGCAGCAGCGGCGGCGGCGGCGGCAACACTACCAACACCAACAATAACTCTGTTTCTGTCGAATATGTTTCCCATGCTTGCTTCAAGGATTCCGCGACCACGACGACCACGTTCGCTCTATGACAAGCGAAAACATATCGCCGAAGGCTTCTCCTGAGAGAGAACTCCTGTCGAGCTCTGCTGAGATTTCGGATTAGGTTTCCCATATTTTTCAATCGCCCGAGATTTCTCGATTCCGAAGATGGAGAACGTCGCGTGTGGAGGATTTTCTCTTGTCCGGGACCCAACGTTGACGAATAACGTCGATAAGAACCTCCTGGACACAGAAACTTTTGCGACGGCTCCCGTTGAGATTGGGAGCATGTGAAAATAGACTACAAGAACATCTGGAGAGCGAAGTTCCCGAAAGTGGACTTGGAGCCTTGGATAGTGGCAAAGCGAAACTTGTCGAATCGTGAGAAATTTTCTAGATGACAATGTTGTTCTGAAAAGAAACTTGAGATATCGAAAACCGGGGAAGATAGGCCAGAGGCGGCAATCGTGTCGGAAATATTCAGATCGAATTTCCTTGTCGAAGAAATCAAAAATTTTGAAAACTTTAAGGTTGGCGGTCCTTTCTCGGAAATGCCGAAGAATTGAATACGCGGCAGAAAAAAAACTGAAACGGAAGAGTTGCACGCGCATGGTGATGATGATGATAACAATAATCGTGGCACACGAGTCGGCCACGGCATATAGAGGCTCGTCGCGAGACGGCGGAATTTTTCCAAATACGAATCACCGCTGCGACCGTGTTCGATGAATCCTACGTAAAAACGCAGCGCGCTCGCTTCAGAAATGCGGGTCTCGAAGAGGAATTCGTCCAATATGTATAACAGGGCGCTTGCACGAACGCGCCGCCGTCACTTTTTATGTGTTTGCTTGCGAGCAATGAGTCATCAACAATGTTTGGTAATGAATTCGCGGCGTTGATGCAAAAAAGGAAAAACGCCGCGGCTTGATTCTCGAGAAGATTGCGGCAAAACGCGATTAGTATCGACCGCAACTTTTTTCCTCTAAGCGAAGACTGAACCCGATAACGCCGAGTCCAAACGAGTTGGAATTCTATCAAGAGAACAAAAGATTCGGATTATTTTTCGAATTCTCCAAAACTCCAATGGTGGTTGGAGAGATCGATGTTTTCATAACGGTAATGGCTATCGATGACTACTGTATCGATTCGAAAAACTCAATCCAATTGTGAAGCTGGGAAAAAGTCGTGATGAGAACGATAGGTTCGGTCTCCGTTTCTGCGGCGGCGTGCCGCACCCAGTTATGTAGATATTCCAAACTGCCTCTGCATTCGAAATACCTTCGCTGTGGACGAGCGAGCGAGTGAGCTGTTATATTTTTTTAAGCAAAAGCTACATCGACTTGCCCTGCGGCCTCCGGGACTTTTTACGACAGATTCGTTCTTCGAAAAGCGGGGAAAGCTGTTTCGTGCTCTCGATCCTTTCCGGATGATATTTTTTTTCGGTCGGGCCCTGCCAATCCCCTCGGAAATCTCCCTTATTTTCTTTTACAGGACAAGCTTGTGTCCTGCACTGCGGGAAACTGTCCCAACTTCAAGCGATTCTGATCTGAGTTCAGACTTGGAAATAAATGAGAAGGATCCATCAGTCTATCGTCTTCGATGTTATTTCAAAACTGATTTCCGCCGTGTGGAGGACAGAAATGAGAGCGAGAATTGTTTTGTTCTGAAACAACGGCGGGAGCAGCAATCGATTTGTTCAGTTTGAACTCTCTCCGCAAAAGCCACAGCGGCGGCCGTAGCAGCAAGATCGATGAGTTATATTTTTTTTTTCAAAACATAACAACAGCTGGCATGTAATGAGCTCGTGAATTACATTCGGAAGTTTCGACACATATTTCAAATCGACTTCTTGGAGAGCTCGAGTCATTTCATCATCAGCATTCATCGGATTTCAATTTCTCGAAGCAGTATTCTGGAAAGATTGCATTTCGATGATTTGAGCTCCTCTCTCAGGTGTATCGGCGGCGATTAGTTTGCTTGAAAACAAAAGCTGATTGCTCCGATTCGAGTAAATCCTAATCTTTCTCTAAATCTAATTCCACGAAATTTCAATTGTGGAAAGTGGAAGAATGTCCGTTTTGTCGGACAGAAGACGTCGTCGATATCTATAAGTGTTCATCGCATCGCGAATGATTTCAGAGCTCGGTGCGATTCGTGAGATGAGTGACCCAAATGCACGTATTTGTCAATCTTGACTCGAAGTTTGCTTGTCGTGGAAATGTATTCAGTTCGGCCTCAGCGGAAGCTGTCGACGGCCGAGGACGCCTTTTTTTCTCGATATAATCGAAGCTTCAACAACCACCGAGCAGAACTTGTCAAATTCCCGGCCTCTGAAGGTTTCTCACGAAACCTTGCGAAAAAACTTTGAGAATCTCCGATCGTAAAGCTCGAATGAAACGTTCAAGGTTTGAAATCTCTACCTAAGACCGTGCTGCGTCATTTCCAAGAGGTGCTCAAAGCGAGATGATGACGTGAATTCGTGGAAGCGTTGAGGGGAATATTCCTCGCCGTTCGTTTCCCCGAAAGATCACCGGTTAATGAGCAACAGAGGAGGAATCTCTATTTCGACTATTTCTCTCATCGAAACCGGGAATCGAAACGCTCGGAACGAACAACACAAACGAGCTGCAAAGCTTCGGCGAGCGAGTACGAAAACAGTCAGGCAAACAAGCGGGTTTCTATCTGCGAACCGCTATCGATTTCATGCTAAAGTCAATGATTATCCGACCGTGGAGCCTCGTCTTAAAAAAAAGAAAGAACGGTTCTTAGAGGCTCGAACAACTCGCACTCGATGAAAATCGCCGGAAGAAATTCTGAAGTGTACACGAGACTGCGATCACGGATTTCGCGATCTTAGTTAGTCATACTTTAGGCATGCCAAAGGTCATTCATAGCTTGGATCTTCGTGAGTGCGGCAGAGATAGTCGGTGTAAATGTCGTTAATAAAACGAGAATGAAAAGAGCAGCACGGGAAGAACAAACAAAAATGAAGTCGAGACTTGTGGGAGCGGTTCGACTGTAGGCGAAAAAATGTATAAGGTCGTCGTTGTCGACGTCGGAGCCGGCGAGGGAGAACAAACGAACGATCGGATGAACAACGACGCAAGAGAAAGCCAAGATTTAAAAGCAGCTGTTTTTTCGAAGGCGGCCGCGCACAAACACACTTTTACAGACACACACTTACACCGGCGGCGGCAGCAGAAAGACACGCGCAGTTGAAATCCGTTGGCGTGGTCGTGTCGATCAAGTCCGATGGCGACCAGCATCGCTTCATAATGAATAGAAGTAACAACCAAAAAAGCACAGCCTTCAAGTACCGCTACGTTTTTGACCTAGTCCTTTCCGCAAGGACTCTTCTTGTTCTTTTCCGCAAGCTTTCGAGAAAGCTCGGGAAAATAAAACATGTCACGGGACTAAATTCCAGAAAGTTCAATCGATCGAGCACTGGAGCGAAGTTCTTTATTTTCGAGCTCGAGTCCATACGGAACTGTGATATATGCGTCGGGATCGTTCATGAATTCTGTGTGTCGTCGATATCTTCGAGCTCGGAGCGTTGTTTCAGATCTTCTCTGGGCTTAGGTGGGCGCGGATCGTCACTATTTTGAAATTTTTTCTCCCTTCCACAGATCAATATATTCGCGACCGTCGCCGACTCCCCTATCCTTGTTGTAGGTCGTCGTAGATGCAGATGACTAAGTGTATTGTGTTTGGCTCCGCCGTAGACATTGTGATGGCGACGATGCTGGCGTCACGGGACAAACAAAAAAAAAAGAAAAAAAAATCCAATTGTTCTAAAAGTGCTTCTCGTTGCTGCTGTGGTTGCAATAGATGTGCCGTGTGTCGACGATATCAATACTGCTAGTTATGACTGATGGCGTAGTTCTCGTTGCGAGGAAGTTTCCGCGGATGATTCCTTTCAAGTTCTGCTGCAATCCCGCGAGAGCCACGCTCGCGACGGCGCGCGGTGAAAAGCGGCAGCAGAATGCAATCGACTCGAATGAATAATAATTATTGAAGGATAACATCCCGCTGTTTTGTTCTGTCCTGTCTCGTTGCTCACGGCCGGCCATACGTCTGCCTGCGAGTGTGGCGTGCCTGCGATCGGTCGAGTTTGTTTATGAAAGGAGGTCGTCGTCATCGCCGTTTCTTGTGCCATGGTTCGTTCTCGTTGGCTTCGGTCGACTGTGTTTTGGATAGCGTTCGAGAAGCAATTTTTGTAGCTTTTGCGCCTTTCCGCCTGCCAGCCAGCCAACCGGTCGGCGCCCGGCCTCGCCTATGTCGACTCACTGGATAGAGTCTCTCGCTGTAGACTTTCCCACACTCCTTCCTCAAAGTCGATCTTACGCAGAACCATGCTCGTTCCCGCGTTTCTTTTTCATCTTTTCAAGTTTTCCTCGCTTCGCTCTCAGAAGCGAACAGACGGCGCCCTATATCTGTGACTTGTTGGACAGCCGGAAGTACCAATCATGAACCACGGTCTCGTTCATTTCTTTTCGAGTGGAAGATTTCGACGAGGATTCCTTGGAGAACACCTCGGGTGGTTCGAAAAGAGCTCGATGTCATGAAGTTTCTCTTCGCCGTCTCGAGATTTCATATCACCGTGGGATGATCGATTTCAGATCTGCGCGACCGCCGTACACGATACGTATTCGTGTCATGGTGATTCGAATCTTGCTCATTGAGATTCGGTTGTGATCCGAGAGAAATTCGTAAAGTCGTCATTTTTTCTTGCTTTTGAGAAAACTGCCCCTGAATCAGACTGCACTTCCCTTCAAATGTTATTCCTGAGGATCAGTGATCTCGATCGTGGCTCATCTTCAATCGATTCTTCCCATTCTTGGATTTCTCTTCGCTATGAAGCGTTTCTCCAAATTGTTGACTCTCATGTGGCTTGACTTTTCGAAAGTGTAGACCAGAATCCTGAACAAACGCATCTTTACAGCGAACCTTTCAACTGGGATGTAAAGTGGGAGGGGAGAAAGAGAAATAAACGCCGAAACTCACTCCAATTTTTCGGTCAGGAAAAAAAACCAGCTGCTTGCTCGATTCATCCTTCCTCCGTGCTCTGTCTTGTCTATTATTTCTTCCTTTTGTTTCGCTCGTTTTCCTCAGATTCCGATTCCCTCCTTCTCGTTTTCGCCTAACCTGGCGCCGACGAATCTTTTCGAATGCTTGGAAAGCTGCCAGAAGATAGATTCATAGGAGATGTAAAGTCATCACAATAATAACTCGTTCAAACTTCTTTATTCTCACTCGGAATCTGTTCTCCCGTTTTTTTTTCATCCCCGCTCGCTTCTGCTTTGGCTTGCTGAGGGAGAAAGTTTCTTTTTACGTCGCTTTTGTTTCGTCGCTGTCAGAACGACTTGAATGCGAAGGACAAACAGATCTCACTTCCACCTCAAGGCTTCGCGGTCGACAATTTAAAATTCAACAGGGCATTCTCTTTCTCTCTTTTTCATTTCGGAAACACAATCGATATATCGAGTTGATTGAGTTATCAACAACAATTCGCCTTTCCCTCTCTTGGAGCTCTGAACTCCCGAGCGGGACGTCGCGATCATCACCAATAAGTTTGATGAAACTTTCTGATACTCGGGTTGAATTGAGTATCCTCGAGAGACTGTCGTTTCTCGTTGGAATATCTCAGTGGACTCCGATTTGATGAAGTATTCATATAAGTGGTATTCCTGTGGGTTGTCGCTTCGCTCGCGAGCTGGCTATACAAAGAGTCAGCACTCATTTGGCTATGGAAGTCATTCGCAATCATTAATGGAACTAGCGATCCGAGCGAATTAATGTCGGCGCCGGTGAGTGTCACTGCAACGCTTCACTACCTGTCACTGCAGAAGCCAAACCAACAGACATCAGATTGCCGTATATGGCTCGGTACGCAGGAACTTTTAAGCGAAAGACAACGCCGAACTCAAATCTACTGTCGCCGAATCGGAACTCGATTGAACTTGAAAAGTACCAGGAGTCGGGATGGTATCGCACTTCGAGGGGAATCGTGGTCGAATCAACGCGTCAGACGCAGAGGAAGTAACCCAGAAACGGAGGATCCGTTAAGAGAACGATAACTCGACGAATGATATTGGAGAGATAGGGACTCTGTTGCTGCCGCGATTGTCTCGCAGTCACAAAAGGGCAACGATCGAAAAACGAATGGAAAGTTCGGAAAAAAATAACGGGCACAGCTCCAGAGAAGTCTTAACAGATAAACAGAAAAACTCGCGCGGGAAAGACATTGTGAGCCTTCTGACTCACATTCGCCATGGTCCTCTAACTTTTTTTCCGGAGAGATCTCGTCAATCGCTATCCGAGAGATAACTTGAGGTGCAAGTCCGAATTGGAGCGTACAAATTCGCAGTGTTGTCTAAGCGGAGTGGTCAGTTCGACATATGACGAGTGACGCTAACGTTACGACACTCTCAAGTGATTTCCTATGGGAAAGTCACCAGCCATCGCTGCTTGGGTTGTCGATACGGACGATTTTTTCTCGATCGTTCCGTCTAGCGAGTCAATGTAAGTTGTTATGATCGCTCCTGTCACGTTCAGAGCCATCGCTACTTTCGCGGTCGCGGCTGCGGCTTCGATTCCAAACCTTAAAACACCGGACGCCACAAGACTAGGGATTGCGTTTCACAAAAAACGAAATTTCCCGAGTGGTAATCCATAGATGGTGGAATTCCATCGAGAGTAGTCAGAGAAATCCTCTCGAGCACGGAGAGATTTCTCTTCAGAATACGAAAAAATGTCAATCGTCGAGGTGTCTAACTTGAGCGTCGATTCGTTACAGAAGTGGCTATGAACGCCATTCCCGGAGTGCCGTCGCTACTCCCACCCCCACCGTCGAACCCACCGGCACCGACCATCCCCGTAACCTCCATGGGAACTCCCGAAGGAGCCTTGGAAAGCCAAAAACCCGAGCCCCGGGTTCTCGGTGGACGGGAAATCACTGACCAAAGAGGAAAAACTCGCATAGTGGGTCCATTCTACTGCAGCGTCTGTCATAAACAGTTCCCGCACAAGAGCTTGACGGAAATTCACCTCCAATGTCACATGGAAAAAAGGTATCTTCACATATGCCCTCACCTCCATCTCGAGTCTGGCTACGTTCCGGCAGACTAACCAAGCTCGGCGGAATGAAGTTTGACTTCAGCAATATTTTTTTTTCTCAACCATCGCCATTCGTCCCCGTATCTGAGGTCACGTTCCTGAAATTCCAGGTTACCCTGCCCATTCTGCGACAAAATGTTCAAGAACAAGTATGTCCTGAAGTACCACGTCGAGGGAGCTCACAATCAGACAGTGGGCGAGCCTAGTCCTCAATTGAGACGGAGATTAGAGAAAAGATCTTTGAATACAGTCACGTGTTTCTGTGGTATCAGCTTCGAAACGATGAACAGCTATAATGAGCACATGAGAACTCATCAGCACGGAGCAGGCCAAGTACAGAATGAGGTAGGTGGCGCCGAGCTGTGGATCCGATATCTCTGAATCTATAGCCGCAAAGCTCCGTGTCGGCCACGGAAACAAGCGGATTCATTAGCGAGCCACACGCTCAGCTGATGTGAGCGAAACTGAGCATATCTGAAATCAAACTAATGAGTCCAATCCCGTCCCGTCCCAGCAACGTGTGAACTGTCATCCGTGCCCGATGTGCAAAGAGACGTTCTGCAACCTGTTCCAATTGGTCAAGCACATGGAGATCCACAACAACAATCAACCCTCGACGTCTCCCGAGCTCCCCGTCAAACGAATTTTTCTCTCGGGGGGTGCGACCCTACAGATCACTCCAGTGCCTACGTCCCAAACACCGCCATCGTCGGATACTTCAGCTTCACCACCTCCTATATCTTGTCAGCAGCCTCCGCCTCTACTACAAAGGCCGTCCCTCCCTGTGGTGTCCTGTCGAATTTCTCCTTCTCCGCCTGCGGACCACCACACAAGTAAAGCTTCAGTTCCTTCACCACCGCGGTCGTCGAGTCGGCTCACTTGGGAGTGCGAATTCTGCGAGGATGTCACATTCAACCTATGGGCTGTTCTGCGAGGTCACATGCACAGCAAACACCACCTTTACCTGGTTTGTTTGGAATGCCACGTGTTTCTGAATGACGTTAGCGATATGACGCGGCACATGAGCGACGTCCATCCCGACGTATCCGCTCATCCGTGTCCTGTATGTGGCCGCTGTTTTTCGGATGAAGAGGCCGCGAAAAGCCATCTGGATGCCCATAAAAACGGTCTAGCCGATTTCAGCGGCTGCTTCCAGTGTACTTTTTGTGAGGCGTTGTACGACGGTGAACGTGAATGTGCTCTTCACGAAGCTGTTCACCGTGCAGATAGTTCAGCTATCCTCAGCTAATAGCAGACCGCGGTTCCTCAAATGTGCCTCTCTCCTTCGCGTCTCCTTTGTTCTCGCGCGTTGGAACACAAGCAGCTCGAAATTCCTACAAAAGGCATCGACAATTTTGATGATGATTTTTAGCCCCACACAACCCCAACCCTAAAACCAGAGAGAATCACAGAGTTTTTCTTTGTGTGTCAAAATTGTTCACTGCAATCGGCGGCGCTGCGGCTGCCCGTCGTGAGAGTTTGGTTCATTCAATTTAAATTTTTGTTTTTCGTGGGGTGTTTCAAACTAAAAGCAGATCTCTACTTCCTGGCGGACAGATTCAAATGAACTCTATTTGCTTACGGGATCTCCGCGGTCGTTGGACCACCACTAAACTAAGTTAGAAGACTCCTCTGGAATAGACATTTGCGGTTTTGGTTGCGAATATTATCACGACCGAGGTTGTCAGACGGAAATCGCATGAACGCGTCACGTCAAATCTGTCATGCAATCGCCAAAATCCGGGGAGTTCTCTATATTTGGTGCTATATCATCGTCATCTATACACTGAATGACTTCTGTACACTTCCTTTCAGAGATGTCTAATTATTTATAATTCATTTGAAAGACAGATATCCAAAATATATTCGGCGACGGTGGTTCTGCACTTTGATATCGGAATCAAAGTAAGAAGATCAATTTCGGTACTTGACCTGAAAGTGATTACATGTGAACGAGCTTGAGAAGTAGAAGGGGAAGATAGATCATTGAGCAGTTTTGAGAATTGTGACCTCTTTAGAAAACAAACGTTTCGTGTGCTACGAGTATAATATTTCATCCTAATCACTGTGAGGGCTTCAGACCAAATGACATGGCAGAGGGAACACAGGCAAAATATTCTGCTAGCCGATCGGTAACTTGACGAGGAGAGCTCGCCTAAGCCTCAGAGCCGTGCTTTACCGCTGCCGACTTGTTGGAGTTTACCAAACGAACGAGAGCTTTCCTGAGACATTGTTGTGAATGCGGGTCGTGTTTTGGGTGGTGGGAATCGATTATCATTTTATAGTGTACATCAAGGAACAAATTGCACCGCTGCGAGGACGACGACTTCGATTCAGTCAAAAGTGTAGTCAGCGGTTATCGAAGCACTGAAGAATCGTGCTAGCAGTGGTGCCACTTTTGAACCTCTCGCTTTCTAAAAAGCCAAAAATCATGAGCTTCTAATATACGGGCGTGTTCCCGAAGCCGAATGTAATATATTTATACATACATATATAGAGTATATAGTTGAGTAAATTCTATGAGCTGTGGTGTATCTGTCAGCGGCCGCTTTGTTTCGATGAAACCAATGATCGACTTCGAACAACTGAGTAAATATCATCGGAAGAACTCCCTAATATATGTTATAATGTGGATAACAGCTTTTCCCGTGTCCAATTGTGAAACTGTATCGTGCTTGAGATCATATGACATGACGATTTCTAGGGGGACAAGTTCTCAAAGCGGAGGTAACATTTCCCATTTATCATCGAACGGGCAACAAGATCGAAAATATCAGGGATGAGTCACAATTTCGTGGAAAACACCGATTTCCAACCTTCCCACCTATCCCGATTCGCTAGAAAATTAAATCGAACGAATGGACGCTTTGTTTGCGAGTTCTAGCGAGAATTCGCTTCAATTTTAATCTGAAAAATTCTATCCTAATCCACTTTATTATGATCTGGTTAGCAGGATTCCTGGTTAATTTCTATGGGTATTTGTCCAAGAAGACTGTGAGCGAACCCATACAATCGAAGTCGTATCAAACCACCGCCATTCTATCTTGGTGATTATCATTGAGATGAACAACTTGTGACGAAACCACCTCGAAGTTTGTAACACTGATCAAACTCCTGTTGAATGTTCTGGAATGTGGAATACACTAAGCCGCCAAAAATCGTTGATTCGATCAGACGAGGATCGTCTGTTCGGTTCAGATACGAAGTCCTCGGGTGCAGTCTTTTCTCATAGTCATGGAGCAGACTGACCTCGAGTTGAATTCAGTTGGAATCATTGAATTATCTCGATTCAATGTACCGCTTCCGAGCGGAGAAATTCGCGGGAATGTTGTGTGAGAATGTGTCGTGTTAATTTACTTTTTTTTACAACGGTGCTAAGACGTTGCCATAGGACTCTTTGTTCAAGAGATCCGCTAACCAAATGAACAGCTTAAGGTTACTGAGAGATGAAATTCCTATATTTTGATGTGGGACGACCGAAGAAACTATTACATTTAAGAGTATGGATACGGATAAGTTGGGAGTACCCACATACCAACATCAAAGATGAATGGAAATGCAGATAAATAAATAGTTGAGTATTTACTGAATTTCTGCGCATTCATTTCGATGGGGAATCGCGCTCCGGAGTCCGGCTTTCTGTGATAAGTGAGTAGTACAATGGCTCTCGGGAGTCAGAGATCGTGGCGCCTTTTTTTTGTCGCAACCGCACACAAGAGTTCCTGCGTCCGCGCGGTTCAGTCGCCGGGTATTCGGTCGGCGCACCGCTACCAGTTCGATTTTATTTGCGAACAATATCAACAACGTTAAAAAATTTACGAAAGCCTCAATAACGCATGTCTAAGCAACGGTAGTTGATCAATGATCACCCAACTCTCAGGGAGTCTAGAAATAGCTCACGAGGGCCTCCACCAAGTCAAGATGTTATCTTACTTGTGTGCGGTGCGCCGCCAACTTCGGTCGACCGTGGACGAGGGGAGGATATACATATTGCAGCATGAAACCGAAAGCTCGGCGGAAATAATGAATTCGGAAAACTCCCTTCGAGGACTGACGAAGAACTCCCGCATGGAAGTGCCATCAGGATCTCCGCCTGATCTTCGGGCTTCGAGAGGTTTCCATGTTCAGCAGAAGTTGTTGCCTAATTTGTCAATCGAGGTCGATTCCGCCGGAGTTTCTGATCGGAATCCTTTGCGGAAACGGGCATTGGTAGTGAGTCTCTTGATCGCTCCTGCGTCGTTTATGGATGAGGTTGCTTTTTCGACAATTCTCCGATATTGATTTCTGGACTTCCGGCGATCCTTCCTCGAGTAATTCATGATGAGGGTAGTCGGTGATCAATTATATCGCCACCATCTCTGATCAGGAATGTTTCTAATTGTGGCCAACGCACGAGATTTTCCATAACTATACATTCGAGCGATAATAATTCCAACGTTCCGTCAGGTGAGCTAGGATAACGCGTAGTTGAATGCCTATCATCGTTTACAAAGGCTGTCCACGGAGGACATGTGGACACAGATGTGGAGGAGAGGACCATATGCGGAATCGATGTTGCTACATTCGGATTATTTCATACTACATTCGAATAAAGAGGTTCAAAGCTGCACCCTTGATTGTTCACTAACAAGAATGCGGAACACCTGTCATCAATGAAATCCGTTTCCCAACCAAAGAGCGGAAGCACTCCAGAAGAGTGCGTATTGACACCCGGAACAAGGAGAGCAGTCCTTGATTAGAGCGGGTTGCTGAGTTTACTGGACTTGAGGTATTTATTAAACGGGGCCTTTATTTGTCTGTAAAGGGGGTGGAAGTTATGCGCTCATTATCATCAGGGCTGGGATTTCTACAAAATGCATATTTTTGTGCATATTCGCATATTTCGCGGTTTTGTGTCTTTTATGCATATTTGACCTATATCAGTGTTTCAATGTTGTATTTGAGAGCTTTTGCTCGACTCCTAAACCCTGAACCATGTACAAGAATTATTATTTCCTAATATTTTATTATTGTTTCCTGAGCATCGCATGATAATACTCGGGAGGTCAAATATTTGGCGATTTTGCGATCCACGCATGACGATTGGATTTTTGTAAGATGAGTCTACCAAGATCGTCCAACTCCTGTGAGAAAAATTGGGAATGCTCCTCGAAGAGCTACAGTTCGTACCTAAAATGTTTCCGATGTTAAGGATACTAGCTCGTAAATTTATTGAAAGGCAATAGAAGCTTTTGATGTTCAGTGATACTGCTCCCAGTACGAATCCATTCTCGAGGGAACACAGGGTCGTTTCCGTTCGGTTATATTTTCCAGTCGGAAAATATATGTCTCGAAAACGGCTCTCAGGATACCTCAATCAGAGTCAATGCTTCTCTTTGGGATTTGAGGTTCTGAAAATTATTTCTTTCGATTCGAAGGACTGCGGGTCCGAAATTTCTTCCGCATGCATATTGGTCAAGAAAGTACTCAAAAGAATTAATTTCAGAATTGTCACTCGAAAGGGCCCATAGCATTGCATATTCGGCTCGACCCTTTCCGGCTCTGGGTTCCTCTTTCCAGTTCTTCTCGTCCCAGAGAAAAGTTCACTCACTTCGAATGGCCTGAAATTCATCATTCAACTTCCTATCACTCAAGGGCTTCTCACATTCATGAATCTTCTCCGTAATAAAAATAAGGGGACAGCAGATGATGATGATAATGGTCAGGTGATGACCATTATCGGTGGCGGGCATCGCTCTCTGAGCTCCCTGGGTTCATACAGCCTATAACCGTGACCTGCGCAGTGTCATCGAAGGTGAGGACGCCCAACATCGTAGATGTCGACTGTTTAGCAGTTTCCTCGGAAGCAGTGTTCGCGATCAGGAGAGACCGGTTTCCAGAAATACTCACGAGATTCAATATCAGAAACTTGTGTTCATCCAACAACCTCGTCAAGTCCCTCCTCGAAACGTGTTATTCGAGGGAAGGAAAGCAAGAGCATTCGAGGGAAGGATATTTAACTGACCATGACCAGCTCAATGGACGCAGTCGCCGGGTCATCTAGTCCACTCATATTTTTGAAAGACTGCAGAAATGTTTCTGTTGCTTTGCTGCATGAGAAAAAGTTTCATGCATCTATTCGAGGCAGCCAATTCATCCACGCTTGCAGGGATTCTGACTTTCTGATAAATGTAAATTCACGGGTATCTGGCCGAAAGAATTTAGGTTTTCCTCTGATTTCCTTGCCGGAGAACCCAAGACGGTCAAAGCGTGGGAGGGTCAAAGGAGCCCTAGAGACAACACGCTCCGATCTTAGGACATTTTGTCCTGCTTTTACGAGTAGTACTTCTACGAGAAGCCGCGGATTTTTGCTAGAAATCGTCAGCTGTCGAGGCTGCCCGGGCCATACCCCACGAAACCTACATGCGATGTGTGCTCCTGCCCGCATTCCGCAACATTTCCAGCTGATTTCAACGCCGACTTCCTGCCTGTGTCTCAGACCAGGAACGTCTCTGAGCATTGACTCAAGAATTTGAAGTGGGTACAGGCGAACCGTTGAACACCAATGAAAAACTCGAGTGATATCCTCACCTGGATCTCAAACCGAACGGGAACTCTATCATGAAACAGTTTTACAGGAGTCAAAGTCTCGTTCTATTCGTGGTGCGCAAACCCTCCGAAACCCGAGACAGCGGTTACGGTGCCAGGCCAAGCAACGCATCATCAGCGACCTCAGATTCTCTTCCAGTTTGGGAGTGAGAGAACCCTCGCGGTCTGAATTCGTTCGTTCCCTCGGCACTGGAACTGAGCACAAACGGCCCTTAGTCCGAACTCTGAGCAGGCAGAATCATCGGGAGCAGCCAGCGAGGAATCATCATTCTGCGAGAGGAGAGAGGAAAAGGCCTGTCAGGGGCCTTGTTGTGGTAGAGCTGCTGCTGCTGCCGCTGGTGTGTCAGTGATTTGAGGCGGCTTGCTGCTGGTGCTGCTACCGCGAGAGTTTGATCGCAAGCTTGGTACAATAATTGCCGGGGCACGATTCCGGCCGCCAACGCAAAATTCACGACGGCAGCTCCAAGCGGCCTCCGAAAAAGACAACGACACCCTAAGTAGAGAGGAACACAAAAGCGAACGCGATGAGTGGGTTAGAGATTGTGCATCATTGGCTGCACGAGGCTCAAGATCTGTACAACGGAGCTCTCAGCGGAGGAGGTGAGAAACTTTCAATGACAATTTACGTTGTTTCCACGCCTTATTACGGCTCCGGGGTGCGCGGTGAACCACTTGTCGAAGCCCGTCTGACTAACGGGACTTCGGCGACCGGCGCGCAGCCCTGACAGCTCTTTAACTTTGGCGCGTCAGGCGAGAGGCGATTCGATGCGCGCACCGTTGACCAGTGCGAATTCTCTGCAAGACGATTCGCTTTCGATAATGCCCTTCGTCGGCTCGCTCGGCTTCCGAGTTACACGTCGACGGAAGAACGATCGCGCGAAACGTGCACGATTAAGGCGTTTCCTCCGGAAATACCTTTGGCGTCATTGACTTCAGTTGGGAGCGATGCGTGGACATCGAGTCAGAGTGCGGGAGCGCTAATAATATCTCTGAAATCTCGGGTGGAGCGTTTGAAGTATTTGGAATGAATTCCTGCAGTTTATGACTTCCTTCTATTAGAGGCAGCGGGTGGCCTAAATTTCGGACTGAACGGAAGCGGGGTGCGCTCTGTTTGCTTTCTCACGAATCCATCTGCCCTCTGTTTCGAGAACAGATTCAGTCATGAGCTTTGCAGAGCTGACGTCCCAACGGCCAAGAGGTTGAGTTGAGACGAATGAGCGGGCGAAGCATTGGGAAACAAGGACGGAGAGTCGAGACACACAATCCGGCTTCAGTTTGTTTATACGTTCTACCGCGCTACAGGCGGTCCTCTGCCGGCTTCCACCCGCACAGGAGACGGACAAGGGCTGTTCCAAAGCCTTCAATACATTTCCATAGGTCATCAGAGTTGTGTTGTTTCGCGGTGGCCGACTCCGGCTCTTGACGAAACTCGAATCGATCTATCGGTTTTGCCACTGCACATGAAACAGATTTCGAGTCATGAACGTAGGGAATATTCTGGCGAGCTGTGCCGGTTGGTCGAGCTGATCCCTTTACGACAGTCATCGCAATCCATGTTCCCGTCATTCCACGACCACGCGGTGAAAATAGCTGTCGGCTCATTGAGTCATGTAAAACAGCTTGGGCATGATCTAGTCCGTGTTGCTTTCAGTCGGGAACAGATGTTGCCAGTCAAGACCTGACAGCTTTCGTGAATTGTCGCCAAATGTTCAAAGTTTGACCTTTGTCGTAACAAAGCCCATATTAATGACACGTTAGATTTTCGTCAACGGCACTTTTCCGTGATCTACGACGGAATGAGGCTATTTCCTTTCGCAAAACTTTCGAGACGACGTAAGCGATTACTCAGAGCCTGACCCGGGCGAGGCGGCCTCCCTTGATTGGGTGAACTTCCTCATAAAGTTCGCGCGAGTGTTTCTTGGTACGTTATATGACTGATACGGTCTCCACTCGGCATTAAACCGAGTAGGTCACCCGAATAAACCTTGGCGAAAAGCAACGAACCTAGTGACGGTGGATGATGAGGCAACAGGAACGCTTTGTTGAGCCTTCCGTTGAACGGAGTTATGCCTGTCCCGCTGGAGCGTCAGGGATACCGCTTGAATCGGAATTAGTATCACGCAGTGTTTTCATGTTCTCTTGTGTTCAATGAGCCGCACTTGACATTGTGCTTGCGATCCATATTCTTACGGATTTTTTCTTATCGATACAATTGAACACTCAAAAGCGTTCAAGTGTAAGATTGCGTAAGATGACGTATCCAACGAGCGATTACGAACGCATAGGAATGCCGGTGTTGATCTTGAAGAGCTGCTTTAGATAGGCAATAAGTGGGAAACAAAGAGGCTTTGCGAGAGCTTCCCGATGTAGAGACGATGAACGCACGATATCGAAGTCGTCGTCACCGCTCAAGCCTTTCTTACCGTACTTGGAATTCTCGATCTCTGACGGAGAATGCCATAAACAGCTCTATCGAATCGGATCTACATCAACGCATTCATCGTCCGTCCCTCGGCACCATGAGGGTTCCGGTTTTCGGGTTCTCATGGGAGCGTGCATTTCTTCGTTCATGCATGCAGCTCTGTCCCAAAGCAGCCGCAATCGATTAGTTAGTCACATAGCGGACTGCGTTTGATCGCCATGCATTGACCCGTCGGGAGTGAAGCGAACGCTCTCGAAACGAACGCAGATCACCCGCGGTTTACGAAACTCTCGTCATGGACATCGAGTTCCGAATTGTGCTCCTGTGCTGTCTAAGAATAACTTGACTCAGTCCGCGGCTCGGTCATCTTCTTCCGTTCATGCTTCCGTAACGACCATCTCTGCTCAGCCCCGGATCATCTGCACATCTATCCCGGCTCCGGTGACCTAGCAGGCGGCTCAGAGAGACTTCACCATATTCAGCTTTGAATCTTATCTCAAGTATTTGGAGTGGGATTCAATGTGAGCTCCATTGTTCGATGCACTTTGAACTTGTTCGATGCTTGGGAACAAGGAAACTCCGAAAGGTTTTCGTTGATCTGAAACAATTTGAGCGCGAGCTGGGGTGGGGAGATTCGGGTGGAGTCGGTGCTATGTTCCCCCGGCTGCGGACCCGCCAGCCTGCTGGATGGTTCGCTTTCAGGAAATACGTCGCCACACCAATCCGCTGCGGAGCCAGCGGGACTCTCTCAGCGATCCTACGGCTCGCCCGCGAGAGTGGGCTGGAGCTTCTTCACTCGCTGTGACACGCCCGTTTCTCTCAATGTTGATAATGATGATGTGGATAATGAATAATTTGAGTTTTCGCCGAGTTATCCTGAAAGAGGACATTATACAGAGGGTCAGGTATCGACTCATGATGGCGATTCCGCTTCCGTGATAGAGTTCCAGCCTTTGGTGGCGGAGAAGGTCCTAGATGAAGAAAAACCCTACGTTGAATATACTTTGACGACGCATCAACGCCTGCTCAGCAGATTCCATCCGTATACAATGAAACTTTTGGAAACGTGAGAATGTTTACGCATGCAGCCTAAAATCATCGACTGGCCGCTTTCGAAGCAGGCTGTGAGTCGTTGATCTCGTCGGATCCTCATTCTCTAAAGTCAGAAGGCAGACAACGATTCCAATGTGCTTCGTGAGTGCATCGTAAGCGGCGGCAACTCTCGCGTAACAATCCCTCATCGCACGCATTCGGGACCGGCTTCGTCCCGAAAAATTCCTCGCTGCATCCACTTAGGATGGGCTGGAAATTATGGGAACCAGACCAGGAGGGTCAGTGAAGATGGAGCTTCGCAAAAGCGAATTCGGTGTACATATACCGCTTCGGCTGGAATCGCTCCTGTTTCCTTATCGCCGGCTGGTGCTCGTGCAGACAAGTGGAGATTTCCCATGATTGTGCACTCACATCGGATCTTCCCTGACTTTAGTGAGCATTCCTTTTCTCTTGCAGATTCTCGGACATCATCATGGCCACTCATGGATTCGCCTCTCCCCACGCTGGCTATATGCCTTTCATACGCATTCTTCGTCAAGGTTTGTTTGGAACCCGAGATTTTCATTGACGAAAAGTCCACATCACGCTCCCGTGAGCCATCCTTGAAATCTAGGATCAGTTCGGTCACGACGGCAGCGAGTATATGATGTGGAATCTGAGAAACGAATCCGGTGTCTGCTCTATATCGAGTGGTGATCTCGAAAGCTAACTCAGGCCAACAATTACAGGTTTTGGGGCCACGGTTGATGAGAGATCGCGAGCCCTTGAATATTCGATGGTTGATGGTTGCCTATAACTTCTTTATGGTTATCGTCTCGGCAATAATCTTCGGTCTGCTCGGCATCTACGGATGGTTCGGGACATACAACTGGTATTGCCAGCCTGTTGACTACAGTGATTCGAAGGAAGCCATCCTGGTGCGTATGCTTCCTATGATTGATCTGTCACTGCTGTTCGAGTCCCTCAGGACATCGTGTTTTTTGCGTCCTCCACTCAATTCGGATACTCCCTCGTACAGTTTGCTGATTAGGTTCGTTTATTCTATGAATACTGGACACGCGTTCTTGAGTCTTATGTGAAGCTGAATTTCAGATGACTCACCTCGCTTGGTGGTACTACATCTCGAAGTTCGTGGAATTCGCTGACACGTTATTTTTCGTGGCCCGGAAAAAGTTCTCGCACATTTCGACCTTACACGTTATCCATCACGGGATGATGCCGATGTCCGTTTGGTGGGGGGTCAAGTTCACTCCTGGAGGGCATTCGACGTTCTTTGCGTTCGTCAACTCGCTGGTTCATATTCTCATGTACTTCTACTACGGACTGGCAGCTATTGGACCGCACATGCAGAAATACCTCTGGTGGAAACAGTATATGACCTCGTTCCAAATGGTGCAGTTCATCGCCATTTTCGTTCACTCATTCCAACTCCTGTTTAGACCTGATTGCGATTATCCCCGCGGCTTCATGTGGTGGATCGGGTTCCACGCGGTCATGTTCTGGTGCCTGTTTTTCGATTTCTACAAAAATGCATATTTTAAGAAAAAGAGCGTGACGGCCACGGTGAAGAATAACACTAACAGTAACGGAAAACACCATCATCTGAACGGAAACGGTGCCGAGAAGAAGGAATTGCTGAACGGGTATTGCTACCTTAACGGACTTCACGACACCGATTTGAAACCCACCCTCAATGGAACTAGCTCTCGAAAAAGTGGTGAGCTCGCAAACGGCGGACCGAAAACTAGGGCTCGCGTGAAGAAAATCGAATGAGAATGAATCGACGCGTAGAGCAATCCATGGAAAAGAAACTTCTTGGTAATCACTGGCCGAACTGTGTAGCTGCACTGTGGCGAGGCTGGTCCTCGTTGCTTTCATATGACAGACGGAACGGATGTAACTGTGACATAAAAACTGAGAACCGATTGATTGATCGATCGTAACACGGTAATAGAACGATTGATTGATTGATAAATGACTGACTGGCTGGCTGGCTGACCGATTGATAGACCTCCTTACTCACCTTTCCAAAAGTTAACTCTTACCTTGAGAGCAGGTGTGGTGAGGTCGCAGCCTGGTGGTCGATCGTGTTAATCTCTAACGGAAAGAAACGATGGAACTTCGTCGATCGACAGATGACTTAGATACAACTAGCTGAATAATATATGAAGAATTTAAGAAAGGGTTCACTTCTCATGCTTAATGTTCGTATCTTTTTTTTGTACTGTTTTGCGAGTGGGAATATCGTTGAAAGATAATTGATCTCTCGAGGTGAGATTCATGATCACTCCATTCGGAAAAGGTCAAGAAGCTTTCGTGTCGTTGATTGCTTATTCAATGTTAATTGAACGAGTCAATTGCGGGCGCAGCAGAGACGTATCCATTTCTAACTACAGAATTCAGCGATCTCAAGGGAAGCCTAACATCCCGCCAAGGAATACGCACGCACGCACGAGATGCAGGGTGCCCTGCCTCCGATGCCAGTCGGGAAGCGAAGCTGGTGGCGCCATCCGTTGGCTATTTAGAAAACTTTTACCATGCGCATAACTTTTAAATTGAGGCCGTGAGCCCGAGGAATTGAATATACAACCCGATTTACCAAACGATTCGTTCTTGACGCCAATCTCATTGCAGTGAAATAGACTTTTCATATCCTGATTGGAAGAGATTCAGCAGAACAACCACCCGAGTTATGTCAAGTGACAGGACCTATCCAGAAAAAAAGGGAAAATCCTAAAGAATAAGTCAGCAAGCAAATAGATTCTATCTTCACTATCTAAGCACCAGCTCTCCTGAGTCTTTTCTTCTTGCTTCGGACGGACCAATGTCCCAGGGCATCCTGTCTTGAAGATTCCCAGCTTTGAAGAAAACTCTCCGATGAATAAATACCCTGCTTGGTGCGGTTGTGAATCCTTGTGATCCTCATGCGCCATCTTTCGTCTACGATCATATATCATATAGGGCTCTTTGCGCTTTCAACTCTTTTTTTATCATTTCCCTCGAAGTATTCTTCCATTTCCTCACTTTTTTCAGAGTTTCTTCCAGAGACATCCACCAGAGTTTACTTCTCAACCTCTCAGCCAGTCGACTAGAGATTCCATGTCCCGCGAATTTCCTGGATAAAGGGATAGCCTCGAGGAAAAAGACGATTTCTTCAATAAATTCTCGACGTCTCAACATCGGACCTCTGACATGAGTGCTCGAATGTGGGAAACTGCACGATGTTCCAAATTGAAGTGATTCGATCGTAAATCTCATATGCGACTGCTCCGATATCCGGGTCGAAAACAGAATGTTCTATAATGCGATGGCAAACGTTCCTATTCACAAATCATACCGAAATTCAGAGCCTTATGGAGTACTTTCCCAGAAGTCGTTCACTCAAATGCTCAACGAGGCTTCGATGGCAAAGAGGAGTATTCGATCACTATTTGACACGCGTTTTTGGTAATGACAGTTCAAGACGGCCCCTGGTAGGATCCCCCCCCCCTGGAAACGTTTGGAGACCAGCCTATTAGGCAATCTTCGTTGGAATCAGAATCTCCCTATGAATTTGTTAATGCGGAGTTTATTTCCGAACAATGAGAGGACCATAGGGGAGTTCGTTCTACCCATTTATAGCTCTATGAATAAGCCTTGGAGACATTACGTCAAATTCCAGATGTCCCTCGACCAGGCCTATGTTGAAATATGGCCTTCGATTGGACGGTAATCTCATTAGTCCAAGCCTCGAAATTCCCTGCGCTAACGGCTGTTCCGGAATATCGGGATCCGCTTGACAACTATGCACAACTTGTTTGGGTCATTCTTGGCCAACTACGACTTCCTTTTCGAACACTGCACTGGATTTTCATGGATTCCTGGAACTCACAATTAGTGAAGGAAAACGGCTGCGGTGAGCTCTGTGCAGGAACGAACGTTGACGGACATTGGATGGAGCCATCGGATTGTATGAATGGACGGAACATTGATGGAATGTGTCACATACAACACGCATTTGAATCTAGTCTCACACTGCTCGCGTCGCGTGTTTCTGATTTTTTCCCACCAATTTTTATTGTTTCGAAACGCCGAGATTATTGCATCCGCTCATCTACGTAGACTGTCCCTGCTAAAGATGGAAAGTGGGCTTGTAAATTCAAACGAAACGATTCGCAGAGAACGGGGAAGTCGAGGTCGCGCGATACTGACGCGTTGGTCCTCACGTTTTGCGTCTCCTCATTACTGAAGGAAACACAGAACATGAGAGTGAGCTGAACCGTTGAGACGCCTCGATGGTTGACGAGAAACCATCTTCAGAATCGTAGGAGTGGCACAAGATTCTGGAAGCGTCTCGTGAAGTGGTCGAGTTTGTAACGAAACACATCCGGAAGTTTTTGAGGTTTAAATATGTTGTGTGGTTCCCTAGAGAGTAAAAAACGTCGAGTTCTAACCTCACGAGAACACTGGGAAAGGTACTACAACTTTTAATCCCACAGAGAAGCTCCTATCTGTTCGATTCTGTAATGTGGTCGTCTCGAAGAGATTTCAACGAAACCGTGGAAATTAATCGCTCCTGGAAGTCCTGCATGAGCTGCGAATCGGCACCTCTTTCTGGGCAGTGAATGCGAACCTATGTACGGATACTGTTCTCGTGCAGATATGGTCGACGATATGGATCAAGGAAAGCACGGTTCTCTCGGATTCGTCGGAAAATCGTCGAGGAATCGGGAGCGGCAATTCACGCCGGGTGAAACTCCGACAAGTCTTGATTCTTCATGATCTTCGAAGCGAGATTATCCGGATTTTTTTCATTTGAATCTGTTGAAAAGGTTTCCGTAAGCTGTGTCATGCGGTTAGCATCCAGCAGGGAGCCTTTCAATTTTGATCCGAAGTTGGTGTCACGTACTCTACTCCTGTTTGATTACGAGTTCATAAATCATTGTATCAATTTCCGACCGATGTCACTTTTGAGCGCTAGAGGGTTGACGAGATGATTCGAGGCGCTGCTAAACTGCTGGGCTCTGATGGTTGTTCAGCTCTCATGAGCGCTAAACTACGGATTCGAAAAAAATAAAACTTCGTTACCAGTTACCAGAAGTTGACCAAGGAAGCCGCCCGCGCCAATTCACCGTCCTGAGTCGAAACCAACCTATGCCAACGGAAAATGCCCAGCGTTGTGTCATGAAATCGATGGAAATGATTCGGGCCGCGGACCGCTGCAAGAAAGTCCAAACCTACATATCTCCTGAGTAACTGCTCGGCATTGCTTTCAACCGCTTGGTTCTGGTCAATCCGGCAGTGGCAAGCAATGAATATTTCTATGATGATAGACTGATTGGGTGGAACTATCATAAATCGTCATTTCGCGTTGTCAGACTGATCCTCATTTAGAAACTTATTGGACCGGAACCAAGATGACACGTGATGGGGCGGTCGAACTGATCAGCGCAACTCTCGCCGCTTCCACGGCGTAGCAATGACATCATCGACGAGATGTGTGGATCTAAATCACCACAATTTGAGGACTGCCCTTTCTATCGGAAGAGATGGTTGTCGAGATATCTGAGTTTCGGAGGTTTGAAGAATACGTATACTTCGGCAAACCCTTGTCCGCAGCGAAGAAATGTTACGAGAATGATCTCAGAACATATTCTCAAGAAACTTTTCACGGAGACTCCAATATGATTATCCGATTTCTGATAACTCCGAAACTCGCGAGCATTTCGGGCACCAAGACCTTTGTCTACGGGGATCTCGAGTGAGGAAATGGGAACCAGTCTTGAAGCAAGAGCCAAGGCGGTAGGCTGCCGGTGTCCAAGCTTCCACCTCAACTGAAGACCATGTCAGCGGTCCAGCGTGACTGGAGAAAGAGGCGCGCAGCTTTTCCGAGGAGGGCAGGCATGCAGGTGTCCTCTTGGGCAGTTTACATCACTTATGGGACGACACCATCCGCTTGGAAATTGTTTTGAGTATAACTTTGACGAAAGAATACTTGAAGCTCCCTCTTCCTGGGAGTCTCCTTGTACGGGATCGTCCTGAACCTGGCTCGAGGATATTATCTGCGGATTCCAGATTCCCGATAGGAAATTGATTGCAAAGAACGGTTACAGAGCTGCTCGCTACAATTAATCGTCAACGAGAGGCTGATGCAAACATCGGATTCTTGCGCTCTGTGTTGCTATTATTCTGGTTCCGTTGATCGATTACTTTCAACATTATCACAAGACCAACACAATCATTGAGTGAGGGAAGCATAAAATCAACGACATGTAGACCGTCGATGAGCTGACTGCACAGCAATCGAACATGCTGCTCCCACTGTTCTGGTTCCTCATCGGATTTCTCGCTTTCTTCCGCGGAACCAATGCTCAGGTGCCCACGGAAATCAGAGCTGGGCCAACATCGCCCACTTCCGCTTTCCTGCACTGGAAAGCCGTCCGTGAGTACACTTTTCCATTTCAGTATAAGTGGTGTTCAATGCAATATCCGGAGAATACAAAACTAAGTTTCTTTCTCACGAATCCTTCAGCGAACGCTCCCCCCTCGGCAAGATACTGGTACCGTCAACTAAACCCGTCCATGGAGGAATGGGTGAGTCAAACGGAGACATCACTCGTAATCGTAGGCCTCAAGTCCGCATCGAGGTATCGATATCAACTTCAATACTGCCGAACACCGAACGTTTGTGCCGCTACGCAAAACATCTATTTCCGAACCCCACCCGCTCCATCGGAGATGGCGAATCTTGACAAATCTCTACCGATAGTATCGAATGTCATTGTGACCCCTCGATCGAATTCCCTCATGGTTTCCTGGAAGAACCCGATCAACAGAACCGATTTCGGAACATATAATGGTTGTGTGGTGAGCTGGTGCCCGGGATCGGATTGCATGGACGCCTTCACCTTCCGGACAGTGCAAGATCACAATCACACCATCATTGAGGGCCTGCAAGAAGGGTCGCAGTACACTGTCGCTGTGAGCACGACCTACAACACCTTCATAAGCAAGCCCGAGAGAACGAAGGTCATGACGAAAGTTGGTGGATTGAGCGCTGCCGCGGTTCCGCTTTCCGATACGTCAGTTTTCGTGTTCTGGAACCCAATGCGGTCGTTCGGAGAGAAATCGCTCTACTGGCTGCGACTGGGAACGCAGAGATGGTTCTCGTTGAACTCGACGAGCTATACTTTTGAAAAGTTGAAACCCAACACCACTTACAAAATAGATACGCAGTACTGTTCCGCCAGAGTATTCCTTTGCGGGGAGATCCGCAGCATCATGGTCACAACAACTGCCACCCTAATCGATGACAAACCAACACCGGATGTTGAGGTCCCGACCATCAGTGGACTCAACGTCACGTGTGTGGGTACTAACTCTTTCAACGTATCGTGGACCGGCGATCCTTTATGCACTTCGTACTCAGGTACGGCGTGCTGCGAAAGCGGGCACTGCTGGAGCTTCAGTTCAACCACAGAGAGCGCAACGATTACGAATCTGTTGGACCTGACTGAATACAACGTTTCGGTTTGGTGCGTCCTCGACGACCGTCCTGGAAATCAAATGACAGTGACCACCTCCACGAAAGTCTCTTCCGACTTGGAGAAGCTTTCATGTTTGAGCGATACCAGCAGCATTCTCCTAGAGTGGGAACCTAAACGACGATCACTCGCAAGCAAGCCCAAAGTGTGGATCATGCATCCGGTGCAGAAGAAATGGTTGAGCACCATGGAGTCGAGCATCGAAATCGACAATCTCACCTCAGCCAGTTTCTATGAATTCGAGATTCAATACTGCGCAGCCAGCTGGCAAGAATGCGGCAACTCGATTTTCTACCGCGCAAAGACTTTGCCTGGAATCAATGAGAGGTATGATCTTGATCGCTCAATGCCAAGTCCGAGTTGTGTGAACGTGACCACCGTGACCATGAACAGCGCCTATTTGGTGTGGAGTCCGGTCAAGAAGGCAGTTTTCTATGTGGTCGAAGCTCGACGCTGCGGCCCGAGCAGCTGTCCACTCGATCTCAGCATCACATCTCGGCAAACCGGAGTTCAGTTAGTCGGCTTGGAGGATTTGACTAAATATACGGTAACGGTGAGGACAGTGAAGGTGGAAAACGGTGTTTACTTCAGCAGTTCTGGCACCGATGTGGATGTGGTCACAGCGCCTGGTTCTCTCACGGGATTCCAGGCTTTTTCTCTGTTCAGGTGCATAGAATTGCGGTGGGATCCAAAAATGGTGAGTCGCAAGAGATTGCATTAAGTTGTAGAATGAAGAGAGTGAATTCTCATCCGAGATCTCGGGGCCAGACGATGTGCGATCCCGATTCAAGGCAGTATCGGACGACTTTGATTTCATTTTTTCTCATTTTCAGACGAACACAAACCACGAATACCAATACCGGAAAGCGAACGCCACAATCTGGAGCAGAACTCAATCGAATGACGTACTCGTGTTCAACAATCTGAAACGGGGAAACACTTATCAGTTTGAAGCTAGATACTGCGGCGGGCTGCCTACTCTCTGCTCTGCTATTTCCAGTGTTGATGTAACTTTTTGAACTCTGTCGTCTGATGAAGGGGTCCAGCCGGTCTCAGTTAGGGACTCTTATGTGCGCACTTGATAACCTTGACAGAAACGAGAGTAAAGCTGACAAATATTTCTCAGCGTAATGATTTTGGTTATTCGGAGAGGAATTTGTTCTTTTGGTATGAAATGATGATTATTAAATGAAGGCTCCAATGAACGACCCAATCTGATAATGATTTCGGACACACCACGCAACCGACCTCGAAATCTTAGTAAGTATTGGAATCAGCAGTATTGAGAATTACGCAGGCTCGAACCATGCGAAAAAGTCGGCGCTGCATGCCTCTCTTTGTGGAATTGACAGGAGATCATTCTCTCGCGAGTTATTCGTATGCTTAGTCGTGTTCGTTTCGATACATGACCGACGACCTCATAAGATACGAAACAACTCGATGATTCCAAATTCGTATCGACAACTCACTGTGTCCGATGTGTTAACTTCGCCAAATCCGTCGGCTTTCCAAAAGTCTGGAAGACTTGAAACTGAAACTTTTGTTGAAGTCCCGCGGACACAATCTAAATGAAGGGAGTGCTTGTGTCTCGGTTCAGGTCGAAACCTCATTCAGAGGTCTTCTCCGAGAGCCCTGTCACCCAAGGCACGGATGGACATGCAAATTGTGCGGCAGCTGGAGAATCAGTTTTTTTGACAAAGTCTATTCTCCCAGAGGATTGAATCACTTATTCGCGTCGTCTCCCTCTGTACCCTCGGTTCCGTATTTTTCCGTCACCAATCAGGCTTGCGAGTTTTATGCTCATATCGCATCGATCTGGATTGCGCGGTCGGTCGGAATCGGTGGACGAAATTGCGATTCCGAGCCAAAACCACTCACTTCTGAGTGAGCATGCATTGCATAAAAGGAATGATAAACTAAAGTTTCTTTTCTGGGAGTTGAAATACGAATCATAAATGTTGTGATCGAGCTGGAGTTTGCTTCTGATTGCTCGGGACACGACCGTGATGGCCGGGAAAAAGTAATTTTACCTTCCAAAATCGGATGAAAGTACACGTTTAGAAACATTATTCTGAGATCAAACAACGAGAACAGGGTTCACAGAGAAAATGACGGGATACCAAATGACAAGTTTCGCTTTTATTCCATTCCATTCACCGTCAAGTGAAACTTAGGCGGAGAAATTCAACACGCATAGAATACACGGACGTTACCAGTGTCTAAGTTATATAATGTATATATAGAATCCGATAAGCTAGCTAGGTGGATCATCACCCCTGGAATATTAACCAAACAATGGGACCGATTGCATACTCTGGATAGCAAGAATGCTGAGTCACGATTTGGATTCCTCAACAGGTAGAACCTCGTGACTGAACAACTACATCTTTCATACTGATGATGGCTTGGCTGGGAATCATTGAATAATCAACTTGGCTGGAATTAACGCATAGAAACACTGCCATATTCACATCTGCACGCTGCTTATTCACATGATTATATTACAATGTTTCTCCGGAACTTCCTCTCTTTCAAGGATCGAAGTTGACCTTTCAAACACACAGTTAGATACACGGCCGAGGTCTCCAGTGCGTGCCGAACGATTATAAAGCTAGAATCAGTAACGATTTGCCGTGAGAGTTCACTACTCCGACAAACTCTTGGGCTCCGGATCCGGAGGCCAGTGGATATTTCGTCGAGATTTACAAGCGAATGCCTTTCACGACACACATAATTCGTAGCAATGAAGCGCCACTCTCGCTTAAATCTCACCCTCTTTCATATAACCCGCAGTGCCCGTTATATGTTGATGATGATGCTTGTCGAAACCAGAAAATGATAAGCTTGCAGTTCCAAAACTTTCCCGCTAACGCACTCTCTCACGGGTCTCTCTAGCGTGTAAGCAGTCTCATCAGCTCTTCAGTTCACAATATTTCTAGCGAGCTTAGCTGACCGGGTTCATTGATAAACTGCGACGATTTCTTCGATGTCCTGCCGGCAAACGGGACAATGTTGGTCATTTTTGATGAGTCGACTGATGCAGGGATCGCAGCATGAGAGATGACGGCACGGTAGCAGCAGCACAGAACGCGTCCGATCGGCACAAATGATGCAGAGTTGAGATTCCTTTTCACGCCGAAGTTCTTGCAGCTCCTTCTCGACTTTCGAGTTGATGCGCCCTCGTTGGCCTGAAAATTTTTCAAGTTGGAATCAGATCTTGGTCTTCGACGGACTTCGAATTGATCAATCCTCCGAGGCGATTCCGAAGATATTTCTCAGATTAACTTTGTTTGACATCCAAGAACGTCGTCAGTTGTCACGGCAACAGAAAGCTTCGTCGATTTCTCCTCTCTTGGACTCAAACGTACCGGGTTTTCTCATCCTCAAGTTGTATGGGGGAGTCGAATCAAATGAGGAGGACGGGGACTGCTCAGTGTCGTTCTCCCCCAATCTTCGACGATCAGCTCCGTTACCAGCAGCATTCCATGACAACCTTGCGCCACCATGCCGCAAGGCAGACAAAATGCTCAGACTGAGCTGGTAGGCTTTGTGCATGATCACAACTCTGTTCAGGTATAGCAGTCGAAGAGTGTAGTGACTAGCCTATTGAAAAGAAATATCAGAATTACTCTTGGTGAATGGAAGCTAGCATCCAACGTGTTAATCTATATCTGCAAATCGAAGGAATGAATGTCCAAAGTCATCCTATCATCCTTTGGAGATCTAATGGTTCCTTGCCAAATCTCTTTAGACAAGTCTTGCCCTTTGGAATGATTACTTACCAAAACAATGAACAGTAGCAAGCAAAGTCCGAGATAGGCCTCGCCTGGCAATCCTTTGACCAGGCTTCGAACGTTTTGAACTTGCCATCGCAGTCCTTCGTACACACCGAGTACGGAGTCTATTGCAAGATCCGATATTTGAGAGCACCTCGCAGTCACGAATCTACTTCCCTGTTTGAAACCTTCTGCGAGACTCAGTGGAAGAGTTTGAACCAACAAGATGAAGCTCTTACCACCGACCTGGAGAGAAAGTTAGCGAACTTGTGATGCTTCTTCGACTCTATCAAGACTTGAAAAGTTCCGAAATTTTTTCGTTCTGCAATGATCACTGACCTGCAGGAGATGTTTGCCGGCAGCGAGGAAGCTGCTAAGTGTAACGTATACGGAGCTTCCGACCCCTAAAACCACAGCAACAAACGAAGCTAACGCCGAGAGGAACGCGTAGCATATATCGCAGATGAAGTGTGCAATCAAGTTCGCTAGGAGTTCCAGTCCGTTTAGACAGGAAGAAAGTGCGTCACCGGTGTCTTCTACGAACTGACCGAAATCGAACAACGCAACTCGGATCAGAGCAAGCAAGGCTCTGGTGCCGGTTGAGACATGACCTGAAGAGATGGATGTTTGAGCTCGGAAGCAGGATTCCTGGATTAAATTATTTCTTCATCTCAGTGGAGAATAATTTTTGAGTTTATATGATGAACTCACCGAATGCCCAGGAGAGTAACGTGAACAATGCCTCGCCAAGGAAATAATTTACTCTTATGGTGTACCCGATAAGATCAGCGAAGAAATTGATCCCTGCATTCAGCCGTGTTATTATTGTGGCCATCGTGCTGTAGCACTCGGAGTCGTAGAACCTAACCTGGAATATTCTTTGAATTGAATTCTCTTCGCGTACATCGATTGCAAGGATGCTTCAACAGCGCGAAAACCGAAGTTAATCCGACGAAAGCAGACGGATTGGAATTCCAGGATTATCAGAAATTCCCGACGGCTGCTGCGGCAGCCCCTGACATCACGAATTTTGATGCACGGCTCATGGCATGTTCATGTCCTGAATAATTTCTCAACGTTTGTTTAGTGTGCTCGATCGCCGGTTCCGATATCTCGACGAATGCATTTAACGATTTCCAAGCCGGTCGATTCTCATATCGATCGGGAACAGTCATCACAGCAACAGTTCCCAACTTTAACATGAGGACACACCAGAAGTCGATTGCTTTCCCACGAACAGACATTGAGGTGTGGCAAGTCAGAACAACAGTCAAGAAGCTACAAGAGAAACTGCTTTCCGAATTCAACTCGACTTCCATCGTTCTGCGGGGGAGTAAAATGTGGGTCAGACCCAAATGGTGTAAACAGAAACCTGGCTTGTCAAGATTTCCACGTGTCTTCAGCACAGGATTCTGCACATCATGCAGCCTCACTGAGGCTGCCAGGTTCAGATTCTGGTCGGGGAGACCCAGACCAACGTTTCCACGTATTCGAATCCACGTAACTCAGTCCATATTCGGAATCGAAAGGTGTTGAAGTTGATCGGAACGACGAATTCTCTAATTGCGATGTACATCCTCAAGTGAGCATTCAGGTTTCGCAGACAACGTGATTTCAGATCCCAAAGGACTTGAAGCGACGTCGAATGGTAATGACGGATTCTTCAGAATCAGCCGACGATCCGGATTCTGAACACAGTATTACGGCCCCGTTATTCTTCCTCTCAAATCTTGCACCGATTGTCTGAATCGGTTGGCCTTTCCCTCAGATGAGCCCGACTCAGAGCCCGGGCAAAAAAGCCGGAACATATGGACCTAAGTATGATCTCAAGAAAATCCACATAATTTAGAGATTTACAGGGGAGCAGTTTACCCGTCAAAACTGCTCTGCGGAATGCACGTCGTTGTTGAACTCACCCACTATAGCAATTTCTTCTCGAAATTTGTAATACGCATCAAAAGTAACTGCTTCGCCGCACTCAACTCCGGATGAGAGCTCTGAACTTTCTCGTGGGCTTCATGAGGAACGGTTTTCTCTCTTGATGCTCTAGGTGCGATGGAACAGATGAGAGCCGAGTTTCTCCAGCTTCTTTTTCATCCTGCGACGACTCACATACTCTCGGCAGAGAGACGAAACTTTTTATTTTCGGGATCCTAATCGATCACGGTGAGTGAGATTGTGTTTTAAATGCGAAAAAGCGCAGCAGGACCATCGGATCCCACGATCATAACATAACACCATCACACGAAGCAGACAGCCTCTTGACTTTCACAGGAACAGTCGTATCGACTCTCGTCAACAATCAGCTCGTGAAAATTTTGAGCGCATACTTCACTGGAGATCTAGAAGTTGTGATGGACTGACAATTATTCAATACTTGATCGGCATCAATCGTTGACAAGTGGAGCTGTAAAGAATGCCGAGGGTGGCATTAGGAGTGAAACGGAAGGCCAGCGAGTCTCCAAGTGCTGAAGTCATATCTGAGGTGCAAAGTTGGAGTGACAGGTTTGCTCCTCGGTCTAAGGAGAAGCTCGCGATCCACAAAAAAAAGATCGAGGAAATTGAAGCATGGTTCACCAGCAATGTGATCTCAAATAACCTCGGTAGGCCCAAGCTCCGTTCTCGTTCTCTTCTCGATGTTATCAGTGTGATATCAGCATTATTCTCCGATAATCTCGGATAATTGTTGGCTGCAATGAGGGACTATTAGTCAGTATCTTTTCAGTGAAAGGGAAAGCTCCGATTCTGCTGTTGGTTGGACCGACTGGCAGCGGGAAGACAGTATCACTAAGAGTGGTCGCGCAGGATCTTGGAATCCACATCAAAGAATGGCTCCATCCGGTAGGTGCATCATCGGCTCATGTTTGAAGTTCGAGAGGGGCATGAGATTGAAATCCCATTGAGCTCATGCTGCGGAAACGGTCGCTGACTGTAGAAGCGAACATCAAAAATGTATTACTCAACAGATAACTCAAGAAAGCAACACTGCTCAAGGAACCTCTTGGAGAGACGGTGGAATGCAGGAGTTCTCTAAGGAGAGCGTCATCGAAAACTTCATGGACTTCATCTTCCAGGGAAGCCGGTGAGCGCTCTGACTTTCCGTCAGATTATCCTTGACGAAAGCATGAGTCAAGTCTGGTTGTCAAGAGGGAGCGAAGAAGCTATTGTGCTGCAAACCTCAAGAAATGGGTTTCCCTCCGCTCATCGGAAGCCTTCCGTTGCAGACAGCGGTAGAAACTCGGGTTAATGTCAGGGTTTCACAATTACAGATACAACTCCCTCTTCGAGAACGATTCGCAACGGATTATTTTGCTCGAAGAAATACCGTCAGTTTTCTTACGGAAACCAGAAGAGTTTCACGACGCACTCCGAAAGTACCGCACGTTCGGTGAGAAGCTTAAATATTCGACGCAATAGTTCTTTCCCCAGCGGACAGTTCTTCAAAAACTCCATTTTGATTCCTACTCACCTCTGGATCGTGCAGGTCGATGTCCGCTTGTTGTTGTTTTGTGCGAAACGTCATCATCGCGGGAATACAAACTGTTTCCACCTGAAATCAAGCGAGACCTTCAGATTCATACTATTTCGTTCAATCCGGTCGCTATAACACTGCTCAACAAAGCTATCAAGGACATCATTAACGAAGCTTCCAAGGTAGTCTTTTCGCATAGTCATATCATCCATTGAAAATCATGAGATCGGATCTTGGGCCCTTTCCGAGCACACTACGTTTGACCCCCTGTGTTCGAAAACTTCGCTTCTGTTCCGTCAGGTTTGCGGGAAGAACTTCACTCATCCGGTTGACTCGGCAATAGAGTCTGTGACCCAGAGTTGTCAAGGAGATTTGCGGCTTGCTGTCAATCTTTTGGAGATGACGTGTATGGGCACCGCAAAAAAACTTGCAACTTTCGAGAAGAAAAAAGTTAAATCCACCAAAAAAACGGGTTAGAAGCCTTCGACCAAAATTATATATATTTACATGATTCCGAAGCGCTTTGCGTTCGATGAGGTAATCAGGCTTGAACAGTGACGATAACGTCTGTGTTTTTCAGATCCCAAACAAATCAGTGTTGGAACTGGCGCGAAGGACAGCTCTCTGTACCTCTTCCATTCACTAGGGAAGATCTTATATAGTAAACGAGATGAAAAAGTTGTTCACAAGCTTCCGGATCATCTCAAACACCACGAGAGACCATCATTGAAGGAAATTCCGGAAGAAGTTTTCGAACGAACTTGTGTATCTCAGGACCTTTTTGTCAGAATGCTGGAGAACAATGCTCTGAACTTTTACGGTTCCGTCAAGAGTGCTTCGAGTTGCGCTGAATTTTTCTCGCTGGGTGACCACATAAATGCCATGTGGGATCCTTCTGGCGTGCTAGATTCTCTCGCAATATCTGTCACCATGAGAGGTTTGATGTTTCATATGGAGAAAACCAAAGGTAAAACTAATTTTGGGACATTCAAGAAGCCGACATACGACCGCAGGAAAACCGAAGATCTCGCAACTCAGGTTCGACATGAGTTCTTGATGCACGGAACCTCGACGGAAATGCTCGTGACCGATGTATTGCCCTATTCGTTCATTATCCGACCTCCTGATCTCAATCAACCACAATGGGATGTTCTGAACCAGTGTGTTTTCGTTAAGAAGACCTCGCTCAACACGCGACAAGTGGAGATTTCCGAAAAAGATGTGTTTGACGAAGATGATGAAACTAGAGGCGTGGAGTCCAACATCGAGGCTAAAGAAGAGGTCTTGGAATCGGTAACGGGCACCAGTGAGGAGTTCGAGATTGAAGAGATCGATTTCAATTGACCGAAATTCCAACCGATCGATTTTACCTCTTTTCTCGACCTCGATGACGACTCAGCTGAGTTGAGCTAGGGTTAGGAGTTCAAGTTTGTATACACATCAATGGTTTGTCCGAGTCTGTTGCTTTTATTCCTCCCAAGATTGTCTTGTTATTCAAATGAATACATGAGTGAACTTCCAGAAGTGTCGAAAAGTCGTCATATTTCCTCCAGATATCAAAGCTTCCCTCTTCAGCCGCCTCGAGGAAGAACTTCATACATTCAATCAATTCTCTTCATCAACAGAAGTTCTGTTCATACACCCAGTTCACCGAGATCATTTTAGAACGTAGGCAATGAAGGACACTTTCCTCGGACACTCTTAGGCGGTACGTCCCCCCAATTTCCGCCGCAGAGCTTCCAGGCGCAGTTTTCAGATGATTTGTGGGAGCCAGAGAGGCCAAAAATCTCGCGATTGAAACCCGTGCATTCAGAACCTACTGACGAGCTGCCTGTTGCGGTATATGGGAGCTCGACATCGGCCCGAGGACCGACATACTTGGACTCGACGAAGAACCCTCTAAAGCAGGGGTCGGTAATCTTTTCGGGTCCGCGGCCCAAATTCTTACCGCTGGACCTATCGCCTCGGCCCACAGTCAAGTCATTTCGGGTAGCGACCTAGCCGCTTTGCATTTCAACGAAATCAAACACGGTTCCAGCGTCTCGAGGACATCTTATAAAGATGCCCGAAGCCATGGCATGGTGACCATAGCCACGCGCACTTGGAACAAGCGCGCTCTGCTGCATCGCCGGTATCGTAATGTTATACCTGATTCGATCCAAAGTTCACCGAAATCGGATAATGATTCAATGAGACTTATTGCTGCGATTGCTGCACCGGAGAGTCAAGTCGCGGTTCGGTCTTCGCTTACAATTAGCAGCCGCTCTGGATATTCATGGATTTAAGAACATACCGATGCGTAGTGTCCTGAACACCACAGTTGATGATTTCCTAAACTTCACCGCACCAATGATGATGCTACTCATGGTTGAAATATTACGTCACCAAAAGGTGGAGGATCTTTTTCTATGCGAGTTGGTTCGATTTCTCAAGTTTTGCGCAAGTAGCCAGATCTAACATCGTATTTTGAGGTCTATACTCGTGTGGAATAATCAGCCCACATATCAGTAAGCGATTCGAGATTTTCGGAGTGAATCCCGATGAATGCCTGGAATGATTCGAGATTCTCCAGCAGAGACCAGAAATCAAGTCGAGAAATTGTGGCATGCCTATATCGAGGACACATGAGAATTGCATGGAATTTGATACGAGCAAAGAGCAGGAAACAGCCAAGCTCATAGTTGTAGATGGGGGGATAAGTTTAGCACGGGTACGCTGACAGGAAATATTCATGAATACGACGCAGATGATGAACCTTGTCTCGGAGAAATGTCAAGAACAAGAAAGCTGGAAGAATTGGCCAGATGGAATGTCCCGCAAATCGTCAAGCCAGATTCGATGCCATCCAGAGCTCGTCGAGCGGTAGCTCCGACCCCGCCAATCATTGCCAGATATTTGTGGTGACCTCGTACATCACATCTACCCATCCAAACTTTTAATATCGACTGAGTTCAGTGACCACCTTTCTTACACTCATCATGGGGCTCAACGATAATTCTTAGCGACCCCCAAATCTATGTGCATGTAAAGAAATGTACGGCGTGTTTATCTGTTCTCAATGGAGTTCAATACCGATTACCGGATCGGCATGAAATTCTTTCCAGATTAGGTTTCCCGAAGTACCTGGGCCACACAGATCGCCCACAGTGGTTTTTACAGTAGTCATGATTCATGAACCTCTAGAGCGAATTCGAATGTTCCTCATCAACACGTGCTCTGGAGATCGGATTAACATGGAGCTTGATGGCGAGTGGTGGATCTGCAGATGACGCACATTGAATATCCATTTGACGCACTTGAGATATTCAGATAGCGCCCAGTGAGTAGTGGAAGTGTGTGGATGGTGATCTGGTGGAGGTTGCCAGAAGAGTTGCAGACCACACAAATGGCGTCCAACGAGTGTATGCCGTGCAAGCCTTTCCTCAATTCCAGAATCGCCTTCCCGAACGATGGAACTATTCATCCATGGATCGAAAGTGAGCAATCCGAAAGTTCGATGACAGACAGGTCAGTCGACCGAAAACGGAGCGATGGAAGCAGCCGCGGGCGGACCACCAAAGCCCTTTGCGTGCCGGTTACTCAGGAGCTAGATGAAAAGTCGTCAGTCGACTCCAAATCTTGAAGAGTATCAACGACTTGTAGTCACCCAGTACGGTCTGGAACTAACGCACAACTTATTAGATCCAGAATGCTTCCACAACATTCATAACTGAGGAAAAACTCCGTCGAAGCGACGTGGAAACTGCGATGACTTTGTTTTTCGCCGAGAGAAAGTTTCCTCGCGAGGCGGCGGAGAGATGACGAAGCGCCTAAGAAAACTGCAAGGACGAGAGCAGCCTCAAGGTCTTCCGCGTTAACGATGACTTGCGGTAAATCAAGTGAAGCGTGCCTTCTTCCGAAATATTACCCCCTCGTCCGGAAAATTTCCTCGTTCAGACGAAGTCGCCGTCGCGTACCCTGGTTCCTTCGCTTATCGTCCTGAGGTTATTAATTGTCGTGAGGCTGGCACGATCTGAAGAGCTCAACAGCGGGACACGACAGTGGATTAATACAGTGCGTGTCGAAAAGCTATTGGGATACCTGCTGAGTTGGGTCTTCGTTCAGGTGGGTCGTTCGATGGAAACTCGCCTCGCCGAGACACCGAGGAAACTCCGACGGGTCTCCAAAAGGCATTTCAATCACCGCTCGAATGCCTGGCTAGCAGAATAAAGAGTCGCTCGGGCTGTTGGCGGTCGACGGCAATGGGTAGTGGTACAGCTCGTTAAATCGCTGTCAGTGACAAGAAACAAGCCAGAGGGCGAACGAGTGGCCCGAGCGAAATCCAGGATTTCGTTCGGAGCTCGGGCTAAGCGGGCAGGCGAGCGGACCAGCTTGCGATTGAGCCGGCGGACGACCAAACGCGCCGGCGAACGAGCGGGCGAGCAAGTGGGCAGGCGTTTGAAGTTTCAAACTCTGCTGGATTAGAGAAACAGAAAGAACAGCGCCTCAGTGATTTTGCCGCCGGCTGATTTGTTCTCTGGTTCGCGCGCTCAAGCTCCCCTTCGCCGTCCCGTATAACTGTCTGCCGGTTAGCCTGGCTGCTCACTTGCTAGCAAGTCCGTGCTTTTGATCGTTCTCTAACATTCGCAAGAGCAGTGGTCCCCCGTCCCGGGCGCATATCACACTCTCGGATGCTCTGTTGCACGACATCTGGGACTTACGTTCGGGAAACTCTTCCCGAGAAATCTTTGCGTCTAGAATATGTCTGATGCCAATTGATTCTTGCTTGTCGGGAAACAGATTGGAGATCATTCAGCTTCCAACGGGGAACGTCTCCATGTTTGTCGAGCTAGGCTGTGGACTGCACTTCATCGTTCGTGACACAGATTATTAGTCACTTCCGCCTGCCGTTGATGAATTGTCATCTGATTGATTTGCTTGGATCAGAAATATCTGGAAGACTCGGTCCGTCGACCATTACGTAAATCTCATGACAGTCTTCGATGGCTTTTCTGTTTCTGCGAGAGAGTATAAATAATCGTTCTGCTCCATGTCAAAAATGGTTGCATCAGGGTGGATTGCAATCTGTAGGCTCCGTGAGTTTTGGGAAAACCAATCAAGGATGCACCTCCGATGAAAAACGGAAGCGGAAAACATCGGAAGTCTGCTGCGGGATAGTCTGCAACCGGGCTGTCAGCAGCTGAATAATGGAACCAGTTGTGGAGGTCGCGAATTAGTTCGCTGAAGGTTCTGCGTCAATGCGAGCGCACCGCATTATTTCCTTGCACCCTCTCTGAATCCGAGATACGCTTTCGGAAGCTTGATGACTGGTGAGGTTTGTAATGCCGGCTTGAGCTTTTTCGGAGGTGTGATGCTCATGGATGAACGGAGCTACTGAGGGTTACACTTCCCTTGCGTTTCGAATGTACGTACTGACTGCCTTATTTTTTTAAATCTGATCGCGCTCAAGTCACGATCGTAAAGTTCCTCGGCTTTCCTGGATTTCACGAGATTCATTCCCTCGTTTGTCATTGACTGTCTCGACGCAGAGGCCAACTCGTCCCTTTATCTGTGCGATCCATTCGCTCGTTTTTTTGGCCTATCGTCTTCGAAAACGGGAGCGCTACCAGGGGGCTCGAGTCCGCTTGATCGGGCCTGGATTTCTCGGACGTCCAGGTCCAGGCCAGGCGTCAACTAACGAACAATCCTTCGCGGCCGAGCATCGCAGGTAAAGTATTTCCTCCTTGAGTGCATCCGTTGACCCCAGACTCGTTATATTACGACAATTCGTTCGTTCTTATGTATGCAGCGCAGGAACTGAAGCCCCAGATTCTGTAGATCAATGCCAAAAGTGCTGAAAAAGAGATGAACGAACAAAACTGAGAAAGAAAAGTGCTCTACCCACCCTTGTCCTAGAAGCTTGTAGGAAGCACTCCAAACTTCGGAAGTATGCCTCAAAATCTCGTCATTGATCTCAAAAACAAAGAATTCGCAAGCGTGGACCGAAGATGTTAGGTTCTCGATCACGGTGCGCATGTTCTTGAAAATTGTTCTCGGATGTTTCGATGGAATAACGGAAAATCTCACGTCACACCACCCATCTCCGCTCCCCTGGATCAGAAGCTATAAAAGAAAGCCCCGAAAATAAACAACTTGACGTTCACCACGATGCTGCTGAAAACATGGGAAAACGAGAGCCGTAGGATCTGCTGTGGGGAACTCGTCCCTGAATCAGAGTCGTATAACATTGTAAATACAACTCCCACCGAGAATCAATAAATATCGTACCGTATCGCGTGATCTTAGAGGAGAAAATTCGACCAAGTCTTTCTTTTCCAGTTTCTCACAATCAAAAAAGAAATTCAACTGAAGCCAATCCCCTTCGCATCGGACTATAACCGTGCTCGAGGGGCTGGCTTTCCGGTGTCATGAAGCACCGATCAGGGTGTACGCTCGGCATGACGCTCACTTCAGCCAGGCACCGTTTGGTATGGACGAGACCATTTTTGCGTTCTCTTGGGGGGGGGGGGCGACAACGAAGGATGATGATGAACTTTAACATGGAGTTCCATGGTCCGGGCGGAAACCTTGGGGGGGAGGGCGAAATCCCCTCCCCCGGCTACGCTTCTGCCAATGTCCCAGAAGGGATGAAACAGCGGATTTTCTTGTGGTTGCACGGCTAATCTTGTAATCGAATCTCGATATTTGCTCGCGGTTTGAATCTCAAGGGCCACCGGGATGCACGCCATGCCGCGTGCTTATATGTAAACGTCCGCAGGCGATTACTTCGCAGCATGTGTGGTTTGCATCGATCGACGACCGTCAATCGGAAACGGGTCTAACGGTGTCAATTCTTCGACCGGTCCTCAAAAACTAAAGTTTGAGTGGCAAGAGAGCTTCAGAGCTTGCTCGCCCCTGAAGTAAAAGAGTCAGTCCAGGATGAGGACGCACCGAACCATAACCGAAACCATGAACTTAAATTCGATTGAAAGCGGGGTTCGAGGAGAGTTCAGCATTCGAATAGACCAGTTTTGCGCTGTTGACTTCACTTGTTTTTTCTGCGCCTTTCTCCCTCCTCCCGGAAGCTCGGACATGCCAAATCGTTATCAGCACTACAACCTACGCCAATCTCGACACGACCTCGACCGGAATTCCGTTTTGTCTGGCTTCAGGTGGAAGTCACTGTGCTAGAGAGATGAAAGTTCGAGTTTGGGAAGGGGGAACAGTTCACCCTCACTTGTCCACGAAGTTATCTCACAGGATGAAGATTTCCGACACACATGACACAAGCGAATAAGGGCGGCGACTCGATTCACGGAGATCGACTCCACTGATTCGGCCTAAGGCGACCTACGATTAAACGTATTACCAGACGTACTCGGATGGCGTGGGGAAGACTCTGCTCCGGATCCCTCGGAGGAACGGTGCCGATCGACCTTCCAATATTGTAATAACTTCAATATATCCGACAAATACGCCTACGGCAAAGATTCCATTCTCGTATCTGCATACGAGCTCCTCGTGGATTCGTATACCTGAAGAAGAGAACAGGAGATGACAGTCAGCGGCAAAAAGTCTGATCCAATTTAGGAGCAATTCGTTGCCATGAATTTCCGTAGGACATTTTCGATAGGAATAAAAGTCTCGACTGAAGGTCGGCCCGTTCCTGAAACTCCGAAGATCGATGTTCGATATCCTCAATCGGCTCTTTACTTGAAGTCGAAACGGCGGAATAGTAGCGTTCACGCGATCTGTGACTACTCGTCTCTGAAGAATACAAATCGATCGCCTGTTCTGCTCGAGTCCAACTCCCCGCCGGACAACTTCCACCCACTGTAACCTTCTCTACTGACCAGAGCATTTTCCCCCACTCCGCTATTCCATGAAGCACAAAAACATTAGTTTCGCCTAGATACGATGTAATATGACCAAGGGTCCCGCTTCCCGAATACACCAGCGATAATGTTCGGAAGCTGCCCACACTACAGGGCTATTCCACCGAATCTTCCGGAAGTCGCCAGAATTTCTATCATTTGCCATCCGCGTGATATCGTGCAGAGGTTGCGAATCTCCCCTTCGCCCTCCTGATTCATGTAGGTATAACTTCCGACCCAGAATTCAAAGTTTTTGTCTCTGCGCTTGCTGGAGTTGTGTCGTGGTTCATCAAAGCAACGGTCGTCTTGGCCGTTCTCGGGAACGGTCCGGTGTCTGAACCGCAGAACTGCTTTCGCCCCTGGAATAAGGAGGGACCGGAGTCCGCGTTTGGCTACTCTTTCGAAGCCTGTGTTCTAGGCGTCCATTGTAGAGTTCATCCGAACGTCGAGGAAGAAATGGATCCATTTGAAGAGCGCGTCGGGTTTGTTCGCTGCTCTTCCATCAAATCCATCATTTTTCCTTTTATCGCATCGCATCTGCTGGCGCGGGAAGAAAGACATCGAAGCGATTTTTTTTTTATATCTATCTCGCCCTCCTCTTGTTGACCCCATTGTTTGTATCGGAGAAAGCCGCCGCTTCTCGCTTCCTATCCAGCGAGAGCGTATGTTTCGCACTTGGGAGAACGACCTTTGGGAAAATGTTCTGTGATAAACGGCAAATGGAAATCCTCCATTTCCCTGCTGAGAACACCTTCCAGTGAACCTGATTTACTACCGTGCTCATATTCAAATCATAGGTATCGAATCATAAAGTGAAAGCGGAGATCCGCTTCATCCATGAAAGTCATAGAAAGTTTTGATGATGATGGATTTGATGGAAAAGCAGCGAACAAACCCGACTTTCATGACTTTCTAAACGAGTTTGCTGAGGTTTGCGAGAAGTGGACCAAGTGAAACAACCCGAAATCCCTTTATATTCTGCTCGAACTGGGCCGTCAGGTATCAACTGAGCTCCTTCGAGAAAAATACCGGCGACGCGGAGAGAACCCTGAACCATTCAGAAGTGGGTGAAGCCTTTGTAATCGACACTTGACACGTTTCCACGCTGCAAGATCGATTCGTGTTCTGATTGGTGCGAGAATCCTTCCAACAAGCTACATTTGGTGTGGTTTAGCTTTTCGCTCGGCAGCTGTTCCGCCGAGCCCTATTCTTGTTCCGTTCAAGGTAAAGCAATTATGGTAATGCTGGCTTTAGCAAGCAAGCAAGCAAGCAGGCGAGCCACACAGACAGACGGACAGACGGTCGGTCGGTCGGTAGAAGAGAGCCGCAACAGCGTCGTTTGAGCTAACTAACCGCCATGTTGGCAACCGATTCGTCGTCTGGGTCGCAAACTTAATCTAATATGCACAGATTCGAGGAATTTTCACCGTGGCAAACCGAAGAAAAAGCGAGCCTTGGTGCCACTGAGTAAGCCAGCTCCCGAGTTTGCTCGTGAACAAACGGTCTATCCTTTCGCGGAAAATGACATTATCATCATCAGGAAATTGTGCAAGGCTTCACAGACCCTGACCCGTAGGTTATTGCACAACCTCACCGGAAATTCGCTCACTACAAACATTTTGATCAGCAAGGTTGTTCTCCGATTCCGGTTAACTTGTCCCTCGTTTACGTGTCCCCTTACTTGTCCCTTACATCGAAAAATCTCGGCCTTACTGTCTCCTCCAAACTCTCGCGAACACACTTCCGTGCTAGCTGTGCTCGATGCTACAAACTCTGAGGATGATTGAAGCGCCTCGACCCTTCAAACTCGAGTGAAGGATGAGATCCGATACCCTCTCGAGACTGCTATTCAATCCTCAACAGCAGCGATTTACCAACAGACGGAGCCTTGGCTGCGACGGGTCTGCCAATTCAGAGAGCGTTTCTTATAAGAATGGGGAAGTACTCGATCTAGGGAAAAAATAATATTTTATTCATCTTGGCTGATTTCCTTCGAAAAAAAACTCATTCGGATTGGTCAACATGGAGGTTTTGGAGTTTTTCTCGAAGACTCCTGTAGTCCTCGTTCTTCTCCTTCGAAGTGGCCTTGCTTCCAAACATTTCACTCCTGACCTGCTCTAATAAGTTCAAGTTATCGCGGTATTTGAATCTTTCAGCACTCGTCAGGCCTTCCGGATGCTCTGATTCAGCACTCGTTAAGGACCATTTCCTCTGGTTCGGTACAAACACGATTTGATCACTATGGACGAGTCCTGCTCTCCGAGGCTCCACTGGATCCGCTTCGCAATTGTCTGGGTTCACAGACATCTCTGAAGCGTGCGATTGACTCGGTGCGGAATCCGAAACTGCTGACTCTAGAAGTGCCGACTCCGGATTTTTCTCCTCGACAACGATCTTGACTCGATGGCCGGAGACAACTTTTAGAAACATTTCACTGATCAAGACAGCTCCCGCGAAGAGTTGTGCGAGGTGTAGAATCACGAAAGCTTCTCTCACATCGATGAAGTCGAGCGCGTTCCGCTCAACAAGTTTCATCTCCCAATTACGATCGTAATGAAAGCGTATCGTCTTCTCTATGATCCCGTGTTCGCGGAGATTCACAAAAAAGTCCAACGTCGTATCGATTTTCCGCGGCACAAGGTCGCTGTCCGCGGGCACGACTGCCATCGGTTCCAAGAGAATCGCCGACAAGATACCGGTCGGAAGAGTGGTGATAGGATCCGAGTCGAAAAAACGTTTGGGGGCCCCTACCCATTGCTGGAGTTGCATAGACGATGGGGAACTGACACGCAGAGGATCTTTTTGAGCGAATTGCCTCGATTTCAGGTCGTCTTTCATGGAACTCCAGAAGACGCCGCGCACTGTTATCACGAAAAAAGTGTAGCTCAGCATCAGCAGTAGTGTCACTGATCTCATCGTTCTACTCGGACGTCGCTTCAACCTGAACATTCCGCTCGAACAAACAGAGACAGCCCATCCAAGGCCGTGATTGAGTCCCAGAACGAGGACGGAAACCACCATTATCAGGGATACGAGCGTCAAAATATAAAAGCTTCCCGAGAAAGTCCGGGAAATCGGCTCCAGATCGTGATGAACGACTTGCACCAAGAACTCGTGGTGAACGACCGAGAAACGATGCGAGCCAAGGTCACAGGGAGTCACATTTGTTTCATTGAAAATGACGAAGAACGTTTCGTTCCTCGAGGTATGCCACGAAAGCTTCGTAGCGCCTCCGAGAATTTCCGGCGCGTCCACGGCCGCCTTAGCTTGCTGAATTCGATTCTTCAGTTGAGATATGCGGACGGAACGTGATCTCACCACGGGGCCATAGCTCACTTCATCGATCATTGCCATTGACGAGCGCCGCGGCGTCGAGGCCTCGGTATCGTTTTGGCAGATTGTCCGTTTACTCAAATGGTTTTCACGTCGACAGGTCGAGTTCAGCACGAGCGTTGCGAGAGTTTTGTAGTAGAGGGAAATTTCTATCCGATTGATTTCGTCTGAGTGTTCGTGGCCTTCGGCAGTGAGGTTCTCACCGGTCATGAGCTCCATTGTAGCGTTATCTGAGGAATTGTTTTCACTATCACAGCGTAAGATCACAATATTTCTCCAACGAGCATAGTTTGCCAAGGCCGCGGTCAAGTTTTTCGCGATTCGGCCTCGGACAAAAGTGGTTCGCGGCTTCCTCTCGACTGTCACTTGATGCTCGGGCCGATGTTCTAGACAGCCTTCGACGTCCAAGACAGTGAGGTAAGACGAATCGCCCTCTGGGAGTTCGGCCAGCGGTGATAATTGTCCACTTTCAAGTGTCACGCTTTTACCTTGGTCGGTTCTTCGGAGATTGGGCTCCAATAAATCGCCACGGCTCTCCGTGCCAGGAGACGAAACCGGGGGAGGATCGGGGACAGGCGAAACCGAAGGCGGCCAAGTAGGGGCTCTCGTGGAACGTCTCGTTGGCTGAGGAATCCGGATAATGATGTAACCTTGCTGGGCTGTAGGTGCCAGTAGGAACGAAGCCAATAATAGGCAAGTGTGGATCATGGCGGAAGAATCCTGCGGCCGCCCACCGATGATCGCATGAAGGTTCGTCCTCTGGCTTCGTTTGGTCTTTGGTTCAATACTCGGCGCCCCTACTTAGCCTCAGATTGAGGAAGTCAATGCCATCGAATATACATTGATGATGACGACGTCGACGGCACCGACGACGACGACAACGGGGTGCATAAAATCCTCGTTTCCGGAGAGACTGCACCGCCGTGACTTCGTTGCAGGACACGTACACAGAGAACATTCCGGAAACTTGTTATTGGCAGTATAGGCCTGGCCTGATATAGCATCCATCACGAGCGAGAAAACAGTAAACAAAGTGTCGACGGGAAGAAACACTTCAACTGTTGAACACACGTCCCATGGATCGAGCTGAGCAAGCCGACGCTGTCTCAATCAGCTCCGTCATTGGATTCCAGGTCCGATTTCACAATCAGGGAACGTTCAGACGTATCGAAGGGGGCTCCGGTCGCCCGCAGACCATTCTGACCCGGTGTCACACACCACTGAATGTTCGTCCAAAATGTCTCTCCGGAAGGCGTGGTTCTTTCGAAATGAAACGTCGAAAACACGCCTTGTTGTTCCGCTAGTTCAATGTCAGAGCCGCGGTCGTGGATTTTGCGTGACCGATGCAAGCAGCGTACAAGAGTGAAATCTGCTCGGCGTGCGCCCTGAGTGAGTGAGACACTCTTTGGTTGCGATCGATAATCAGCTCCGCATCGGGAAGGACTATCGAGCTTAGTGAATTGTGACCATATCGAACCGAACGGACAAACACAGGCTCGAAAAACTGAACGCAAAATCTTCCTTCCTTCCGTCCTCTCTCTCTCTTTTTGTATATTTCCAAACTTCTGTCCCTTTCGGTCATCGTCGGGTGCGTTTTTCGCATCGAGCACAATCTCTTCGATCCACCTTCACTGAATGGCTGGCGGGCGCTTCGAGAGTGGTAGTGCAGGTCTCCTGAATAGATGAAAGCAAACTAGTGTACAGACTTGTTCTGGTTGATTATGCTTTTGATTATCGGTCCGTGTGGTCACGTATCGGCGAATAGAAACCATGCTCGGGACACAGGCTCTGTGACCTGGTGTTTCTACAAATGCGGGGAAAGAGAATGTGTTAATGTTGGATCAGACAATTTTTTTCCTGATACGAGCCCTGGTTCCCATTCAACAGTTCGCTCTCCAACTCCTACAAAGATCTCAATCGATTTCGATTCGATTCTCCCCGCCTGGCCCTGCGACGTGGCTCCAGGGAAACCCTCTTTCGTGTCTTTCAGACTTCCCTGTCGATTTCCACAAATAATGAATGCCGCCTGTTCTGAGAACTTACTGCAGCCTCCTGAGAGATGACGAAACCTTGAATTCGCGGCTGCACACCTCAGGAACGGTATCGATGAGCGGACTCTTTAACAAAAGTGAGCCTCTTAGCGATTTCTTCTGTTTGCACGGAATCGATACCGATGACCTTCATTCTCTGCGTGTCGTTGTGTTCCCCCCTGACAAAAACTGGCTGGAAAACTTGTCTTAGTCTGACGATTGAGTTGCGACCAGGCAGTAAGTGAGAGTCATCTGAAATATTTGCTTTCGGTGAAATGGAGCAACGGCTTTGACATCGTTTCGGATTGGAATACCTTGTCACAGAGTTCCGTATTGGTACAGTGCACACTGCTCACCGATGCGACAAGTCGTAAGGCCTAGAGGGCTCTTGAATTTCAAATCAATTCGTGGCTGAATCGGCGCACTGGCCCATGATCGTTTCACGGAGACTGTCACTCCACGTCGGTCCATTGTTGCATGACCACTCCACGAGTTTTGGTGCACGCATTTCGGCAAAAAATAGTGCATACATATCTGGAATAGCGGCAAATCAGCACGATGGAGTTCACGTCGAGATTGCGTTTCGTTCTGGGGCAGAACAAAGGTGAAACTTGAGACACACTTTAATCGAATTCTTCTTTTCCCTTTTTTCGTCTTGGAGATGCGACCATCGAATAAATCTTTCTCCTGTCGTCTCTCGCTCATTCGCGGACTTGACGAGACCAGAATCCGTTTCAAAAAAGTTCGATGAGATTGGAGCTCGTCGCTCGAACGCATACGCCTGGAGACGCACGTAGGGAACGGTTGCTACATTTGCCAACCATCAATTTGTCTACAAGCGAGAGAGACAGTCGAGGCTTGCCAATTCGAAAACGTTCGATTTCCAGCGACTTACACGAAAGGAGGACCATTTCCCAGTCCGCGAACCTTTCCAACCCTCTCTTCGCAAACTGCCACTTCTTCGAATCGATGCAACACGGTCCCGTGCGGAGCGCTTTCGAGAGATTTGGAATCCTCGAAAAGGGACTACTAGGTGTCTGACCTGTTCGATCGAGTGTCCAGATCATAGCACACAAATGCGTGATCGAAGCTTCGACTCGATTTTCTGTTTCCTCCCGCGTTCCACCAGCGAGCTCTTCTAGCTCGTGGCACGAGGGCGTTGACCGCTGAACTGTCTCCGACAAGAAGGAACGGTCTCGCATCTCGAGAGAACATCTGAGCGTTCTTCCTTCAACTCGATTGAATGACTTGAGTTTCAGGAAAGAACATTTAAACAACGACTCCAGCTTCCGCCTACATCGAATCCAATCGTGTTAGCCGCGATCCCTTTAATCTGGCTCCCTTGGAAGCAATGGATGGGCTCGAAATTAATCGTCTCCGCCAAACCCCGATCTCGGCTGAGTTCTTCCTTCGGTTGCTCCCTTTGATTCCTTGTGAGGAACGTGCAGCGTCTCTTCCGTGGTGACTGCAGCAGCAGCCGCTGTTGTTCGCTTCGCTGTCTTACTTGGTTTCGATTCTTCAACGTCGTGGTGGTCGTTGCCTCTGAGCGGAGTTGACTTGAATCGGATGTAAAATGGCTATTCCTTTTTTTCCCCATTCTTCTTTTTGTTCTCATTGTGATCCCCCTCTCTGTGCGGCGCGCCGCGGCGTAGACTTCTACTTCTACGTTCGTTTCCAATCTGCCAGCCGTTTCAATGGTCTCCTCGTGGAATCGAGTTTCGGAAAATTCGTCGCAGGCTTCGCAACGAACTGTTCGTTTTCGTTCGCTGATGCTTGGGGGTGTTCCCTGGTTGTCTGCATCAGAATTACGTGAGTTTCCAAACGGCGGCGTCGTCGTTGTCATGGTCGTCATCATCCGTGAGCTCAATGCTTTATTGCCAATCGGATGCCAACAACAACAACGACGGAGCGCATTGTCATTGTTCTCGAGTGAAGTGAACTAACTTCGAACGCGCGAGCCCGACTGCAAGCGAGAGTGAAGTGGAGAATCTTCGCACAACACAGTGCCAGCAGAAATGGGCGAGAGATACTGACACACTATACTCAGCCGTTTCGAGCAAGCAGCAGAGCCTTGAAACTTTTCGTATGACAATAGACGCATTCCACGAATTGTGAGTTGACGAGGGATGACGACATCTAACTGCACGACAGCAACGACGGAACTCGAATTGCGGTGCGGTCCTCGTTGGTTCCCGACATCGTTTTCCGGTCCTGAGAAAGATGTCCTGTTTTCGTTACTTTCCGAAGTCCGAGCCTTTGCCTAGTTTGTCGGCGTAATCTCCAGCAGGCTGGTCAAGTTCGGGTACGCGAAGGATCTATAATAAACCTCCAGAAAGATCGGCAGCTCGGGCCAACAGGCAGACGGATTGGTTCGTGAAGTAATTGCTTTAATGAGAGATCCAAGTACATGTATTCGCGGGTCAACACTAAATCCCTCTAGTTTGTCCTCTCTAATTGCATTGAGGAACCTTCGGCTCCGGTCGCAGAAAGCCCAGGAGTCGGTTGTGTTTATCACATAATAATTTCTCTCCAGCGCGCTTGACAGCTTCAAAATTCTCCCGCCACGTCAGTCTATCGGTGACAGGTGGTTCACCCGCTTAGGTTGAGGTTGAGGTTGACACTTTCTTACGGTGATAGAGGCTCCCTCTTGTTTCGTCCACGAGAAAGGAGTCCATGGCCTCGCGCATTCCCGGACGTCCTGAATGATTTCCGTCGATCATCATCGAATAAACAATCAACGATGATGAGACAAAATGACTCCTCCCGACCTTCCTCGATTCGGAGCGAAACGTTTAAGAATGCGAGACGGAAAAATTATTGTAGCGAGTGAGAATGCTACTCGAGAGTTTCGAGAGCTGCGAGCACTCGAGCAAGCAACTGAAGTTACACTCGAGTGCAAACAGGCTTCAAATTGAATTTTCTTTCCGGGTTCGTCTCGGCCTGCAACTGCCTAAAGCTGTGAGTTCGATCGCCTATCCGCGGAACGAGCGAATCAGAGACGGAAGGACGGACGCACGGACTCGGTCTGCTTGCCGGATGCCGAACTACGTCCGCGAGCGAGCGAGTGAACGAACAACCTAGAAGACAGGAAATTCGTCGAGCGAGCGAGCGTCCTGATCGATTCGAAGGATGTTTTCATGGAGAGAAAAGTTGCGGCCCAGCTTCTTTGACGGGGCGAATGGCTTCGCCTCGGCCGCTCGACTGGCGAAGAGTCATCAGAGTTTCGGTGAGCGCACGTATTGCTTCATTATGGTGGTTTCTCTCTTTCGTTGCTCAATATCTCTCTCAAAAGCCCCCCCGAGCGCTTTCGGGCCGAGCCTCCTGAACATCGCTCCAGCTGAAAGCAGGCAGTCTGGCTTTTCTAGGAAGAGGATGCGAGGCGTCACCTCAAGTGACGTTTTAGCGAACTAGCAAGCAAAAGGGGGCACGGCGAACAGGGCCGAGCATCAAGCCCGACTCTCGGGGCCCTTTATTCCACTTGTCAGGCGGTAGTGGTGGTGGCGACGATGCCAACGACGCGGCGGCGGCAGCAACAGCAGCGACAACATCGGCTATACAACAGAAGCTTCGAAGATAGTGGTTGTTCTTTCATGTTTCTAGCACTAAAAAAGCCACATGGAGAGTTCTACAATTCGGCCAATGCGCTTGTCGACGTGTGTGTCTTTCGAGTCAATAAATTTCGTGGAACTAATCGCCTCGAATATCCACTGTAGCATCTTAGAATCGGAATCGCTTCTCCATCGAGTCCGCGTCCTTACAGGGGGGCGCGAAAGCTGTACACAGGAACAAGGAGATCGGAGGATTTGTCGCAGTTTCAAATGAAGCAAGCACATCAGCTTTGTCAACGAGATTTCTAGAGCTTCACGTTAAAATCTCACTCAGGGAGAGATACTCCATTCATCTCCATGGAGACCTATGATACTCTTGCAATCGAGAGGAATTTGTATTGGATGCTTTCTTGGACACAGAATAGGAGATCTAACATAAGTGATTCTCTCCTTCACTCTGAACTGATGAGTCTCCGATATCCGCGAGGACGCGGTATGAGACTTCCGACATCCTGATTTCAATTTATCGGGGGATTCTCTTAGAATCTTTCATTCTGTCTCGAATTCGAACTTCCGAATTCATGAACAATCCCATCCCGTGCCCCGGAAAAGGCCTTCCCTCTAAGTGTGAGTGTCTGTTGCTTGAGAATACTAAATTTTCGATCTCATCCCGAAAGAGATTCTTAAAACGAGGGCCACGAGCCGTCGCACGCCTTCCTCGATCGCTGGGGACATAAAACGTTTCTGTGATATCAGATCTGTCGCAATATTTCCGTAACAAGATATAGCTGTTCTGAAATCTGATTCTTCGACCGGGCGATCGGGGAAGACTCGAAAATTGGACGATGAATCGATTTGGCCTACGTGCGAAATCTGTTAACAAGGTCATGATCGGCATATCGATCTTCCGAATATCCTCACTCGATAAGTGTAAAGATCTCAAATTGACGAGTCGCGTCGTCTCCCTCGTGAGAAGAGGAGCTTCACTCGAAGAATCCTAGCGACGGATGACACTGTTGCCTTCTTCAAAAAAAAACTTGACGCGGCCATGGAATTGTTCCCAGGAAGATTTGTTCGTTGCTCATTATTATCGATCATGACACAGCCGTTGAATCGAAGACGAATAATTGTACCCTGAATGTCAGAACACAACAAGCGGCTGGTATCTGTCGAGAACGTGATCACCGGAATGCTTGTCGTACGATGATGTAATTCGTATTATTGCGTCTTCGCCTCGTTGCGTCGCCGTCGTCGTGTTCCCCCCTCTGTAAGTAATGGGGGCCGCTTAGCGTAATGAGTAGTGGAGTGGTGCATGCTCGAAACTAAGGGAGGTGTGAAAGGCAACCAGCCAAGAAAACAACAGGCCGAGTCTCGGAATGATCAGAATCTCGGCCGCTCGGGTCGAGATTATGCCTCCAACAAGCATTCCGAGCGAAACTTTATATGGAAGAAAAAACAGCACTCTTGACTGAGCGCCGCGTGTCTGCGACATGTGCAACCTCGCAAGCCATCCACTTAACCAGTCAAACAGTCAGCCGGTCAAACCCTCATTCCAGCCATTGCGCTCCTGAAGGCTGAAAAGCATTTCTTCAGAAACGTGAACGCTCGTTGTCAAGAAACTTGCGAGAGCACCGTGAAAGGAAACACGAGAAACAACGAGAACGAACCCATATTCTTCGTAACGTTCTAGGCACACATTGTGTTTCGTGTGTCTGAACACGGCACGTGGCTCTTCCAGACTTCAAACGTTCTCACAACATGCGAGTACAAGTGAGTAAGCCAGCCAGCCAGCCTGCCTGCCTCGGAGCGAACAGTTTCAGCTACAGCAAGTGACGGCACTTGTGCTGCGTGCCGAACTTGCTGAGCGGCCGAGTTTGCGCCGCACCGGTCGCTCGGGCTCGTGCTGCCCCCGTCATCCATGCCGCCCTCAAAGGCCGTCGCTGTGGAGGATCCTTCAGCGGGATTTGATGAGAACGCACACGCTAAGCCGGTGGTGCTGCTGCTGCTGCTGCCATCGCCGTTTACTTTGGTGCCCGCCCTACTATCAACTTATCCAACAGAACGCAATGGACGAACAAACCGAAGACGAATGCAGAAACGTGCCTTCCCTCTTTTAATTTTTCGAGAATCGTTCTGCTTCCATTCTGAGTGAGTCGTAGGCTCTGGCGAGATATGTAGTATATTTCCGGGGGTGGCATTCGGAAAGATTAACTCGGCCCCAAACGCCGGCGATCTGGGCCCATTGAATTGGGACATCATGACGTCCCAAACCGGGAACTTTAATTCATTGTTCTTTTCTGCGCCCAAGTCCATGTATGGAAAGTCCGAGTCTCTTGGGACAAGATTAGAAACGGGGTGGAGGATAACAAAGCTCGCGTGTCTCTATGAAGTGTTCACACGATTGTCACCGAGATCGTCATTGACGCGAATCAATAGCTGCATCGAAGGATTCGAGAGTCACGATCATCGTCTCGCTGGAAATAATATTTTCATATCTAGATTGACCTCAAAGGATCCGGCGGAGTTGCGTAACCGCCCGGGGCGGTACTTAGGCATGATCAACAACCGGCTCGAAGGTAGCCGGGGGAAGGTCTAGTAAGAGGTTCGGGATCCGTTCGGTCTTCGCGTGCTGGATATTTGCAGGATTCTGTCTAGACCTAGAACCTCTACTTCTATCCAAGAGGCTATATCGGAATGCTCGTTTCCTCGCGTCGACGTTCGATAGAGTCTGTTTTTCGTTCCCCGCGTCGCCCTCCAGTCGTCCTCCTCCTCCTCCTCCCCGCTAGTCGCTCGACAACGCCGTGGCCGTCAACCACGTCGTCAGAAACGACGTCGTCGACAGGCGATCTCAAGAAGCGAGGTGACGGATTCGACACATGGACAGACGTGTCAACGCGTCGAGCACTCGACGAAATCTTGCCTCGCGTCGAGGCTTCTCGAGTCGGTCCGTCGGTCGGTCTGTTGCCTCCAGCTCTCGTTCCTCAGCTCTCTTGCACGCTGACTGCAAGACGGACTCTTTGTTTGGCGGGCCTTACGGTTCGTCCGTCCGTCTGTCTGTCGGTTGGTCGTTCGGTCGGTTTGTTGGTCACTCCGTTCGTTAGTTGTTTCGTACAGCCCTCTTCCTCTTGTGCCTGATTACTGAGACCGCGTCAGTTGAGTCGTCTTCTCCTTCGACGTCGTCCAAGTCGAGCGAGAGAACAACAAGAGCGAAGAAGACAGCGAGTCCTGTTGCACCCCTAACGGGAGGGTCCTGTCGGGCCCTCGTTTGGTGAGTCTGTCTGTTGGTCGATCTCTCTTTTGGTCTTCGAGTCTGTAGTTCTCTCGTCCGTTCGCCGCCAACGACGTTCGTTCGCTGGTGGCAGCGGAGACGGTGGCCGAGGCGGCGGCGGCAGCAGCAGCAGCGTTGTCGGCGGCTCCTGCCGAAAGCTTGAGGGCCTTACCGAGGATAGCGGGGCCCGCTTGCTGAGCCGCTCCCTAGCCAAGCTGGCTGGCGAGGGAGCGGGCCGGCGGGAAGGCACCGAGCCCGATCCAACGAGAACGAAGAAAGGGACGAAGGAAGGAAAGAAGGAAGGTCCCTCCAACCGGCCGTACGACCGTTCCAACGTACTCTTCGAAGTTCCCTCACCCTCTTGCCAGAGAAGCCTGCTCCTGCTCCTGCCGCCGTCGACAGAACGACCGACCGACCGACCGTCCGCTTGCCTCCGGTCTCTCTTTCCAACTGAGCGACCGACCGACCGACCGACCGACCAAGCAAGCATTCAACTAAACTGGCAAGCAGGCAGGAGAGTGGACTGGCAGGCAGGCAGGCAAGCAACTAGGAAGCCGTGCAAGCCAAAGAGTGAGTGAGTGAGCAAGTAAGCAAACGAGCGACCGACCGATCCACGACGCAAGGAAGGCCTAGCGGACAGGCTGGCTGACTGGCTGGCAAGCAGGCGGGTGGGCAGGCAGGCAGGCAGACAGCGGGCGCGCACACACGCACGCTCGCTCGCTCGCACGCACGCAGCCAGCAGAGCAACGATCCACGCAGGCGAGTGATGGGGGCCCTCTGAACTAGGTTTCTCTCGCTCCTCCCGCCGGGCCCCTCTCGCGGTCCGCCTTCAAGCTCCACACACACGTTGCGATGTTTTGACATTGTTCCGTATCTACGTGCAAGCAGGCAGCAGGCAGGAAGGCAGCAGCCAGGCAGCAGGAAGGCAGAATGGCGTTGAATTTCGCGGCTAGCCGTCGGTAACCCTGACGTTGTCAAGTTGGCGCCGGCAAATATGCGGTGGTAAGCGAGCTACCGAAGGCCCAGTGTGCGCCTGCCGAAAAGGCCCAGCAGCCGCTTTTCCCAGTCAGCCAGCCAACAAGCAGCCGAGCGAGAGCTGGCTGACGGCTAGCTAGCTAGCTGGCTCACTGGCTAACTGGCAAACGGGCAGACTGGCTAGCTAGCTGGCTAGCTGGCTTCCTCCTTTCGAATTGGCCTTCATCAGCTACAACAAGCACTCGTTGAAGCACCTCTGCGTCGGGCAGCCCCGTTGTGAGCCGCCGCAGCAACACCAACAACAATGGGTAAGTGACGTTCCTCCATTTTGTTCACAAGTTCCTCGAGCTACTGAAACTCTACACGGACAAGCTTCCACCCAATCGGATACTTATCCCATCCAAGACGAGCTTTGGAGTGCTTGGAATCAGTGAATCAGTGGATTGCGCAGTTCTTCGGTGCTCGGTGTGCGGGCTTCTGATCTTGATGAGAACTTGTGGACGGGTCCTCGGAAACCGAAGAGTTCTCGATTCATCAAGAAGTGGAGGAAGAAGACGTTGATTTATTCGAGTCCGAGGCCAGGATGTCCGCATTGATTCTCAGCTCAATTCTCGAATCTGATCTTCGATCGGTGCAGCCGTGATCCGTGCTCTCTCCGGCAGCCCTTAATCCTTCGATATCTGTTATGTGGAGTGTGTGAAATCAAGAATAGAAACCGAGAGCCACCAACGGCTCCTCGGCGGCTTATTCCTCTGACTCCATTCCGTGGGATGCATTCGACTGAATCCTCAGCACTCCGGTTGGGTTTTCGCGTTCCCCTTACATGACTGGCTCGAGAAACCCTTTGCTGACGAGTAGTTCAGTCCATTTCTTCTCAGCCGGTTCCCTTCTTTTTTGGAAATTCCCCTCGGCTCCTAGCTAACCGGATCGTAGACGGATGAATAGGAAGACACGCGGCATCAACAGCGCGCCGTTGACGTGGGACGATCGGCTACGTTGCACAGATTAATCGCTATTGGAAATTAGCAAGTTGGACACGCATCGTCCCATGTATGCTCTATGGTGGCTGGTGGGCTGTGATTAATTTGGCGCGTAACTTGTATCTAAATCACCTGTACGTGCCTCAGTCCTGTGTAATTGTACCGGTGGCAGAGCTTCGGGGCGTGAATGGACTCATTATGCCTCACGCGCCTTGGCGTTTATGTACACGCGCCCACAAATGCCTACGAGCGTAGCGAGCGATGTCGATCGTGCACCTCGACACAGCCTCGGAATATCGATATGGCGGATGGAATTCGGATCAGATATTGTTGCGTTGGCTCCTTTGTTTTGGTCAGCAATCCGCTGAAGCGGCTTCCGAGTCATTTGAAATGACGAAGTTTCCGCGGTAGTTAGTCCAAACAAAGGAAAATTGCGGTTTCTCCCTCGGATAATCTCCCTTGCGGAGTCTCCCTTGTGGGAAACGAATATCACGCGCTAACAGTTGCTTCCCTTCGTTCTTTGCAGGCATACACACTCAGCTTTATCCCTACCTGTACATTTTCTTGGGAACAATACTACTATGGTGAGTACAGAAGCCAATCATCCCTAGCTTGCGGTGATGGTGTCGTCCACGAACAGAGTAAAGCCGCGGAATCGTTGTCGACGAGCTCGTTTTTGCTTTAAAAGCGAATCAGCTATCGAGCGAAGCTTGGGTTCGATAAAACTTGATGAAGTTCAGGCGATTTCGACATATTTATGTTCTATGCTTCGCTATCAACAGATCACGTCCTCACGGACTCACTTTGAGCGTATTGGAAATTCAAATGGTGCTTAGGGAGAGAATTGACCCGAGAACCGGGTTGCGCGAATCCGCCGCTCAAGGCCAACGAATAATATACGAAGCCTGAATCATGAATTTCAATTCTTGCGACTCCGACAGTTCTCATAAATATCTCGAAACATTAACATTCGGATACGTGTTAATTGATCAAACGACCCGCACCACTTCGATCGGACTCAAGTTCAACGTTGAAATCGTGTCACGCAACGCTCTCTGCCTTTCGAGGAAGGAGAGCAATAGCGCAGTGAGGAATAAGGAACAGTTCTCACACCTCCTGTCGTCGTCATTCATCCGACGTCTGAATCTCCGAGGACCTTGTTAGGGAAACCCCGGGGCGGAAGGGGCGGAAGGGGCTTCTTCTTGATGCGAGCAGATGATCGTATGATCGCGCATCGTTTTTGGTGGAAAGTATACGCCGACGATGACGTCAGCTGAGTCGATTCACCCCAATTCGTTGACAGAAATCCGCGAAGAGAGGAGAGGAAAAGCAAAAAACAAATAGAGAGAAAGAGCGATCTAACATTTTCGAGTGAACACAGAGCCAAATTTAACCTCGTGTGGGGCTCCCGAATTCGCAGAATCTGCGTTCTCAAGTTTTATTTGCTCAACGAACTCGAGAACAGAGGAGTCCTTGACCCATATTTCAGCTGTCGTAACAATTGTAACTCGATGGCAACATGGCGTGATTCTGACGCTTTCGGTCGTCCCCGAGGGGTTATCGACATCAAAAAAATGTGTTTGCAAAGAGCGTGACAGCTAACTTCCTTCGATTCGTTTCGCGACAAAATGTCTGACGTTAAACATCGTATTTAGAGCGAACACACGAATATCGGCTCGAGATTTGAGCTCGTTTTAGAGAAAGGCAACATGGATACTAAATCAATCTCATGAGGACCGATTGAGCCGCTGAATGAGGACGTGATGCCAGCGCCGCGGTCTTTGAGCTCGTGAACCTTTTTAAAAGCCGCACGCGCGGAGAATAAGGAAAGAGGTGACAGCTCCTTGTATGAATATCAAACGTAGCGCTTCGGGAACACCTCCTCCTCATCCTGCATCGCGGCTTCCTTCTCCAGGGAAGAAAAAAGCGGATAAGATACAGGAGCGAACAAAAAAAAAAGGTGTTGTCGAGTCCCTGTTGTGTTTTTTTTTTGTTCCTTAGCTGCTTTTTATTACGCGACGAGAGATTTCAACGGGTCCTAATAACAACCGAGCGTGAATAATACACCACGAGGAAATTATCCAAATGCCACCGCTGAAACCGACAATATATTTATCGATGCAAAAAATCTCGACTGACTGGCTGAGGCGAACAGAGATTCCGTGCCCCCTTAGAGAACGCCTGAGCGTGAATTGTCGCTTGTCAAGAAGGCGTGCCATAAGTGCAAGAAACTGAGTGCGAATACGCGTGAGAGGAACTTATCGAGGAAGAGAAGGGTTTCACGCTCGGTGCAGTTGAACAAGACCGAGCTTTCGAGTGGCCCTGAAACTGTATGGGAGGAGAGCTGACTGAGTCTGTCACAATCAATCTTTGACGTCCGTTCTCTCGGAGCGTGCGCTCGTGTCGTTCAGTCCGCCCTCCAACTCAGATTGGAACTGTTGACGCCTTCTCACCTCGCATGAGAATTGATCACTGACTGCCTCGACGCCCAAAAATCAGCTGTATCCATTCATGATTCGACTGTCGTCTCTTTCTCTCTCGTGTGCCTTGTTCTCCCGAAGTTTCTTCCTGTCCTACATTTTACGCACCAGAGCATCTGGGGTATTGTGTCGCGTACCAACTCTTCGACCATTCTGTAATTTCTAGACCTGCCGTCTTTTCTTTGCAACTCGATTTCCTCCCTCCTTTTGTATCGTTTCTCCAATTTCTCCCTTAATTCTCTTCTTGAAATCTCTTGCTGATCCTTTCAGAGAGTGTTTCCTGCCTGCTATTCACCCCATCCAGCGTCATTTTTTCTCGTGTTTCGACTTGCAAGGATATCCACAAACGTTGACAGAAAATTGTTTCTCGTCCGCGCTTCCGGTGCTCGAAGTTTGCTCGGACGCTCCACTCACTCAGAAAGAGCGGAGAATCGCCAAGAGGGAGGGAAGGGAGGACGCTCGACAGAGAGAGGAAACTGTGGATTTTAAAGAGTCTTCCAGCTTAGCCGTAGAATGCATTCAGATGTGCGCTGGGCGGTCCCGACATCCTCAACATCTCGTTCCGCTAGCCAGCAGTGAGCCAAGGGGCGAGCTCCTCGCTGAGAGCCAGGTGAAGAGCTCCATTAGATTTTCTCTATCGTCGAGGTTTGAAGAGCGTCTTTGCCGTTGAAGACCGTTTCTCGAGTCGAGATTCCAAACGAGATGGGAATCTAACGTTTGTAGTTTTTTTTCGCCGCTGCTTCTCTTTCGTCTGTTTCTCTTGAACGTTCGGATCGAGAGAGCGAGCCAAGACCGTCCCATCTTGCTCCAGGCGAGCAGACGGTCTCTTCTAAATATAACCCTTATAAATATAAATCTTCTATCTGATTCCTCTTCAAAAGAACCGCTGGCCGTCACCGGAGCAGTACTGAGCTATGCTCGCGGAGAGGGAACCCGTAAAACGCAATAAGATCCGCACGTCATTGATCCTCGGAGGATCGAAGAGAGTAGGTAACACTGTTGTGTGTAGTGCACGAGCGTCGCGTCAGTGATGACTCCGGGGCACTCTGCACGTTTCACTGTGCCGCACGATGCGCAAACATCCTGACAATCGAACGTCATACATTGCGCGGCAGAGCGGAGTCAATCTAAAAGCTATAAGAGAACGGTTTCGATTATTCCTAGATCCAGAGCCTTACGATTCGAATGTTCGTCGGTCGGATGTCTCGAACAGGAAGAAGGGAGGGAAGAAAGGAACGAACGAGGAAATGAAGATGTTGCAGCTACGAACAAAGAACCGGCTGGCTGCTTGATACAGATAAGAGTGACATCATGCTTCACCGCACGGTTCGAAGGAAAGACTCGAGGCACACAGTTTCTTGAAGTTTGTTTTCCGTTCGTTCGTTCTCTCGTTGGTTCCTTCCTTCCTTCTTTCCAAGTCGGTCGCAACGGCGCGCCGTAGTTTTCAAAGCCTGATTGCGACCAGGGAACGAAACGGAGCTTTTCCAGACTTCAGAATTGTCAAACATTGGACAACTTCAATGTAAACCTCATTATTTCCATTTTACATGCGGCTCCGAACAGAAGAATCCTTTTGATGAGACTCAAGTAGTGCGTTTGCCGAAGCGAGGGGCGGGCTTACGGCGGCGGAGCGGTGGAAGGGTCTCCAAACTTGATGGAAACAAGACGGTACCTCGAAAACTGTCAGGAGCGGATCATTACGAACCGTAGACTGGTTAGACATCTCCGTAGCTGTGGCACTGGTTCGAAGAGAGGAAAATGTTTTTGAAGGCGAAACCGACACAATTTCCGTGGAGGGCTGAACCAGTTGAGGCAACAACGACGTTTCCGAGCGAGTCGAGAGAGGATTTTCCTTGAACGCCTTGCGACGGAAAACGCAAGACTATCCAACCGAACAGAGGAGAGGATCTGGATGATTCTCTCTTGGTCTTGATCAAGACGCCGAAACATTGTTGTGCATGTGCCCTATGGAATATTTCGTGCGGCCTCCGGGTGACAATGGTTCACTCCGTCACAGGCCTAATGGAAGCAATTGGAGCACAATTTCACATTCCACGCGAAATGAAGCTATTTGTCTACACGTCCCGGAATCCCGCTGACTCAAGCCAGCCGGAAAAGGCTCCGGGAGCTTGGGAGGAGCTAGCTGACGTCTGGCAACTCCAAATCATCAGGTTTTGTGGGGCATGGCAAACTTGAAGATCCTTATTAGACGCCTACAAAACGTTGTTGTCTGCAGGGATTCTGTGGGGCCGGATGAAACGAATTTCATTTCACGACTTCAGAAGTCGACCCACAAAGCCTCCGAACCGGTTTTCTCACCGGCCGTGATCGGATTCCTTATCGCTAGCTCGTATCACATGGAGTGTATAGGACGACACGCTCCGGTTATGACGCTGCGCGAGCTGTATCGACTTTTCGGGCCTATGGGAAATCGTCAAACTTTATGAATTATTAAAACCGTTACGACTTGAACGACGGTGGAGCGGAGGGCCAGGAAGCTCCTTCTTCCCGGTCGGCAAAAAAGTGATGGTGATTTCATTGATCTCCTATAGATAATTCGAACAACTCAAAGAGCCGTCTGACCGGAGTGCTCATTGTTACGGTCGTATAGGATCGATCGATAGAGTTGCTCGTGTCTGCATCGTAAAAACACGAAGCTAGCATCTAATAGAGAGTTGGACACGCTTGCCTTCAGCCAGCTCGGTTCGTCCGTAATGTTCGAATCAAAACGAAATTCTCCATCGAAGAACGCTCCTAGCAAGCCCTTGCTCCCACCGAACGGAACTCTTATTTCGTTTGCGGAATACTTTCCCAGGGAGAACCTGTACGACGTGACGAAACATGTATCCAAGTGTACGAGGGAAACCGATAAGCAGTCCACAATACATATTGAGCCGTTCCCCCGCTCTCCGCCCCGTTCGTTACCGAAGTTGGCTTGTCGACCGACCGACTGACTGAGTGGCATGAGCTGTTTCCGCTCTAGACTTAAGAATAGCGTGTGTCCATCTCTCGAGAGGTGCGCTGTTGCCTCGCGGCGGCGCCATATCCTAAAATAACACCCTGGCTTCCTTCAACTGGAACTGCGTATGAGGCCATTCGTGTTAGTTGGACGTTCCCGTCATCATTGGAGTTGTCGTCTGAGCGTTTGGCGGTGGCCCGCTCGTTCGTTTGCTCGCTTAACTGAAGACACGGGTCTACCAGGAAACTGAGTGAGGTTGATCCACATCGTGACTAACGTGCAACTGACATTTCTCCCTCCTACCACCCGGTCCCCAATGTAAAGAGCGAGAAGTTCATGGTTCTCAGCGGCGTTGACCTCTCACGCACCCCTTTCGGCCCACCGTTCGGAGGTCGCGTACCTGACCTTCTCTCGAGAGCGTTTCGGCTCCGAATACCACCATCCGAAAGGAAGGAGGAACGGATTTTGATTCATTGTGACGCTGGACACGAAGACGTCACCTTGTTGACTCCCGGGCCCGGTAGCGAGGGGTCCGGCTTGGGAGACCCCACCATCATGGAGCAGATCTCGGTCGAGGGACATCCGCGAAAGCTTGTGGAGTCGACGCATGAGAAGCAAGCAGGAATTTCCATTTCATTCCCTTCGAGTGCCGATGAGTCGCATCGGATCAAGCAGCTCCCGTTTCGACTGCAGTCTGCCTGATTGGCCTGTAGGTTCGTTTCGGTGTTCGGTACGAAGCGTTCGTACGTTTGCTGCTTCGGCTGTTCGTTCCGGAAGGGGCAGCGCGCCGGGAAGCACGGGGAATTCGTGGAACCACAGAGGGGAGAGGAAAGGGAACGAGGACCTCTGCGGGGAAGGTTGGGATCAGAGGAGGATTGGATGGACCCACCGACTAGCGGAATGCTTGCTTGCTCGGTCGGTCGGTCGGTTGGTAGAGAGAAAAGAGAATCGAGCGACTACCGGACCCACTGGAGTGAGCCCGGAGCTCCGTCCGTAGTTTGGGATGAAGCAGGTTAGCGGGTCGAACGAGGGTCGGACCCCCTTCCCCTACTCGCCCGAGAGGGAAGCAAAGCGAGAGAACGAGCTACTTCGAATTGCTTTGATGAACCAACCTCACCGAAGAGATGAGGGCAGGCACGACCGCCGCCGGCTCTTCTTACCGGCCGCTCGTCGTCGGTCTACGTGTGATTCTGCGGCCTGGCCCACCGAAAAGTCGGCCGACTGGGCGTTTATGCTTTTCGTGAACTCCCTCTCCTGCGGCTTATCCCCTCCATTGTTTGCAGTGGCGGCTGAACGTCAGAAACAATATGCGTTCTCTGCTACAGACGCGAACCACTGGACGAACATGAGAGATGGTGGGCATTGTGTGGCCAATAGATGAACTGGAAGAAAGCAGCAGACCGATAGGGCCCGCCAGCTGCTTGTCCCACAAATCGATCGAAAGATGGCCCGTCCGCTACTAGGTCAGGGGGCTGTTCGGCTGATTCGTGAAACCATATATTTGGCAGAGTTCTACTCTGGTCTGTCGCTTTCGTGAGCTTCACCATCAATTATTCGTTCGTTTGTCGGAGAAGCCGTCATTGTTGTTATGTGTGAGAGTGTGTCTGTATGTTTGGGTCGGTGGATGTTTCGATGAAGTATGGCTATACGACACTCTCTCCTTCTCATCCTCTCTCCCCCACTCGTCGCACTTGAACTTCTTCCTATGGTTGCAATAACTATAACAATCGCGACCGCTGTCTCTGTTCCCCCGATTCGGTTTGTTGAGAGTGGTCGACGTTTTTGACGAGAGGATAGTGATGACATGATTGCTACTCAGCCTCCCAAGTAGTCGTCCTTGCGCGCTGGATGCTGTGAGCGATGCACTGTTGGGAATCATGACTAGCTCGGGAAAGAGCGCCGCTCGGAACATTACCAATTGATTGAACAAAAGCCGTCATCCGAATTTCCAGCGTCAAAGCGTGTTGAATGACAGAGAAACGTTGAGGAATTCTCGAATTAGTCGACGTTAATCCGTCAGGATATTCTGGGAGTTCCGATCGAGCCACGAGAGTCATTTCTAAATTTCGACAGAAAGCGGAGAAACGTCCCCTTCATCCTGTAAAGTGATGATCCTGCCTCAAACCGCCAGTTGCGGGAGAAAGTAATCCAATCAGGCTGACGTCAACGTGGTCTGATGACCAGCCGCGGCTGAACGAATGAGCAAGGTGTATCGGCTCGTTTCCCTCCTACTTCTGCGGGCAAGCGAGCATTCCGTATTTTGAGGCTGGAGCCCCCCCATCTAATGAGACCGCTCGATCTTCGCGCATTTCCTTTCCACAAACAAGTCCCATATCGTTCCCTTCGACTTTTTGCGGCATCTCGGAGTCTTAGAGTTGTCTCAACGCCGGCGCCGCTGGGAAGACGGTCGACAAGCACCACCATGGTGGAACATTTATGGAAGAACTTGGAGAGCCACAAGTTCAGAATTCCTTGAAAATGGCCCCAGATCAAGGATTTGAAAATCTGATGCTAGGAACATTTTCCAACAAGCCGAGGGAGAATCGAGACTGGGGAAGGATCCGATCGTTCTCGAGTATTGACTCGGGCGTAAGACGAAAAGAGAGAACGACTCAAATCGTATCGCTGTGGGGACATCTTCGAGCCTGATTTATTATGAGCCATTACGGGAGGTAAATATTTGCTCCGGGAGATATTCATAAAAGTAGGTGTGGTCCTTGTCGAAGCGACGACCATTCCTGAAAAGTCGCCAAGTTGGCCTCGACGGCGCTTGGACGACCCACCTTCCATTCTGTCCCGCACCTGCTTACCAAATTGTCTGCCGTTAAGGTTGAGTTGCCATTCAAGTAGCAAGGCGTGAATGAAAAGAAAATGTCCCGGTCTTCCTTCGTCGTCGTTGTTGTTGCAGTCGTCGTAGCAACAAAGGTCGCGGGTTTTTTCCCTGCTCTCCCTTTGATTCTCCTCCGCTCTGGCCCTAGTTGTGGAGCTTGTATGAACATGACCTCCCCGCGGGCTTCCAGCCGAAGGAAGAGAGCCGAGAAAGAAAGCAAGTTGAGCCGGAAGAGTTCAAACAGATGTTGCCAGTCGAAAGACAACGCGCGAATTTGCTCTTTCGTCGCTCACTCGAGTGTTAGGTTGGAATCGTCTCTTGCAGCGGCACAGTGGGAAGCTGTTTAGGTTTTTGACGAGGTCTGGCGGTGGCAGAGTAGTTTGCAAGATACCGTCGACGATTCGAGTTTAGAGATTCGACGAACGATTGCAGACCTGCCATCTTTCTCCGTTCGTCTTTGAAAACGGCGACAGACGCGCGAGACAAGTGCGCGCAAAACCAAGAGGAAGGCGCAATGGCAGGAAAAAAATGCGAAAGACATTTGACCGGAGCACAATTTGTGGAAAGTGGTTTAGAAAGAGAGCAGTGCATCGGGAGTATGGTTTTCTCGGATTTCTCTATTTCTTTGATTTGTTATTTTGGCCCATTTACAAAACATCATCATCGATTAAGAACACCTTGATCTTCGGCGGCATGATCTCATCGATAAAACCTCGCTCGGCAAAGTGCTTGACAAACAGGTTGAGGTGATTTGAATCAACCTAGGCGGGTGCTCGTTGACGGACGAGTCGGAGAGGTTCGACCGCCATCGCTACGAGGGAGACGAGGTGATTAGGTCAGAAAATGATTGATGGGTCGCACGGTCACGTCCCTGCCTCGGTAAGTGACAGGGATATCCTCTCACTTGAACATACATACATACATACATACATACATACATACATACATACATACATACATACATACATACATACATACACACATACATACATACATACATACATACATACATACATACATACATACATACATACATACATACATACATACATACATACATACATACATACATACATACATACATACATACATACATACATACATACATACATACATACATACATACATACATACATACATTGGATGTATGTGATGTGTGTATGCGATCGTACTCTTTGCTGTTCAGACTTTGGGTGCATGGAATCTTGGACTGACTCGCCGCATCGATGATATCTAGAAGCTTGGCGCGAGTTTGAACTCAGCAAGCACCGACGACTTCATCCACTGAGTGAGTCCACCTTCGAACAAATGAGTTGTTCTCTGCCAAAACAGCAACAGCGACGCCGGAAGAGAGAAGGGTGATGCTATTTTATGCATTAATGCGTTTGTTCGTTGCGAGATTCGGCGGGGAACGACTTTGTGCCGCCAGCGCTCTTAGAGAGGAGCAACAACGGCATCAGCAACGACGTCCACTACACAACAGCGTCCACAGCTGGCGGAACGCCAACCGAGAAGCGGCGACGACGGCAGCAGACATACTCAGTCAGGAGGCAGAGTGGAGAACCAGGAGCCGCCGCCGGCAACGATGCCGCGAAAAACTCAGCAAGGAGAGCAAGAAATCAGGAGAGAACACAAAGAAAAACCGCTGCTCGTTGTCCTGTCGGGCTGACCGGCCGGCATTTCGGTTCTCCTCGTTCTGCGTCCACTCGCCGGCGACTCCGCTTGCTTTTCTTATGGAGAGGGGAAGGAAGGGAGAAAAGGAAAAAAGGAAGTAACGAAACGGGGTCTCTCTTCAGGTTCGGCCGACGACCGATGGCCAAAGAAAATGGCTGAATGCATAGAACCAAGAAGAGAAACAACGAAGCCTCGACAGCCTGACTTGAGTTCTTGTTGGCAGCTTCGCACTTCCTGTCAGCCTGATGACGCCGAACCCAAGTTCCCTTCAACCCCCTTTAAAGCCCGCTAGTTGTAGGGCATCTCTAGACCGAACAACTTGATCCAATGCGATTTTCGTTGTTCCGTTCCGACGAGCTGCTGTTTAAGTGGTTGCTTGAATAGTCCGCGCGCTTTCACGTCTCCCTCTCGTTCGGTCTCTGCTCGTTGTCTTCCAATGTGACGTTAGTGTTCAGGAGAGCGGGCAATCTGGTCATGCCAGCAAGCGACTTGACATCACGACATGATAAGCGCTAGTCCTGGCAAGTGACCATAGGCGTCCTGTATGAGTGGGAAGGCAAACAACGCGGCAAACGGGATCTTCATGCAGATGAAACAGCGTTGCTCGAGATGATGCCGTCGATGTTCCTCCGCTTGCTGGAGGCCTCTCTGAAATCTGCCATACCGAGCGCTTCCATGCCGTCATGGTGGAGGTACCCGTGGTGGTGATGATGGTCAGCTTTCAAGGGACCCACCGACCGACCAGCTAGCCACTCAACCAGTCAGCCAGTCGCTCAGTTGGTTGGTCGCTCCCTCCCTCACTCGCTCCATTGCTGCGTTCGTGGCAAACTTCATCCAAAATGTCTCGCACTAAGCTGAATAAGATGATGGCGGCGTCCAAGACCTCGAGCTTCCGATAGCTTGAGCGTTCTCCATTGGATTAATTCCTCGGCTTCGAGTTCTATCGATTCGCTTAATGCATCGCCCACGAACCTGGCGAGCCATCGAACGAACGTCCGAGCGAAAGTGCCTTCAGGAGGGCAAGCATGCATGCGTGTATGCAAAGCCGTAACCTTGGATACAATTCAACTTTTGAAGATCAACACGAATTTCGTCCCGAGTCTCGAACGACAAAACTAGTCATCGAAGCGGACTCGAACTTTTTCCCCTCTTGAACCTTGTGAGTTTGCCGCGTCTGAGCCACCTTTAAGACACTGAGCAAGCAGACCCTGAAACTCCTCCCTTCAAGGAAAATGGCGACAGTGACAGTGAAGGTGATGACGGTGCGGCGGTGGTTGTGCGCTTCAGGCCATAATGCACGATTTTCGTGAGTGACACCATGAGAGAAATGGAGAAGAATAGATGGGCTCGGGACGAGCGGGCCGGAGAGCCCAAACCGAGAATCGAAGAACACAGAATCTCGCTCAGATTATCCCACAGTGGCTTAACACTTTGCCACCAACCCCCAGTCAGCGGGTGCGATCCGACCCATGGGTGTGGTCGGGTATTTTGTTGTGATGAGGTAACGCGAGTTCAGGGTGGATTAGTTCAACAAATCGTGCGACTTCACCAATAAACCGACGGCACCAAAGTAGACGATCCTTGGAACTTTCCCTCCTCCGAACACTCGGCTAATTATCTCACTTTTCTTTTTGTTCCAGCTCGAGCACGTTGGGGTCGGTGCTGTCCCCGGGCCACCACAAACAGATGCAGGACTTGACAGTCGCCAGGTTGGTAGACATTTTCACGCTGTTCTTAAAAGTGGAAGTGATTCGCGCGATGAGTCTTGTCGAAGACAACATCCGAGAACAAGGAGAACAAAGACAACGAGGCAGGAAAAAAAGGGAATCGTGGTCTCTGCTAGCGCTCTGGGTCTGTTTGAGATCGCTCATTAGCAACTAATAAGATGGCAGAAACTCCGATTTAAGAGGGTCGGTCGGTCGATCGGTCGGTCGAGAGATCGAGGTCGTCGTCGGGGTCTTTGGATACGCGACAAGGATAAGAGACTCCGATGCCAACAGCAACAGCGGCGAGGGGGGTGTCAGGGGGAAGGGGGCGGTGGAGGCAACACGAAGCACAATAGATTCCCTTCGAGATCTTCTCTTTCTTTCTTTCTTTCTTGCATGCGTGCCGGTTGTTAGAGCGGCTCAGCCTGGCAAACAGGCACCCGACTGAACTCAGTCAGTGTCTGCTCGTGACATGAAGGGAATCGGCTGAAGAGCTTTAGGCTCCTATCGAGTTCCATTCTTCGTTTCTCGCGGCGTCGTTGCAGCAAAACGTTGAAAAGCGGCTCGCGGAGGTCCCGTAACGGGAGCAGCGGCGACAGCGGCAGTTGGAGTGGTGGCACCACCACCACCAGCAGCAGATGAGCCTACAATCAGTCTAGCCAAGCGAAATTTACGCCGATTTTTTTTCGTCCCGCTCTCGTCTCCCTCTCTCCGGCTTCATCTCCACAATGTACGACGAAGGGTGGTTCCGCCAGAAAAGTTTCGCGGACATTTTTAGAAAAAAGTTTTCCCCCGATGCCACGGGAGAAAATTCATTAGCCTTGCGACGGCGGCGGCGACAGCGGCGGCGTTTGTCTCCTTCCGTGGTCTGTTGGGTCTTTCTGCTGCGAGTGGAATTTGAAGAGCCCACCTTTCCGAATCTCGACCTACAATCTCCAAATCTTGAGAATTGCCGAGGAACGGAAGCGGCGGCGGCAGCAGCAGCAGCAGGAGATTGTCGTGACTACATCTGTCGAATTGAGAACGTTCAGGGTCGTAACCCTCTCCCCAGAGAGGAATCCTTCGCAGGATCTTCGAGCGGAGGACTCAGCTCAGAGATTCGAATCCATTCAGGGTCTCTCGGTCCAGGATCCGATATTGAGGCGAAACTCGGGGAAACGGTGGCTCGGAGTGATCTCGAAACCTCAGAACGACGTCCTTGAAATCGACGAGTTGCTCGAGGAGATCAGCTCACCGGCTCCACTTTGCTGTCTTCGAATTTCTCCGAAACTGAGTTAGTGTTCAAAACTGAACTTCTCGTTTTGTTACCAACTCTCGCCGGAGTCAGGGTCTGACCATCTATGGATTGTTGTTGTTGTGCAGCGCAGTGAAAGGATGGAGATATTGTGGGAAAAAATCTGCAGAGCGAAAGAAGAACCGACGAACAAACGGATGACGACACACGCTTTCCTATGCCGTTCCCGGCAGCAGGTTGCGGAAGTCAGATGTAGAAGGCCACAGGTGAATGGAGGTGAAAAGTCTCCGAATATTTTTTAGGCGTCCGTTGTCGCCATCTACGGTAGATTTCGGCGCAACCGGCATCGAGCCGGGGTCACGGAGCCGGCAAGAAGGAAAAGCTAACAAAAGAACCAAAGAAGCTCTGCTGCTCTTGCCGTCGACATCAGCAACGACGGCTCCGGAGCGTTCTTCTTCGTTCGTTCACTCGAAAGCTCCGCGGGAAAAAAATCCGAGACTTCCTCTCTGAGTTTTCGTTCGCACTTCCCCTCTCTTGGTCCTCATCCCGTTTTTCTTCTCTTGGCTCACGTTCGTTTTTCAAAGCTGTAGTCAGCATCAAGAACGACCGCTTTCAAATACTTGCTTCACTTTCGAGTCGGGATCCGCGCCGCACACGGTTCTAGGTTCTACGTGGTGCACGAGCATGCATGCATGCACGCTCGTGCGTTCTATGCAGGCGACGACATATCCCTGTTGCTTGCCGGCTCGGCCCCGTTGCCGTCATTCGAGCCGTGCTGCTCGTTCAATAGCTAAAGTCTTCCAACTCTTATTGGCATATCGATTTAGCAAAGCGCGCCGTTCGTTCTCCTCGTTGTCGACTGGAGGCTGCAACGTTGACGGCGGCGGCAGCGACGAGGACGACAATCGAGAGGGAGGTTGCGTCGACCTCTCTTCTCATCCTTCCATCGGAGCGAGCCGAAAGCGGATGTGCGGAGTTTGGTTGACAATGTTGGCGACGTCGATGCCGTCGTCATACGTTCCTTCATCTCTCCGATCGTCAGAAGCGCTGGAGCTCTTTTTTTTTTAATCTACTCGAAACAAGACCGATGCACATTATTCCTCGTCCGCAAATCGAAAAGCCTCAGTTTCCGGAATGCTGGGTTCTCGAAGAATACCGTCAGGTGGCGCTCGGGAAAAGGAGATAGAGAAAAAAAATGAACCTAATTCGTCTCCTGTTCCTCAATGATGGGCTTTCCCAGACGACCTGCTTCGCTGCTGCTGCTGCTGTTCAGGAGGAAACTCGAAATGAAGTGTCCGGGCAGTGTTTCATTGTGTTTCGAAGGCTTGTTCGCCTGGAATTTGAGCAAAAATAATGGAAGACGTCGAGGCTTATCTAGTAGGCTCCGATAAGGCGCCGAAAGCTTTTATTATCTTTCTCTCAATTGTTTTCGCTCCGAGGGATCTCGCTATCTGGCTGCCTAACCCGCTCGCTCGCTCTAGTCAGTTAGCCAACCAACCGACCGACCGGCCGTCTAGTCGAGAAAAGCAGCAGAGTAAACCTTCCTTTCCGGTATCGTTACTTTGGCGTTTCCTCTTCCAAGCCCTGTTTGTCATCCTGGCCTCCCCCCCCCCGACCGTGCGCCCCCTTGTCCTTCCATTGCGCCGCCGGCTCGTTCTCGACGAATCCGTCCCGACTCCGAGCAAGAGACGAGGACAACTTGTTCATCACAATTTTTTTCCCCGCTCGCCACTCCGTGTCCCAGCTGAACAAGATACTCGTTTATGCTTTATCATAATCACGATCAAGGTTGTTGCTTCCGAGGTTGTCGGTGGCTCGTCGTCCGTGTGTGTGTGTGTGAGACTTGTTGGTTATGATGATCAAAAGATTCGATCATTTCAGCTCGCCAAACCAACTATACCAACAGCCTCTGCCGTTGCCCCAGGCCGTTCGCGCAAAGCCGAAGAGTCCATACATGACCAGCGATAAAGAGTAAGCTTTTGTCATCGAAGCCTTGACCATTCATTATTGGCAGCATTACCATCAGCGTGCAGCATCATAGCCGCCACCGCCATCACCACCTGGTCGGTGGAATACTTTACGGGCTCGATTGGATTCGTGACATTCATTCTCCGTCGACCGTTTTCCGTCTAGCGTTCTCGAAATGGGTAAATAAAACGATAATCAAGAATCGTTCCTCGATTCGGGGCCTTTGCTTCTCGATTCTCTAACACGCTTCCAGTGGCCACCAATGATGATGTCATGGAATCCGACAGCAGCCGAGGTCGAAGATGAAATGCTTCAAGTTTGGAGGGAACTTTTCATTTCGATCATGGGAGAGTGATCCCGGTCGGTCTGTCAATCGCCATCGTTCATGAATCGATCGATCAATTAATCGATCGTTCTCACAGGATCGATTTCGAATGGCATACCTAGAGTCTAGCAACATCTCCGCCAGTTTTCGATGGGAAGCGTCATCCCATCCTCGCCGTCCTCAATTTTCGTCTTCGGGGCATCGCGACGACCGCTTCTACTCTCAGTTGCTTCGGCGTTTTCGGTTCGGGGATTTCGGACGGCCGGATGGTGGGAGTTGGTCAACCAGTTTGCGTTCATTTAGGTGGTTCGCTTATTTTCGGATGCCCTTGGTCAGTCGAACGTTCGAGTTTCACAGTTGTCCGCAGACAACCGCATCCGTCGTTCAAAAGTTCAATAGGAAACGGAAAAAAGACGTCGGAGAAGCCATCCGCGTTGAGGCGTCACTTCATTCGTCTCTCTTCCGAGCTTTTTCGCCGCCCCCGTCGCCAGGGGCGAGGGCCAAATCATTCTCAATCCTCCGTTTTGCTCCGGTTTCCTCTCCGCCGCCGCCGCCATCGTCGTCGTCCGGATCGCTTCAAGCGGAGTTTTTACTTTCTCGCGCGGAGAGATCGGAGCGCGGAAAAAATGAATGAAACCGCCTTGGACGACATTTGAACAGCCATCGCCTCGGAGCAGATTAAAAGTCTAAAGTAGAAGTTGGACCGATGGTAATGGTGGTGGTAGTAAGCCTTGCCAGAGAACGAAAAAAGTGCACGAGCAACGTTTCTATCAACGACGAGCGTTCCGTTCTTCTGAGTGAGTAGAGGACGCCACGAAGGAAGGCATTCGACTCAGAGAGGGGGCCGCGACGCCGAATAAAAGCAGCTCATCTGTGATGCAACCGGGTCCTGTACCGTAATTGATGGTTGCATAGACTCTCCCATGATCACAATGACGAATCCCTCATTGTGATCGCCATTAATCTTTGCTGACAGCTAGACGCTCCTGAACAGACTACATGCAAGGATCCGATACACGTTCTAGCTTCTGTGACGATCCATCAATCCCGAAAATTCTTCAAATTTCGAAGAACCGGCTACTTACGGCTCTGATCGACGTCACGATCGAGCGATGAGCGAACTTTCACTCGCTTAACACACGCAAACAGTTTAGGCCATTTCCGATTAGACTTTTGAGTGGAAAACATCGTCGTCTGTGGAAGTATCAGACTCATCAACAAACGTTATCCGACAGGGGCAAAGCGAACTTCCGCGCTATCGAAAAAAGAATCCTCGACTCCATCATTGGACTGGGCAGATACGATTCGCGAATTCGCCCGATGGGAATCAACAACACCGACGGGCCTGCCCTCGTCCGGGTCAACATCTTCATCCGGAGCATCGGGAAGATCGACGACGTCACCATGGTGAGTTCCGTTGACCGTAAGAAATAGGGATTATATAGCTAGTCTTGGGGTGGTTCTCTCACATCTTGTTCTTGGCCTCGTTCCTCTCTTCTTGCCAGACGTCTCGGCAGGCAGGCAGCAAGGGGAGGACGCCTCAGAGCGCGGGAAAGCAACCGAGAAGTTTTGTTTAACGTCGACATCGGCCTGGCGCCAACGACGACCACGTCACCGATCCCAATGCTAACAGCAGAGAGTGATAAGTTGCGCGGTGCCTGAGCGCTGACAAACAAGCCCGCCAAGGAGTTTTCGAATCCTCGGCCGCAAAAGAACGAAAGCTCCCGGTGCTCGAACTCCTGGATTCGACTCTCTCAAAAAACGATGATTAAATTTCGCTCCATGCGAGGCTACAGCAGGGTTCGAACTCCACTTCAAACGAGCCCCTACCGACACCGAATTTGGTTCTCGTGTTCGATTGCGCTGAGGAGAACCTCCCTCCTTTCATTCTTTGAATTCTCCTTGGTGGATGAGTTGGTTGGTTGGTTGGTTGGTCGGTCGGCCGTTTCAACTCAATCTAGTTTCGCCGGAGTCTCTCGGTGGCAGACCAAAGGAGGAAATATGGGTCTTTCTTGCGGATTCATAAAAACGGTGAACAGCATAAATAACTTCCGCTCGAGCTTGCTTCGAGTTCAACTTGCTTGAGGCTGTTTGCGGACGAAACAACAACGTCGTCATCGATGACGATGCCGACATCGGGAAATCTCCCTTGAGACGCTCCCTTCTGGGCCCAGGCTCCTCGGGCATTGTCATATTTTGCAGCGAGCGTCATCATCGCCTCGGTTTTTTCTTTCTTCGACGGCGGCTTTTGTCCCCGCCTCTCTTTCGCGACAGTGGACTCGCGCGCTCGATTCTCGAACTCCATTATAGGTAGATGAAAAGAATTCGTTTCGTTGCTCGTTCGGTTCCGACTGAAGTTCCAGGTGGGGAGAGGCTTATCCACAAAATGGTCGCCCCCGATGTCGGATCGCGACAGAATCAGAAGAATATGATGCACGCTCTCTATGGTGTGCTTTTGGAAACACATACCTATCCACCTGGCTAAGACACGCGAAATGATCTAGAACACCGCGAAATGGAAAGTGCGCCGCAGAAACAAGTCTTCGAAGACGTCAGGGAAACGAGCCACAGTAGCGCTATAAAAAGATCCCCTTCCTGAAGAGAAAATATACGCGATCCAGTCGAGTATTTGTCGTGAGTAGAACGACGATAACTACGCGGACTGACGACTGAAGGGAAGCGGCCACGACACAGAGAGCGGGAGGGACATCGACGGAGGAGCTTCCGCAGGGAAACTCCATAAGGATCCCCGCGCAGAGCAAGTGAGGCAAGCAAGCAGGCAGGCAGGCAGGCAGGCAGGAAGGAAGGAATCTGCTAACATCGATTGGATTTTATTGGACTGAGCTCGACACCAACTAGTTGTGCCTTGCAGGCCGGCTGCTCCCTTCAGCCGAGTGGCTAACTGAGTGGGTACTGGTTGTGACGCGGGATTATTGGCTCCCGGGCTAGAACTATTCTTATCCGTCTGTATGAGGACGTCGTGCTCTATCTTCTCACAGTATCGGTTTTCTCTTCTCCTTGAATTTGCAACACAACAACTAACCGCGCGGCGTCGTCCGAACTGATCTGAAGACCTTCTTCGCCAAGCGGCTCGCGGAGTTTAAGTAGTTGAGTAATTAAACGTCTCCAGCGCGTATTTCGTGACCACCTGTTCTTTTAACTCGTTTCTATTTGTGGCTATCGGTTGGCCGGCTGGCTTTCTCTTGGCATTTCGCTTTCTGCCACTCGATGCAAACGTTTCGACCTTCGATCTTGTTTCGAACTCAGTCCTCGGATTTATTCCAAAGTTCGCCGCACCAGAATGTTGAAATAAGGAAACCCGGCTCCTTGTCGTGCTCGTTCCATTATCTAGATCGGGGATGTTGCGTTGGGCCGCTTTCAGAGAAAACAGAGTTTTCTTGGATCCCGAATGTTGTACGACATTCGAAAGAGACTCTCAAACGCCAGGACGACGACCGAGTCGAGAATACTCTATTCCGGTTTAATGGCACACCTGAAATGATTCGGTGGCGTGATTTGGACGTCGACGGCCGAATTCGCGACGACAACGACTCGTAAAAGATACGTTCCTCGTTCAACGATGAGGGTCATAATTCCTGTCGTCGTTGGAGGTAATTCGAACGTTCTTCGCCGATCTGAACACTTTCGAATATTGATTGCTGTCTTCATCGCTATTGATCTTGTCGGTATCGAGCGTAGGAACAAATGGATGGCCGCGAAGACAGACGAGAGGGGAAGAAGGAGAAATTTTAAGATGACAAACCTGTCGCTTCCCTCGATCCGAGATAAAACGATGACGACGGCTTCTACGAACGCGTTGACGAGCGATAACAGAGTGGTCTACGTTGTCGTCCTTGAGGAGTCCTCAGTGTCCTAAGTTGTCGCCGCTGCCCCTAGCCCTGTGTTCCTCATGTTCCATTCTGACCCCTGTCAGGGTCCTTCTCCTAGAAGCCCCGCTTTTTCTCCTTTCTCTGCGTCGGCTCCCCTGAGTCTTCTTTTGTCCGCTCCCTAAACTGATCCTGGTTCTCCTGCCCCTGCTCCTTCAATGTCCCTCTCTGGAATCCTCCAGTATCCGCTAGTCGTCCTCTTTCGTCGGTTGCCAAAAAGGAGAATAAGGAGAACAAAGACAATCTCGATCAGCGAAGCCTTTCAATCGTCTAGACTAAGTGTCGTCTATGTAATTTGCGTTAATGGGTTCTTCGTAGCTTTCAGTAAAGTTGACTCAGTGGATTTTCTTCTCTTTCTCGCCTCTGTAGGAGTACACAGTCCAGCTGACATTCCGTCAGCAATGGAGAGACGAGCGACTTCAGTACGACGACCTCGGAGGCCAAATACGATACCTGACCTTAACGGATCAGAAGAAACTTTGGCAACCCGATCTGTTTTTTTCAAACGAAAAAGAGGGTCATTTGCATCAAATCATTGTACCCAACGTTCTACTCAGGTGAGTTCCTCGTTCTCCTTGTGGCTCCCTCGGGCCCTAACCTAGACTCCGAGATTCTCGGGTACTATCGATCGAATTCTAAGAGAAGTTTTAAAGGAAATCTCATTCCAATCGATTGCAGGATTTACCCCAATGGAGATGTCCTGTTCAGTATTCGTATATCATTGGTGCTTAGTTGTCCCATGAATTTGAAATTTTACCCTCTCGACAAACAGATATGTTCCATCAAAATGGCCTCATGTAAGTATTTCAGCTTTTTCCACTTTTCCTTGACAGGGAGTCGACGATCATGGGAACATGTACTTCTCTATAATTTCCATCCTCTTCGGACGCGAATCCTTTTCCCTCGAGATCTGGCAAATCAAATTCTGACACGATTCTCTAAATCTGATTTCTCGAATTTGGAACCTTCCGAAATCGAGCGCGTGTCGATAAAACAATTTCTCTTTCCAATTCGACGGAAGTAGGTACATAGGTAGACAGCCGTGAAATGGTTTGTGTCCTTTTCCTCAAGGACAGCTCGTGAGGAAATCTTTGGATTCTGCGCTTCGTCCTCGCTCCCAACAAACGCTAAAGTTGAATCGTTAGTTTGGAGAACGATCGTTGGTTGGTTGGTTCGTTGCTTCGCCCGCAGGTTCCCAATATCCTGGTTCGGTGGAAGAAACTTTGCAATCCAAACAGCTCTGAGATGGATTCAATTCCTCTTCGTCGTCTTGTTCCTCTTTCGCGTCCTCTTCTTTTTTCCCTAGTCGTTGTTGTTGACGTCGTCGTTTCCTCGTTCTCGAATTCGTTCTTCCAACACCCTAACTGAGAGTCCACAGCCGCAATTCTCCCGCTCTTCCCTCTCATACACTAACTCTGTGTTTCTGCAGTCCCTTACTCACTGTTTTTTTTTCTTCTCTTTTCTCGGTCGTCACTTGCAGACGGCTACACTACAGAGGACCTTGTCTTCCTATGGAAAGAAGGCGACCCTGTACAAGTGACCAAGAACCTCCACTTGCCGCGTTTTACGCTCGAAAGATTCAACACCGACTACTGCACGAGCCGAACTAACACCGGAGAATATAGTTGCCTCAAGGTAAGTAAACTCTCGTCCTCTGTCGCGAGTCGCTTAGTTCCTGAACTCGCGCTTCGCGAGCCACCTCCCTCATCGACTAACTCGCGAACAACCCTCTCGCCGTCTTCGTTCGTTCGTTCGTTCGCCCACGTACCCATCGACAGACAGGGGAGGGAGTCAGCCAGCAAACGACCGACCTAGTGAGCCTGTTAGTTAACCAGGAACCCAGTGGTTCGCTTCGTTTCCTCGCTCCAGCGAAACATTTGAACACTCAAAGTGAAGGTCAGGACAGCGGACGTTGATGGCTTATCGGTTGTCAGTTGATAGAAGAGCGAGCAAGCAAACTAGCCAACTCGAGAGAACTTCCCACCCGTCTGTCTGTTTGTCTGTCCCTCCAGCGAGCTTCTGAACCTGCAAGCGACTAGGATTTGCGTCCGCATAGTCAATTAGTGATATCGCTTGTGTCTAACATCTATCTGTTTGCTCGCCCTCCCGATGGGCTGCAGTCGGCAGTGCGGCGAGCGGGCGGGCAACGTCAAGCGAACGGAGCGACTAAAAGCTTCCCGGCGCAAAAGAAACCCTCTGGCTCCGTCCTCTCCCGAAGGCGGCAGCAGCAGCGGAAGCAGACAGCGCGAAATTGCGTGTAACGTAGTTAACAGACACGTATGCGCCTCTCGAACTGCCGGTGCCACTCCCGCCTCTGAGGAAACAATTTATTAGGCATCGCTGAAACCATCTACGCCACTACCGGTTTGTGCGCCGAGTTACAGCGCGAGAACGTAAGATTGGGGAAATCGTCGTTTCCGACGCGTCGGACTGGAATCTCGTCTGAATCTGCGAGCAAACTCCTAACTAAGCCAACCCCGAGCGAGATGGCCAGACTCGAGCGAAGAGTCAATTGACACATCCTCAACCACTCGAGCAACCGCCGATACCGATACGGACGCGACCTCTGTACCATAGAGCAACAACTGAGCAATTATACGACACGCTCGACTGCGTCCTATGACACGCTGACCAAGCATCGCTTATTGTGCGCTATAACGCTATCGATGACAGGACTGCAGCTCGGTTTCTTATTGAGAGTACGCGTCACGCTTCCTCCCGTGTAATGTATTTTTTTTGCTGAATCGCATGAATTTCGGATTCGGCCAATATCTCGATATAGTTTCGAGGAGCGAGAAAACTTTCTTAAAACCACGTTCTCTGTTTCAGGTTGACCTCGTATTCAAGCGTGAATTCTCATATTATCTCATTCAGATTTATATTCCGTGCTGCATGTTGGTCGTCGTGTCCTGGGTCTCGTTCTGGTTAGACCCGACATCTATTCCAGCGCGGGTTTCTCTGGGAGTGACGACATTGCTCACTATGGCCACCCAAATTTCAGGTAAATACGTTGTGATTTCAGACAGGGGTCTTCGAAACTTTCGAATACGGGAGGAATACTTGTGGCTCACTTCTCTCATGAACTCCACAGGCATCAATGCTTCTTTACCTCCTGTATCATACACGAAAGCTATTGACGTGTGGACAGGGGTTTGCCTCACATTTGTATTCGGGGCACTACTGGAGTTTGCCCTTGTAAACTATGCCTCTCGCTCCGATCAGAGGAGGCAGAATACCCACAAGCAGGTATGTACATTCTGAATCCGAAGATTTTCTCGATCTTTCCTTATGTTGTGTTTTCGGTCGAGATTCCTCTCTCATTTCGAACTCTCACTGAGTTTTAGTCACGAAGGGAAGTTTTGCGTAGGATGAAGCACGACAGCCATCCGTCTGAAACACTGAGCTATCATCACATCCCGAATTTCGTTCATGAACATGTTTCGTCCACGATTTCTGAATGCTTAAATGATGATCACGAAAAACGCACAACACGAAGCAAAAGAGGAGAGCAACAACGAAATATTAATGCATTAACGAAGGAGGCAGCATGAGCGGACTGTGAGAGTCGCTCGTTAGCTCCGTGTGGTCAGTCAGCATCGTCCCCCACTCTCGCTTTCTAAAATTTCAAGTTGACGTCCGGACGTAACTGTTAGGGACAGCAGCTGCGCCTTTAGATTTTATCGGGACTCCGCTGCTTCGTTTGCTTTCTTTTTGTCAATATTGGCAGAATACGCGGAAATTATTCCTGTCGAGGGCAAACAATTGTTAGGCCTATATTAAATTTGCCTCGTGAATTTCCCGTTTTGGAAGCGTTCCGTCAAGATTCAACGACGTCTTCTACATCGCTCTCCCAATGAGGAAACTCAAATTCAGGACTCGCTGGAAGAGCTCTTTCAGACTAACGTGGCTAACGAGCTTGCATTCGAGCGGGAAACATCTGGAATTCTTAGCTCGACAGTTTCCTTAGTTTTTTGCGTTTCTCTTTCAACTCCTGTTTCTATTTGGTTTATGTTAATGGAATAAATACTGGAGGGATAAAGAGACATTATGCACCGAATAAAAGTTCGAGGAAATATCGGTTTTAACTAAGATCGAATCATTCCGTTTTTCTCGTCTTTCACCCAACTTCGTGTCCTCGTCGGCGCTCTGCATCGTACATCGCACAATCTGTCACTCATCCTTTAATCCATGACCGAACTCCGTCACGACTGTCACCGAAATCACTCAAAATCTATCCACCGAACCACTCGCTCGATTGAACTTTCAATATACACCGTGCATCTCCGCCGAACGGTATCCGGACGTTGTTGTTCGACGACGGTGTTTCGCGTGAATCTCACAGTCTGTGCCGCAGGCGACTCAGCAGCGGCAGAAGTGGCTTCTGCCTGCTTCGATCGCAGCTGCTGGCCTCGAGAACAACCAGAGCGCCATTGACCACTGCGATGAAGCATTTGCCATGGTAAGTTCCGTCTCGGATGTTTCTGTTTTCGAACTCTCGTTTCCCTGTCTCATTTCATCTTGAATCCAAAAGTTGAGGTCAGGTGTGTAGAGTCCGGTTTCGTTCTCCCAGAGTTACAACAAATACCGCGGCCTAGCCCACAAATAGTTCAAGGCTCAAAATAGTCACTAGAGAACTGGAGACTCCCACCTTCGGGTCTAGTTTGTTCTATGCTCTTAAAACTTCTTCGACCTTTAATTCCGAGAATTCGTGTTAGTCTGTCGGTCGGGCCCCTTGAAGCGTTAACTCTTCTTATCGGGACTCTAGAAATCACTTCATTGCTTGACAATGAGTCATCAATAGTTGAAACAGGACAATGATTCTGCGTCAACAACAGCGAAAACATCTTCGTTGCTGTGAAACTGGAATTCGACTAAATTCCATTTTCTTCCCTTCTTTCCCTCCTTTCTCTCCTCTGAACTGATCCTCTCCCCCGTTTCCCCCCTGCCCACTCATCGCCTATCGATTTTGTCACGCATCGGTGACCAACTTCGTTGGTTCATCCGATGCTTTCACAAACCCTTCCGTCCCATTCCTATCTCTTCAATGTAGCCGTTCCAGGGCACCGAACGAGGTCTCGGTCGAAACACTCTTCCAAACGATGCGGATATCCTCGTGCCGCGGCAACGAACCCATACAGCGCCGCAGGAACTTCGTCAGTGCGAAGTGCGTACCAAAATCAATGAATATGTCTCTGTATATGTTGCCTAGAGCATCTGAATACGTCTAACTAGGTGTTCGTAGGAACTCGAGCGTGTGATGATCGAGTTGTAGTCTTCGCTGCCCTTGCACTCCTGATGACGTGGCTGTAGATGAATGTAGCTGGCGGTTTGTGCGGAGCTCGGTAGTTGTGGAGCATCCGCATCGAAATAGTATTTTTGCTCGAAACATTTCGAGGAAGTTGATCAAAATTCCGAAGGCTGCTGATTCTCTGGAGGATTCGTCGAACGTTAGATTTTGAGACGATCGTCGTCGAATTCGCCAAGCGAGTGAAAATCTTTCATCAGAAAACTCAGAGTGTCGTTCAGGGGATTGTCCTTTTGGTATTGCGAAGCATGTGTTTTGATATCTGTGCAGCCGGCTCTATATCCATCGCCATTATCTTTCTTCAGTTCCAGGTTCACATGAAAGGTCCGTCCTCAACAGGCTCAAACTTGTGTCGCTCCTGGCTATCTCGGTTCCCGACTCGATCCAAGAGGATCGACGTCATTTCAAGGTTAGTCAATAGAGGAGCCGCGGGGAAAAGTGTCGTCGGGAGATTACGTTGACGAAGAAGGATCGATCGATCGAAGTTCTGACGGCTCGTGTTTGAATCCTTGCAGAATATTCTTCCCGTTAATGTTCGCGTTGTTCAACCTGGTGTACTGGACGACGTATCTCTTCAGGGAGGACGCCGATTAATACTTCTAGTAGCTTTTGAACTCAAATTCCACTATAACTTCTGGCAGTTTCATCTATTGGTTGACATTGAACTCTACTCGATTGACAACCTGATCGTTCGTTCGTTACTACTACCACCACTCTACTATTACAACTGTACTTATACTACCACTACGAGAAGCTACTTGATCGATAATAATTATCCACAGTTCAGTCCAGAGAAGAGAGAGCAAAAACAACAGCAAAATGTTCAATCCAGTGACATTGCGACACTGTGATCAGAAATTTCAACGTTTTGATCCTGTTCAGAAGCAACCGCACCGCGGCCATAATTTCAAGCGTAAAGCGATCCTGCCTTCACCACTGACTGCGACTACACACTACCTGGAGACTCTGATCTCTGACGATGAGTGGGTGAGCGAACGAGTGACACAGAGAGAGACCATCGAAAAGAGCCTAGAGAAGAGAAGCGCAGTCAGGAGCAGGAATCGTTGTCCCGTGTTATGTCGTAGGACGTTTTTTTCTCGTGTTCAACTCATCGGTTCAGCGTTCAACGTTCTCAACGTAATTCTCTCGTCAATCAAGAGACAGACGACGATCGCATCGACGATCAATTGATCGACCGGCTTGATTGACACTACTTCTAGTTTAAACCGGACTCGGAATAGACCGATACAGAGAAGGGCAAATCAACAAAGGGAACATTTCCCATCGAGCCACTGTTAACAATTGTTTGACATTGCCGTTGTTTCCCTCTCTGCAACTCAGAGCAGTGAAAGTGATCTACGAGCGCATCTCTCTCGGATTCACTACTTCAGCAGCAACCACCTCAATAATTACTTCATCTTCTACTACAACTACTCTTTCTCTACTTCTGATGAATCTCCACACAGATCTCACACGCATCAGCAGCGGCAGCGCAGCAGCAAAACCAAATCAAAGCATTCTAAAGCCAAAGCCAATCCTAGACGCTGATCCTCACCCCGTTTGTGCTAAAGTTTCTCTCTCTGTCCACATAACTCTTGGAACCCGATTTAAGAGAATTATTGCCGTTGCCAGGGAAGCAAGGCGAAGAAGGACGTCGAAGATAACCTACGATTCAAAACAACAGCGTAATAATAATGGGAATGACTTGACAACAACCAATCAACCGAATAACAAATCAAGCTCTTACTAACACTGAACAACTATGAACCAAGCAGTCGAAAACGAAGCCACTGAAAACGATCGAACCTACGAGAAGCATAGAAAGTTCAATCATGACGGTTTCAGAGAGCCCAGGCACCACGAACAATCGCCTGCTCCCAAACGAAACCACATGAACATCTCATGAGCCAATGATCCAACACCAAGGAACCGAGAAGCACAAGAACGCGAAACGACGAACCCGATATCCACACCGAGCACTGAATCGGAGACGCCTGGATAATAGTCTTGTTGAACGACGGACCGTCTGTCCGTGCGACACTACGATACGTCGCCGGGACGTCATCTTTCAGACGAAAGGTCACAAGCGAACGATGAAACAAGCACTGAACTCGAGTGCCTGAACAAAAACACAGGACACTCGTCGACGCAGAAAGCGACTCGCCAAAACAAACAACTCGAACAACAAAAGATAAAGACAACTATCTACACATTTGTACATCTTCTTGAAGACAGGGTATAAGGGCCCGTTGTTTGACGGAACCTAATCCTCGTGTTGACAACAACGGAAACAACATTTCCACAACATGCAAGCACACCTGAACATAATGAGTACGGTGTTCGAGGGCCGAGAAAGTTCAGCGACGAATTCATTTCACGTTCACGTGATTCCTACGTCGGTGATTGGTGAACAACGAGTTCACAGAGCGTAAACTTCGCGCGGATTTCATTTCCATCCGAAGTTTGTACCTTCCGGAGCGTTCAAGAAACAACCGAAAACAACAAACAGTAGTAAACCTCTAAGATGATACAAAAGAGAATATTATGACTATGATGTAGAATATTATGTACAACGTGAACAGAAATATAACACGACTATAGACAACCACGACAGCGGTATATAAATAAATACAAATAAACCACCAACCAACAAAACAAACACTCAATAGTGATCGCAGGAATTAACGCTATTAGCCGAGATAAGAGCAATCGAATAAACAAAGTCTCATGGGTCTATGCGTCGACTGGGTCGAAGTCGAACACATTTTCCGCCATCATTGATGACACATTTCAATACGCTCTATCAATTTTCCTTCACTCGACTCGTGCCTCGAGTCGGATTCATCGAGCACTCGTTGAAGGGCTCGATAGAATCGCAGATTTCGTTCGAATGTCGCCTTTATTTTTCATCACCTGCAACAGGTCATAAGTGTCGTTTTCTTCATGTGCCATTCCGCTGTCGAGCATAGAGATAGTCTTCCGGCGTGTTTAATGGGACCTGGCTCTGGAATCTCTTTGTTTTCGTAGCTGTTATAAAGATTACACGCGAACTCATTGAGAAGAGAAGATGTCGCGAGAATGGTTGGTTCGATACCCTCCGACCGAAGGGTAATGGAGGGTCGGACGCTAGAAGTTTCTGTGGCAGGTGTCCCCAAGAGATCTGACGGCCGGCTGTTTGTGGGCTGCTCAGACCAGTCCTGCTCTTCGCGTAGTTGAACCGACAATCTCAAATTGGAGTTCTGAAAACACATTCCGATTTCGAACAAAGTTTCCATCGCCGGAAAGGGCGGCGTTGAGGTGCCCAGAACTATTCGCACGGTCGCAAAGACTACAGAGAAAATGTTTCTGAGCAAATCAAGAGATTCGGAAGTTCGAGCGAGCCCGAAAAATTGAGTGCTGCGAAATTCCGTCAGCCTGCTTCGATGAACGGTGACCTTTCATGACTTGGGGGACGCCGGTTGTTGTCCTCATGTTTCATGTTCCGACTTGCTTCACGTAGCCAGGACACAAGACACTCTATACACTCGAACCTCGAGCGCATTTACTTTTGTTCATGTTCGAAACTGATATCTCCGCTCGATTTCTAAAGCATTTCATTGAAAGCTCGTTGTCCCAACTTTTGCCAAACGATGTCTCACGCGACCGACTGCAATTCCTGCCTGCATTTCAATACCAGCCCATGGATGGAATGAGAATGTCGGACACAAAACGATTTTATATGGCCACAGTTGACTTCTGCATCTTGTTGTTCTCGCCATGAGCCGAAAGGCGACAAGATTCTCACTGTGAATATAACAAGAAAGGCGCCCCAATCGCTGCCCGATCCTTGACGCATTTGGTTCCTTTTTGGTGAAGTACCTCCTTGTTCTTTTGAGCCGTCTGACTTTCTGTCTATATCACTTTAGCTATTCCTCCTACACACGTACCCTCACTCAGCACTACGCCATTTGCTCCAGAGATCTCGTCCAAACATTCCAGACCACACAATATTCATGACTCCTCACCGTCTCTGTGGAGATCGGCTGCACCATGGATTCTTGCATTCGGATCCCGCCTGAAACCATTCCCAACCCTCTCGAAATTCCTACTCCCGCTTCTTTCAACTCGATTCCCCCCCCTTCTCCCCCTCGTCGGAATACCCATCCTTTTTCCGAACACCTTTTCCACCAAAATGTCCCCAAAGTCCAAACTCTTTCTATATTATAAACATTGAAACAAAAAAATCAACGTGCGATGACCATGTCTCTAAACACCACGAGCGTGTGGAGACCTCGCCAACGGCGCGAGCCCTAGCAAGGCTCGGTCTTCTCTCTTCATCTACTTTCTCTATCTCTGTCTTTCACTCCGATTTCTTCTCGTCCTCTATCTCTTTTCTGACCTTCCTTGTATTCGCCGTGTCTTTGCCTAGAGCGCGCACCATCACTGAGGTTATGGGTGAAGTTTTAAGTTTGGTCATTCGTTCCTCAATCCAAATCTAAGATCTCGGTGCAATCGTTATCAGCAGTTCAACCTCCCACACGAGTCGTCGGCAGGTGTCGATGTGTGAGCCAAACCTTTTTTCGCACCAGAGCGATTTGACAGCGTCAGGAGTATTGACGATGTCGATCACAGATTGGGACGACAGAAAGAATTCGATCCCCTATACAAAAACCGTTCCTCACACGGCACATCCTCGCAAGCCCTCTCCTAGCCATTCACCCTCGCTCTCGAACAAGGATTCCACAGACGGCGTGCACACATCCCTGAACGCGTGCATAAAACACTCATGAGTACAGACATGCGTTCCAAGCTTCCACATCGGGCAGCCAGATGGGGCGCCGTTCCACGGCAGCTCACCAGTTAGGTACAACACAGTTCCGAGCCGGGATCAGAGGGTCCCAAAGGGTATGTCCTTTTCATTGGAACAGGTAAAAGCAGACTTGAAGTGGAAGACTAGTTTAATCCGTTAGACATTGAATCGATTTAGTTTCATAGTTGGTCGGCTTTGACAACACCGCGTTAATTATTAACTGATAAGTGAAAAATAATGTGAATAGTAGCACCAATAACACCAACACTAGGTATCACCACCTTCGAATGGATTAATATTAAGATGATAATTCACATTCATGATGGTGATCCTGGCGTGAACATTGATGATGAAAATTATTATGTCACTATCAAAGATGCGATGATGGAAAGATGACCGTCACTGTCTACAAGTAGTTGTGATAATCCTCGAGAGCTTCCCCGTGACCCAAGCCAACGACTGCTGAGGACGCGCTTACGATCTCCACGATTCGGAAACCAAGGAAATTGAGAATTGAACTTTCGATTGAGATCTAGCCCAAGAAATCACAAATTATCGATAGAAAACAGAAATCTTCTCGAATGCGAAGAGTTAACCCCAGGAACGGTGCGCGCCTGTCTTTTCCGTCGAGGCTGTTCTCGTTATTTTTGGCGACTACTCATTTCTTTCAAGAAGTTTACCGGAGCGATTTTCGAGTAGAGTTGGACATCTTCCAATCAATCGTCGGCAGTCTTCGCAAATTTATTCGTATAAGAAAGCAATCATCAATCGATCACGAATCCTATCCAAATGAGTCAATCCACTCGAGATTTTCCCCATGAGAGAAGACGCGTTTTGACTCGAATTTTGATCGTCGTATGTTATTGGTTGTTCATGACCGTTTCTCGCCCAGGCGATCAGTCACAAAAATCCAAGGGTTCACCAAACGCTAACCATTAACCAAAGTGTTCTTCTCCTCTTATCCCGGAGACAGAGACAACGAAACTGTTGACCATGATATCCAAACAAGACAGGAATAGCTTTTCTCGATTGTTGCGCCGCTATTCCTAGGAGTTCAAAGTATTCCGAACCATTCCGAAATTGAGCCCAGGGTGTCAGAGAGCATTGTCGCTCTTTTTGCATCCTGTGATGTTGAGATGAGTCCATGATACTACAAAACTCCACCCGCCACGGACGCGCGAAGACCGAAAAACGCCGAAAAAGGAGGGAAATCTCAAAAACTGATCTCGTCTAGTTCCACCCATGAGCCGCCCTCGAATTGAGCGACGTCTTTGCAGTGCCAAACCACGTCCCATCTCTTTTGTAGAAAGGGCGTAGATGATAAACATCCTACTTGCGATAGTCAATCGCTCAGAGCTGCAGAAGCCGACGCCACGATTGATTATTGTCACCGTTCAAAATGAAACCTCGCGGAGGTTGTTCTGCATTTGCCTTTGACTGTCGAAGAAGGTTGTTTCGTACGTTTGATCGTCGCTAATGGTGACCGGCAAGAGTTACTGTAGAACGTGGTCAACTCCGTGACTGAACGAACGGCACCCGTCGAGAGAACGGGTCGTCCGATTCGTGGCTAAGGTTTGCGCAGTTGTGCAGCCGTCTCCGGGAGGGAATCGTGTAAATAGTAAGGGAGAATAGACGGAGGAAGCGGATTGGGGAAAAGAGATGCAAACTGAATGTTAGATACAGGTTACAAAGAGTTGAACAGAACAACCGAAATGCAAGCGGAATAACTACAGCGAGCATCGTCGTGGAGATACAACAACTCATTATTATCAACATGGTGATGATAATTACGATGAATTATTATTATATAGGATGTTGTAGTTGCAAGAAAACCGAAGTAGTGATGTAAATGTACGGAGAAGCAGACCGTCGTGAAAGATATAAACAATATTGAATGACAATTATGGGAAAAAAAAACAATATTAATACCGATAAGACTGTATTGAATAAAAGCCTTTTAAAAGCGGTCAGCGAGTTTCGTCACTTGATTTCATATCCATCTGTTTCTGTGCGTCTCCGAAGTCTTCAATATGTTTCTCTTTTCGCGCGAAGTCTACGAAGGCGACCGTGGAAGTAACCTTCGTTCGAAGCTCGCTGTTGCCTCGCTGGTAGTGATAATCTACCGAAATTCGAATTTTTAATCCATCAGAACACGGGAAATCATCTCATCAAGACACGCCAACGCTAATAAGCAATCGAACCCTCCAGGTACAGTTAATTATTCGCCCGTCAAGCCTGCTTGTTGAGTCCTGTGGACCACGGTATGCGGGAGACCAATCTCATCTCCGATCGACCTGCGCTCACTGTCTTGTGATTCGGATTCACTCAACAAACCAAATTCCCTGGACAACCGTACGCCTCGATACAGCATATTCCCCGACCTCTTGTTTTGCTCACGAAATCTGCTCTAGCCCTTTTTCATTTCCCTGACCGCGACCGGGGCACCGATGTGCTCTCGATGTCCGACACAGCCGCGTTTAACAAGGCCTAGAACACACTGCAAATACTTTCGAACATCTAACCTTGCTGGGAAATCTTCTTGTTTGAAAATCGGTGGGACTCTAGTCCTCTCTCCCTGATTCTTGATTGAGAAGGGCATCCCTGATTGGTCATCAGGCGAATTCCCAATTTTCAGGTTCAATGCGGGTCGCTTCAAACAGGATCCCTACGTATATTTTACTTCAACAAATCGAGGGTGTGTAACTAGAAACGGAATTTCGAAGAATAATCTTCCGTAGCGCAGCCTCGAAGCGCCGATCGCGTGGCTAACGAATCAATGAACACGGACGACGATTGTAAAAAGGTAGCCCTCATCCGTGTCGCTGTGACCACTCATCGCTTACAGCGTTGACCTTTGCAGCCCTTCACTTACTCTCTTACCGACTCAAGTGCGCGACTGGTTTCAGAGTGTGCTAAGTTGAGGAGGCAGAGGCTCTGTCAATTTGTGCTGGACATCGCTTGATGGTCGCTGTTCGAAGTTTTCGAATGAAAAGATCGTCGAGCGCAGAATTCTCTGCGACGTGGGGCAGATGATGCGTGATCGAGCGCGTGATTACGTCAAAACAGACTCGCTTCTCTCCCAGAAGCAATCACCGTGCTGCTTCAAGGGAAACCCGACAGCCGTGAGTCCTTCGGCCACCAGCGAATGATATGTGCTACACGGACAACAAGAGAGGCAACAAAAGCAGCAGCAGCTTTACAGCATGTTGATGATGAATGCTGTTTTTGGTGGCTGTGATATCGAGAGACAGAAACGAGAAAGCGCTTCTGGTTGTCGTCATGTTCTGAGGACTCTCGAATCGCATCACACACAGCTCAGTGCCAACCGTTCATTGTTGTTCATGCTCCGCGTTAATAGAATCACTCCGAAGATTCCACGCAAAAGTGACGGTGTCGGCATGGAACGGCTCGCGAAGCTCTCTGCGTCGATCCGATCATCAAAGGAGAATCGATGGAGAACTCGATCGAGTGAAAGCCGTTCATAGCAGCATCGAAAGCTTCGTCTGCACTCCAGGACCCTGTGGGGAAGTTTGGCGGCTCGAGTTCAAACCCCGAGTCCTGGTGTCCTCTCGCTTCCTTGCGGCCAAACAGGACCATAGCAGACAGCTTTAGAACTGCTGATGCGAAGTGAACTAGAGAGTTGAGGAGTGGACCTAGTTGTGGCTCTTCGGATTTGAAGTCTGTTCGGGTTGGATTTGGCCAACATCCTGGCCAAAGAGAAGACGAGTGCAGAGCGCTCTCGAGCATGGCCTTCACTGATTGGTCGCATGAAGTGTGATGAAAAACTGTTTCAGTCACCTCTGTTGCTTCACCAGGCAGAAAGAGTCAGATACTCAGCTGGACGACATGGCGTTTGGATCCGATATGAGGTCAGAAACACAAAACGGTCACAGGAACGCAGAGCACTGCCGCAAGAGCCCCTCTTGTGTGAGCTTTTTCAGCGAAGACGAGAAGAACCATCTGGCTCTCGCCGCTCGAAAAGCTAAGGTAAAATGTCACCGCCTGAAAATTCTCCGTAACAGCTGCAGCTCGAATCGCCCGGTTTTCATTTGGTTCCTGTGATTAATTAGATCAATAACCATCGCACGGTCCGCCACCGTTTGCATGTGCGCGATGAAATTTCCGTTCGAGGAGAGGATATCGTTGGCAACTGGCGAGTTCATTGTCTTATGCAGAAGAGCGAGGGAGCGTGAGTGAGTGAGAATGCGAGAGAGAGAGACTGTGGAGCTAGTGGTCCTGAGAGGTTGGAGAGAGCCCTCGAAGAAACTCGATTGGGACATTTGGCCTGTCCACTCTCGACGCAGTGGTCCCCAGTAGCAGTCACTTCTGAGTTCAGACTAGACACCAGAGCCCGGAACATAATGAAGGTTTGTGATGATTCGTTTAGGAAGTCACCGAGGGTTTTGTTAGCTTGTTGTCCAATAACTCCACTCAGTGATCCCGTCTCAGGCGGGAGAGATCGTTTTGGACTTCGGGAAATGAGGGACAAAACATCCAGAAGTGTTCTCGGGAAAGTCTTGGCGCCAAAAAATCCGGAGCTCCTAAAGGCCTCCACGTGAAAATATCGTGCAGTCACGGCCTGTTGACAGAGAGAGGGACGGAAAGCAGTATTCGATTCTTTTGGATAAGGAGAGGTGTTACAGTTTTTGGAGAACGTGTGAACCTCAGATAGATCCGAATCGATTTGCCGCGGCTCGGTGCTTTGATATTCAGTGTTCTGTGGAGATATATTTTTTTTGTTGCTGTGATCTGAACAGCTGTTTTTCGGCCGAGTTCGTGCTTGCCGTTCGAAGTGTTCCTTTCCAAGTGGTCCAAGTGACATGCTCAGCAGCGCCGGAGAATTGCTCGAACTAGAAAAAGATTGAAGAGCTGGATCTAAGGGACCCTTCGTCATGGCCGTGAGTTTCTCCGCTGCGCGTATTACTTCAATGCACCGATTGTCCAACGCTGGGCGAGTCGAACACGACAGTGAATCCGAACAATGACTTCGATTACTTGTCAAAATGAAATTCAACGTCGGATCGGTATTGGTCGTGGATTCATCTCCTTTTGATCGAATCTCTGCTCTGGAAGCAGTTCATCTTGCTCTCCGCTAAAAGGCTCATTTATATCGCCCCTAAAGCTCTCTATGAATCCCGCACGATTCGAACTATCGTGTTCCATCGGGTGTCTGTTTTTATCGCCGGTATCATGTGCAGAGATTGTGTGCCGAAATCTTGAGTTACCGTTCCAGAACGTGTACTGCACAGTGGCGATAAAGAGTAGACTTTAGGGTGCGCGTCGTGGATCTATTGATGCGGATGGTGGAACTTATGTTTCTGTTGTTGCACACTTTGCTTTACAACCATTATTTTGTCCCACGCTGAGTTTTCCGCTTCTTGGGCTATCACCAGCTGGAACCTTGGTTACCAGACCCGAATATTCGTTTGTTTAGAGCTCAATACAAACATATCAATGAGAATCAACAGTTACAGTCTATCCGGTTGCACCGCTGCTTGTATTGCACCAACTAACCATAACCAAAATATCTGTACAGGGTCTCTCAAATGTTATTCCGCAGGATTTCGACTCAAACGAGGAAGCCCAGGCCAGGTGAGTTCGAATTTATGTTCGTCAGGGAACACGATTCTGTCAGACCATATGGACTTTGAGAACGGGATAAGACCGAACCAATCACTTTGCTAGTGGTGTTTGCGAGATACCTGTCACGCTATGTATCCACCTTCTAAGCGGAGGAGTTTCTGTCATTGAGTCGTGTGACAACGACGAGCGCGTGTAATAAGAATTTCCCCTCGGGAACCACATCAATTCACTCATGGTTAGGAAAAGAATGTTATCCACGTGATCCTCTTACTCTTTTCGGTCACCGGCTTAGGCTTTGAACGTTTTTGAACTACGCCGTGGCGATTCTGATATCAGTCAGCCGCCATAATCGATCACTAGAGAGTGATTCAAGACCGCCTAGCTGGCCCAGCAGCAGTAGCAAACCATTGGCATGACCAAGAGAACCTTTGATAGGCTCGAAGACCGACGCGAACCGCCTTATCGCCAGGCTTCGATAAGGCGTACATGTCTGCGAAAAGTTGGCGACGTTTCTTTATTTTTTCACCCGAAATCTTAGTTTTCCATCCACCGCGGGTCATCTTCAACGATTCTCAGCCTTCTAGATAAAACGAAATAGGAAGAAAGAATCAGGAAGAAAATACTGAAAATACCAATCATTCCAATATCAACCAGTCGGACGTTTCCTAATTTCACGTCTCTTTCCAGGACAATCTTCGAGGGGCAATTATATAAATACACCAATGTTGTCAAGGGCTACCAATACCGATTCTTCGTTCTCAATCGTGAGATGGGAACCCTGGAGTACTACATGCTCGAAGACATCAAAAAAACGCGCCCTCGAGGAGCCATGCACTTAGCCGTAAGAATACATCTCGGCTTTGTTCATTTATATCTGATCGAGATGTTTTCTCGCAATCGATGAAGCCTGAGCTTATAAATGATAATATTTCGTCTTTGCAGGGTGCCGTTGTGTCCCCCTCAGATGAAGATGGACAAATGTTCACCGTGTCTGCGGCTTGCGGGGAAGTTTATAAACTGCGAGCGCAGGACTCTAAAGAACGACAGTTGTGGGTGAATCGGATGCGGTTCGTGGCTGAAGCACACACCGATTCGATTGGATTGAAGCATCCGCCAATATATCCGGCTCTACCGGTCGCTTCGAAGGAGAAAGAGAATAAACCTCAGCCACCAGGTGTTCTACCGTGTCCAGGGGAGGCCTTCCAGTCGTTGCAGCAGAGACTTTCTGAGGCGAATCTTGCTTTCCGGGATCTCGCGGTGGCAATGGAGACACTGCCAAACACTATGCAAATAAAACCACACGATCCAGTGAGTGTTCAGATGAAGTTGACGGGTATGACATTGTTGCTCGAATACTTTTGTGATGTTTCCTCTGAAGCTATGAGGAATTCCGTCCACAGCGAGTCTATGTATATCAAATGAATGAAATGGATCGATTGGATTTTCCAGGATCTTTTATTGCTGAAGGCAACATCGACAGCGACCGTGGTTTGTCTCGAGCAGTGTTTCTCTTTGCTTTCTGACCAACGGTATGAGCAGCGACTTCACAATACACCGTCTCATGGTAGAAAGCATCATTCGAAAAAACTAAAGAAGAAGGTTCGAGATTGGGCCCATCAGCCGTTCCGACCCGTGTTAGTACCGTCCTCTTTCATCTATCTCCAACTTCTTTTTGTCTAGACTTTGCAGTGTCATTCATGTCGTTCATATATATATATATTGTTGTCTCTTTCTATTCGTCGCGTTCCGCCCGTCTTATTGTTGTTCTCTGGAAGCGTCTGGTCACGCTGAAGTCTGTCTCATTCCTAGACTACAAGTTACCTGATGTTTTCTCACCCGAACCGTAACGAACGATCTACTCATCCCGATCCCTTCATGCTAGAGTCCTTATCGTTCCGCTCATATTTCGAATGTTCGCGATCGGATCATCCTTCAAGACTTTCTCGCCTTCAAGATAGCTTCTTCCGACAAAGAGCTCTTTTTTTTTCAATTTCTGAGGGAATCGAGAGAAGTTCTACAACTGTGATTTCAAGTACCCCTCCGACTTGATGTCCGATTTTGATTTCTTCTCGACGGAAAACCGTGGAAACAGCCGGGTTCGTCGGTCAAGTGCGAAGCGTTCCTCTTTTCAGAATGCAACAGTCATTGTCGGTCTCGGCGGGGGATTATAAAACTCCGATAGCTCCGTCAGCCTCGGGTACGAAACGTGAACGCCCTCAATCTATTTATACCTTATACAATTATGGATATTGGTTGTGCTGAATTTCGGTCGGAATTCTGCGGAGCTTCGTTTCAACCTCACGATTGGTTTCAGCGCTACCTCATGTTACGAGCGATAGTACTTTGGCGTCGATGCTGACAGCACGGAGCTCTGGTGGAGAGGTTGCCGATGAGGAAGCCGGTGAACCTTCAGGAATCTGGGACATCGAAGTGTTCCCTTCGGACGAAGATAAAGACACGGTGCTAACCCTCATGGGTCAGCTGAAAATGGGTACCGATCTCACCAAAGTCTCGCTACCGGTGTTTGTACAAGAGCCACGATCGCTTCTCGAAGTCTACGCGGACATGTTTTCCTACGCGCCATTGTTTGTGTCCATTGCCGAAGCTAAAACCGAGGATGAGCGCATGCTCAACGTCGTGCGATGGCTGCTATCAGCTCTATTCGCCACGCGAAGAGTGAGTGACTTGTCCGCGACTTAAACTCCAGTCGTATTCGATTCCGTGGCGGCCATCATTTGAGACTGAATTGTAGAGATGGATGGTTGTTGGCCATTTTCTTTTCGTATTCACATCTCAGATGTAAAGAAGATGAATCTAGATAAGGGGCGATGCCCCAAGTAGTTTTTCTTGATATTTCTAGAGTTACTGCTGTTTTCCCATTTCCCTCGCAGTCGTTTCGCGTGAAAAATCGTCTCCTTGGCGACTGACTTTGCTTTTCCCCTCTTCTAGGGACTTGTGGCTCGTAAACCGTTCAATCCCGTGCTCGGCGAATCGTTCCGTTGTTCTTTCAAATTGCCCGATTCTCATGAAGACAACGGCAACCCGCCTCCGCGAGTAACTTTCGTAGCAGAACAAGTGAGTCACCATCCACCGAAAAGTGCCATCTATGTCGAGTGCCTCGAGCGGCAGATGAAGTGCACGGCAACGTTGGGCGTCAAGGCCTCGTTCATGAACCTCTACGTTGGCATCGAGTTCATTGGTGGCCTAAGCGTGCAGTTGTTGGAGTTTGGCGAGAGCTACATTGTCACTCTGCCGCAAATGGCGTGCCGCTCTTTGGTATCGAAACCCTATCTCGAGTTCAGTGGAAAAATGCAAGTGCAATGCCCCAAAACTGGCTGCTCAGCCGTCATAACGTTCCCATCGAAGGTGAGTTGAATGAGAGATAGAGAGAGAGAGTTCATCGGTGGTAGCCAGTGCTATGCTCTCGCGTTGTTGTCTTTGGTGTTCAGGTCGATGAGTATGAAGTAGCTGCGTTGTATTTAGATTCGCTGTCTGATTGGTGAATTGATCGATGGTAGCTCGATTCATAGATTCATTTATCCATAGTATCTGTTAACCATTTGACTTCGCTGACGTAGGCTAGACGTCGCTAGGATTTTCAAACTCTCTGTCGATAGCGTCTTCGGACAGCTGCTTCTCCTGAACCGCGTTCTGTGCTCACCGTTCCGACTCCCGCTCTCTTCACGCCACTCTCCCGAATCGGAATTAGCAAAGCCAGTCTGACTCGTTTCATCGCTAGCGAACTCGGTCTGCCGATAACCTACGGTGTCTATAACCTCGCGGTTACGATCTTTTTCTTTAGAAAGTCGTGTTTGCATTCAAAACTTTTCTCGGTGTTTTCTTCGAGATCACAACACCTCCCACATCCCATGAGATTCGTTCAACCGGTTTCACAACCTTCCTGATGGAGACCACTCACCATCGTGAAATTATTTAAATCGGCCGATCGTACACACCGTAGTCGTTTTAGTGAAACAGCACCACCTAGCAATTCTGTGTGTTCATGTATCACGTTTTACGGTCGATGCACATTCATATAAACCACGACTGAAACTGTCCGCAACGTATTAGCTTATGTGATCTATACCTGGAAATCAATCTGACGTGGAATACCCTTTGGCCGAGTTACAGCTTCTAAGCAAAACGGAAACTGAAACTCTGCCTCCTCCGAACCCAGACCCGGTTAGTTTTGATTTTTATTGCAACTCTTCTCTTTGGTTCGCTTCCGTGTGTATGGTTGTCCGCGTTGTTGTTGTTGTTGTTGTCGTCGTCGTTCGTTATTCCGTGAAGTGTTTGCCTCGGATTAACTGTTATGCGCGAGTCCCGCTACTTCCGCTTGTAATCATTGTGTTTGATCTGTTAGGGCAGTGGTTCCCGAACTTTCCTCCCCCGTCGTTCACATAACGTGAGCTTAGGGAGACATGCATTCCTCGTTTGGGAACTCTGCGTTAGTTTACGTGGAGGCGTTGTAGACACTCTTTGCATCGATGTCAATAGCCTCCACCTGCTGATGTATAGCGCCAAAAAGTGGACCTGGATCCCGTAGCTCAGTCGTTCCGACTTGATCTCTGCTTTGATTTTCTTCTGTTGGGGTGAACTCGACGGCAGCTGGAGCAACCTTGAAGAAAACATCCGGAACTTGCCGATCGGACGGATCGCCCCCCATCCACAGGACCCGAGGACTGCGGAGGACTTCGCTTCGCAGGATCGGGTGCAGATTTTCGCGGAAAACTCGAGTTTGGAGAGTCCATGTGAAACACAACGGGGAAAAACAACAATCCCATTTCCGCCAACAGAATTCGCTTAAGGAATTAGATTTTGTTTGTGAGCAATCTATCAGAAAGCAAAATCACTCGTTTGACGTTTTCCGCATGATTTTAGCCTTTCCGGGGAGCCAAGATGCACGGTGTGCAGGTCGAAATAAGGAGCCACGAGAACAATATCGCGCTTCGCGGGCAAGGTCACTGGAACGAAAGTATCTCTTTCCACAGAGAGGCCGGCGACTATCAGCAGCACTTTGGTAAGTGCTAATACCAAGAGTGTCACCAGATCTGAAATTCTTTTTGTTCTGACTCTGATTTGATGTTTCAGAGTTCAACATCAGAGCCAAAGAGCAGTGCCGCAAAAGGGTCCGTCTATTGAGCGACCAGGACGCTAACGAATCGCGCAAGGTCTGGGCGCATGTTTCGCGCGCTCTGAAGCAAGGTGATCTAGAGGCCGCTTCAGGCTACAAATTCCAATTAGAGGAGAGTCATCGTCAAGCGAACAATGGAAAGAAACACGAACCCAAGTTGTTCCGCCTGTCTAGTATCAACAATGGAGTCAACACAGCCCTAAGCGAATTCGAGTACAAACACGCTTTGGATCCGCAATCTTAGAATGACGACGGTGTTAGCTTTCCGTCGGATCATCCTTATCTGGCTGTCCCATATCCGTCACTCGTTGAGTTCAGTTTTGACACGGGGCTTTTTCGTTCAGTCAAGCTCTTCCCTCGTCCGCCTGTTCTGAGTTTTCCGTAAGGTGGTCGTTTCTTGACTCTCGCGAAGAGCTCTTCGAACACAAGAATTTCTATGGTCCGGATCAAATCTCAAAGTCGCTCAGCGCAGTCATCACGGGCCATTCTCAGCTCACGATTGTCGCTTGATCGCCTCTTCGTAGAAAAATCTAGGATTCGTAGTCTTGGTGAATTGGCGTCAGGGAACCGTGGAACTTGTCTACCATTTTGTATATTTTTTTTTCTCAGTTCCGCGGATGGGCGCAACGAATGCCATCTATCATCATGGGGAGGAAGGGACGGCGGGGGAGAAAATCGATTGACTGATAGAGGCAAAAGTCTTGAAAATGGAGAGGATAATGAAACTTTGTCGTTTGGAATAGAATATATATCTCTCTCTCCCTGTCCTGCTTGCGTTTCAGTAGCTACGTTTCAACTCACAAACTCACAACGATTCCATTGCGCGTATGCCGAGATGATTGAGTAAGAGAATATCGAGCTTTTTTTATCAACGTTGTTTTTGAATATGATGAAAGTGAAAGAAATATATTCCTATAACTTGAGACGAGAAAATATGAAATTGCTTGTTGTAGAGATGATAGCAATAAATTTTGATTTTACAAGACCGAGTTAAATGCTTTCTCTCTGTTTCTTCGGCGCTGACTTCGCTACGACTTTTCCCGTAGCCACGCAAGCAATTCGACTTTCCACCGAAATTTCTCCGCGCCGCTCTCACCATCGAAGCGACTCCGTTCCGCTTGGGCGCCAAAGAAGACAACAACAGCATTCTTAAATAAAGTTTATCTCAGTTATACAATAATTATTTCATATAGATATCCACTTCTTTTCGGAATTTGTTTCCAACTTCACCAATAATATGGGATAGAATTCACAGGATCTATGTACAGAAAAACTTATCAATCACTAGGATCTTGAGTTTTTTGTGTCGTCGGCTTTCACCAACCGCCCCCTCCCGAACCTCCTTGTTGCCATCCGGAACCGCCTGTGTTTCCTTGCTGCCATCCGGAGCCGCCTCCCGTCGTCCCTTGTTGCCATCCAGAGCCTCCCTGCTGCCAGCCTGATGAACTCTGTGCTCGCCAACCACCTCCGCTGCTGCGTCCGCCTTGTTGCCAGCCGCCGTCGCTTCCTTGCTGCCAACCTCTACTCGAACCTCCGCCGTGGCCGCTTGACGCGGATCCTTCGACCGCTTTGACGATGATCACTTTGACGGGACTCCCATCGAAATTGTGGACTCCGGAGCTTGTCTGTCCTCCATGGTGTTTGCTGCTACCGTGGTGACTAGTTCCGCTCTGATGACCTCCACCGTGGTGTCCGCCTCCTCCGTAACCACCTCCTTGGTGCCCGCCATAGCCTCCTCCATGGTGACCGCTTCCACCGTAGCTTCCACCGCTGTGGTGTCCACTGACGCCTCCAGCGCTTCCTCCATGGTGACCGCTCCCCGAGAATCCTCCGGCGTGATGCGCTTCCGAGCTGGTGACTGGTTTTGTTTTCACAATGAAGATGTGTGACTTCCCAGAGTCGGCCGTGTATCCGCCGCTGCTGCCTCCGCCGCCACCGCTCCCGAATCCAGAAGCAGCTCCTGTAGACCACCCTCCTGTGAAATAAACAGGAACATCATCAGAGCCGAGTCTCGTCGCATGTGTCATGAGTACGAAACCCCAGAAAACGATCGTTCAACCCACCAGACGAAGCACCAGAACCGAACCCTCCGTGACCTCCGTGGCCCCCGGTGCCGTAGCCTCCACTTCCATGGTGGGAACCTCCTCCCGTGTGACCTCCTTTGATTTGCACGTCAGCTGTACCAGCGCTAACAGCTTTGATGATGAAGATTTTTTTGCCTCCGACGTCGCCCCCCGCTCCTTGCTGCCAGCCGCCGCTGCCTCCGCTACTTGCTCCTTGCTGCCAACCGCCACTGCCTCCTCCAGTTGCTCCTTGCGGCCAACCACCTACGCTGCTGCCACCTCCTCCCTGTTGCCAACCTCCTCCTAGTCCTCCTGCTCCTCCTCCACCACCTTGTTGCCAACCACCACCACTTTTTGACACTTGTTGCCAACCTCCACTGGTGGGAGTTTGCTGCCAACCCACATTTCCTCCGCCGCCCTGTTGCCAACCTCCTCCTGTTCCACCGCCTTGTTGCCAACCACCTCCACCTCTGCCACCGCCACCACCGAGATTACCCGCATAGGCAACCGTGGTCAGACAAACCACAAACTGAAAGACAAACTTTGATCACAACCGGAAAGACGAACTTTCAAAACGAACGCATTAGAATTAAAGACAGAAACATCGAAAGCAGTTAGGGAACTCGGAGCACAACATTGACCCCAGTGAGGAGGAGAAGAACAAGCCATGCAGAAGGAAGCGATGCACAAAAAATAATCCTCGGCTAGCACAGTCTCACAGTTCTTCACAACTAACCAATGCCTTCATAATTCTCACAAGCCCGTTGTTCAAGCAGTTCCGCCAGCGTTGAGTCTTTCTCAGCCAGCGCTGTGCAGCAACTTTTAAACCGCGCACCGACGGGAAAGGGACGCCCTAGGGTCAAAGGTCTTAGGAGATCCGGGCGCTCGTTCGCACCTCAACCGAAAGCTGCGATGAGGCAGAACCCAAGCATGGACATGGATGATTGGGAAACGACATTGTTCAGAAGGTTCTCCGACATTTCTCGGAGATGAGCATAGCAGTTACACGCTGAGGTAACTCCGTCTACTCTCACCCAGAGTCATGGAAGAAATGAATTCTGTGGAATCCGTTGATTGAGGCATGGAAGAAGTGATGTTGTGAATTTTCAATCTGATCGATACATGACTTGTGGGTTTTTCTTCTCAGAAGTCGATGTTTTTTATCCGAAATTCTCAGATTGGTTTGTACGACATCCGTGTACAAACATTGAATATCCTTTCTTGCGCTTCGGGTCATCTGAGAATTTCACAGAACTGTTCAGCGACAAAGAAATCGAAGTATAAACCACGCATAAAATCTGTCATGTTGTCTAAGGGCTAAAAATAGTTCGGACATTTGTGAGGATCGTTCCAAAAATGAACAGCAGAGAAAGTAATGACAAGCAGCATTCGAAGAGAATCGGAATCGTCTTTTGGCTTCAGTTTTTTCGCTCGTTTGTTTCGGAGCGTCCCTTTCATTTTGTGTCCGTAGCCATCTATTTTGATAGTTTTGACACTAACTGTAAAGAGCCATCGCTGTTTTTGGTGACGAAGTTCGACGCGATGGCTCTTGCTTTTCTTCTTCTCTTAGCAGAAATCGAAATGGGAAAACTTTCAGCTGAATTCTGGTCTCCCCGTATTACAGTTGACTCGGTCTTCGGCTTAGGATCACTGGCCCGCTCCACTCAGCATTCTGCTCATTGAAGGGATTTATTGGGACTTGGAGCCAAGTCACAACAACAACAGTATATCTCGAGCAAGTTCATGTGGATTTCGGAATTCTGGCCTCGTGTCGAGTCTTCTGGAGGAAGTTTTTCCCACGGGGATTTTCCACCTTGACGACAGATTAAAACATCGCTGAGATCGTAGCCACGAATCAGTCGGAGGCAGAGTAATCCACCTCACGGGACCGCTCATCAGATTTGAGGAGTGACAAGCCATCACTGATCATACGCTTCGCTCATCTGTCTCCAATTTTGTGCAAAACTCGTGAGGCAGGGGAATTTCCTCGGGAGAGTACAGAAAAAAGTCCGAGAATCGACGCGACAGAGCAGTGCCGAACGTCTTCATCTCGTTACACGGCCGGTCAATTCCTGACGTCCGCGTGAATTAAGAAGGTGGTTTACAAACAAAAGGTCACTTGCTTGTAGAAGCTTTCACTTTTCGAAGGCGGTCCTCCTTATCAAGATGAACAGTGTGTCCCGCGTTGTTGTCCGCCGCCAGCTCAATGCCCATTCTGGTTCAGTCCGGATGCAAGTAGAAAGGAACAAAAGTTTCTGGGTGCCCTCATGCAACGACCAGACCAGAATCCAAACGCGGCTCATCTACATCCGAGTGACCGACCCCGACGTTGTCAAAGGACAGAGCAATTGATTTTTGGGAACTGTGGCTCTTTGTTCCAAGCGTCCGAAGATGCTCATTCAGATCGGCAACATAATATCCACGAAGTTTCCGTTCTTCGGAATATTCATGACCACCGCTCGAGCGCTAGTCGGATAAAATTCGACCTTTTACTCTCGGACTTCGCCTCAATTTAGTGATTCGGACAATCTTCAGGTCTCAGAGCCTTCGAATCGACAGTTACTTTAAGTGCTGCCTTCGACCCTCCTCTTCTAGTTCTGGAGCTACCGGATCAGAAACTAGACTCCTTTCTTTCCACAGACGAAGTCTTCGAGATAACGTTGCTTCAAGCCGCGAGATCCCTAGATATCGGAGGTGCTAATATTCTAACAAATGATACCCTGAGTTTTTTTCCGAGAAAAAAAAAACACCGGGAATTTTCTCGTGTTAAATTTCATTGATGGGAATGGAAAAGTCTCGACGATCTGTTTTGCATCTTCGGCAAACTTTCGCGGCTTCGCGTGGCAATCCGCTTGCTGTCGCCATCAACTTCGCGTCTTCCGATTTCTCGGCGCTACTCCGGCGAGCATCTGTACATTTATTGAACTTCCCTAAGCTGGTACCACGACCTGGCCGAGACGAAGGGTCGGAGGGGAGTCGTTCCGGAGTAGTAAAAGCTATCATCCTTATTTTTGTCATCGTCTGACTGGTAGTAAACAGCGAGTGTGATCGAAACTCCGTTTTCAGGCTGCTTCGGAGTAAACTTCAGCGAAGTTGCCTCCGCTCAAAAGAGAATCTTGCCAACTGGACATTATCCGTTAATGAGCATCAGGGGCTCCCACCGCAAGACGCGCCGATAGCTGTTTTATTTTTTTCTTCTTTACGGCACCACCACCCGCACCGTTCGTTCGTTCGCTCGTGACGTCCAGACGGGATAAACTTGAATTTTTTAGACGTCTGGGAGCTCCGATGTTTCGCCATTCTCTCCCTCTACGCCCACCGGAACATTATCGTACGAGCATCTTTGCTCGAAGACGTTGCAAGCGTAACACCTTCGTACTTTCTTGAAAACATGCCACTTTATTCAGGGAATCGTTTTGAGTAATCTCATTGAAGAGCTAGGTGTGAACACCCGTTCTATCAAGGCTATTCATTACGCTCAGTAATTTAATTTGCGGAGCATTCACTGAGAAGAACAACTGCCAAAAATGATCTTGGGACATCAACTCAGATCAAAATTGTCGTTGATTGGAGTCACGTTCGCCTGCAGATGTCGACGAGAAAACGTTGAATAATCTCTGGACGGAAAGATCAAAACAAGTGGAAGAAAAACCAGGGAAACCTTGGTTCGCGGATTCTGATTTTGTCCACTACCGATGATGTCGTCGGATGAATCGTGTCTCTGAGCACACGACGTTCGGATTCCACGCTACCATGAGAGGAAAGTGTTTTTATTTGTGATTGCTCTTCTCGTCGCAATCAAAACCCGCACATCGAGGAAGCGGTAACTTTCAGTCCCGACGCCGACAACCAATTTAAAAGCCGCTAAAAACGCCATATTCATCTTCATTGGAGCTTTTTTTCCAGAGAGTTGTTATTACTTCAGCTTGGCTATGGCGGGATCGTGAAGGAGCTCCTCATTCCATCTGTCTTCAGAAGTGAAGCATCATGGGAAGACGGAAGTTAGTGGTTATTAAATTCCTCCTCGTGCTCTATTTCACTCATTCAAATTATGGCTCGTCGCGTCGGACCTGATTATCCATCGAGGGGGAGGATTTTTTAAATTTTGATTCTCACCCAGTGAGCCAATAAGTTTCTTTTGAAGGAAAAACTGCAGCAAGACTCTGCTGTGTTATCTATGCCCGTCGGATTTCGCGGCTCGTGATTACCGAATTACTGCGGGTCGGGCAGAAAAAGCAACATTGGTTGCCAGGCGTGTCGCAAACAGTATTAGGCGCCACCATTTGGACATTTTGAGCGATGTTTCGAGAATCCAGACTTTGAGAGTCGAATGGAGGCTTCTTCGGAGTCTATCGCGAGAAGATGTCCTAGATTTAATCGATAACCGCGATCAAGAATCGTGCAGAACGAGCAACGCGTGTCGAAAAATCTTCTCTTTCAAAGAATTCTGGGGCTCACACAGGTCTGTCACAGGGTTCTGACTCACACAAGTCCTGGAAGAGGGATGTACGCTAGTCGGTTCCCTTTCTAAGATTCTCATCGGAAGTAAAACTGCCCCTGAGATCTCATCTTCTTCATCGATGAGCCATCGACCAGATATCGGATGGGTCAGAATAGACTTGATTGAAGAGATAGCTCTCTTCCGATGGCGTTAAGCAGGTTGCGACAACCACAAGGTCTCCAATGACGCGTTCCGACCTAGGGCTCTAAAGGCCTCATTGAACGGATAGCCTGACTTGCATAAGCTTCCAACCTATTGCTCAAGCCAAGGACGGAGGTGGCGTTTGAAACCAACGACGACTGACTACCTTTTGAAATGACACTTCACAGCTCAAATGAAGGGCTCATGTGCACGAATGCATATCGTTTCATCAACGGCGCGCATCGCTGCGCCTCCGGTGGATATTCTGTCTCCAGGGGTGAGAACCTGAACGAGTTTTATTTCGATTACGATCGCGCTCATAAGTACACTGCGATTCCGTTCCGTTCGACAAGTTAAGCTGGACGAATGGAGGAAATTCCTCCGTACGGGCCACAGGCAAGTCGATTTGCTATGGCTTTACGGCCGAATTTTTTTCTATCGTCGTTCCAGCTCACGAGCTAAGAATTCAGCTGAGTTTTGTAAATTGGCGGATCCACATTACATCAGCAGCGCTTCTGGAACCTTGAGGTTTGAGACTTCATGTTGATTCATCATGTTCCATGAGAATTCAACGAAACTTTTCATTTTCAAGCAAATGCCTTATAGTCAATGAGCAGATGAGGGAAATGAAGCAAACGAGTTTATCATAAAACGACTCTTTATTGAATCACAGTTCAAGTTCATGTCTTGTACATCGAGCGCTCTAGCTCAGGAAATGAAGAGATATTTCTTTGTGAAAGTACAGCGGATCGTTCCTCCCATTGGAATTCTGTCATTTAGCATAATTCATTGAAGTGAATACAGTTGTCGGGAGCCGATGAAAAAATCAAAAGTCCGCTATCTATAAATACAAAGCTGTGTGATTCGACAGCTCCAATGTTTCTCCTTACAATAGTGATGAAATAAGATAAGCCGCAGCTTGATAACCTGGATGTAAAATTAAAGCACGATGAGAGAATCAATGGAAATCCATATTCTTTAGGAACCAAGAATACCGGATCCAGTCCAACGATACCAGCACAGTCTAGCTCACATGACCGACAATGTCAGGAAGATCAGCCAGAATTGTGTCATTTTTCAGTTCTTCGTTGGTCGAGGTACCCGAAACTGATGTTTTTCTCGACGAGGTGTTCCACCGGCAATAGTTTCTATAGAGATGACCAAGGTTTGGAGGTTTCGCAATATTCAGCCCGACCTGGAAAAATTGGAAATTCCAAGTTCGATCAAAAAACATCTGTTCACCCTCCGAAATATCAACCTCCTTCAACCTTGTCTCACATACCTCGTCCCAATCGTCAAAATCTTGGTCTTGGTTATCGTCCTCTTCAGCGAAAGTAATGGCCGTGAGTTTGTAGTTGTGCTGTAGTAAGTACTCGTTGACAAGAAAATTCAGCGCCCTCTGTTCATGAGGTAGCAGGGGAGATTCATTCAGGAGTCTGTCCTGACCTTCGGACAATTTGAAAGCTGTAACGACCGCAGCTCTCGTCATTATTTGACAAAGAAAATACAGAGTTCTGATTTGCGGCTTCAGAACTGCACGAAATGACGGCCACAGAAGTTGGATAAGTCAGTTGGAAAACATTCCATGATGAATATATTAACCGATCTCACCGTTCGGCACCACAGTATCCGGTGTGCTTTCTGTGACAACGGTGAGGTTGTTCCTCAAACTGCGTATCGCGTCCCTGGCTTTCCGAAGCTCGAACTCTAAGACTGCAACCTTGAATCAGCGCAGGAGGGAATCGGTTAGTCGGTAAGGACGGATCTTGGAAGTAACGATCGTTCCTTTAAAAATTATTCACCTTTTCGGAGAGCAGTCCTTCTCCATCTTCCGAATACCGCGTCAGATCTAGACTCTCCAGTGTTTGGACAGACGAGGTTCTCGGCAGAGGCGGCAGCGGTTCGGAACATTGCAATTGTTCGAAATTTCCTGAGATATTATCTCCAGAATCACTTTACGGCATTCTTCCAAAAACAAAGTAAGTTGACATAGAAACATCCGGAATTCAACCGAGCGTACCTGGATTGTTGAAAAAGTTTCGGAGCTCCGGAAGCTCGTTGCCTTTGTGCAAGCTTTCCGAGTAGAGCTCGAGCGCGGTCAGGAAAAATTTCTCGTTCAACAGAAATCTTGCCACAGCTTCGATTTTTAGCGGTTCGGTCTGTTTTTCAGAATTCATCGTGACACTCCGTTAGAGAACAGTCCTATTAGAAGATCACATACATATTGCAACTTTCATGGAACATTGAGAAGTTCTCCGTCAGCTTCAACTCCATCAGATTCTTTGCGCGGTACTTCACCAGCATATCATTAACATAGCTCTGAGATTCAATAATTGCACTAGTAGGCTTTCACATCTCTACGGCACAAAAATTCCGGATCTTCGAAATCCAGATAAATCGAGATCGTTGAACGCAATGAGAGAAAAACGTCGCTCAAAAGCTGTCTGCTGTGAATGTAAACATCGGGGCTCGGCGGGAAAGCGACGACAGCAGAGAGCTGGATCGCGATGCCGAATTTTCCTCTGTTCCAAAAGTTCGCTGATTTGGAGACTGCGTGTGAATATTGAAGTTCGAAGTGAGCCATGCGGAAGAGGTTTCCGGCTGATCTTGGCGATAGGCGGCTCGATAGGAGTTTTGTACTCTGGGAGCCGACCCTCAGAAAATGGTTAACTCCGTTGAGGACATCGCAAAGCTCGAACGAGGTGGCGAACCATTTATAGGAACGGGGCATCGTGCCATCCTCGAATGGAGATAGGGATTTCGAGAGCGATTAACGAGAAGCCGGATACTCGGTGAGATGATAGCATCTAGGAGTCAGGACGCCACGTTGCCATGTAGAGCGGAGTGTCATACTGTTAGCAGTAGGTTCGGGCCCTACCGCTCCCGCTCTGACGCCCCGCTCACGCTTCCGTTTCACCTATGGTTCGATTGTTCCCGACACCTTCGATCGCGTTCCTATGGACATCCGATGGCAGAGGCCCACCAAGAAGGCATTCATTGATCTGTCCTTCAATTGAAGAGCCCAGAACCAAAACGTCGCAAGTCCAATTTTATACTTTTCGAGAAAACCGCGAAAAACTGTGGGAGAAAATCTAACGGATAGGATCTTGTTGATATTGCCCCAATATTTCAGATCCGTAGAGAGCTCTCGATTCCAGGGGATAGACATGGGAGCCTCAATCGAGAACTTCCAGAAACGAGCAAGTCGTTACCTGTTGCTCCTCAAGTACGGGAAAATGTTAGTAATTAAGACATTCGTCGAGAGCCGTTGAGTGGAGGGCTTGTTTTCCCGCCCCTTCTGAAGAAGATCCGTTGAGCGCGGTCTCGCTTGGCGCTCTTTTTCAAGGGATGTATTCACCGCGTTAAGCGAGGTATTAGCGTATCGTGTTTCATGGTCCATTCCGAGCTCTCGAGATCTCCATCTATTCAATTTTCATTCGTTTCCAGGGGAATCGCAATGCGCGAACCGAAAGCGTGATAAAATTTATTCGACGTTCAGACCATGCAAACTTTTTACATGAGGCCCTCAAAAAACATGTTATACACTCGATTTGTACAAAGTATGGTATTCACCCGCCCCAACGCTCTTCGTGCCTCCCTCGTCACTCAGATGTAGAGATCGAAGTCAATCCGCTTCGAAGAGTAAAACTTCGGCTCGAAACGTTTTCGAACCAAAACACCATCTCCGAAATAACCACTCTGCGTCCAGTCCAACATATCCTGAGAGGAATAAGGTCCGTAGATCTGGGCGTCTTCTTTATCCTCCCATTTGTATTCCCATGTCACGGTATCGTCGGTGTCCGCTTTCATCTCACTCGAAGTCGAAGGTTCGTCTCGATTCGTGGAGGCGCTTGTTTCCTCATCAGCGAACATGTCCATGTCTGCCGACTGCAACATTCCAAGAATTATGATAATTAGAGCCAATGGTTCATAACGTTTCTAATGTCCTGTTCTGTTGCCGTGAGTTCAAGGCTGACCTGATACCTCTCGTACGGCCTCCAACCGTAACTCTTATGAAAAATATCGGAACCATCCGTCTCTTGCGTTCGGTTCTTGAGGTTTCATGCGAAGCTCTTGATTCATGGAACACTAACCTTTTTGGGTGCCAAGGCAAACTTCAGCTGCTCATAAGTCCGTTGGTAGATGTCCATGTCACCAGAAGAGAGAATCTCGTCAGCGTAACCAGTCATCTTGTCGAGAACTGCTTGTTGCTCTGGATCAAGTTTCCGCTTATCCCTGAAAATCGAAAAAGTCAATGGATTTCTCCTATTCTGCTCTCGAGATTTTCAACGACAGAAATGCAGGCTGTAGACAAACCACTTGTTGTCACAAAAGCCCGGCTCATTGGAAACTTACCTCTTGTTCTTGTTGGAACTGCCCCCTCCGAGCCGTGTCATGCATTTGAGCACGTTTTCTCCTGGCTTCATGATATCGAGCATTTTAGAGTAGAGGTCTTTGGTGTCCGGCTTTGGACCGGCATCACTATCTTCAGAGTCGGACGAATCCGCGAGTCCTTTTGCAGTTTCATCGTTCTTCTGTTCGTTTTCTTTAATTTTCACCTGGATGAATTTGAATGTTACAAAGCGTGATGTCGATCACCGAAGAGCTCGATGCAGACACCCGAGATAGACTGACACAAATTGAAAGAACGCGCCATCGCGGGATGAAGAACAGAAAGTAAGAAAATTACCCAATCAATGTTGTCCAGCCAGCTGTCTTTCACCATCTCCTTGTTTTTCTTGAAGATGAAGGTGCCGTCCTGATCAAAATGACCGTCCTGCATTTCTTCTTCCATATTGAAAGCTGTGATCTTGATATCCCCATCAAAATCAATGGTGGCTTTCTCCTGCCCGTCGAACATCTTGTTCTCAACTCCCGCCACATTGTACTTCTCTTTCTCCGTCTCCAATTCATCTTCTTCGTCGCTGTAAATGAGTGACTGCGTCAATTTCTTCAATGATTCATTATTGTGAAACTTCGTACCTTAACTGTCACTCGCGCCACCCTGGCTTGGGATCAAATCTCACTCAGCCATCTTGGCCAGGAAGTTCCCGCGCCACTGTGCTCCGAAGGGCATACACAAAACTCCACATACCTGTCAAGGGAATTCATTTTGGATTTCTTCGATTCAAACTTCTCTTCTTCCTCGTCGTCATCTTCTTTTGGAAAACGTTGCCGTCGAGACGAAGACGCCGACGATCCCGGGATATCAGCGGTCTGGTTGGTCTGATACACTTTACCCGGCTGCATCTTGATCTCGGTTTCCTAACCAGTTGGTGTCGAGGCAAATAATCTAGTGGATGATATCCAAAGCACAGTAAAAGTCGAATTTCGAACAGCGAGCATCACAATTTGCTGGTCGTTCCACCACCACCACAGCCGCACTCCGTGTTTGTTTTGATGAGCAGCGCCCTCGGCGGCCGTCATGTGCGGTTTCGGATATTTGAACATGAGAGCTCGCTCCTCCATATCTCGGATCTTCTAGCCTTCTAGCTGACTAGGAGATGGAAATAGAAATGTCTTGGACTAGGCTGACAAGCGATTGCAATCATTTGCATGTTTTGACGGATCGACATTTCTTCGAATTGTGGAAAATATACTTATCATGCCAGAAACGTGATTCCCGTGGGCCGAACCCCTTCGTGGGTACTGGTGAAAACACTCTGAAGAGCAGATCCAAGGACGATGCATGACTCGTGAGGGCTGCTCGAGAACAAATCCGGAGGGCTCTTGAACCTCGTCCAACAATACGCGCATTTCGGCTGAGTTGGTGTTTCAGGTCTTCGTTAACTTCAGGAACTTGCTCTGAAGCGATTGACTCGGCTTTGATGCCAGATTCGAATCTCGGGATTTCTGATTCCCATTTTGTTCTGTTGGGAGCTCCCGAAAATGTCTACTGTATCATGTTCATGTTGGCCATGCTGAACGTCTGTGGAACCGGTCTGCGAGAGGTTCGGAGGAGAACGAGAAACGAGAATCACGTCGGGCAAGTCATATAGAAATGGTTCTATGTACGGTGGTTATTCGATTTGAAATGAAGTGTATCAGTTCATCGCGGAGCTTTCCAAACTAGAATGATAAATGGAACGTCGAAATGCTACGTCAGCACCATATTGAACTTCACGTGCTCTCGGTGGCGCACGAAGTAGATTAGGAGACTGGAGAAGACGATTTCTGGCGACAGAAGAGAATTGCGGTGGTTCAATTGCAATCATTGAAAATTTATTCACATCTATTTTACAGCGAACTAAAGTGCAAGTTCTTCCTCCCAAAAATGTCAGGACATTCCGGCCGAAATGACAGGACCGTGAAATTACTGAGAATCTTCTCCCATGATATCGTGGGGTTAGCACGTGATGCGTAGTTGAACGGTTGTAGGATGATAAATAAGTTGAATCATCAACTGGCTCTTCGAGCAAAATGGTTCTGTTTTACATCTTCAACGCGAGAAGGGGTTTATCCTCAGCGAGCTTGGTGGTCTGAATGCTCTGTACTATGCCATCCACTAGTTCCCTGGAATGACAGGATGCGTGAGTCGATGAGCTCATCATGGAAGAAGGTTCAAGGACCGTCTAAATTCACCGGTCCAGAATCCTTATGTTAAATCCGACAAGAGAATATCAATCGAGCCAGTTGGAACTTACTTGATATTCTCATTCTTTTCGTGCAGCTCTCGAAATTGTTTTTCGTTATTTTTGAAGAGGTGATCGCGCACATCATGGTTAGAGACGAGACAGCTGAGGAGGAACGCGGCCTTTGTTCGAACCTGGACGGATTCTTCGTGCTCGCACACCAATCTGGCCAGAACGTCCACGACTCCTTCCTTCTGGCCCTCGGCAGCGAACAAGTGATTGCTGACGTCCGGACTTGGATTTCCTCGGATTATCGCTGCAAGTAACGCACAGTTCTGCTTTAGTTGGATCCTGGATGATCTGATCGGTTGATTTGATTCAGAGTAAGTCACCAACATCGACGGCTGAGACCGACGGAATTTTAAAAACTCATTTGTGAATTTGAATTCCACCAACCGGATATCAAGTTGGAAATAAATCTACCAGGCTAGAACTCTCGATAGCGTTAAAGAAAACTCACCTGACAGAGCATACAGAGCTTTGGACTTGCTTTGATCGGAGTGCTCCTGGCTTCTCACGATCTCCGTCAACTGAGGTATCAAACACATGGCCTCTGATTGACATCCTGGGGAATTTTGAGAGAGTTCGGCTAGGATCGAACACAAAGGAGCGATCATTGGCTTGGTGGCCATTCCAAGCATAGTTTTAATCGACTCCACGGACTTCTTCCTCTCGTTTTCTGCAAGAAGGCGGATAGCCACCAAGTTTAGTAAATACCGCAATGTGCTCGAAAATTACGATTGGAATATCTGCTAGAAATCGGATGTCATGGCTGTACACTAAGAATTCGCTCACCGTCAGCCCTGTCCACCAGCTCTGCTCCATCTGCGATGTGCTGCAGTTCGCTCGTTACGGCGTCCTTCAGATGGTCGGTGTTACCCTTCTCTAACAGAACAACAAAGCTCTTGAGGGTATCTGCGATACCTCGGTGTTTTGGCTTACCGTCAGGATCTTTCTCCCCGTCCGCAGTCGATGCCATCTGCCCTATGACTTCGCTGAGCCACTCACGATCCTATGCAGAACAGAAGAGTTTTACGTGAGTTTGTGATACGACTTGTTTCGGTTAGCGAAGCTTTGTTATCTCCCAGAAACATTCAGATCTGGAGAACACTGGAAGAAAATTTGCATCGACCCCACGCAGGCGCGATCGACACTGAGTTTACACGACTTCGAAACACAAACCTGATCGCTCATGGGAGCCGTTGGTCCATTGCTGCCGGGCTGGATATGAGACACGGCAAAACGGAGTGCGCGAGGCAGATCTCCCTGATCACCCATGACGTAAAGGAACTAAGCAGACTCGGTGATTCACGAAAAAGGATATGGTATGCGAATAAATGTTCGATGGCGAACTGCCCCACACGGAGGAACTCTATCCGACTCCACACTGTTTCCTTGAGTACGAGCTATCTTGAAAACAGGTTCTCGCTCGGGGAATGCTACGTGCAACTCTTTTGCCTGACACTGAAGTATGAAAAGCCAGTCACAGGGAAACACCGCGTACTCTGAGTACCCGACTGTCGGAACCTCGATACCGTTCTTCTGAGGGTTTATATAGACGTCAAAACACGGAATGTGGAATGTCCGGAAACGGCCCCAAGCATCAACAACTCGAGGTATCGTACGAGTCTGAATCTCAATACAGTTGAGAATCCGCATTCCTCTCCGAGTAAATTCTTGGGGAAGATCCTGCAGTGGAAATCCTTTGGGGTGCGGAGAACTTCTCGGTCTAGCATCACCGTGAGCCTTAAATGACGGAAGAACACCGCAGCTCCACCCGGAAACGTCTGCTCGTTTCCTGAAGTTTCTCGAGAGCGCGAGCAGGACCTGGAGCTCAGGTTAACCCGGCCGGAATAGCCCTTGGAAATGAACGAAAGCATGAGCAGCAGTGGAAATGATTCGATCTAAAATTTCGGAAAATTCTTGAAAGAGGAAATCTTCTGAAAAAGAGAAGTATGTCTGACTCCGTCACAATTAAAAGTGCCGGAGGCTCACCGGCTCCAAACATTGCAAGAATCTAACTGACACTTCTCGTACATAGGTTCTGAGTTCTTTCCAATACCCGAAGATGACTTCTGAAAAACCTTCCACATCGTCCGGAACGGTTTCAACGAATATACTCGTCCATCCACGACAGAGGAACAACCCGGTGTTGAACTTCGTGAAAAAAGTTTGTCATCCATCTGTCACTTTCCCGCTCTTTCCCTGCCGTCTTCCAATTCATTTTTTGAAATCTATTCTCTCATCCGAAGACTTTCCGCGGCACCTCTTCAGTCCGAGATAGTCCTCCGTCTCGAAGATTAACCTCATATCAATATTGCTCTCCAGGTAGCTTACGAGTTCAGGGATGATCTTCTCGCCGATTTTGTCGTCGGACAGAGCGCTTGTTGCTTGTTCCTTTCTTTGAGGTATCACCAAGCCCAGCCGCAATACATCGTGAAACGTCTGAATGACCTCCGAAACCTATTCACAGTCAGAATTCTTTTCGTTCAAGTGGACATCAAGGTTAGTGGCGAGATTAAAAATCGGGTGTTTTGACAACTTACCGCAAACACTCTGATAGAAAGGAAGCTCCTCTATTCGTTCTGTACCGTCGTTCGAGTACTTACCCTTCTTACGTATTCGAGACTGGATCGTCTATCAGGGAATACCAGTATATGTCTATTTCCAACATCTAGAAGGGTTCTCGTCTATTGGAGAGTGCCCCTCCATTCTCTCAATGTGGTCCTGGATTGCTTCCTCTCCCTCACTCTCTCCAAGAAGGATCCCGGGACAAGGGACAAGTCGTCGAGAACTGACAATAATCACGATCGGAAATCATGTGAATCATGAATATTTTCTTCTCGCGTTTCTCAAACGGCGTCCGAGCGAAATCGGGGTTCCGGCCGCGATCTCTCGAGGTTTCGCCAACGTTTCCGCGAAGCTTTTTCCATTTCGCAGAGCTCTTTCCGGCCGAAGCGTTTGAAAAGAGTAGAAAATCGACGAAGGCACAGTTTTTCTCCTCCTCTAAGCCCAGCAAAACGAGCTCAACGAATCGAATGGAAGCACATAGTTTCGTTTGCAAAGGTTTAGATTACATGTCGAGCTTGAAGCCAGCCGACTTATCTTGGACACAACGATATTCGCCGATTCCGGAGTCCCCGCCTGTCAGAGTGCTTCGGTATTTTTCCCGATTTCGTTTTCCTCTTCTCGCTATCGCGAACCCCCTCAAGTATGTATGGATCATTTTGCCGCAGGACGCTCCGCCGGTCATCAGAGAAATCAATCGAATAGCCCTCCAAGCTCGAGTAACTTTCATGCCAGGATGGAGTGCCCAAGACATCGGGCAATATCTGGAGCTCTACAAAATCCTCGAAAACAAACAACCGGATTTGATCAAAGAAAGAATCGAAAGTGAGTCCTCTAGGAAGGCACAACATCGGCTGATGGTTCGATTCTTCCCGGCAGATATTGCTTTCCAATGGTGTTACTTCGGTATTTGCCATGATTAACGTCATCATTGCCTTCCAGTGGAACCATTAACTCGAGCGATAGCGGCAATAACCACGATAAAATCCGTGAACAAGACAGACGCGATGGAACTTTTAGAAAATTTCGGCTGCCTGAAGAAGATTGCCGAGGCCTCCATCGATGAGATATCGGTCGTTCCGGGTATCGGAGAACGTAAAGCGAAACAGATTTACGAAACGCTCCGAGAGCCCCTTGTTTATAAATGAGAGAATCGAAAACGCTCAAAATGTGTATAGTGTATCGAAGTGACTGGCGCTCACCCATAATGTGTTCATAGCTAAGCAGACAGAGAATAAATAATGTATCTATTTTCTTATTGTAGACTTTTTCTTCGTCGATTGGTTTGAGCCACTGGCTCTTCCGAACCAAATCACTCACAATGGTGCCTCGAACCGTCTTGATCATATTCAAAAACGATGAAAACTGTAACAAAGAAAATTTTGAGTTTCGCATGAACATCCGAGTGAAGGTCTGCTCCGAATCTCAGACGGAAATCGTTCTTCCTGGGTTTCACTGATGGTACTCGAGCTCCGATCGTCCATGGATAGTGTATTTATTCTGATCAAATGCTCTATTTGCCGGCCACCCTGTTACAAGAAGGCATTTTACAGGTAGTTCAAAAACGTTCCCAGCTCGAATTCTTAGGGAAATTCTGTTCGTCTCCACTACTTGCACCCGACCTAACATTATCTGATCCCTTCATCGACCAGTCGCGGTGGAAATTGCATTTTTTGATCCATTGGTTTCGCACCAGTTTCTCTTCCACGTGCCCGCACTCCATTTCCACGCAGTTTCGCGATTTCCAGCGAATTATTTTCTTTTTTTTTTATCAAGATCAGGGGCAATTGTTTTTGCTTCGACTTTCCGCGGCCAATCTCGCCACTTCCTCAACAAACCCTTCGAGACATCTTCTTGAATGTTATCGAACCTAAGAAACCTCATAGCGATTATGATGGTCATCGATTTCGTGTGTCAGGATGGCCGAGCGGTCTAAGGCGCCAGACTCAAGGATAACCCTTGCCCTAGAAAGGCGAAGAGCGTTCTGGTCCTCGTATGAGGGCGTGGGTTCGAATCCCACTTCTGACACATCTTTTTGCAGTATTATTTTTTCTCAAGATCCCTTCTATTTCGAGTACTTCGAATTTTCTTGATCATTCGTCGCACTAAATGTCGCTTAATTCAGTGAAATCTGGAATCAAGGATCGCTTGCCTGCATGGCGTGATGACGACTTGTTGGCTTGTGACTCATATTCCCACTGAACACGCACCCACAGATGACGATGCGGCAGCAGGAACGGAACGAGATCTGTCGAGCGCTTTGTTTCGCGGATCGGACTTCCCGAGTAAAAGCTTGAATCGAGTGCACCGGCATCAAATAGATTCACGATCCAGAATTCCTAGATGTATGCGTAAAAATGCGGAAGCAGCTACAAATCTTGGAGAATTCGTGTCGAAGGAAAAACACCCTGAAATTGGAATTCCGTTGGACCTCAAAGTCCTGAAAAACGAAAAAAAAACCACCTGGTTGAAAAGCGGGTGATATATGGTTCAGGGTCACGAATATTGAAGTACGCCCAGAAGGCGAGAGTTGTCACCCGGTCGGATGTGTCATTAATTACTCGTTAATAATATTTACATGAACGGAAACATCGAAAATCGCCAGGTATACTATTTCTCATTCAGGCGTGTTCCAGATGGATGTCTCAAACGGCTTTGGCCAATTAAGAGCGAGTGATGATGTAACAAATATCAGCGCTGGTCGGTCCGACGAACGGACAGTTTCTCGTGCCGCGGTAGCAACGAGTTGTCAAACCCGAAGCCCGGCGATAGCATTTGATTACATTCCCCGCTTGAACAAATCGGGATGGAAAACGTTATGGATGGGAATCCGGAAAAAAAAATATCTCATCGACGGATGTTGATTCCGCATACTATCCGTTCGGTTTTTTGTTCAAATAGGATTCGCTCGCTTTCGATGCAAGTTTCTCTTCAAGTCACATTCCAACACTTTAATTGAGGCGGAAGGAGATATTCGGCCTTTTATCAGCCTTGCCTCAGACATCCTCATGAGATCGACGTGAGACCCACACTGAATCACGGAATCCCCTTCCTCTATGGACGCTCGGTGTAACGAGGTGTCGGACGTTTCGAGCAGGGTCACAGAAAATGTCGCTGGAACAATACGTTGATAAGATTCGTGAAGAATTGAATTCAGAAAAGTCAATTTCTTTTAATTTTGTTGGCGTCTGAGTATAATTGCGCTACCTTTTGGTTCGTGTTATACATTTTGAAGCATTTTCCTTCTCCCGACTGGTTGCTTTCACAGCAGCAATAAATCGGAATTCGACAAAAGATCATTCAGAAAAGAGAACAATGAGAAAGCTAAACAAGCTTCAGATTCTGACTAATTTCCTAGCTCCAGGCCAGTCGTTAGTTTCCGCCTCCTTTAGTTTGGGGAAAAAAACGTGACAAACCTTCGCCTGGTTGGCATCCTCCTCCGCTGGGAGTTGGCATTGTAATTCATACTTGGAAGCAGAGCTGCTTGGAAACTGAACCGATGGCACCGAGTCGAGGGAACCAAAAAAGTTCCTGACGGAATGTGGGGATTGAAACTTCGAGCAATTCTGTTGTTTCGTTTCCCTTATTCCAGAACCGGGATGTTTTGTGCTCGAAGCAATCGCCTAGTGATGTCGTTATTGGATTGCGGAACGACTTCAATTCTTCAGGAGGAACTTCCAATCGAAATCATGGCGGAATTTCAGCGGATGGAACGCAATGGCGATTAGCCCGATGGGAAAGAAAGGAAAAATTTTGCTGTTTTTTTTTCGCTTTTGCCATCTGCGACGATGTCAAAAAGATGTGGTGAGATGTTTGCCGGCATCGGCTGGCTGGTTCCATCGAGGCATACGTCACGAAGACTAGAAGAAGATGGTCTACGTTAATTAGAGTATTTCGTGACATTTTTCCCACGTATCCTCCCTCCCTCTTCCTTTCGTATCCAAAGGGAAGTGCATACAGAATGTAGTAGGATCGGGTGAAAAAACAGTCAACAGATTCATTTCTGCAGCAGGAAGCCACTCAGATCGTAGTCGTTGGATTGATCTGGTCCTGGAAGGTGAAATCGACGACGTGGCAAGATAAAATTGATTTTGCCGCTGGGTGGGGGTCTGAAAAACTTTGGTTCCGCGTCTATCTGTCGAGAAATCGTTCCTCTAGAACGACCACCGGGAAAACTTGTCAGCCGATCCTCACTCAAGCATTCCGAGACTTGACAAACGATTTCCCAGGCCATGAGATGAGAGATATGAGTAGGAAAAATGTCCACGGCGGCTATAATTTCGATATTTTCAAAATTCGCTGTTCTTTTTGAGAAGCCATGAGCACTTCAACCCGCCGTTCTCACTTCGTCGAGATGGATCCCCTGCAATCTTCTAAACCGTTCGAAACATTCAGCTTCTTGGGGCGGGGCTCAGCAAGCAGGGAGTGAGAAAAAAACCGTTTGGGAAAATATCGAACACATCCAAGTGTTCAAGTCTTCCAGGCATCTCGTGTAACAAGTGTTGTTCCAGGTGTTTTTTCTGAATGATTATACCCTGTAGTTCGTCTTAAACGTTTATCGCATCTAGAAACGATTTTCGCGGTTGGGCACGCTCGCTCTTCTGGAAATCGGATCGTCAAAACTTCCAGGAGTTGGATCGGGAAACTCATGGCTGAGTTCGTTTCCTCCTCTTTCCCTGTAAGCGAATTAACTTCCGCGCGATATCGTCTCTACAAAGAATCGTGAAGTTTCTTATCTCGTCTGCGCTGATTAAAGCCCCCCCCCCCCTTTTCGAGCCAATACGGAATAAACGGTGAAAGCGTACTTCTTTTCGCCTATCACGAAATCCATGACTCTTCTATCTTCTCTGGTTGCATGACGCGTTCGCACCGAATGGTGTGCTTGGTTTGGTGCAGCGGAATTCAAAAATGTGCGTCCCTGCCAGATGGAGTTGTTTCTAGCAGTCCTGTTGATGAAAACGTTGAAACGGTCCACCTTTTGGAAATGAAGACGAAAAAACGAAGAGGTTGCACGCTGGTGTAACACACTTTTCGAATGCTGATCGGTCGGCCGATCGGCTTTTGATGGCTTGAAGCTTGTTTGTCGCCAGCAGCCAAGTGAGAGAATAAAAAGTGAATGGAGAAAAAGGAGAGAAAACTACACATCGGAAAAATTGACCACTCTTCGCCATCGACGGCGTTTGGGTGTCGCTCAGCGCTGAAAAGAAAGCGCAGTGATGTATGTCGACGACGACGACCAGAAGCGCCCATATTTCTCGATGGTCATCCGATTGAGCCAAGGTCATACCGGGAACTTTGACACGCGTTGACACCCTTTAAAAATCAACACTTTCCGCCGGAAAACTCCCAGAATTGTCGCGGACTCTCATTCTTCATTTTTTTACAGAATTTCTGTGGAACGCATTCCGCGGGGGATCCGCTTGAAGAACAATAACGCCACGAGACAGATTTTCGCACGAATGGCGCCGGAATGCGCGTGATTCGAAGAGGACGGAGTGAATTCTCTTCGTTCATTGAGTGGATCGACGAATCCACAGCAATAGAACACAACGAATCTCGTTTCGAAACGATATGGGTTCCTGGAGTGTTGATTTTCGCTTTCGTTTTGTTCTTCTCGTTAGCGCTCAGGTTGTCTCCCTTCTGGGACTGGTGGTAGTGGCCACGGATTCCATCGCGTCCCTAGTGACGATGCATATTCTAGGAAGTAACTTAGAAATGCACAAAGAGAGCGCCAGTTTTCATCGGTCGCTCCGGATGGATAGCGAGCCTTTTGAATGGTTGTCGTTTGTCACTTTTGTCCAGGAACAAGAACGTGTGAACTTGAATGCGTACAATGGAGGAACATGTGAGTTTTTCGTCGCCAGTCGTTCCACATCTGTTATTGAGAATAATCAGCACGACATCGGCTTCTCACGCTCTTCTGTCAACGTTTGAGGAAGATGCTCCTTCATTGACGATATTCGTGTTTCTAAAACGAAACAGTGCGACGGAACTGCGCATTCATTCGGGGTGACTCGTGTCGGTCAGTGAAGTTGTAACAATTAAAAAGGAGAAACGATTACAAGCGACCGTCGGGTGATTGCAGTCGCGAACGCGCTCTATAGCGCTGCAAAAGCCTGTTATGATCATCTCTTTGTGACTTTTCCACTTTCGCTTTCTCACTCCACCGAAGTAAAATGTGGGCCAGCAGTTAGGTGACTTTGTTTTGAAATTTTCCGGCCATGGGCGAAATCTCGGGGCGATGATGACGACGTCGGCGGCAACAGCATCAACAGGATATCCGTCGGGTTCAGCACTCTACAATCTTTGCCCCCGCCACATCCTGCAGTAGCGGGATCGGCAACACTATCCAGCAATTGTGACAATTGTGACTCGCCCCGCGACCGCGCGTGCTCCTCAATCACACACTCGGCTCGCACGAATTCATTCTGGAGACGGGAGGTGATCATAACGAACTGTTTAAACAATGCCACAGCCCGAAATTGGGACGGACGGTCATTCGCTCGTTCCAATGACGCTCATGCATCGAATGCGATCGTTCGGGAGTCGGAATTTCAGGCTCCAGACCCCGGGGCGGTGGCGTTTTATTGTCACCAAAGCCATGATCACCGACAGATCAACCGTTTGTTGTTTTGTTGTTCCTCAGGAACGGCTCGTGCGGTCCTCCACTGGATCGGTAGCTCCGCAATGATAGCTGCGCGATCCCACGATGATACTGAGCCGCCGCCGCCGCCGTCTCGAAATGAACCGTTATTTATCGGGAGCTGTCGCAACATTTCCTTCACTGTCGCGTCGTTTACCAAAAAAAAACATAACATTCACGGAACATCATGAGGAACGGCATGCATTCTCACCCCGAGGCTCCCATTGACGGAGACAGAAGGAGAACCACGTCTCGCGAAGTATATGTCATCAGTCGCCGATCCGCGAAAACCGTTACGTCAAATCCGTCTTGCTCGACTGGATTGATCGAGCGTTCGAACGCAAACAAAAATTACGTTCGATACCGAGCAAGGTTGTGACCGTTATAGTTTTGGTCCGGTAGTAATAAATAATAATGTTATATGTGACCCCGCGATCGGAGTCGCTGAGTGACTGAGCGACGAACGAATTGTCCGCCCATTCAGCTCGCACTATCGATATTTAGGCAGAATAGGATCGTGCGCTGGCTCATGTTTGCAGCTGCGAAAATTGTCTTACCATGCAGCGAGGCAATGTTCATGCAAGCATAGTTTGGCCGACGATCAACTAACCAGCTAACGAGCAAACGACCCGCCTGCTTGTCCACCGGCCGCCAAGCACCTGACCAGGCCGATTGGTACTTGAATTCACCAGAGAAGTTTTTTCTTTCTTTCTTGTGACAGCGGTGCTATCGAGGAAAGCAACACAAAAGAGTTTTCATGCCTTCTCTGATAATTGTTGGCAGAATTATTCGTCCCGGTTAGTTTGTGGTGGTCGTCGTCGTCCTTTCCCTCCGCGCTGAATACTGTCGCCGTTGTCGTTGACGTCGCTCGCGAATCGGATAGTTTCGAATTTATCCCGCTTGTTAAATTGAAGGTAGCGTGTGTTGTTTACTTTGCAGGTAGGTATGTCGGTTGGTTATTCATTCATTCATTCAGGCCGACTCGTCGTCGTGTTCGTGAACAGTTCGTATATCCACGATCAGGCGTCTGACCACACCTCCATTGTTCCTTGCATCGGTCCTTAGCTTTGACCTCTAAGCATTATTTCTTCTTGTTGTGTTCAACTTTGTCGCTTGCCGCTGACGCGGGCACGTTGTCATGCCTGTCAGCCCCTTCTGACTGACTGACTGACCGACGAGGCGGCAGCAGCAGCAGAATTGGCCGGTAGCTCTGTTTTTGTTGTTACCAAAATGTTTACCATACCGTAAACCACTGAAGTCGTGATTCTATTGTTCCAGCCAACTGATAATGAGGGCCAGTTGAGCAGATGTGTCGTCTTGCTTACGCATTGACTGTTACATGTTTGCCGTAGTTTGCCTCGTGGCCCGGCGAAGCCGGATACTGATGTAATCGACCGCACTATTCTGGTGAATGGAACCTCGAAAAAGCCGGCACGAGTTTTTAATTTTTCTGTTGAATTCATTCAACCACCTCCATCAATAATTCTCTTGTTTAGTAATTGGAATTCCCGCCAGCGTTGAGCGACCATTTCGAATTTCTGCACCGACGACAAAGTCCAGAATCCTCGCATATCCAAGCGCTCCGAAGTTCTGGAAGTTCTCCGAGGTCCAACTGCACAATCACAAATGGCAGATCATGGCAGCAAAGCTTGCTCACTCCAAGAACGGTCAGCTCCGAATCGTCGTGTCTATATCTCAGCTCTGCGGTTCAAGTTGCGGATCCAGCTGCGATTACGGAAGAACGCCAGAAAGAGTAAATGTTCCGATTTGAAAAGTTATTTGAGCTTGGAGGCTCAGCCCTTGATCACGATCGACACATATCGTTTTAGTATTGTGTTGAATATTGAACTATTGGACACATGTGAGTCACCCACCGATTCATGGTTCATCTAATCCTCATATCCACGAATCTACAGATGCTGATCAATGTCTCGATATAATGAATGGGCTCCAACTACCAGAAAAGTGAGACTATAGAGAGATTTACTTTTTCGAGGGGTTTCAACAAGAGACTTTTCAGTCTATTAGAGAGAAACACTAACATGTATCTCAAAACTTGCACCAAATTCGGTGCCTAATGCATCGAGAGTCAAAGGACCTTGATTATATCAATCCATGAATCACTAGAGCTTGGAACTTCAAGCATTTTTCATTAATCATCCTCCATCAATCCATTGATAAATTGATCGGAAGCCGATCTCTTTGATGATATTTGCCCAACATAGTTGTGGGCTCGAACAATCAGGCAATATTTAACCAAATATCCATCAATTCATATGGATTGATGGAGGTTCAAAAATGATTTATGCCTGAACTTCCAAGCTCTAATTAATAGCATCAGCTCAAACTCGATCATGTCAACATTGATTGTTTCACTTTTCGGTGCGGTATGTCAACTCCGGATTATAACAAACTTGTTGATGTCCCTCTTTTGATTGAGGACATCGTTCCGACCTCATACTTGAATTACGGGAATATTGTGTCAATATCCTCACTTCTAGATTACGCAGAACGGGAGAGCGTTAAGGCAGTTTCGGACATTTTCATTGAAACGGGTTCTATGTTGGAATACTCTGTCGCACTATTAGGCCGTCGAGATGGCTACATGGTAAGCGAGGTCCACATCGCGCATGAGATTCTGCGCTCCGTCCTCACCACTGTCGAGAGCAGAAGAGAACGGTTCATTGCTTTCAATGGTTTTCATGTTCCCGATTCTCATGCGATACGTTGGGGATAATTCTGGCGCTAGACTCCTCTCACCTGACTTAAACCATAAGGTGGGAATGTCTGTCGCGTGGAGCAGTAGGCAGGGTCGCAAAAGAGATCATTCAACATTTATCAATTTGAGTAGCTGTCGTCATGAGGGATCCTGAACTCGTCATTCCGTACCTCACGGATGGAGACCTCAACCAGGTGAGAGGCTTTTAGTTTGGACTTCAGAGTCTTTTCCGGTGGTTCTCTTTGTCGTAATCGGTGTGCCGCATCCATCTGAGGGCCCATTACCTTGCCAACGTGATATTTTTCTTTGCGCCAAGCGCCGTGTTGTCTTCGAGCACTCGCTCTCTCGTTTAATTTCTCGCTGCGCGGTAAAGACTTGGAGACACGGGAAAATAAAGAAACTTCCCAAAATTACAATAAACTTGAGAGGCGGGATAAAGTCGAGGAGCCATTCCGGAAATGGCCGAATACTGAAGCAAGGTACTGCTACAACGACGCAGCTAATTCTATCTCAAATCATAGTTATTAAAGGACACAGTATATTTGAAGAAAATACATAGAATTGTGAAAGAGGAAAAAAGGGGCATAATAGTCTCCATCGAGAAACGGATTCTGGAGGAATTTCATTTTCTGCAAGGAACCCAATCGACCACGGCTCCAGCGGCAGCGGTCCAGCTACCCGTCGTGTGAACATTTGGCGACTTATCATTTTGGATGGATTCATTTCTGCCTCGAATTGTTCCGCCGGAGTAGACGATGATAACTTCGATGAGTTAGAGTCGCAGCTCCGATCCAAGACCGTGAGCGATCCCGTTTTGCGCGAGGCACCCTTACAGCACGATCTGGAGTCAAGCACTTTTCGGTAATAGTCGATAGATCTTCGCCGCATTTCTGTTAAAATTTTTGTCCTTCGACGTCTTGTTGCGAAGTAGTTTCTCATCGAAAGTTTCCTCGACATTTGCCGTCCGAACTAGAAGTCATAATATCTCGTCTTTTCAACCGCTTCAGAATTTCCCAAAAGAAATCCGATTCTTCCAGTTTTCAATTGAAAGCATCATCATGGACTCTGAGAAATTCCGTCGTGGACACTTTTCGCGTTCGTAACGTCCCTTTTTACGGGTCGGGCTCCTTCCATTTCTCTGGGAGTGGGGGGACGCAAGGGTTTCCCATAGAAAATGGAAGAACTTTTCTCAGTCGGTGAGCATTATTGTTATTATGACAAGTCAGTGAGTCTCCCAGTCGGCGGGTAAGGGTTCGTTTTTTCTTGATTGCCTTATTTACATCTATCCACCTTGGTCGGGTGTGGTCTATTCAAGATCACGACCAATGTGTTCGCGAACCAATCATCGTTCGTTGTATTCACGAAAGGAAAGCTATATTGAACATAGTTGCACTTCGTAACTCCATTCAGAATGCGCTGCCTTTTGTTTAACGCCGGAATTTCTGTTCCTCAACTCAAGTTTAACTAGCAGGCCCCGATGTTCACAAGGGGGACCGTGAAGGGTGGCAGTAATTCGTATGGGGACCCACGGGGACGCGCAAGTTGCGGTCAGCGTTGTTGATAAGATCGAGATTGATATAATCGATTTAGCACTTTATTTAGATTTCCCGGAATAAACACCAAACGTCCGATTTTCTGATACAAATCAAAAGTTAAGAGAATCAAGCGCAGCAGTCCGACGAAACAAAGAACACTCGAGCGCTGAAAACGATCGCAGCAACGGCAACAATTTATTCATAAGGACATAACGACCGGTAGTTGATTCGGTTACAACTTCATAACAGTCATTGCGAATATTCTGCATTTCGGAAACAGAGTTTTGCATATTTACTATTTACAGAGGATCAGAACCGTCTGGCGGTTACGTTCTCCAAAAAACTTGAACTTCTAAATAGGATTTCATCCGTCCGTTGATGAGAGGCTTGCAAAGCATCTTCCAGACATTTCGTGAACAATGAAAAAAATAACGAAAAAATCAACGAATAAATCAGAAATACTGCGCTCTATGACTCTACGCTGTCGAAGGCGAAACAACAGATCTTGCATATTCTCTTTCCATCATCATAAGAAGCGATGCATCAAACTTCTAGCAATAGTTCATTGGCTGCCGCGTTGGAAGAACCCTCCGAGGGTTCCTTTTAAAGATCTTTGAGTGTCTTGCCGCCTCGTGCCACGGCCGGAACAAAGTCGTCAGGTCCATTTCCGCTGGACGCCCGAAAGTATATCGTCCCCAACCTGGAGGGCCTTGTCCATGATGATTCGGCTTTCTGGTCTAGGTGTTGATCGGACCGGCCCCAGAATTTTGGGTTGGATTTGCGCACACCGATTTGCTCCAGGAGCGTCGTCTTTATGGCGAGCGGAGCGTTTCTGCAGGAACGCTATTTACATTGCAGTAACAAAACTATGTACAGCACTGATTTGGTTGGAACCATCCTCGGAATGGAGTTTTTCATCGATGGGAGTGCATCCTGGGTGCCATACCCCACGAGCTCTCGTAATCGCGCATTCTGCTCCGTCTCCGTTCTGGCTCGTAGGCATCGAAGGCCTGGAAGGAGTCCAAAAGTTACTTTCTGTCAGGTATCCAAACGGAAGCTCTCAAAGTTCGAGCTGCTGAAGTGTTTTCCATCTCTTAGAGCTCGTCGAAATTATTCGGGGCTCTGGCGCTGTGGGGCAGATTTTGTAACAGAGATGGCCCGCTTCCTCTCGGAATTCGGTGTGACCTCGACATCCCAAACAAACCGTTGAAAACGATCGTTCCGTTATTTTTTCTGCCCCTGGCTTTAACTAACCAGTTTGAATGGCGTTCCCGCGTTTGGACATCGCCGAACGATCATGCAGAAAGCGTGCAATTTAACAGAACTCGTCCAATCACCAAAACTTCGTTAGCATGCTTGGCTGTTTGCCGAAAAACATGATCTGAGAAAATTGAGATAAAACAAGAGCCGACGACAATTTGTATCTGCCGTTATTCATTCCGTTTTTTTTTCTCTAAGAGTCGTAAAACATTCACGGACTGAGGTCTAAATTTGGAGCGAGGTGAAAACAGGCAGTCCTCATAAATGGTCCGTTAGCAGAGTTCCGACAGACTTCGGTCCGCAGCGCATTTTTTTGAAAACGTCTGACGATCGAGTTTTCGTTTGGTTCTTAACTAATCGTTCATCTGCTCAAGTCGTGTTGCTTTTTCTCCCCAAGAAGGTTCCTTCTGTTTGTGAATGAGTTTCCAAACTGGAATCTCCGAATCAGCGCAATCGATCAGAAGCTCTCGCTGTTGTTAGTTGTCGTTGGGAGGCGATTTCGGATGTCAAGGTGAACGACACTAAGCGTCTTCCAGATCGGACGTCACAAATTAGGGGATAGCTTCGAGTATGAGCACACTTACCTGCGGGTGTTGATGTCTCATCACAGGTGATTCGGAGTGATCGGATCTGTTCGACGTTACAGACTGCGGTCTCCTCGCCAGAGCCACGCACGAAACACAGGCCGAGATAATGAGCACCTGAGCCACTAACGCAATCGCGAGACACGCCGTTACCATGGTCGAGGGCGCACACAGCATGTGGGCATCGTAGGCCGCTGTGAAAGAAAGAATCGTTCCCTGAATAACTCCTGGCGCCCTCTGTTTTCGCTCCAACTCCAAAATCCTCTCGCTCTGCTGTTTTTGTTTCAATCGAATGAAAAAAGTGATCTCACGTTTACTTTTGCTTGGAACGATGTTGACTTCGTTGGCGCTGCGGCCGTCGACTATTCCTTCGACAATGATCTCCCTTTGTAGTGGAAAATCGGGCATCATGGACGGTGTGGAAGTTGGAGCCGGGGTCGAGGACGGCGTGGGGAGCATTCTCATGATGGAAGCCGCGGAGTGCGCTCGCTTCGATCTCGTTGAGAGCGGTCTGTCGGAAGGCCTGAGGGAATCACGGAAGAGTTTTCGAGAGTTCGAGTTTGAAATGAAGTTGCGACAAAGAATTTCTCATACTCACTTGTAAAACTCGCGGAAGTTGTGCTCCCTCGGATGATCTCTATCAGGGTGAATATGTTGGAAATCTGAGGATGCTTTTCCTCTCGGGGAACAGGTCGGGAGAGGACATTCGTGCAGACAGAACTGTACGGTCACTTGAAAGCGTACGACAGTGTCGTCCGCAAACTTGAAAGCCTCGAACTTGCCTGAAGTTTGGAATGAGACAGCGAATTGAGTTGAAGTTCTCAAACTTTTTGGACTATATTTACGGAAGGAGTCCGCGACAACAGCAAAGCGCAAATCGGTTCTGCGGGTGACGCAGAATAGAAATTTCCGACTCAAGCGAGAAAAGGGTACTGGAGCAAATCAGCGACCGGCTCTTATCAGATGCCGTTTTCTGATCTCTCGTCTTCCAAAAACAACAAACGCCGACTTTCAGCGGTCAAGCTACGACGAAGACAAACGATATCGAATTGAAGTGAATTTTAATTAAGAACCGCAATGACTGCGAAGTCAGAATGAATGAATGAATGGAAACGCGAAAATAAATTCACTGGAACCCTGACTTGTTTTTGAAATCGTTCGTCCTGCGGCGAACTACCCAATAACAGGCGTGAAATCGATTCCATAAAAAAATTGGGCGAAAATTTGGTAAACTGTCGAAATTGGATCTCGTCGAATTGTCCATTCTGTGGTCGGCGAGGTGTAATTTCGAATCCGTGCTTTACTGTCATCAAGAAGTAAAACGCTAGAACGGGTAAACGTCTGTCCTTGCGGTCGGGACTGGCGCCGGGTACGAAGCCCTGGGGCTCTTCAAAGGGCCACTCCTTCACACAAGGAGCGTGCCGATGAGCATCGTGTATCGCAGTTGGCGTCGTTAGTATGCCAAGTGATCGGCAGCGGCGCGGCGTTGGTGGAGATGGTGATATGTCCTCTTGCATCCGGTTTTTTCGTCTCATCGTGGTGAAATGTTCTCTGCCGAGCACTAAGAGCAACGGACAGCGCTACACAAGTTTTTTTCTTCTTCCAGAAACTCGCTCATAATTCGTTCATTAAGCTTTCCGGTAGCTCCCGAAGCCAGCTTTGAGGTTCGCTAAATCGTTTGAACGTTTAGACATGCGAAGCCGGCGGCAAATGCGCGCGCGTTTTTAGGTCTGGACATAGTAAAAATCTCCGTCGAAGTCTTTGTTGCGGTCGACTCAAGTGCATCTGTGACACCCAGCGCTCAGCCGTTTCGGCATTTTCTGACGGCACAGGCATCGGCAGCGAAGACCGCCTCCACCACCACCAGCTGTGCTGCTCACTCGTTCAGTCAATCAGTCAGTCAGAGTATTTGTGTCTGGTCAACTCGTTCAGTCTGGCAGACTACCGGAACGTGGTTTTCTAGAACGATTTAGCAGAAGCAGCAGCAGTCCGTTCGAAACGTATGGGGTTTATTGGGATAGAAAGAAGCAAGGCATCGGGAAACGGTCGCGCGGTCGGGTGGACTTCCGACATATTTGAATTTTCCCATCGTGAGTGTCGTAGAATCGACGCTTCGTTAGAAACGATTGGTTGATTTCTAAACGCAGTGAACGGCATCATGCAAATGACAGTTCGGCTGTTTTGGGAAGAAGCGCTTCAGGCTCTTTGGTTCATTTTCTGAGATTTCCCGAAGTATCGATTTGTCTTTTGACCGCGTTCGAGTCCGAAAGGGATTTCGAGAACTCGTCATCACTTCAGGAGCGGAAAAAACATCCTTACGACGAAAAACTGTGGGAACTTCGTCCATTTCAATACGGTTCAGCTTGCCACGAACACTGACATCGGTGAATATGTCGTTCCTTCTTCGTTATTCTTATCTGATCAGTTGGCCTCATCAATCAAACAAAAATTATGTTCCCCTCCCATCTTACCCATCAATGCTTTCCCTCGAGCGATCTTTTTCAACGGTGGGAATATCGAGTTGTCAATCGGGCAACCTGAGTTGTCCAGCAGCGCGATGGAGTCATCGTTGCGTCCCGAAGTGGCCACCAGGTCCCTCGCGTAGATGCCTGGAACGAGTCGCAACATTCTTGAGTTTTAGGAATCGGTAGTCGAATTCAAGTTCGTTAGTGCTCTCTTCAAGAATAGTCCGTCGTCGCGAAATCCTCATATCACACAACGACTCTATTTTCACCGCTCGCGCACTGATTGTACACTTTCTTCACTGATGTCTCTGGAAGCCGCGTCCATCAATGAAATCGCGAGGATCTTATCGTGAATCTGCTCCACCTCCGACTGATGACAGCTACTTTTGACAGTTTCTCAACAACAAGGCGACCGGAGACGAGTGCGGCGGATCGGTCGCCACTCGAATGTCTCGCCGGAGAAAGCAACGAGCGAAGAAAGGAAAACCATCACGGCGATGATGTTTATCACACCGTGAAGTCGAACTGATTCTCTCTCGTGATACCCGAATTTCAAGCGAAGTCAACGGAAGTTCATGAAGTTCGGCTTTTCCACTTTTTTTTCCATCCGTTCCGAAGATTTGTCGCCGCCATCCATCGTCGAGTAAACACACAGACGCGAACCGAAGTTTAAATCCTAGCTTCATTTCCACAAAATACTCGCGCGCAACCAACTAAGTAAGTAAGACTGAGGGAACGACGGCGCGGCGACTTTTGTTTTGCTTGATCTGAATGACACTTCGTAGTAGTGGACGTCGAGTCGACGTGCCGAAAGTCGATAATTCGTCTTTCTTCTCTGTCTGGAGTAACTTCCACTTCAACAAGGTCAAGCCGATTTCCGACGCGATTTTTTTCTCTCTCAAGTCTGAACCTGAGTTGAATTCACTTCAAAATTGTGACTACGCTTGAATTGCGCTCACGGAACGGCGCTTTCATGAAACCATTTTCTCGATCGGCTCCGACGAATCAATCGAACTCAAAAAATGGAATCGATCTCTCATTCATCCGCTAATTTCTTCTGGAGAATGATGGATGCTGGACGACCGAAATTTAAAACAGCCGTCCCGCTGTCGCGCTGCCGAAAAAAAACGGATTTTCTGATAACCGGATCAGTTCATATTGCAACCATGGCCCCATTTCGTTTCCAGGGGCTGGAATCGATCGTACGCGTTGACTCTTTCGCCCCCAAGTGGTGATTAAGCTGCACCTTTGAGTGGGCTTTGCATTTTTCGACGCGGCACCAGTTCTCTGGATATATCGTGGTTTTTTTTCGTCGTCCGATTCCTACGTCCATGCACTCGATTCAACCGGACAGGTCGTCGATCAGAGAGAACGCCGCTTCCAAAATCTAGATTTTTCGTCTCTTACCGAATACAGAGTCGTCGTCGATTTCAATCCTCAAGTAGAGTTCGTCTCCCAGCTTCGCTCCGATGACATCAGCGCCGTTGCGGTCTGTGATCCTTAGCCGGATGTTTGGGGATGGAGCCGTTGCGTTGACAGTCCCCGCCTGCACACTCTGAGCGCTTCAAAGTACAAAGAAGAAGCAACGTCTCAACTTCGAGCATCTCTTTGTCATCGAGACGCTTCGACTTATCACGGTTCGAAGTCTTGCTCATATTTTTTCCATCTTCCTCGAGGAGATATACATTCAGATATTTTCTTCCATTCCCCAGAATCAGACATTCCTCGCTGTGGGAGCACGTCGTTCGTTAAAACTTACCCCATGAGAACTTTGTAAGTGTTTGTGATCGTTTTGTTCACCGCATCAAAACTACAGAACAATTTGATCACCCTGTCGCCCTTCTGCTGGATGAGCGGATGATGTTGGATGACAATGGTTGATGTGAACACGCCGTGCTCCTGAACGCGTTATGTAACGAATAATTCTCGTATTATGGAGGGATTGTTATTAAATAACTTTTCTTCGTTCCCATCTTGCAGCACGGCGTTTATCGTGACTTTCGCTTCCGTTACTCACGTCTCGTTCCACGCCGCAACGATTCGTCCGTAGGCTCATCGCCAGCGTTGTCGTGCGGTCTCCGCGTCCCGAAACTTCGCAATCGCCAGGAGGTGGATTATCGACCTTGGAGTATATTCGTCCTTCGAACGGTTCGAGGGTATTCAACGACAGAACCATCGCTTCCTCGTCGCAATTCAATCGCACTGGAAGGCAGAAGGGTGGAAAGTTGTCGCTGTCGCCATGCCATGCATGAATCTTTCGAAAAAGTGATTCTAGTCCGATTCTAGCTGCTCACAGTCCAAGCAGTTGGCTTTTTGATGGAAGCTGACGCCCTGTCGTGCTCGAAGAGCGTTGCTTCCCACCGACAAAGTGTCATCGGACGAAAGTGCGCACAGCGCGGCCGGAGGGAAAAACGAGAAACTTCTGCACAGGAACTCCTTGCATCCGTCGCATAAGGCTCGACACTGTTCCGACGAAAAAGCGGCTCGAACCTGGTCAGCCCTGAAAATGTCGACGTCCTTTCGCTGCTCGTAGTCGCAGCCGTTTGGACCGTCTGTTGGATAATCGAATAACGGAATTAGATCGGCCGAAGCTTGCCGGTGTGGTGCGGCGGACACGTTGATTGCGAACGCGACAACTTACGTGAAACGCATTGATTCTCGAAGTATTCAACACTGCCCGCCGTTCGGAAGGAGCTCGGCTGCGAGCGACGATCCTCGCTTGATAACCTGCACTCCTGGATGGCGGAATCGTACTCTCCCGATCTGGAACGATATCGCAACGCTCTGGGTCAAGAAACGCCGACTGAGAGAATTCGACGGGGCTCTGAATGAGATTGATTCGATCGAAGTTCTCAGATCTCGGGAATAGCTCCCTGTGAAAACTCGATGTGCGACACCGAATCTGAGAATGTGCTCCATCAAGCGCGACTTAAAATCCCAACAGCTTGTCGGAAGCGCTTGATCACAATGGAAAACGTTCGTCTCCGACGTTCAATTGCGACAAGAGAAATCTTAATCATCGCTTCACGTTTTGAGGGTCTCTTGTTTTCGTTGCGTCGCTGAGACGGATTAGGCGTTCACGTGGACGGCAGCAACTTACCGACATGGAAACGCCTGCTCTTGAAGACAGAGCTCTTCGCACTGCCGGCGACTCTGGATACTTCCGATGACTCGATTGTCGAACCCGGAGAGCTCTTTGCCGACGACTCGTTCCATGATGAACGCGCGATCACATACAGGACCTGGAGTTGTTTGAATCGAATCGGATTCCGTTAGTCCGATCCACTTTCGTACAGTGTTCGAGATCTTCTGCAGAAGAGGGAAGAGAGAAAACTACACGAAGCTCCGTGTCAATGATGGATCTAGCAAATGATATCGAGGACCTCGCGGATTATCAGACCGCAGCGAAGAAGATCGATTACGGTTTTGTGATACGTTCTGCGTTCGATAAACTGTGGACACGTGTTCGGGGTACTATGGTTGTGGACGAAAGTCGAAGCTCCCGCGTTTTGCATCGAAGGTCTGCTCGCTTCAAATACTGTGCATGTTCTGTGACGATATGAAATTGTTCGAATCGATAATTTGTGGAGCATCCCGTCCCTTTCTTTCCCTCAATGATAGAATCGTAATCGTTTCGTGACCGTATCATCATCGCCATTCTTCGTACGTTTGCCTGCCTGCGGCTCATGTGTGCGGTCGTAAGTGTTCCATCTTGCGGGGAAACTCCGAGAAAAAAAACTGACGGGCATCATTAAATTGCACAAAACTATTTTCCGAAGCGAAAAAGCTGCTTGCGATCGCCTCGGCTAGGGAAAACAAAATGAGCGTCTAATGTTGTACCTAATTTGCGATTGATATTTGGACGCGGACATCGATGAACGTCATTCCGAACTCGCGGCGACGATTCGGTATTTTCCCACTCTGTTTTTCAGACATTTCTCGAGAATTGGATTCGATTTTCGCGTGTTTTCCTGACAGAAGGATAGGGGGACCGAAGATACTTGCCTCGTACACACATTTTCTCGAAATAGTTCGCCCTGTCCGATGATGCCAACAATTTTTCGCGGCTGAAAATTTGAGATTGCCTTCTATAGTAGGTATTATTTGATTTCAAGAAGAAGAAATGAACGGAAGCGAGAAAATTGTGACGAATTCAGATGCGACGTACCGGTTAGCTGGCACGAAGCTGGCGGCAAAGCAGATATTCCTATCGTAGTTCACCATCACGCCCATGCACTCATTGGATTGGTGGCATCTGCAAATCGAGATCAAAATGGAACATGAAGTTGATGATGAAACAGCACATGCTACTACTTTACACTCCTAGATGTCTTGATTTCACGACGGGATGATACTACCGTCAAGCTCTCGAAATTCGACGGGGAGATCGAGGAGCGCCTCCTCTGAATTCACTTTCGAGCCGAACGATCGCGGAAAAGATTCTCGGCCACATTTCTCAGGTCGAATTCATAATGCAAGAATTTTGAATTTCCCGTTTTCCTGCAGTTTATTTCAGGTCCCTTCGAACGAGAGCATCTTTATGCCCGTTAGATCGTTATAAGATTGCGAGAGTTCGGTTTCATGAGCTTTTATTGATAAGGCTTTCATGGGCTTCAAAGATAGAGATCATGAGACATCGATGATATCCAACGGCCGTCATCGTCTTCTCGACGAAAAGAAAAGTTTGCAATCGTTGCTTCAACTAGAAGCGGCGTATTCCAGAAGCCACTGCTCTATTGCATCCTCAACTCGGGCTCGTCAAGTTTTTGTGAGGAAGTCGATTAGAATCACAAACCTTTTGATGCAGTCTGAGGTTGTTCCAGAATTATCTTCAGATATACCGTACATCGGCGTCAGTCTTGAATGCGAGGGTTTGTAGCCGACAATTTTTTCGAAAGTTGTAGTGGCGTCCTCAGGACAATTTATTTGAGCTGAAAAGATGAAAAAAAAAAGGGAAAAAGAGCAGTCAGATTGGCGCAGCAACGGTTTCTGCACGAAAGAATCATGAGGTCCTCGAGCATCACAGGAAACGTCTACGACTCCTCTAGCGACTCACAGGATCGTGTCCACTTCCCAAGTCGAAGTTTAATGAATGAGTCAGAAAAAGTTCCAACTAGTACATATTCGACGGTTGCTAAGAGACAGTATGGGCTATCTGTCCGCTTTAGAAGGTCAATCGTTATCCGAATCAATCCTTTGTACAAGAAGCTTCAGACAAAATGGAGCAAACTGACAAACACTCAGGTACGAATAATGGAAGCGGGCAACAAAAACACAGATTTCGGTCAAACATTTCAGCGCCTCACCCGCCGCAAGCAGATCCAAATCTTGAGCGCGAGCACGCGATTCAAAGCCGTGATTTCGATAAGGAAAATGGCGCGAGGATCACCGATCTCACGAGCAGTGAAATTTTGAAGGACCATCATGAAATCGATGCCGATCGGCGGCGTCGAGTTCTGTTTCCTTTCTTGATTTGCAGTCGATGACGCAAGTTTGTGATGCTTTTGTTTTCGAAAACCGAAACTCCCGTGTATGGTTCATTTGGGAATCCCAAGTTCTCCTTTCAGGTGGAAAAATTACACCGGAGTGACATTTCTTGTACTTACCGACGGCGAGCGCCACGAGACCACACAGAATACAGCAGCCTATGGCGGGGAACCCCCTCCGGCCGAGGTCACTGTAAATGAGAACGAGTGTTAAATCTTATCTTTCCATCCTCGAATCCGATCCCTAAACCGAAAACCGTTTTTTCCATTTCGGAAGAGAAACGCAGCTGATGAGAGCTATGGAATTAGTCGATGCAAAAAACAGAAGACTCTGCTTATGGAGTCTTTCTGTGAATGCATTGTTTCGTGTGGCCCAACACTCATATTACCCACTTGATATCTGTCTAGAAAAGAAACGGATCTCACTCATCAATCCGCTCTGAGCGCTGTTGAAATGACTCGCGATGAAGAAAAAAAAAATCCCTCCAAATCAACTGTGTGGAAAATACGTAAATTACGGAGAAGGAGGAATTGTTTAGACTTTTTTTTTTAGAGAATGAAAGTCGAAATAGAGGTGTGCCCCGAGGAACATAAACAGGCTACTGAATGAAGACGAACCACTCGACGGAGCGGAGAAAAAGACCCTCTTCGGGAGCGCCTGTCGTTATTTTAAGTTGCCACTTAAACGAGGAGATACAGCCAACTGAGGAAGGAGATAATTGTGCTCAAGTGACGAATAGTGCGCCCAAACAGAAGATGCGTACCGAACTGAGACTTTGGCAGCTGGCGGTTCCCACAAACGATTCCTGTTTCCCTAGAATGGACACTTGGAATGTCCATCAGGCGACAACAACTCTTTTCGGAAACACGCAATTTGCGTTTTGACACCGTCCCATTGGAATGTCCTCACAATTCAAGTGTTCAACTTTTAAGTGTGCGCCAAGTGCAATATGAAATTTTGACAATTTCTGTCGACAGGTCTATTCATTTCGAAGATGCAACCACGCAACTTGAGACATCCTGCCTCAAGGGCTGTAACAAATTTCACGAGCGATGTCTGCTCAATAATGCGAGAACAATGCTGCTGACGCTGTCGTGGTTAAGCGGCATCTTGGAACTTATGACATCTCTTCTTGGACTTTCTTTTCAGAAACGACACCTTGGAAGATAAGTGTACAGATAAGAGTGCGGATGGCCAATTCATTGAACAACTGACCGCGCAGACCGAGTGCGAACTTCGTGAACGAACAAGACAAGGGACGAGCAATTTGACCCTCTTGAACAACACGCGAAACACAAAGATAAGTACCGAACGATGTCTCTGTTTCGTGTCTTGGCGACGAGATGCACTTTCGTGACTTCGAGTCACGAGAAAGTCTCAAATCTTCCCCCGCCGAGAGTCTGAATATGATTCCAAATAGTTCAGAGCAATTTCAGACACCGCCATTTGTCGAATCAGACAGCTATTAAGAAGTCTTTCGTGATAATTCGTGTTCGCTATTGCATTCTTCGTTCATTGTTTCGTACTCAGATCCGGATGTACGAAATCCCCGAAATTCGTTGTCTCGATTCGATCTTAGCGAGAAATGTATTTCGATCGCGATCACGAAGATCTCATCCACGGAAATGTTTACCTGCCTCGAAAACTTCGGAAATATTCTTCCAGGATCAAACAATTGCGGAAAGAAATGGTCCGCAAAGTATCCTTGGTCGAGTAGGGCGCCGATAGAGCCGATTGTCCTCGGTTGCGGTACTCTTCGATGAAATGGCGGTGCGAAAGATCACAGCTCGACAACAAAAAGGATGTGCCCACGGCTCAGATACACCCGTTCAAAAGGAAGAGAAAAAGTAGAAGGGAAAAAATAACAGAAGTTGAACTTGAAAGGGAGTCATCGCAGCTCCCAAAATCCTTCGTTTCGTCCAAGTTTTTTTTCTGTCGTTTCTCTGTTGCAGAAAAAGAAAGCCTTTCAAGCTCCTCCTTCTATTGAAAGGAAGAAGTAAAATGAAGCCGCGATTTGACAACTTCGAAGGTCTTCCGACGTGATCTACCGAAAATACTAATCACCGATCACGGACAGATTCTTACTGACAGGTGAATCACAAAAGCACAAAAGACGAGGAAACGACTCAGTACTCGGACGAAATACAGAGGACAAAGCAAACGATGCGTTCGAAGGTGTCAAGCCGAATTTGAGCTTCAAAACTGCTGCGATGCGACGTCACTTTCATGATGACGTCCGGGAGCTTTCTATTGCCGTGAGCTTTCCTTCTTTATTGTTTTCCAAAGATCCGAAAATTCATCGATGGCGTTGCGTAAGAGAAACAATGATTGCGATTGATTCCGCGTGAGTCTGCGAGAGCATGCATGAATCGCGTGTTTTTCTGTGTGGCGAAACACTGACCCCCGAATGAGTGGAGGTCATCCCATCCACAGAAAAACTTTCATCCTGGCCTACGTAAGAAAGAACGTTCGCTTTCGGTCTCTCGTCTTCCCAGTGACTGGAGTGTAATGAAAGATTTTCGTTGCTTCCCATGTTAACGATGCCAAACTGTTTCGTCAAGTCATTTTCCGTGACTTTCTGTATTGCGCTTGTGTTCTTCAATTTTCGGTTGTTGTTGTTGTTTTTCTCCTGAGAACTTTCGTCAGATGGTTTCGGCAATTACAGAAACCACGGATGAATTTCGGCGATGAGGAAATTCTTGCTGAATCGAGTTCGGTGAAATCCGCGCATTCTCCTCCCAGATTTGGGCCGAAAATCGTATCCGGAACGTTCGATGTTCCGCAACGACTCGTTGCATCCCATTCGATGCGCGATGCCCCGAATGACCAAAACATACGAATGACCGCGCTCGCAGAACGGTAGCTTCGACGACAGTTTACCAACCATGAAGTCGTCAACAATGATCTTGTTGCTGGAGTCACGGAAGTAACATACTGGACGTATTAGCTACCCTAACATCGATTCTTCGCGGGGCAGTGACCACGACATCCACACCGCACAAGCAGCAACGACGGCGAGCGCCACTTCACCAATCACCGGCTCGCCTGTCTGTGTGCCAGACGGACAGACGGACGGAGGGACTGTCGAAGCAAACCACTTTTCGTTGCTCTGATGACGAGTCCTTCACGGTTCCGCTCCACAAACGGCGTCACGTAAGAGCCGGGTCAGAAGAACGTCTCACTCCTGCCGCCGAGGGGATCGCCCTAGGCCAGGACCATCGAAAATCAGGGAGCACGTCAGGCTGTCCATTTTCCCAAAGATGTTTATCATAAACGCAGCCGATCGACCACTATCTACCGGCTCATTAGCTATACTGCATCCCATTCTTATGTAATCAACATCACGCATTGATAATCAAGAGAAAGTGCATTTCTTGACAAGTGTCACACAAAAACCCAGTCGTGCGATAGAAGATGCAACATCCGGTCGTCGTGACACGTTCGATCGCTCCAGCGTTTTGGAAACGAAATCTTCGAAATGGGGCACCATGTTTTGATATGATGATGACAGTTCTCTTCACTCTCGGAACTTTTGGGAAGATAGCGCGCCCGAAAATCTTCTGTGTTTTTCCTCTGCTTGCGTTCAGCTAAATCCGAACGGAAAACAAACCGAAAAATTGGCGAAGTTTGCTCCATTCAAATTGATGGTCTCAAACAAAGCCCGACGAAGTGTGCTGGAGCGAGTTCCGCCAAGTTCCGGCGACTTCGGGTAAACCCGCTCGGCTATCTTTAGACGGAGGCGGGTGCTCCATTACCGACCCTTTGTCGATGACGACTCACTCAGTCTAGGACGCGTACCTCTTCGCGCTGACGAGACAGATGAGATTGACTTAATAGAGCGAAAGGGTTCATCCATTCAGTCTTTCGACAGCTGATCCAAAGTAGTGAGTGATCGTAGGCTAGAATTGAAGCACTTCTCGAAACCTTCATAACTACACCGGCTCCCGAAGAATTAGCACTGACGCCACCGGAGATGTTTGTATGATCCTGATTCTTTGATCTCTTTGTTAGCGACAAACGACGACTAGTACTAGATTTCTTCAAACACGAAAAACTCAATTACCGAATGTGTGTGTGTGTACCGTTTTGGATTGTTCCCGTTATTGTAAACAACTCGTCGTTCATGTCGATGACGAATCGAGGTATCTATCAAATGTTTGACTGTTCATCCACGGATTTGCATTTTAACACAGGATCTCAATGAAGCAACGATACACGAGGGCCTTCACGAATCGAGAAACAGAGACTCACTGTCTCGAAACAAGATACAGACGCCGCGGTGTCGAGTCGGACACAGAGTTTTTATTCTCACGGTGGTGTTCGATTGACATCTTCACCCGACTCCGAGGTTCCACATTCGAATTCACTTCCTTGCTGCAAGCGCATTGTATATTCGACACGTGTCTTCACCAAGCCAGGTGTCAGGTTTCCGGATGTTCAGACCGCCATAGTAGCCACTTGCAATGATACCATAACAGTATGACGATTTGTTGAAGGCTTTGAACATCTTTCGAATGCATGTCAACTGTTTACAACAGAGCATTGTGCCGCTGCTCGGACAGAAAGGTGAAAGGTTAATGCAGTTTCTGCAATTGATATACTCCGAGAAAACTTTGTTGACCCCGAATGCTTGAACAGATCAGTCGGAGATTTTTCCGGAGTAAACAACAACTGTTCCATTCAGCAATCGTTCGATCGCAAGCGTTCACGAGATCCATGAGCAACATTAACTTGATCATTCGTCTTGGTGGACGCGGGTACGTCAGGCTCGCGGTCAAAGCCCGATGGCATATCGGCTTGTGACAATTTCGTCCGATGCAAATACATTTATGGCCATCAGCCTCTCGGCAGCAACAGCTTCGACTTGATATTGTCTCCGGCTCCGTGCGATTCTTCTAATGGTTACGATCCGTAATGGACTATCGTACTACCGTTCATTGAGCCCGATGAACAAGTTTCACCATTCGTGGAAGAGATCACCAAGCCCATAGTATCGACAGTCGTGTGTTTCCTGTTGCTTGCCTTTGAGTTAATCGCTGGTTTGACGGTAGTCAGACTCTGACGAGACAATCGAAATCTGAGGAATCCTTCCTCTCAAGCCGAACACCGGTCGAAATCGGCTGAATCGTCGATTGACAAAAACGCTGTTTTTTTTTGTTCACGAACACGCCCGTTGCATCGAACCACCGAGGTTGCCGTCATTGTTGACAGCAAAACAAGAACTTGACAGCGAATTCTACTCAAGAGCAACACTTCCTCGAAGTCAAGTTAATAGAATCGGAAAAGAGGATTCTATTTGTTCCGTTCAGTAAACTGCCACGAGACGATTCTCGTAAAAAACAAAAGCTCTTCTTTTCCCTTGTTTTTCGTCAGTAGAGCGACTAAGTCCGATGGCTCCCTTCGGCGGTAACTGGTTCAGTAGTATGGTAGCTTACTTCGACTTCATGGTTCGTCGTCAACATTTCGAAGTTATTGTTTCAAAGACGACAGTTTTCCTTGACGATTCTCTCGTGTCGTCACTCTTGACGTCGACGCCGCGTCGGCACGAAGATTTTTGCCGGTCAATATTGACGTTGGATAAGTTCGGAAAAATTCTCTCCGGAAATCAGGTTCCTGAGTCGTTTCGGAGTTTCCTTGATGTCTCACCGCGAAATCGTCACCCGCGACCGTGGATGGCATCTTTGGCGCCTGTTCAGATCTCGAGTTGTTCCGACGGCTTGTTGTCTTACATTGATTCCGAGAGTCTTCCCTCATTAGGATCGTTTCACCATGCCGTCTTGACTTGAATGAGAAGACAGACGCAGAAGAGCTCTCAGAGAGTCATACGGGCCCATTATCATTTGATTTGTGTTGCCAATCGTTCTTCTGATTCTCGTTATCTCTCAAAGAGTTGCTTGAGGAACAGGACAAGCCTTTTCCCAGAAGAGAAGTTCAACTTATGCCATTTCCGAAATTACGTTGGACAGTTCTCGTCACCAAACACGTAGTTCAAAGCTTTCTTCTCGAAAAATATTTCAATTCGACCCGGTCAAGCACCAAGGAAACGTTTGATTTGCCCGATCGGTTCCACCGGCACCTCAAACGGAGTTTGGGTCCGTTACATAACGATTTGTTTGTCGAAATCTTAATGAGAAGCTACGGAAGCAAGAAGTTCAATCAACGATGACGCCCGTTTACGATTGGCCGTCGCCGGGCGAAGTCTTAAATGGTACCGTTGAGAACTGTCAAGCGAGCGGGAACCGACCGTTACTGCAACTGGTTTTCTTAACGAGTGTTGTCGATTTCGCTTTTTCCAGTCAGCTCGAAAATCACCGCGTTCATCGAGCTCTTGCTCATCCACGTTCCTGACCCCCACGAAAAATGCTTCAGAACTTGACAACAAAACGTTCGCTACGTGACCAAGTCATAGGATTCCGTTGCCGCGAACTTTTCCGGGATCGAGAGTCGGAGCCGCTAGCGGCGCGATAACTGATGTCGGAGAATACATCGAATTGATCAGGAACGACAAAAATATCTACATTCTCAGCCTCCTCGATCGAGCATACGCCTCACTTTCATGGATCATTTCCCCCAACGCTTTCCTTGATGCATCAGAGACTTTGTTGAAACACTTCGCTCATTTCTTTGTTTTTCGCGCGTTCTCCATAATCTTGATGCTTCACATCATCAGAGAGCTTCACTTCTTCCCGGCTCTTTGGAAAGAAAGATAGAACAGTTGTCATCAATCGTTTATGGATTCCCACGCTGCGAGATCGAGCTTCCAACCCTTACCATGGCCAGATTCTGTCTGTCACCGGATGGAATGATTTCGAGGTTCGCTAGGAAAGGTGGAAACTGACCAGCCGAGCTCCTCGCGGTGTTCAAGTCCACCGGAATGAGTCTCGATGAGAATGCAATGAATATCAACTTTTAGGAGGGCGATTCTGTTGGGCTTTGGATCCGAAATGGTATGTTTGGAGCAGTGGTTCTCAAAGTGGTCGATGGTCCTGCCTCCGATCTTTTGGGGTCCCAGGGGACCCACGTACCCCCTGCACTTCAAGTTCGGGGGTCCATGGGCCCCCTCGGGTGTGCTCTCTGGGGCGCCGTTGGGCCCGTGGGTCCCCGCGGCACCTCCATAGACTTCCAAGGAGTCGCTCTGGGTGTCGATAATCGACCCCCACGCGCTCGTAGTGTCGGGAGAGTTTGAGAACCACTGGTTCAAAGTCTGATTGTTTGTTCCCCAGAATTCGCGATTTTCCAGACATCCTATGCAGCATAAAACAACGTCATAAGGAGTGATAATGTGGGGCACACAATGGTTCCTTCTTGGGAAACCCGATACGCGGACGAACTCATCTACTCGGCAGTTATACTTGTGCCAAACAGAAAGTTCTTGGTATATAGTTACAGAGCATGCGGGGATCTACAGATTACGCCGCGCGTGGGGATTCCTGGAAACATTTTTGCTCGCCGGATAACCATAATCTTAGCCGACTGATAAATATCGTTCTGATCGTCCGGAGTTTTTTGAAACAATCGAACATCTCATCGATGCCTTCTTCGTTTCTCACGAGACGGGACGACTCACAGAACCCAAACAGCATTGCGAGCCGATCGCGAGCAAGCAGGACCTCAAGAAGTATTTGCAAGAAAACTGTTTCTCTTCCTTCGAAGTAAAATCCAGCGCCCATCATCGACTCCTTATCTTCACTTGATCCTCAGGAAAAACTCACCTCAAATCCATCGTAGGTGGGCTCCTTCTTCTGCGTTGACCTCGAAAAGATGTTTATCACGAAAGTTTTACTCCGAACAAGGCACAAATCACAGTTCACTCATTTCATCGATTGAAGTCACAACGGTACAGTTCCCTGAGATTTCAGGTCATTCGAACTTTGAAACACACAACAAGTTTTTGACACCACGAACGTAACCACAGTCGAATCCACGGAAGAAGTTTTGACGCACGTGACAATATTTTCAGGTGTTGGCGCGACGTGGACGCTTCAGACAAAGCCAGAAGACTTCTGCAGTTCGGTTCGGACCCACGTTGGATATTCTGACGCCCTTTCCGTCCGTCTAGTTCCCCTTGCCCCGTGGGCTGCTGCGCTATCCCCGCGCCTGTTATCGTGTTACGCAGTCATTCACTCAGAATACGCGTAAATGCTTCGGAAACGGCGCCGCTGATTCCTGACCACCGTGTCCAAAGAGAACCGCGACTTTCCGACAGTTTTGGGCAGCTTCCAAACGATTTTCATTCCTGACACTGATGAGTGGATTTTCAGTTTTTAAGCTCTCGCTCAACCTTGATCGTCTAAATCAGAATTTTTCTGTCGGAAACGGTGACCGTTAGGTATTGTGAGCAGATGATCGCCGTTTCAGTGCGTCAATTACGAATGAAAGAGAAATAGCTTGTCAGTAGAAACGGGCTCGTCAGCAGGAAGAAGAGACTTGTCAAAATGGAAAATCTCGTCACGAATAATGAGAAGTCAATTCATCTTCTTCAACAGAAATTCTATCTTTCAAGAAGTTCAGGAACGACAGGAAAAACCGAAAAATAAATGAAGACTTCCACTTTATTTCTTCTGACACTCGATCGGAAGTATCGACAGAGGCGTTTATCCGCTTAGTCGATCCCAAGGAATCCACTTCGGATATTTTCCACCGAATGAATATAAAGAGTTCCGACGTTCGCCGCACTCGCATCGAAATCCAGAGCTCTTTGCCGTGTTGACAATATTTAAAATTTTTCTCTTCAGTTCTAGAACAATGCCGGCTATGTAATAGGCGTCGATATGCTCGAAGGCTCGTCGTCCAAATCTAAATGAATTCACTCCACGAATGAATTGGGCTTCCGTCCGGAGTTTCGTTCCTATTCAAGGGTCTGTGAACTCCACTCCGTTATCTCGACTCGCGGCTTGACAACGACTGATTGTAAGCGATATCATTATCCCGAGTCTTATTCCTACATTCAAACAGACCGTTTGCTGCTTGGGTGGAACGTCACCAGGTTTTTTCGGGACGGAAAAGTTGCGTAAAGATCCAGTTTTCGAATACTGTAAGCGTCGGGATAAGCCTCGCGCCCATTCTCCCATGCCTCCTGAGCCACAGGATATTGATCTCCTCACTGAGATCTCATCTTCGTACAATCGATGCAACACGAGGCTGCCGTAAACGTTGTGAAAATTCTTTCCAATCAAGCTGATGGCCGATGTCTCCTCCTGTTGATGCACTATGACTTACTTTCCAGGTTAGGTCCGATGCATTCGTGGAGTTGCAACTGCACTCAAAGCGATGTTGAATGTTCTCTCTCAGTCTTCATTATTGCGCTTCCGATATTTCACTTGATCGCCTATAGAATCATGACTCGGCTATAAATTCTCTCCGCGGGAAGCGTTCCAGGTCTCAAGCTGCTTCCTCAAAGCGCATCCATCTGGAAAACCGGTAAGCGCTCTTCGTGAACTATTGGATACTCGTCGAAAATTAGGAAAAAGCTTCAAACGAATTCCATCGCTCTCTCCATCTCTCCGACTTGACCACGGGACCTTTAATGGGAGGAGTTTTGGGAAGGTGTCGGAGGAGTTGGGAATCTTAGTCGAGGTTTCGCCAAGTAGAAATATCACAAACTTTGGATGGACCGGTCCCCTCCTAGCGTCATAGTTGAAGCACACGGATGTCATAACTGGGCAACAATTTAAAATTCATATTGTGTGCATGCGTCGATTCCAACTGCATATTGTGGCACATCCTCTTCATTGTCAAATCTTTCTGAACAAAAGACACTCGACACTATTTGTTGAAAGGGAAAACCAGGCTCGTCGGATGGGCGGCGCTGATGTCATACTCATTTGCAAATATGACACCCGCTGCTCCTTTGGCCTAACCAAACAGCGGTAAAGCGTTCCACTCGCTTGTTCGAAACGGCTCGTTTGTGACATCTTTATTTACATCATCAAGACCATAGAAGGATCGAGAGCAGGACGAATGGGAAAGCGGGCTGAAAAATAACGATTCGACGAGACCAGGATCTCGGGCCGAGACCCGTGTATTTAGAGCAGACGACAGAGCGATAACCATGAACGAGCGTTGAACGGAAGTCGTATCGTCAGGTGGATGGTGAGCTCGGCCGGCAAGTTGGCAGATGGAGTAGAGCCGCATAACTATATTAGGTGAGGACCTCGTAAACTAAACTCTCGCAGTTTTGCTGCTCACATTTTGAGCTGCTAGGGCGAACGGAAGTTGATATCGCACTTGAATGTGCGGTGATCTCCGGAGAATTTATGCCCGTCCTATGCCCGTCGGTGGTAAATTTTATACGCGGCAAGAGTCACCGGTCCTTCTGCGGTCGCAAAGATCTACACGACGCCTTTGTCGAACGCGATACCTATCTATCTGTCCCCAGTCTGTCAGTTTGTCTGTCTGTCTGTCTCTCCGTTGGCTTTATACTGTAGAAGAGGCGTGAGCTCTATTCGAAGAGTCGACCATATGAGCGTTCATTGCTTGACGACTCGCGGATGAAAAGAGAAGAAAACTCGCGTACGCGGTCCGTACGAACTCGAGAAACTCAGAAAATTTAGACTTCTTCTCGTTTTCCGAAATTCCTCACGATTCGAATGCGTGTCGGATGGAATGACGGTGGCGTCGCGTCGGTTTCGTTCCGCGGCACATCTTCGAGAGAAGAAGGGAAAAGCGAAAAAAGATTTGAGATACACATAGGTGGTTGCAGCTTTTCCCTTGAAGGGCCAAATCGAATTTTGATGCAAATCTCAAATGGTTGCTTTCTCGTCCGTTTGGTGAACTTCTTCGGTGCGTTTTGAAATAAGGCTTCGACTGCTCGACAACGCCGCTGCTTCCGCCGATGCGAACCGAGACGGCGACGTCGACAACAACGACGACTACCGCGACAACGAAACTCGCCAACCATAAGATTCTTATGAAGCAACGCCGCTTCTCCTATTCGCGCGTTCGTCGGCTTTAGAGCTTGGAGAAGGAGGAGCCTTGCAGAAAATGAAATGGACTCTCCCGAGCTCGCGGAATAGGGAGAACATTTTTGCTCTACCCTAAACATTCCTCCGGTGAGAGCACTGCGTGCAGTCGCGAAAAAAAGGAATGAAACCTCGAGGAACATCGGCAAAGGATGACAGAACCGAATGGAGCCGGCGGAGGAACAGGACAAGACATCCGAATTTCATGAATTTCGTTCTCACCTCAACGCCGGCGATCTCGATCGCTTCCACCGTTTCATCGAGCATCAGCAACACGCGACAATCGCTGCAGAGAACGAACACTTCTGTCTTTCGAATCGACGACTCAAATGAATACATTGAGCCACGCACGAAACGCATTCCGACCTGCAGGAGGTTTCTAGATGAAACTTCGAAAACTTCGCTCTGGAGTCATTTCTTCTGGAATGCAGCGTCTCGACTCGTAAGTGCTTTCCTTCCGAAAATGCCGCAGAACTTCGAAAGTATTCACCGATCGATTGGATTGAAGTTGAACGGAGCTTGAGATGAGAGCCACTGCGCGGAGGCATTGACACCGCGCCCCATGGCGATCTCGATTGCCATCCAAGCTCTCTATGCCTTCGAATAACGATAACCTGCTCAATAGAGATATTGTGATGTCTCATTAGACTTGTGAGGATTTCTTCGACTAGGTGGTTCCAGGGTGTTCAGTTGACTTCCCGAACGGATGAGAAGTCAACCCGGAAAGGATGTGCGCGAGCTATGCACGCCGGAAACCGGTGCGCATTGTCTCACTTCAGTGTGCGCCATCGAGTCACTCGAGCTCAGGTCAAAATGGCATCAACTACTATGCCTGCTTTCCTCGAGATCCCGATTTGCTCAACACGGGCGCCTCGCTCAGCTTGCAGATCCCCGAACGGAGAACAAGTACACCGATAGGTCCAAAAAGGTCAGCATGATGTTCATCTTTTTTTTTTCTTCATATCTCCGAAGGTCGACCGCGCGATTCTCGAGATGACGAGATGCTGATCGATCCTTTCGTAGCTCTGAATATAGCTGGATTCATTTCCGAAATGGAAATCGAGAGCGCTGATGCGGACAATGGAGCAGTTGCTTCCAGAATCCCGCAAGACTGGCGGATCAGGCGCCGATAGTGAAAAAGAACAGCGAAGAGAGATGAGCGATTTGTTTACATGTGTGAAAGCAGCGAAATATGTGTGAAGTTTGAAGTTCATCGCATTCTCATATCTCTGGCGGCACAGCGCCGGGTCTGTGGAGTGCCTCGCTTCACGCTTCCGGTAGGGTGAGAGCAGCACTAAACAAGGAAATTGCAACCCGCCAGCCAGTTAGTTCGCGAGCCGGCTATGGATGCATGCAAGCAAGCAAGCAAGCCACCGGCACATCACCCACCAACCAGTCAACTAGGCGCCCAACCAGTCGACTCGCTGCCGAGCGTTGTTTGCAAAGTAGAGCAACTCAACACCAATAATACCTTCCATCGCTCGACTCTTCTGTAATAAGCGGCAGCAATCGTCTCAAAATTCCGTCATCAATTTCCCGAAGAGTCCGTGCGCCGAAGCATCCAGCGGAGTCGTAGATCGCGATAATTTCGTTCCGGACCGGTGCTAGGGAACGGTTTCGAACGACGAAACAAAATATCGAGCTACCAATAAGGGCAGGGCTAGAACCACCGGAGAAAAAGAGCCACCCATCTAAAGGAGTGTGGGATGAGTATGCGACGATTAAAGAGGCAAGAGGTATAGGAGGGGTTCGAGTAAAGAAAACATCCAGAGGCAATGTTAGCTTTCTCCCATACCTACTCGTCGTTCTGTCTATCATTCTCTTTTTTCTTCTCTTGCTTCGGCACCTGAAGAGATTTCAAGCCTTTAGTGACTCGACGGTCGCTAGAGCTTGCATCCTGCAAACATCGGGTATTCCTTCCTGACGGCGGGCGGAGCCGACGTCATGCACATCCTCCGTTGTCATGGCTGGTGTTCGCGTTGACATCGAATTCGAGCGATTCTTTGTCGCGTAGTTTGTATATTTTCCGAAGGACGAGCTCTCTTCACAAGCACATCCCCGCCTTCTTTCCTCCGAAACGCGACGCTGTTGTCGTCGTCTACGCCGAATGAGCCGAATAGGACGCAGGTATAGGATTGGTCCATTCTTTGCATATGGATGTCAAACAGCAGTCGCAAGGAGAAAAAAAGAGGGCAAGCGGGCGGCCTTTTTTGGAATCAATTTGCTTGTTGGCCTTTGCTTCTTGCGACCCAGCCAAACAGTCACCCTGGTCGCTTCCTGCCTTCGTCGCTCCGATGTCGTCGTCGTCGCCGTTGCCGCCGCCGCCGCCGTTATATAGGGAAGCCTTGAGGCTCCTTTGGCCCATATTGAACCGAACAGCGGCAGCTGCTTCTTTTCGTGAGTGTCGCTTCTTCTCGTTGTACACAAAATTCGCACAAATATTCGGCGTGCATACACAATTCCCCGTTTTACCCCGCTGACCCGGGTGTTATACCTTTTTTGTGAAGAAACCTGGCCTAAAAATGGGAGCCATTTGGTCCTGTTTCGGGAAATCATTTGGAGAGAAGTCTTCCACTCAATTGTTCCGGAAGGAGAAGCTTCAACTCAAGTCTCTAGTTTAGCAGTGGATGCTTGGTTCGATGTTTGAGGATCGTTTCAAATGGATTCGATTCGGATGAATCGGATGAATTCTTGACAAAGTTAACCGCGTCTCGAAAAACACGGAATCCGGAAAGTTTCGACAACGGAGAATATCTTCGAAACAAATTGGTCGTCGAGCTCCTCGACCGGAGGCGGATTCGAGCGAGGGCCGATTGAAAGGAGAGCGATCGATAGATCCCTAACGAACACAGCTTTGCTTCGTTTTCCTTTTGTGTCACAATGTCTCGGTTTTCCTCCTGTGTACTATAGGTGCAGCCTGTGTGTTTGTGTCTCGGTCGCAGTGGCGGGAAACACAAACTCTTCTTTGCCTCTGCTCGCTCCTCTTTCTTCTTGTGGTCAAGAGGAACAGCAGGAATTCTCCTTTGAATAACGATGCTCCCGCTTGCTTCTGCTCTGTGTCCTGCCACAGGCTGCGACTAGATCTCACTAGCTCGTTGCCGCCGTTGTGTTTGGCATTATTGTGTCATCCACTTCGTCTTCGACCACCGATCGTGTCTTATTGGTGACGCAGCTCCCCTGTTGCAAACGAGTCTGATGCCAAATGTGGGTACCAGTTCATCAAACGCCAGCACAGGGAATCTAATCCACTGCTCAGTATCAGCATTCGTCTAAATTCTCGATACATCGCCTCTCACGAATCCGTTCCTGTGATTTGATATAAAAAGATGAATTGAGTTGGAATTCACCTTCGGTTCGAGCAGAGTTCGTTGAATTGGCTCGCGACCTTCACCATTATGTTGCGCGAACCACTTGTTGTTCGCTTTCTCAGTTGAGCCGCAGCCAATTCTGAACATAGCGAAAGAATTCGTGCCTATGGAAACACATTCCATAGGTTCCACAGTTTTCATGGAAAGTTCGAACCGTGAACTTTGAGATCTGCTGCAGTTCCTGCTCAGAGAGGGAGAGAAACTCCGTTTGGTTTGCTTCCCGATAGTTCGAGACCCGGGCTCCTCCACTCACGGCATTCCATGGTCTATATTTCCGTCTCCGGGTTCCTTTCCCACATCATTCTTCCGGTTCAGTCTCTTTTGAACTTGGGAACCAATCGTCCTTTCTCTTCTCTCATTCTATTCTCACTTTGTTCGTTTTCAAGGTGGATTGGTAAAGCAGTGCTAAGGAAAACGAACACCGAGAAAGAATGAAAGAAAGAAAGGAGAAACTCCGAGAAAAGGAGGAACAAGAGAGACCACCCTCCGCGGCCGCAAGCGAGCAAGGTAGCGACCAACCCGCGGGTCGACTCACTGACACACCGACAGGAGAACCAACAAAGGCCCACTTAACAGATTGAAATATTATTCCTCGCGGATTCGAGACTCTAAAACGCGCCAAAAGAAGAGAGAGCAAGACGACAACAGAGACCTGTGGACCGGCGCCGCCGCGGCCGCCGCGCTGTCGTCTCTTCTATTTCTTTCTTTGCGGTATTGTGAGACCGGTAGTAGCGGAGGAAGCGGCCGAAGGAGGAGAAGAGAAGACGCTCTGTGCCTGTGGCTTCAATGGACCCCTTGCCCTTCAATGGTAGGAAAAACCTTCGCCCCCGCCCGCTTACCCGCCTTCAAGGCTCGCGCCCTCAAGAACGACAACGACGACGGCGAAAGACGATTCAACAATGGCCACTCTCTTGCGGGAGCCCGCGAAAGAGAAACGTTAGAAGAGGAGCCCCCTAGCCGTTCCCATCCTTGTCGTACCTTTATAATTTTTTTGAACAATCCAGCTCAAAGCTTTTCTTCTCTTCTGTCTGTTTCTTTCTCTCTCTCTCCATCTTGAAAAGCTCTTCCGTTCACACGGAATCTCGGTCGCCTTCTCCCCGTTCATTCCTCAGTTCATCGGTTCAATCGTTCGAGTGTGGCGGAAACCGCTGACAACTTGAGGACGCTCGAAGATTGAGAATCGGGCGCACGATTCATGAAACATCGAATGCAGCCGAAGAATCAGAACAAATCTTGGGATTCGTAACTTCTTCAGAAGTTCCAAAATCTTCGGGAAACTAAAGAGAAAGGAATTACGATTCAATCCACAAACTATGTCGAGATTTTCGATCTTCAGTCAAGCCGAATTCACGTTCACTCCATCGTTGTTTGAAGCGGTTCGCGGCTGTGGTTGATAAATTCGAGACCCTCCTCTGTCTTCGCTCGTGTTGTAGTCCGGTAGCGCTCCCTTATCATCGTCCTGAGTTGGATGATCGCGCCTCGCTACTCGGAGCTTTTATCGTCGCTCATCTCTATTGAGCGGGTTAGTTACCTGCACAGACACGTGATTGTCGCTTCTCTTCTTCACCAACTTCATCTCGCGTAGGCTTTGCTTTTGTCACCTACGCTCTTGAATTCTCCCTGATCTATTCAGCTTTGATCACTCCGTGTAGAGATCCCCAACCTGATTCCCGTCCTGAAGCTTCGAAACCGAGTCTCGATCGAAGCAACTCACGTCGGATCCCACTGTAGACGTTTCTATGTCAAAGTTGCGAACTCCCAACTGAGCTGAAAACGATGCGGATCTGTTAGCTTTGCATTGTACTGACATCGAACAGAAACAAAGCGTTTTCATTCTGTTTGGAAACGCATTCTGAGTGTGCTCCAAGCCAAGGCCGGGGATGCCGCACCTCCGCCCCGCAGAATGTCGGAAATCCTTGTTCATCGGATCGTGGACAAGACTCAGACATTCGGAGAACCTAGAACCGAAAAGATTTTTCTTTGGAACCAGGGACGGAGAAACAGAATCTGAATAAGACAATGAATTAGGCCGATTTGCTTCATTCTCGACGCCCGTTTAGATGGCTGATGCTTTCCTCAATCGAACCGCGAGACCGAATTCTGCGAGGTTCTAAGAAGAATGAATTTGCGACGTGTAGGTTTTCAATTTTCCTTTTCAAACACGCCTAAAGCTTGTTGCACCAAACAACTGATTGATCGAAAATTGAGCTGTTCATTCACACGAGCACGGTTCAAAAGTTGTCGCTGACGATGGAGCTCCGATGCCCAAGCAGTATCCCCAGAGATTCGCACATTTCATCATCTTATCCCTCAGCGAGAAGGCATCGAAAGCCGTGTGAGAACGGCCATTTCGGCCTTTCGACGACTCCTGATTAGTCGGCTAAGTGAATGCCGGGGCTGATAATCGCCTGTTCTGCAAATCTCGATTTTGTACGAGAAAAGAAATGTCGACCAACAATCAACTCTGTGTCGCTCTCCCCACGCTGGCCCACGAGGGTCCAGATGGGGTTTCATGGTGCCATAGAAAAGCCATTCATTTGGATTTGTTGCAACAGCGATCAAGATGTCAAAACTGTTTCGTGATGGGGTGGCTCGTTTAGAGAATTGCCGCCTTTTTCGTCCGCGGTGCCACTTTCCCTGCCAGCCACTCTGGTAGGCTTTGCTGGAAGCCAGTTCAACGCATATTCCGTTGGGATTCGCACGAAGTTCGAAAGATCGGAATATGTCACTCAAAGGACGAAGACTTCGGATTCCGATCTACTTCCGCCCGAGGTACCCTCTCAAAGCTAAAGAATTGAGCGGGCACGCGCTCAAGATTTTTCGGACGGCTGTAAGAAACTGCTTGGGATCAGGACAGAAGGTGAAACTAGTTTTGGATACGTGCGAGTGGAAGTCCTTGCGAGCGTGCGAACGTGATAACTTCTTTTCCCTTCTCTGAGAGTCGTGTCATTCGATCGATTTACACACAACAAGAGTGCAGGGTCTTATAGTCTAGCCGGGTTTTAAAGTATGGCATATTCAACGTCATAGAGAGCGCTAGAATGTCAGCGACGGAGTGAAAACGAGTGAAGTCCGAATGTGTAGCTCCAAGAATCGATCGGACAATGCTCTGTTGGACTGTTTTGTTGGTCTTCGGTGTCTCCTTCGTCGATCGAGAAGTCACGAACGACATGTTTCAAGGCACTTTTGACCGGCGTGGAAGTTCATAGCTTCCGGGAACTGTTTTTGGTACAAAGGTTGTTATTATCAATGTTAGATCCCTGATAGCGTCGGCGTTATACATTCGAGAAAAATATGTGCGTCCTGTCTTGTACTCCGGATTCTCTGCGAGGTCCTTGGTGAGAAACCGAGTTCACTTTGTTCGAGTGTGTACGTGTCTGGGCACTTCACGCTGGATGCGTATAAAGCAAAAAGTAGAAACAATCTCGATAATCGCGGCCGAAGCATTCGCTCGACAATTGAAAAAGTATCGAGAAGACGACTCTTTTTTCCCCGCAAGCCTCTGTTGACACCGGCTAACTCTGCGCGGATGCTTTCACCATTGCTCGGACTCTTTCAGCGGCCATAGGTGAGCTGGGGAATATTCGAATGTACATTTTGACCGTGTCTTCTTCTTACGATCAAATGTTCAAATCGGTTAGAAGAGGCTGGTGAACAGAGTTAACGTGGACCTCAGTGGATCATAGAATATCATGATTTGATAATTATGATAATAATTATATACACCCCGAAGGTTGAGAGTCGTCGAGCTCCACAGTGCGCGCGAATACCAGATTTCCAAGATTGTCACTTCCACAAACGTCGTCGTCGCCAGTCCCAAGAATCAAGCTTCGCTCGGATTCGCCGAACTCGATTCTGCAGCAGGGGAGTGAGGAGTGACAGTGGAACAAACAAAGCCTCTCGACTGAGTTCAACTTAGAGCACAAAACGACCGCTTCACTGTTAACAATGAACTTCTTTTGTGTAATGAAGAGGACCTCTCTCCTCTCTTCCTGGGATTTCCTCTTCGAACATTGTAACTAAGTTGAGACGAGCGGTTTTGCGACTTTGTAAAAGTCTTTTTTTAGGTGAAGTGCAAGACGTAACTTTCCAGATTTGAAGCGTCTACGCCACCGAAGTGTTTTCTAGGTTTTGGCTGAGTCGCAAACGTTAGAACTTATATCCGCGTTGAACGAATTCCGCAAAAGTGACGCAAGAGCATCGATCGGCTTTGGTTTAGGTAGGCTTTGATTTAGGTACGTGGCTATTCAAAGAAAAATCAAATGGATATTGTTGAGATCTCTATTGTCTAGCGAAAGTGACGCTGTTCCAGTGGCCACTGCTTTCGCTGGAAGCCGCTTTGAATGAAACAAAAACATCGCTGGAATATGTTATATATTTCTGCAAGTGTCTCTCGAGTCAGAGTGACCGAGTGGCTAACGGCTGAACGCGCGGTTCGTTACTCGCTCCCTGGCAAGTTTGTTACTCGCTCGATCCGTTCGCTCTCTCGATTCCCTCTTCGCAACGTACACATGCTTTGACCTTAGTCGGAAATCCGCGCTTATCCATGTCTTGCATCGGCTCGATTTCGATTGTGGCCTCGAAAATCGGAACTGCGCGATCCATCGACTCTCTAGCCAGTCTGCTTCGGATTGAGATACTTGACAGGTGAGTGGTACAGTTTTTAGGAGTTTCGGCTACGAAAAGGGTGAGACAAGAATCTATGCATGCAAAACCTGGAAGAATACAAACCACGTGAAATGGGGGGCATGGAGAAAGTGGCGACGACTTGGAGGTCGAGAATAAGCTGTTGGAGCAGCGGCTTCGATTGTTTCGGTATTTGACAAGCAGACGGAGACGAGAACGTCCAACAGCCTGATCAATGGATCGTTTTATGAATTTTCCTCCAAGGCCTGAGTGGTTTGACCCTCGGTTTCAGCAAGAGCCGCCGCGTAAAATATTAACGCTGATTCTCACGGAGAAATTCTCGGCGTTTCGGCGCGTGTTCTCAATTTTCTTTTCGTTCACTACAGACGATCAATGCGGAACACATGACGAGCGGCGAGCATTGTCAGATCCGGAATGAAAGATATTCAACCAATTTAGATTTCCACAAGCGGCGCTTGTTGTTGTGACCGAGATTGCTATCGATTGGTCCTGTGACTTTTGTCGCCGACGCTCATCATGCCGCACAGATGAAGTGGAACTCGAGATTCTCGTTTACTGATCTTGCCCCCGCTCATGGACTGAGGTTTCCTCGAAGTTTTCGTCTCCTTCTATATAGACGATATTTCTGTACGAAGAACAGAAACAATCGAATCCAGAGGAATGTTTCAAAGTTTCTCAAGTCCAGATGCTAAAGCTACTCTTTACGGCCGCGTCCCGTTGTGACGTAGAAGCCGATCGGAGGCGGAGCATGCTTGAAGATAGGCAACGAGCGATGCAAAGGAAACCGAGCTATAGACGTATTCTTAGGCAGAGAAACGAGCGAATCACCAGAAGCAGCAATAAATCCGGATTGGAGAGACTCGAAGTGCAATATGCAAAGTGAAAAGTTCTCTTGCCTCTAATGATTCTCAATTGAACCGGACGATAAGTTAAGTTTATGGTCGAAATATGCAAACAGCTCAACAGCCTCAGAACGTTCCTCTCAATCCATTTCCGAGCCTTCTTTCTCTTGCTCCTTCTCTGTCATCGTCGCCCAACTCTTCTATCTGCTTCATCGGTCGCCTCCATTGCATCCGAATGTTCCGGATGCGAAAAATGCACGATCAGCATCATTGATAGCTCTCTTTCGATAATTCATTCAACAAGGCCGTAAAAATGCATTGCCCGGTCGATAAATGAGAGTCTCCTCTGTGGTGAACGGAGGAAAATCATTCCAGAGAAGTTCGCTTACGGCTTTCTCATGATCAATTTGGAAGGTTCTCTTGTCTGAACGAGTCACTGACTTGGGATCAGGATCCGAATCTCCGAAATTCTGACGATAAAAGTGTTCCCAACTTTCTTTTTCTGAACTCAGAAGAGCGAACTGAATCGATTCAATCCTACAGTTTTGCTCCTCTCGTAGCAAGGAGCAAAAGCGAGGAATCTTTTCACAAGAGGCGAGAATTAGATCCACAACTACTGTTTGCTCGAGTCGATCACTCAATGCCAAGTCAACTAAGGACCACAACAGAGTTATAGCCCGGCTAACAATCGCCTATTATATTGGCGAAATCTGAAACGACGCTGGTCGTGCTCACAATTTCATAGAAAACTTCCTTCAGAATCGTTTGTGCTCCGTGAGAATCGTGTGCGGTTCACCATCGCAGTGATTGCGGACTTTTTCCAAAGCGAACGTTTCCGAAATATCAGCTCTGTCCTTATGCTGGCACGCTGCACATACCTCATTGCTCAATTCAGCGTTCGAGTCTTGCGATCCGCGAGTTCCCTTTTGGCCAGCGGAGACATCCTTTATTTTGGGTTGTGTTCTCCTCCCAAAGTATTATTCTCAACATTGACTCGCTAAAACAAAGCAGAAGCCCTCCAATCCGCGAGGTTGCAAGAGGTTCCGCCCTGAGCTCCTCCTCCTTCAAGAGCGGCGCATGCGCAGCTACTCAGGAGTCACAACTCCTGAGAGCTCAACGCACATTTTGCCGCGACTCGTGCTCGTAGAGTGGTCATCTCTCGTAACTACTTGTTAGGTTCGGTGATTGTTGTGTCTTGTGTGGATTGAGCGGTGTGGCGGAGTTGAGTGAAAACCCGGAAGAGACGCAGACAGAGGTAAACAAAGAGAGTCGAAAGCACCTCCGAGATGATGAACTTCGAAGGACGGATTTCCAGACCGGAAGATCAACACTGTCCAAATGGTTCGTATCGTAACATTTTCCAACGGTTCGCCAGTTCCGTTCCCTTAGGATCGGAGCCGAACACACATTTCGCGGGCGGTCAGTTACCTTCGAGATCAGAGGCAGCAGCTTCGCAAGAAACCTCAGGAGGTTGTCTACGATTCTATCCCTCTCTGAAACATTCAGGTTTGATCCTTCCGTTCAGTCCACCGTTCGACTACCGATCCATATCGAGTCAGTTTTTCGCTGTCAAGGACGAGAGTCAGACCGTTCGTAACGAGTGCATCGATGCTGTCAACCAAGATGATAATCATGTCAAACGGCCGATGAATGCTTTCATGGTGAGCACGTAGACGACGACAAGTCGAGATTTTCTCCACCGTCCAAGTCATCCGCAATGCAGGATAGAGTGAGCGAATGGTGTCTTGAAGGAGGCGATTGAATCCACAGGTGTGGTCCCGAGCACAACGACGCAAAATCGCGCTGGAAAACCCAAAGATGCACAACTCCGAGATCTCGAAACGTCTCGGTACCGAATGGAAGCGTCTGTCGGAATCCTCGAAACGGCCTTTTATCGAAGAGGCCAAACGGCTGAGAGCCCAGCACATGAAGGAACATCCCGATTACAAATATAAACCACGTCGCAAGCCAAAATCGAGCAATTCCGCTGAGCGACAGCCGCCACCGAAGATAGAGTTTCCTCCATTTTACGAGTATTTGAGTCGGGAGGAAGAGAAACGGTTGAATGTGCCATTGCCTCAGCATCAGTTTCTTGGAAGACTCGTTTCCTCATCGACTCAACATGCTAGCATCACCGATCACAGGTCAGTTCAATCGAGCTCGTTTTTTCCCAGGCGCGGAAAGATGTCAAGACGATTGGTCTTTAGAGATGGTTTCCGCTCTGTGAGTCAGATGTCCGGTGCCAGAAGGGGTTCTAATACCGAACTTCCGGTACCAGAAGACCCTCGGTACCGCAGCTCCGCAAAACAAGTCGTGAGCCCCTCTTGGAGAGTGACAAAAATAACCAAATTATTCGAATCTGCTCAGAGTACCTTCGCCCAAGGATCCCGCGAAATGCGATGCCGAGCAGTCAACTCATACCGAATTCGCATCAGGCAGTGTTTATCCCTCTCTGTATCAACAATGGGTGACAGGATGTCAGTGCAATTCTCCAATTTGCAAGGAACACCACCAAAACACCACATCATCCGACCAGATCATCGCAGCCCATCAATTGCTACAGGTTCGTGGTTCTGCAAGAAAGGAGACTCGCCTTTCAGGGCATCCCGGATCTTTTTTTTGGATGATGTTGTTGCGACGACGGCGATGTCGTTTCCAGTTCCTTCTCTAGTTCCGGTAGTGGAATGAATCCGGTCCCTTTCTGGGAACCCAAAGTAAAGTTCGAAATTCTGATCGGGCACACCTGTAGAAAAATCAGAAATTCGATAAAGTCTTAGAGCCTCACACCGTTGGTTCGAAGTTCATGTCGGCATCATTAGCCACAATACCACAACGAAGGAATCTCTCTTCAGGGACTCTACTCCTCGGCCTTGCACAGAGCGGCATTGGCGGCGGCCTCAGTAGCTTCGTCCCCGCTCCCCCCTCTGCCGCTCCTCCCCAATCTTAGTCCACCTTTGAGTTTACCGTTCAATCCACTGCTGCTCAACCTGCACGCGCCCTCGAGCCAAGCGAGCTCTATGGGGCTCCAGCAGAGTGATTTCAAGAGACCTATCGGGGAGGACAAAACCGAACTGGAGGACGACGGAGTTCCCTCAACCACAACTTTGGAGGTTAGTTACGCCGCTCTTCGATCTTGAACGTTTACGGTCATTTTAGGTGGTGAGAGAATTCTTGGGAAGATGTTGTGAGCGGAGTGGAACTTTTCAAGAAGTGGAGGTCGGCTCGGCAGATCGATCGCTCTCAAATGTAACTAGAAGTTCCTCTCCCTGGTGATTTCCGATCGTCCACGAGGATCTAGAAGACCGGGTCAGGTCCCCGTGGTCCCTTGGATTCCCCGTAGACAGTGAGCGGATTGTTGCCGCGGAACAACGGCCCCGGTATGAGGTCTAGCAAGCGGGTGTCAGCCAACCACAGAGCCCAGTGGCAACGGGCCGTTTCATTCGCACCCCTCCAGTGTTTGCCTCTCTGTACTAAAATCCCAATTGAAAAAAATCCACTTGAAAAAGAGGAAGATAGCAGGAGCAGAAGAAGCTCAGAACAGACAGACCAAAGAAGAAGAGGGAACCGACAAAGAATGAGAGAGAACTGAACTGAGAAGCCGCCGCCGCCGCAAAGGCCGCCGCGGCTGCTCAAAAGAGGTTGGTTGACTCACCTCAGCACCTCAATTGTAGCTCAAGGCTTTGAAGGAATCTCTTTGGAGGAGAAAGAAGGCGACAATAGGAGAAGGAGACAGACGAAAAAGGAGAGAAGACGAAGAGCTCTCCCGCAAGCGTACACAAGCTCAGTGCCAAGAGCACATCCTCTCATGTCTCTCACGAGCGTTCCTAAGAGCTATTCTACCGTCGTCGTCCTCACTAAAATCTCAGACAAAATAAAAGACCGAAAAATGGGGAGGAAAGGTGCCAGGGAAGCTCCATCAATGGTTAGGTTCTCGAGAGCTCGTTGTCGGTCTCGACGCCGACATGGTTCTCATTGATCGGATCTTTGTCGAGAGAGTCGGGTTAGCTCACCTTGGGGAAGCACATCTGACTCAAACGAGAATACTTTCGTTTTCAGGTTTAAGCGCAACTTGTTGAAGTTTGGTCACTGAGTGATTTTAGCTTGAGGTCGGAACGATTACAGCAGATCGTAAAGCGACAGGAAGGCGGATCCCGGGACGAGAAGAAGAGAGACACGGCTCGGATAGGCATTGGAGGTGCATCAGATCATGCTTTGAAATGACAATAAACGTATAGATACCCGGGACGATTCGAACTCAATTTATTGGGAACCTTTGGGAGTGGATGCGTTCGCAAATACCGTCAGATTACTTGAGCATGGGCCCCGCAACAATGAAATGCAACCTTGGTGATCAAACTACATAACAAGTTTGGGCACCTTGAAGGAACAGTGAACTCGAATTAAAACAATTTATATAAAATTGATTACGCTCTTTCTGATGAATTCTCGCTGAAAAACACTCAATTATTCATTAAAATACCAATCTATCTTTGAGATAGTTCTCCTACCAGAGTATGATGTGGGCATGAGGGCTATCTCCTTGGTGGAACTTTATCCGCACAAAATAATCTTTGAAACGACACTTCGCGAGAGGGTTGTAGGATTTTTTGGTATAAATATCGATATCGACATGATGGCTTGCACCAATTTATGAGAATGGAAGCAACAGGTGACCAGCTCTCCTGCTACCAAGTATGGGCGTTTATATTCATATCAAGCTCCTCGAAATCATCGCCATCGGATTCGAACCAATCAGAATTGACAACGATGACAGCGACACGACAACACTCGCTTTTCGTCGCGTTACACCAAACTAAAGCGCACGCCGTTGGAAACAATCAGTGGAGAAAGAGCTGGACAAGTTCCGCCGAATTCTTGCGCGTGCGGTTTCGGAGGTTGGCGCGGGGGAGAGGGAAATTCGGAGTCTGTTACATAGAATTGATCAATTCAAGAACGAGAAATTCGTCAGCATTCATTGACTTTGATCTTCATTGATTGCTTGACCGACTGAGCCCTCATCACGTTAGCGACGGATATGCATGGACGAAATTCAGCGTCATGGAGCCCGAAAACTAACTCATAACGATATACTTTTCTCAGAATCCCGATTTCATCACGTCCATTCGCCTTGAGAAAAACGGTCATTATACATATTATACAGTGCTACCTCGATTATATCAACCAATTAATGTCGAGGTTAATATAATCGAGAGAGCATCACAGAGAGTCACGAAGTGGGTCATGTGGGATCACACTAAGCCGAAGAGCAAGCCACATTGAGGAAACACAGTGGGTTACACAGTGGGTTGCACAGTGGGTTAGGTGGGCGTCATATTTGCACACAAGAGGTAATATAATCCGGGGCGATCCGGGTTGATATAATCGAGGTAGCACTGTATGATGATTTTCGAGATTTCCGGGGGAATTCAGAAATTCAGGTCACAGACAATCTTGAGGGGACCAGAGGAAAGAAAAAAAAATGTTGTGATTGAACTGGATACTCTCCCGCAAAGCGAATTTTCGGACAAAACTAGGACTGCATCGGGCAATCAGCACTTCAATTCGAGAGAATCACTTGGCTACAGAATTTCGTAGAAACAAAGGGAGATGACCGATTGAACTGTGTCCTCGGCATCAGTGTAGACGTTGGCTCTTTCAACGAGGGGTGCTTCTCAAGCTTGCAAAACACCGCCCCCTTGGGAGTGCCGTCGGCTTCAGGGTGTTTTCCGGAACAGTAGGCTCTGAAATTTCCAGTCGATAGCGGTGGTGCAACAAGTTGTCGAACTCGTGTGAAAAGAGTGCAAGTCCAGCTGGATAGTTAGCGAAATTTACTGAGGTTCCTGCCTTCACTGAACGGGCGCAATTAACACCTTATTACTTCCAAATACAATGAGGCTACGAATGCGGACTTTGATCCTTCGTCTACTTCAAGTCCCTACAGGACACCGGCTCCGGAACTTCCCCCAGTCGAGTCCATTTTCAAGGTGATTGGCTCCTTTTGCCTCCCTCCCTTGATATCGGCTCGCTAAATCTCTTCAAAGTTGGAGTTCATTGGCAACGAATTCAGCTTTTAAGATCGAAACGAGGTTTGTCTATTGTTGCAATCTTCTCCATGCGCGGTTCAGTTGTGCTCACGGTGATTTGCATGTTGTCCTCAGGATTCAGTGGGGACCTACCTGAGTTAGATTTCGATAGGAAGCAATGTACAGTGAGAACCTGTTTTACGCGGTTTTTCAGATATATATATATAGATATATATATATATAGTATAGGGAAAGGGATTTTTTCCCACTTGTTCTCAATTTAAAGCTCCAAATACAGTAAAACCTCGATTATATCATCAATGAATGCCATGTGATATAATCTAGAGATGATATACCTAGACGGAAAAATATGTGATTGAGGTAGGTAAGGCCGAGGACTAACACTACCAAGACGGAAACGGGTGTTATCGAGTTCGAGATAATCCACTTCGACTGCAATAGGGGGTTGGTGAATTGACCAATTGATATAATCGAGGTTGATATAATCGAGGTTCTACTGTATCCTAATTGTCCCTCATAATCATCAACGATTTGATGCTTTTTAGAAACCGCTCAAAGCGAATCCGCGTAAAACGGGGCTCGCTGAACTAAAATCCGATTCGCAGAGGTACGTCGCGACGCGTCGTCCAGAATGAACGGAACGCCTTTCTAACGAGCTGAGGATAACTGGGTACAATGGCACACCAGAAGTTCTCTCAGGTCATGTGCCCGTGCTCCATTTGAACCTACACTTCCAACAGGTCGGCCTTTGAGATTCACCTTTCGAAGAATTTGTGCACTATTATCATAATTCGGGCTGTCGAAAACAATCGCTGAAATCCCGAGTCCGTGATCGAGATGTCGCGGAAAACGACCAAATCGTGGAAGTATCACCGAACGATGGCCGCGATTTTCCTTCAGCCCCGCCCATCTCCAGACTTGTTCATTCTTAACTCGTTGTCGACTCATATTCAGAGACGATTCCTGCTGGTGATTCTTTCACAGAACTTCAATATCGCTACTCAAAACAAAATCTGCAAGACTGCATCGATGACAAAAACTGCTGAAATCGCGGAAGTCGCTCGAAGACAGCAAAAATCGTGTTCTTTGCGAATTCCGCGAAAAATCTACAGACTAATTATAACGTGTTTGTGCAACGCGGATTCTATGTTTAGTTGTCACTCAAATAACGAACTGCTGGGAACGAAAGGTCTAGTGCACCGTAGCCGAAGCACGAGTTTGGAAAGAATGGTCAGTCTGGGAACTATCGGAGCGTTCCCTTGGATCGAGCCCACCGTTTTAGTTCCGACCTCCGGCTCTATTTAGCTACAATGCGAACAAGAAAGTCTTAAAAAGTTCTACGAACATTGCTGACTCAATTCATCTTTATCAACATGTAGCGTCAATGTTCTTCTGGAATGTAATGCAAGTCGAGTATGAAGAATTCTGAGAAGTTTCATCGTTTGTTTCGCTCGATTAAGAGTGGTTTCTTCGTTTCCGAGCAACAACCGGGCACGTCTCGGATTATTTTGCAAGTTGAGAAATGCAAGGCTATCGTCAGCTCTCAATGCATGCCCGTTAGGCTTTTGATTGTTGAAATCGACTGATAACGCGATCGAAATTCTCAATGCTTGTTGCAGTTCTTTCCAGAGATAAAGTTCATGAGCGTTGATAGCACCCACGCGAAAAGACGCGAGTGGAACACTAGTTTCCAACCGGGGGATATCGGAGCTGCCACGCTCCAGACAGAAACGGATCGCAGGTGGCTGTTGGTCTCCGAGTCGAATGCTTTGGTTTGGCTTTTGCATTTTATTGAAGTCGTTCTAAAGAGTCGTGTGAGCTATGGCTTGGATCGAGCAAGCAAGCAAGCAAGCAGGCGAGTGAGTGTCTGTGGAGTCGTCGTCTGTACGTCTCCAAAGCTCGCTCTCCGGATGAGCATGTTCTGCTGGCACGAAAGACGGACGAATCTAAGCGCTAGCTGCACGCTCACATAAGACGTGGGCTTCACTTCGAGAACCTTATTCCATCTATCGGTTCATGACTGCCGTCGCAGCGGCAGCCGTTGCTTCAAATGGAGAATTGAAAAGGCTGCGTCCCTACCCCCGATGGGCCAACGCGTTCATTCTGCTTGCTCTCTGTCGGCTGACTGACTGACTGTCTGACTGACTGGCTTTTCTGATATTTAAAATTCAAAGTGGCTTATCTTATCGGTGGTCTTTCTGAGGAGAGCGTCATAAGATGCTCAAAAGCCCTCTCCCCTGCCCCGCGTCTTCCCCATATTGTTGTCAGCGAATGTCATGTGTGGTTCGCCGCCTCTTTATGAATGTGTGCCTGCCTGGCTCGCTCCTAGGACCGGAACGGTTTCTTCGGTAGCGAGAGAAATGGGGCTTCTTTTGATAGCATTCCTGAACGCCTCAAAACGCTCGCAGCCTTCCTTCTGGGAATATGGAAACAGAGTTCACAATGTGACTCGATGAGAAGAGATCACTTGACTTCTGCTTCACTTTAAATTCATTTGGAAATCTCCATTCCGAGAGTAGGTTTGTGATGTGTCTTCACGAGAAATCCGATGAGGTTTTCATCCTGAAAGGAGCGGCGAATCATCGTCTTAACGTCGCAGTCAGCCGAGGCGATCGATGCGGCGTGGATAACGACTTCGCGGGGGGTCTGCTCTTTCTAGAACGGGTAGCGCGGAATTCTCGTACATAATGAACTAAATTGATTTGCAGCCTTCGTTCCCCGGGGGATATTTGAAAGCAAAACGAGGGTCGTGATCTCGCCATCTGACCATGGAGCCCATACTGCCGGTACAAACTTCTCAACACAGATTCCGTAATGAGTTTTTTCTACAGTTTTGATATTTTCATCTCTTCCCCTCTCGCGGGACTCTGTTTCTATTGATTAGGATTCCAGTTGATGCTGATTGCGATCCTTTTTGAACGTTTAACTTGGGTTCGATTATCGAATTCAGCAATAAGCGTTTTCGACGAGAGCTTTCAATGAAGTCGTCGTTTGTAGGTTTACTTTCGCTTTCGTTGAAGCCTTTAGCTTGGATGAGCAGAGCACGAGAGGAGTCGTTGGTGGGTGACATGAAGCACCTCCTTCCTCAGTCACCTCTAGCAAACAGCAATATCCTCCCTCCCTCCCCTGGCCTGCGGCTACATAGGAGCCAAAAAGCATAACTCATTTCGCCACCCGAAGGGCAAAACCACGGCAAGCTCGTCGCGCGCTCTGCAGGCTTCTGTGGGTTTCGACACATATCGGCAAAGAATACAGTGGCCGCACAGAGTTGTACCGGAGCAGAAATCAGGGAGCGGTGTCAGGAATATACAGTCGTGAGGGAAAAGGGAGCCAACGGGGAGGATCTTAGGAGAGAAAGAAGATGAGAAAGGCATCGAAGCTGCCTCTCACACTCACTGGGAGCATGCTCAATTTACCAATGAAGCCGGCACCAGTAGGAGCTTGCGAACACGGTGACGACCTCTTGTCGAGAGTCATCGCCTCGGGTACTGAGGCTGGAAGCACTTCCTAACGACAAGAGCTAACCAACCGGAAGAACGTTGTTTTTGCTTGAGTGCGGATTGATTTGGAGAATCTCGTACAATCAAACATTCGACCACAACGGTCAGAGGGAGGAGAAGACCTGCAGAACAGTCAATTTTGTTCATGCACCTTCATCGGTCCGGATGTTTCGCTCAGCACCGAGGGCTCATCCAAGTTGTCCTGCGCAGTCGAAAATCAGGTGACTTACATCATTCTGATTGATTTTCAGAAACTCCCACAATGTCGTGAAGGTGCAGTATGTGTATTCAAACCATGGAAACTTCGATTCGATATGAGATCTGAATGCTCGTCAAATGCATGCGAGGGCGGGGAAAGTGGGCATTCGATCCCCTGATGCTGAATCAGTATTCATGCATTCAGAAGCAGCCGGTCATTCCCAAAAGACCGTTCCGCAATCCGTCCGCCATACATATTTAATAAAGACGAGCCGGAATCCGAGCGACGCCAGTCTGAAGTGCAGTGGGAGGCGAGCGAGATAAGCTCTGAAAGAAAAAAGAAAGATAGAGCCGTCAAGGTGAGTACATGAATCCGCGCGGAGACGACGATCAGCACCAGTTGACACACTCGGAACGACCCGGCGAGAAATTCCCGCCGTTTCATCAGACTCGATAGAAAGGGTGTCTCTTGAGGATCACGGGATCACGCGAGAACCTGACTGTCAGATGTCTTTTCATACTGAGAGACTTTGATGAATTTCAATTCCTGGCGTGGTTGCCCAGAGCCGCCTGCAAGAAAGTTGATCCTCCTGAATTCGCCTTCCTGGTGGACTCGATTTCGGTATGTCGCAAAAAATCGCGCGGATTCTGAGATTTCTGAAATAGGTCTCTCGAAACACGAAGTTTCGAGCGGGTTCCACCGAACAGCTGCGATTTTCGAAACAAAAACAACAAAAAAATCGCTGTTCGTGCAGGTGGCCAGCACAGATTACCTCATATTTCCAGATTTTGAGATCTAGAAAGTTTTGGGAAGAACTCAGGACATCCCTGCCGTACGTAAGCCATACTGCTCTGTTCCAACCGTGGACTCGCTAGCTGGCTGGCATCAAAAAATCGAATCGGAAAGATCCTTTGAGAGTTGTAAATCGAATTAGTCTCCTGCTCATCGTCATGATTCTCGTCGTTCTTTTTTTCTCCAAGTTCGAACCGAGAGGAGACGATTTTTGCAGTGAGCCCGGCCAGCCGACTGCTTGGTGTTTGGATAGCGGAATATTTTCTCGTTCTCTCACTCACTCAGACACAAGCCTCGGCTGACGGAAGAAATGTTTTTTAAAAAAAGGATGAGATTGTTGTTGTCTTTCTACACCGCCGTCGTCTATGGTTTGCCAATTGTGGGCGCACTGCGAGGGAGTTCTGTTATTCTTGAGTCTCAGAGGACGATGACGACGACCGCACTGAAAGATGAACTAAGCAGATTCTCTATTCGATTCTTTCTCTCTCAGACGTTCTCTCTATTTCATTCTTCCTATCTCCACCTTCCGTATTGGCGGGTGAGCTGCTCGCTGATAAAACAGACTTCTCTCTCAAACTTCGAAGTAAAATCTGCACGTCGACCGAGATCCTCTCTTAATATTTACTTTTGAAAAGAAAGTTTCTCCACAACAGTTGTCAGACAGGATGGCCCGATGTACTGGAAACGCAAACTTGAACTGTGAGCTTCCGCTCGTTGAAATTCCATATGTTCGCTCCTGACGTGCACTCGCGAAGAGAGAACCGCGCGGAAGCGATTGTTTCCTGAGCTTCCAGAGTCCGCTTTCTGGGCTTCCAGAGTTCAATCACGAACAATAATGCCTCCCGACCTTTGAGGATTTCTTCGAATTGATTCTTACTCATAGGCTCTCATGAGTTTCGAAGAGGCGTTCGCATAATTATCGTGATATCGTTTCTTGGTATCAAATGACTCCCACAGTGCCTCACTCAGTCGATCGTAATGCCTGGTGTCATCAAGTTCGTCTCGGATTTATTTCGGTGCGGACGTGGAAGGGTTGCTCCGGCCAACATTGTGCTTTGTGTCTGCCCACTGAGCCGGGCCGTCGTGCCAGCAACGCGGCATTTCCGTTCGGGATGGCGCTCTGCACGCACGTGCAGTTTGTTGTATGTATGCTGTGTGTGTGTGTGTGTGTGTTTGTATGGCTGAGCTTATGTTGTGTCACCGAAGAAAGGCACAACAGGGACGGGGACATAGGCGCTAATGAAAGCCGAATGACACCGTGTCTGATTCAAGTGATACTTCCGCATCCGGTTCTTTGAGCGCGGGGCACCATTCGGAGATGGTGGCGCGAATCTTTTCAGTATTGTTGCACTCGAGGCACGTTTGCAACGATCCGAGCGAGCGCAATCCGGACAAAAGGAACGCGGACTTACAGAGGGTCAAGAGCGCATTAGCATCTGTGTAGAGGAGAGCCCGATGAGGATGATGAGACCGGGTTTTCGGTCTCAAATCGAACCGTACGAATCGAAAACGATGATGACAAATCGCAGAGGAACAACCACAAACCGTGGCATGGTTACACGTACGACGGCGTTGATAATGGGCTGGAGTGGCTTCTCACAATGGGAAGAGGGGGAAGCGGCGGAAAAGGACTCTGTAAATATTCACGATATCACAATCCGCATGGCAGAGGACCGAGAGCCCCAAGAACGCTGCCTGTCAGAGACACCCACTCTGGCGGAGATGCGCGAGAGCAGTTTCCTTTCGTGTCTCTTAGCGTTGTGTCCGGGAACTGAACCCAAGAAGGATCAGCAACAATGGTCTCTGCAAAACATGATTTTCCTATGATTGCTCGACGCACTGTTGGAGGAGGGAAAACCGAATGCAGGATCGGCTGAAAAGATGTTGGGTCCGATTGAATCGCCTATTCTTTTCCGTTCGGAAGGAGAAGCTCTGATCGTATCATGGTAACAAGAGGAAGTATCAGAACCACGTGAGTAAACTTTCGAAATTTCATAAATTATTAAAGTACCAGAAAATATGATAGTGGTTCACACCACTATTCTATCTTGTATGATTCCACTCATAAGGTATTGCTGACCAAGCAAGGATCCCACACCCAGATCTCGTGGCGAAAGGAATTTATTGTGCTCTATAATTTGAAACTTTTCCGAATGTAAACAAGAAAGATATGTAATGTTCTGGAAAGTCATCATGTTCAAGTTCACTAACATCTCCTGCTACGGGAAGCTTTCGGATAGTGCTCCATGGATAGCGCGCGCAGATGCATACCAATTGATCGAGGGGCTATTCAGGAAACGAAAGGAGCAGAGTTGTACAATATCTCGTCTCAAAGCGACCCGTAAGGCACGACATCTGGCGGACCAAAGGAGGGGCGATCGGGAAAAATAGCCGAACGAAGTCGAGCGTGAGAGTACATCGATAAGTTCTCTCGTTCTGGAGAGCGGAAGCGACAAAGGATGATGTCGAAACTATTGAACTGTTTTGTTTTCGACGATCGGCTTCATGACAGCAGACGCGGAGAGAGCCGGAGGAACGGCTGGGTCTCCTTTCATCCCTCAGAAGTTTTGGGAACGATGTTTGGAGGGCTGCGTGTACATGTCGGAAGTGGTTGCGAACGATGCTTCGGGAGATCTGTGATTCTCAAAAAGCTCAGATACATCAAAAAGACTCTCAAATCTCTTGGGTTGCGTGCTTGTTATGCTTCATACAGTTTCTTATTCGCGATTTACGGATCATCGCCAAGCGTACACCGATCCAAGTGTCGTAGATTCATCGATTTGGTCGCGAATTGGTGCATGCGCTCGGTTTTTGTGAGCTGCTTCGGTATGGATGTCTATCAGAACTTCGTTCATCTGTATCAGAGGCTATCGGACGGGACCTTTTTGACGATCGTTGAGTTTCTCTACTACTTGACTGTGAACATTCTGGAGCTGGAGTCAGCATATATCATCATTTTCAGCATAAGAAAACTCGATAAAGTGCCCGCGCAGACAGACCATCGCACGACGACGTTCTTCAGCGTTCGCGCTTTCATTGTGGGAGTTGGCCTCAGCTTACCTTTGACGGTCAAAACAATCTACGATTTTTTGGTGTACTTGGAGTTCTCGGATTCATTCATATCCTTCGTTTACCTATGCAGCATCTACGTGTTCTTCGTCCAAGTTTCTGCATTCATTTTCTATTTGCAATGCTTGCAACGACTCAGATCGGAATTAGATACAATAGGCGAAGTTGTTCGAACGAATTGCTTTCTTCTATCCTCGGACCGCATCATAAGACGCAAACGCCAAGTTCGCTGCATGCTGAAAACGGTGAATGGAGTATTCAGAAGATTCGTTATTGTGAAATTCGTGAGCATTTTTTGCGGAGTGACTATGCAGGTGGGACTATCGATTTGTGAAGCGACAGAGGACGACCTGACTGAAACATTGAGCGGAATTCTCCTCGACGCTGCTCTGAAACTTCTTGAGGTCTACGTGATTTGTCGAATTGGAACCTTCATTGAGAGAATATGTCACGAAACAGAACGATGCTTACATCGAACGGCTTGTTTGATGACAGCTGGAGATGCGCTGGTCTTGCGAACCCTGAGGAGGGAACTAGCTTTTGAAAGCGACAGAGATTCATTGGAAATGTCTCTGCAATTTCGTATAAACACCGCTACGCTTCTCTCCTTCTTCTCAACAGTGATAACCTGCTGTGCGGTCACACTGCAATTCGACTCAAGAGTAGTTCGAGCCATCAATAGTGCAGGGACTTCTGCGAGAAAACAGTGACTTACATACGACCAGCCGTGCCAGACGTACTGTTGCTCAGAACTTGCTTTCCGATGATGCCACAATTGTTGAAACAGAAAACTTCATGCGCCCTTACAACCGAATTCGTGCCCTATAATACACAATTTTCTCGGTCAGCCGGATATCAGAATTCTCGGTTTCCTCGTTGTTGGCTGATCCGTCTTTATCAGGGACCCCCGATGTGGGGACACCCGACTCTTGCAGGCGGGCCCTGGAGCAATCTCCAGGGGGCCCAAACCTATCTTGGAATATAAAAACAAAGATGCTGCAAGGTGTGAAATTCGAAACATACTCTCGAATATCAGTAAAACTACAATACAAAGTTGTCCGTGAAGACAAAATACGTGTGATAGAAAAAGAGAGTAATCGCTTAGAAGCAAGAACATGAAATTCGAATTTTGGATATTTGACGGCAACCGAGGGGCTAAAATTCACGATCATGCTGTGACGAACAAAAGTGAGAAACACGTGAGAAGTCATCAACTCAAAACTTTCTCATCTGCCACCATATTTTCCAGATGAATTGACTTCGGGGGTATCTATTTGGGAAATAATGGAAATTCCACGCCCAGAAGTTCCCGACCTCCATGTTGTTGCCGGAGTCGACGTTTGGTTGCGAAAACCATTTTCATGAATACAGTATGTTCTTGTTCCATCCCCATGCAATCGCGTGTTCTCGATAAGATTGATTCGATACAGAAAACAGCTCTATTCCGATCGACAGCCTGAGCCTGGTCTCTAACCGATTCGGTGAAAGTATCTCGTTTAAATAATTCTTCGTCCCTTGAACTCGGAGGCGCACTGTTGTACTGCACCAAAGATAGCCGTGGTTTCCAGCGAAAGTGGCACTAGAGCCACTGCTGACACCGACCCCGATACAGAGCTTCTCAATCGTGGGCTGAGCCTGAGGGAGAGCAGATGGCACAGAAACCGATTTCTTGATTCTCTGTGGACTCAAAGCCCGCGCTTCTGCAAAACTTCGTCGACACACCCGCTTTTGATGCGGGTTCGAGACGCTTCTGCTTTGTTTGTGTCCCACTTGCAGGAGTCGATGAGCGCGTGTGTGGTGGCTGTCGTCTAGTTGAGGAGAGCAGTCGACGATCAGTGGATATAGAGCGGCTGCTATATATTTCTATATTGTTCTCTTCTTCTTCTGTTGGAATCTGTTCGGAACCATGGCGGCCCCCATGGGTGGAAACGGTAAGTTACCTGGGCGTGATTATTTTCCAAAGAACTGTCCTTCGAAGCACACACCCAGGCAGCCACTGTAGAGAGGAACAGAGACGTTCAGTTTGATTTAGACAAGCTGTCGCCGACATGCTTCGATAGCCGATTCGAGACGACCGGTCGTTTCCGAAGAGTCGACTTCGAAGCCAGCGAACCCAATCCATGGCTCTTTCTGTGACACAAAACTCAGTCTCATCTACGGGTAGATAGTGGGATTGCGTTCATTCTCGTCCTCATTCCACCAGGGTTGTGAGACGCCAAGTGAGAATAGATTCTAGTGTTGACAGACAGGACGCTTACATCATGTAATGTCCCGTTTTGACTTGTGATGACGGGTCACAGTGAACCTATTGGTGACTTGGAATATATGAAAACCCTCTGCCCAGAAGCTGACTGGAAAGTTGTCTTCTCTCCCGGACCTCAAAATGCAACCACAAAATATTCCACTAGGTCATTGTTCGAAATCCCTTCTCCGATTAAACCTTAGAGAGCAACTCAGTATACCTAAATCCTTTGAATGGGATACAATAAAGACGCCGGTACTTCGGCAACTGAGTAATGAGATACTTTTTGGTGATATCTGATGCGAAGATATCGACATGATCCCTTCTGAGGTGTGATGTGGCTCCTTGAAGTCCGAAGGAGCTTTTGGCTTAGCGAAAACAGCGTCGGACTCAAAGCGAGGATCGCGAAACGCAAACGAGTCTCATTTTTTTCGAGACAGAAAGAAGGCAGGAAAATATTTCGACCTACCTATTCGGCGGCTCGAGTCACGCAATCGAATAGCATCGAGGAAGGTTCGAACGCTGAGCAGAAATATATTCCGATATCACGATACCCTTCACGTTTCCAGCGAATGTGGTCATCCCCCGGAATTTCCGCCTTTTAGAAGAATTGGAACAAGGACAGAAAGGAGTCGGCGACGGAACGATCTCCTGGGGCTTGGAAGACGATTCGGACATGACTCTCACACATTGGAACGGTAAGCAGGTGGACGAATCTCCCACCCTTCTTGGAATCGAGTTCGAGCTCGACGTCTTGTCGACGAGCTCGGGGAACTGTGCGGCTTTTTCCTGTTCTATTAAAGCATCCTGAGAATTTTGAACGTTTAGGTTTTGAATCGAATGCTTACAAATCTCCACAGGAATGATCATCGGTCCGCCAAGATCACCGTTCGAGAACAAAATGTATTCATTGAAAATTGAGTGCGGCGCTCAGTATCCAGAGGAGCCACCCTGCGTCAGATTCGTAACAAAAATCAAACTTCTCGGAGTGAACGACACAACCGGCGTGGTTGATCGACGCCAGACGCCCATCTTATCTCGATGGCAGAGAAATCATTCCATCAAAAGCATTCTCCAGGTAAGTACGAATGGAAACTTCCAGGCCTCCCGAGGTAGGGCTTTAATTATTTGATCAATCATTGTGAGGATCCAAGAGACGAGAAAAGAAATGGCTCTATCAAACCATGAAGCTCAGCTGGAAGTGTGAGAGGGCTCTCGTTATTCTGATTCATCCGGTTCCAGGAGCTTCGTCGCGCCATGACTGCCAAGGAGAATACGCGTCTCCAACAACCGCCTGAGGGAGCTACTTTCTAGTTGGGTGGCTTCGAGTCTTTATTTTGCCTCCAGCGTCATTCCGGCATTAGATTGACGATGACTTTCTTGATGGAATGAAATAAAAACCCACATCAGAAGCAGCCGAACGATGTCGAGGTGGATACGACTATAGGGGTTGATGCAGAAATCCGAGGGAAAACGAAAACTGTAGGAAGAGCGACTCTCAAACTAAAACGGATTCGGAGAATGGCAGTATGAAATGCAGAGCAGATAACCACTACGACGAGAGAAGATTGCCGGCCCATCCATGTTGGTTCCTGTGCTGTTGAATGTAGTTTCTCGCTGATGGACGACTTTTGCGTTGTTTTATATTTATTGAGCTTCAGCAAAATTCCAAAAACACAACAAAGGAAGAGGAAACGGAAGGACAGGAGCTCAAGGAGGCGATCGGATCGATCGACTGCCGCCTAGGGACATAACCGGTTGATATTAACAAACATTTAAATATAGGAGGAAATAAAGTGTAAATTTATAAAGAACCACAACCAAAAACGCCCATTTTCTTCTCGAATTTCATCCACATCCAATCTTCGATGTTGCCCTTTGCTCATATTCGATTTCCGAATGTTCAAGACACCTACTGCTCACAAGACGCTCGTGAAATCTGAGAGCCAATCCATTGAATCTCTGATGCTCTCAGCGCGATATCTGTTCAGCACAAGTGTCTTCCGTCAGGAATAGACACGTCGGAAAGAATGTTGCAAAGAAGAAGGTCTCGGAGACTCGATCCATACCTTTCCAGAGCTACAGCAACCATCGACAGCGGTCGGTGCCGCACCAACGTTGAGAACGGAGTGATGTAGATATAGTTAGACATCTTTGAATAGGTTTCAAAATCGAGCTCGCGTACCTGGAAGCTCTGCGTCACCATGCCTCTCCAACAGTTCCTGTTCTGTTTCCGAAAGCGTACTCGCAAAGCCTGATCAAGCTATCGAATACGAGTTTTGCGAATTGGATCAAAGTCTGGCCATTTTGATGACCTCCGACTCCTCGTCATTCCGAAGAACTCCTCATCTCGACAACGGAGTTATGCTCCTTTCAATGATTCCCAGTTTCGATCAGCCTCAAGTTCGATTTGCCGACGAAATATTTCTTACACACTTGAGAATTATACAAATGGTTTATTCGGCTTCTTACTCGGAAGTCAAGCCGAATCGCAATGATCGCAAATCTCGAAAGATCAGTCGACAGATGACTCAGGTTGTGATGAGTCTGGTGGGTCGAATGTCGCTGCGTTGAGTTTTTCAACTAAGAGACTGCGTTAAATTCCGTCTATCAAATCATCGGCTCCACCGTCAATTCTGAGCCTGACGAGGAAAATCGAATCTGAAACATTTGCCTCACACAGTAGTAGTTCTTTCGGAATGATTCGCTGAGCTTTCCAATCCAAACTTTCGTTCATTCCCAAATAAACCGCGTCAACCGAGATGTCCGATGTTGGGATCCGAGCGTATAGACAATGGCGTTGGGTCATGTTGATTCCAGCTGCAGCTACTGCAGACCTTTGAATTACGCCGAAACTGTCTTCACTGCGCTCGCCACCCGAGTGTTTGCGTTAACACTTATCGTGACCTCGCCTGACGCCAAACAGGAAAGAACCTTTTGAATCGCGCCGGGGTCGCAAGCGGTCTCTGAGCCATCGCTGCTGTCTTGAATTCGCTGATGAAGGTTAGCATGTAGAAGTCCTCAGTTCTCTTCAATCAAAACACCATTTCCTTCGTCAGTGGGAGACTCGCTCGAGAATTCCGGAGAATAGAGAAGATCGATTCTCTCGATCGCTTCCGTCCTTGTGGGCTCCCGTATTTTCGTCCGAACTATCATTTTGCTGGACTGTATTGTCATCATAAGAGCAACACAATAGCAGCTATAGGGGCATGGGTTGGGAGTCTCGGGGGTCATTTCCTGTGAATGCACGAATCAGCCCCGTGCTAGACACTCGGAAGTGAGGACGGGAGAAAATCCACTGGAATCCAATCGTTGTGACTTGAAGATTGCCCTTCGTTAGCCAACCCGACCGACCACATGACCGTAGCCGAAACAGATATAACTGTTGTGAGAAGGTACCTACAGCTCACTAGGAAGCCATCATTCTGGCGAGCGATTCGGGAGAATTCTTCGAATAATTCCTAGAGGCAGACTTCATGTAATGCGCGGCGAGAGCCCGCGTCTGTGCGCCTAAAGACCTCCTAGTCCGCGCCCCACTGAATGAGTGAGACCATCGAGTGTCTGACTATCAGCTGGTCGAGCGTCGAATTCGAAACCCGATTCTACAGCATTTGGTTCATGGATATCGAAACCTAACGAAACACCGTTGTATGACGTAAGGGGTTCCAGTCGCTCGCTTCGTATGAAGACTTCGCCCATTCTCGATGAAAGTCAAGATCAAAAGTAAGAACTTCAGCCTCGACCAGTGACAGTTTTGAGCGCTCTGCTATTCAGACAGAGAGAATCACACGGGAGTCAGTGACGCAAAAACGCAACTACGCATCTAAAACAACTCCCACAGCACCAATGCTATGATCTTCCTGATTAACTCTATCTGATATTTCCAGAGTGGACGACGGTGGCAACCTGGAAATGGTTGGCGAACGACGATAATTGCGGTGAGCGTGAATGCGCAAACGATTTAAACTGGATTCCATGAGAGGAAATATCCCAAAAACTGTCAAGAATCGTCTCCCACGAATATCTCACCAGTTGTCTTCTTCCTGCAGGTATATGTCGAATGCCTTTCGAGTCTTGCTGCCCGGATTGTAGACTACCGGGAGACGGATGTCCGCTTGTCTGGGGCAAATGCTCCCACTGTTTTCATATGCACTGCATCGTAAAGTGGGTTCAATCTCAACAAGCTCAGCAGCAGTGTCCTATGTGCCGTCAAACTTGGAGTTTCAAAGAATAGATGGAACGGAAGCTTTTGTAGCCTAATCGGCTTTTAGAAAATCACCGCGACCATGAAATTATATAATAAACTGATGATGTACTTGATGCAGTGACGAATTCACTTTATAGTTCCGAGACGAAAATCTGTTGAAGAACTTTCGGCTGAGCTTTCTGCGAATGCGTCGAGTTGTCGAGTCATGAGCCACTAACGCGAAAATTTTCTTGCGTCTCCTACCCAGATGGAATGCCCAGATGGAAGCGAAAGCATTTGCCCAATACCGCTCTGATTCTCCAAGGGAAATCGCCATTAATGATTATGTCGGAGAACCGCTGCAGAAAAAAGGTTCCCAATTCGGCATACCTGGATTCCTAATATGGGACAGCTCAGAAGTTCGAGTCAATGAATTGAGAAGAGCTGGGGGAGATTTTCCGAGCTTAAATCTCACGTTTCATGAATGACCCAGACTCAAGGAAGTAGGAGAGAAATGGAAAATAGGCGAGTTCACAGTCAGTAAACTAGTGGAAGATTGAATAATCAATGAACTCAACTTGCAATCGGAATCCGTCGTTGGTAGACATTCGATTTTCAACACCGACATCACAAGCTGAGGGATCCACTTGCTGGAGTAGTCTCCATCCAGCGATCCGCGATATCGTTAAGATTTTATCATCCAGCCTGGTCTCATAGAGGAGTAGCAAAAAAGTTCCATACCAGGGACATCGAGGACTTTTTCCGAGAAATCGTTCCAAAATCGAGTCGCGCGGAGATTCGCGTGCCACAATTCCGGGTATCTCTGGGATGCCTCAGCCAAAGAATCGTCGGGAAAAATTAGTTCTGAGCGGCTCCACGGAAAATTCGAGAGAGGTGCTCAGAAAACAAAAATCGTCGTAGAACATAGAAGGTCCGGAAAAATCAATGCATTTGAAAGTTGCTTCGTGTTTTTTTTAGCGACCCAATGTGCATGTGTGTCGATGTCTTTTCAAAATTGTCTTCTTTTCGGAGAAATCACAAATTAGGGCACAATGCCATGCTCGGGTCCCTTCTCCTGCCCTCGATTTTCCGTGGGTATTGCTTGATGGATTTTGATTATAACATGTTCTTGAAATCTGTCATGAAAAATTCCGAAATATCTCCCGTTTCGAGATTCCAAAGTATGCCGTTGTAGCCGTTGTAACGGCTTTTCTTCAACGGCACGATTTCTTTCTGTTTGCTCTGAAATTGCGTGCTCGGTAGTCTTCACGAAAAATTGAACTTCCGCATGAGATTCTTTCCGCAAAAACTGTTTTTCGAGGTTTCGGCGGAACATCGAAAGTCGAGCCGTTTTAAAAAAACGTTGCGAAGGCTTCCATGCCTATTCCCAGGTTTCGGAATAGAATTCCAGCAATCCGTGGAGGACCATCGTCTCATTTCTGAGTCATTCTTGAAAGACCTTGCGACCATGCACAGCATCCTCTGGGCATCTTCATCAAAGTCAGTCAAGGCAGCTATTATTAAAGACGACTCCGGGAGCTTGCTTATCGCGCTTATAAAACCATGCAGCTATCTTAATGGAATGATTACACGAATCTACGAACTACGATGACTTGCGTGGATTCTTGTATATTTTCGACGAAGCTCGTAAAAATGATTTCCCGCTAACTTCGTTTGCTTGGCATAGGCTGCGGGGCCATGGATGCAACGATAAATGGGATTATGAATGTTTCCTCATCCCCAAGGACACCTGCGTCGGAATCATGATTGAACACTTGAGACTCCTTTCCAGATTCCCCTGGGATACTCAGACCTCTCATCAGATTGGTAGGGTAGGTCCTCTTGTTGACCTGCACGAGTGTGTGGCATGTTGCTCATGACATCAGTTGACAGTGAACCTTGAAGACGCAGGCAATTCACTCGGCTGTTGTTCGGCTGTCTGGGAGGGTGCGGTCTTAGATGCTTGATCGACGCTTGCGATAGTCGCGCTCAGGCCCAATGGATCCTTGGGCAAGCCTGGGAACCGGTCCATATCTTGGGCGACTGGAAAAACACACGCGTCAAGTACACTACTTAACTCGGCCTCAGATAATGTTCTTGAGAACTAACTTCATTCATTCAGACGGACGAGAGCTACTCTGGGAGTCTTGGTTACGGGCTACCTGGTTCAATCGAGATCTAACTTTTCTCAAGATGGAAGATCAAAGACACCCCTCTGCGGTCTTGTCTCTCGTGAATGACCCAAGCAATAGACTCCAGAAGAGAGTTCGATCGTCACTCATGGGTGCAAGGACCAGAAGCTGGAGATCACTATCCAGTCGGGAACTCCGTATTTCTACTCATTCCACACGAAATACAGTTTCACTCACGAGTTAACGATGAAAGCAGGAACAGGATGATTGACAGAATGTTGAGGAAGTTTGTCATAGTGTCGTCTCTTACTACGAGAGCTGACGTCGAGGATTCAGAAGTTCATGTAGGAAAGCAGAATTCGCGAGCAGGCCAGTGCAGGTCTCCGATTTCGATAGTTTCGTCCGGGAAGGGGAATGTTAGACACAGCTGGCGCTTAATTTGGAATGCCCGTAAGGTTCTGTGAGACTAAAATTCCCGCAGTTTCAGAACTGACGGGTCAGGGCTGACTTTTTAGGGCGTGGGATGTCTTATCATTGGTCTGTGTGTCGTTCTCTCCGACGCTAAAAATGTTTACTCATTATGGAGCGCCTCACTTGAGTTCACGTCATCGCTTGTCCTGGCAGTGCCAGCTAATCATTATGTGACTTATTAGACGTCGTTTCGTCATGGCACAGATGGCTCAGAAAGCGACGACACCCGCGATCTTTTTTTAGGAATCGTCTATTCCTGCGTGAAACATCTCTGAAAAGCAGAGAGTGTTCGTGGGAATACCATGACGCAGAGCTTGCGGAAACCGAGTCATCGCTATGAGCCACATGGGAAGCATGATTCACTCAAGCAAGGTTCACGGAAAACTTGCTCCGGCTGTTTGTTTCGCTGATTTTGCCAGTCGCCTTTCGGAAAAATTGGATCGATATCGAGATCTCTCGTTTGCACAACTCTACTGTTTAAACACGAATCGACGAAGAAGTATCAAAGCTGAGCTTTGAACTCTCATTCCTTTTCTTTCGAGATCGAACGAAAGTATCGACGATGCATGCATTTGAGTATTTTATTGCTTTTGAGTGCCAAAAAAGATAAGCTTCCGCTTTGCATATCTGCGAATCATCTGAAAATTCATTGACCTAGAAGCGGAAAGTTCTTCTTGATGAAATCCGCTGTTTCGGCGAAAGGAATCCCTCGATTCGGATTGTGCGGAATGGTCCTCGGAACCTGCGATCGCAACACTTTATTAGTCTCATGATCGCGCTTGCGTTCGGAAGAATGCAGCAGGGGGAAGAACAGTTTCACATACCATTTTGATGCATTCCGGTATGGGACAAACGGAATAGCAAAGCGCGCATCCCGTGCAGTCGTCAGTTACGAGGGGAAGATGAGTTTTCGGATCGAAGCTGATAGCCTGGTAGCCAGAGTCCGCGCATGTCATGTAGCATTTGCCGCAGTTGATGCACATGTCGTCGGTGACGACAGCGACGACCTGGATCGATGAAAGATATGCTCTGAGCTATTTTTGAGCGAAAAAAGAATCACAAAACCCGTGGACGTGATAGAATCGATCCAAGTCAGAGTTTGTAGCGTACCCACATAGTTTATGACGTCAATTTTATTTACCTGCTGCTTTACGTCGAGATTTCCGAAACTTCCTATTTTGCTCAAACTGTTTCCGATGACATCCTGTACATGAGGCACTCGAGCCGATGGCTGAGGTCGGCTGATGTCCTCTGGTATATCATCAAGAAGATCGATTTCGATCTGATGAGGTATACAGCGTTATCGATCAGCACACGAACTCGAGCTTCTCGATCAGTGTCAAAACACGAACCTTTTTCTTGGCGATCAGTTCTTCTTTGACCTTCTTGTATTCACCGAAATTGGGGAGGCTAGTGGAGAGTCCGAGATCTGGAACAGGTTTGCCCTTCTGATGGACTTCGATCGGTGGGCTTTGATTGTCCCAGTCTTTGCAGTGTTTGAGAGTTTTGAGGTACAGATTACACTTCAAACCACTAATGTAGTCGTCAATGACGGTGAATTCCTAGAATGCGACTCTGACACATTAAATAGCTGTTGAGAACGAGTCAAAACATGAAATTCCATTCACAACGAGAATCTGGAGCACAATGTACGGATTTCGGAATTCGACGGACTAATGTTTTGAGTGAGGTTCATCCAAAGAATGAGTCATTTCACCTGGTTCTGAACTGAGCTGCAGATCTGTAAGACGCTCGCTCCCGCCTGCAAAAACTGCAACCCCGCGTCCGCAGAATCGATTCCACCAGTAGCCAGAATCGGGAAACCAGGAAGTGCGTTTGCGATGGCAGTCACAGCTCTCAAAGCTATGGGTCGAATGGCGTTTCCGCACATTCCCCCGTAGGTCGTTCGTTTCTCGAGGCCGACAGCGGGCCAAGCGTTCCCTTCGCCATTCAATGACATCAGACCCGAAACTGTGTTGGTGGCTGTCACGCCGTCAGCTTTCCCTGTAATGCAGAGGATCTCGAACTGTAGATTCTTCCCAAGTTAGCCTCTCAGTCATCACAAACAGTAGCTCTTGGGCTGCTGTGGAGCTTGGAAGACGAAGGACCGTGATTACCTTCATACGCGGCGCGCGCGATGTCAACAATGTTCGTCACGTTCGGAGTCAATTTCGCGAAGAATGGAATCTTGACGGCCTTCCGAACCCAGAGACAGATACTTCGAACAAGTTCGGGGTCTTGGCCACAAGCCAGACCCATTCCCCTTTCACCCATGCCATGTGGACATGACAGGTTGAGTTCGAGAGCGTCGGCGCCGGAAGCCTCCGCAATCTTCGCTAGTTCAGTCCAATCTTCTTCGATGTATCCACACATGATTGAGGCGATCACGACCTGCGGCAGTATGCAACGATTGTGAACTATTCGTTCCAATTTCAGGACTTAGGGGGGGGGAGGAGTGTGAGTCTTCATGGCGGCAAGAGTGAGGATCTACTTACATGGTCGGGGAAATCTCTCTTCAGCTCTTTGACACTGGCGCACCAATAAGCCGAGGTTTTTTCAGATATCAGTTCTATATTCAAGAACGACCCTTGTCCGGGACCGTACACGTGTCCGGAGGTTGTGCCGCGTACGATTCGAGGTGAAACATTGGTGACAACGTCCTGGAATACGAAATTAAACGGATCGCTGATCTCTCTGTATATCTCTGCTCGTTTGTTCAAAATATAGTAAAAGTGAAATTCTGTTTCAAAACTCACTTTATCCAGACCGAAGGTTTTCGTGAGAGCGAAGCCCCAGCCGTTCTCGAAGGCTCTTCGAATCATCGCCGAGGTTGTGGTGGGCGGAGCTGATGCCAAGCCGAAAGGATTTTTGAATTTGATCCCACACACAGTGACACTGATGTCGACTTCATCGATTGCAGTGTAGAACTTCGGTAACCTGATTCGATACAACGCTCAAAACTTCAACCAACGACTTGAACGGCTGTGGAACTCCGATATCAAATGACATGAATGTGGAATTCCTTTTTTTATCGAAGCTCGAGCTCACCTCGGTTCAGTGGGCACCGATAAGCTTGCTGTGCTCTGCAGATATTTATGCATTGACCATGCAGCGATTTTGCCGTCGTTCACCGCTTCCACTGTTGTTTCCGCTACGCCAGCGATGTCTCCTCCAGCAAACACCCAGGCTTCGCTAGTTGTCATCTTGGTCTCATCGACGTCGGGGAGACCCCATCGGTTCATTTTGAGTGGTGCTAGCGCTTTTAAAACTGCAAAAAAAAAAGATCCGTGCGTGAAAAACCGTGCGGTGTTTCGCTTGGAGTCTCCGATACCACTAGGGCTTGGAATAATTTCTCAATCGGCGCATGTTAAAGTCTTCAGCTTTCGAATCAGATGAGGATAAAGGCGAAGGGATCGATTTTCAAAAGTATATCGCCATTTCGACGTCTCCTCGACGCCACCATACGGACAGACAGGGCACTGAAGGTGAACAACCGCAGTGACCTCATCGAAGAATCCGAATATCGAACCGCTTTCAGACTTTCTCGGAATGCTCGCCATCCGCTGCATGGCTAACGGTGTACGAAGGCATAATACAGAGAGCTCCTTTCCTGAAGCTGTGGAGGACGACCCACTGCTTCCCCCTACCCGGTTCTGTTTTATATTCTCTCGGCGATAACCGGAGCTGATAAAGAGCTTCCCACCGGATGCTTCTCCTGTTGCATTTCATGTCGGCCTCTACCTCTAGCGAAATGAACGGTGAAAAGTTCTCCGTTCGGGCTCATGACAAGTTCGAAAATGTGGACAGCTTCGGAAGGAGTGATCTCAGGTCCGAATTCGCTCGTCTTCTCAGATATTTTCCACTCTGTAGCCGAAAGCTCTTGACGTCCTAAAGCCCGGGAGAAGCGTCGCGTGGAAAGAAAACGTGCGTCGTGGAAACAAGCTATCAATGAAGCCCGTGTAATGGGGGAATTCCGTTCTGGATATCTTTCCGATGTTAACAGAAATCTTCGCGGGGCACTGAAGGTGAACAACCGCGATGACCTGTCGAGAAAGCCGAATATTGGACAATTTTTCGACTCTTGAGCCTTCGACTTCGATGACGCCCGGTTCCGATGCAGGGCAAGAATTCGGGAATGAACACCACTTGATTAGAATCCCCGTATCTGTCAAGACGATGTGCTTCGGTCGGGATCAACGGGAATTCTTTCGGCGAGTAAGTGGAACAGACCGCGTCCTTCAAAAGATGTAACGAAAATGGGGTCTGGAATTCTGACCACTGATCCGCGCCGAAACCACACGTGTCAGCCACAGATTATGAACATTTGTACCCTGCCGGCGAATTTTTCGAAAGGAAAACGTGGAGAAGATAACCCACAGAAAATGAACGGCCGAATATGTTGTGACAGGAGAAGAAGAAAGACGATTTTCTTTCTGTCACCGAAAATAGCGTTCGAGGAAACGTCACTTGAAATGTGTTAAACCTAGCGGTTTTCGCGGATGTTGAATCCCAGAGAAGTTGACGCTCGCGATTCGCATTCTGGACTTGGGCGGCGTCTCGACACCGATCCGTCAATCGCCAGCTAGGTATTTCACAAAACCAAATGCATGGAAATCTAGGGCAACGATCGTCGCTTCGATGAGAATAATCTTAGTTGCACTAGACTTCGATTTTCGTTTCAATACGACGTTCCAGAATATAGTGGTTCCGACTCGTCACCGGACATCTACTCGGATTCTTTGACCCGTCCATCGATCGAGTTCAGATACCCGGATTCGCGCTCCCAAGTTTATCATACGACCGATATTTCTGAAAAGTCTGTTCCGGATCGAACTGGATGCTCTCAGGACCAATTACCTTTCTGCAAACATTATTTGATTTCGAAGGAATCCAATCTGGACTTTTCACCGTTTCAGCAATCTCGAAAAATGTCGCGAATTCTGCTGCTGTGAGCCACATTCGAAGAAGAGCGGCTGAGCTCGTAGGCTCATGAGCCCAAATGAGCGGTTGGTTAGGGATCGGGTGGCGGAATCATTTTTTTCTTCTGATGCGACGGAGCATACGTCTGTCTGGTGCTTTTCACGAGGCTACGATGTGACCCAGATTCCGTTTCTTTCGCGCACCTTCCCGCACACAGTGAGTAAAGTGCACTGAACCGTGGCTAGTTTCTCCCTTGCCAGGGGTGGAGAGCTCAGACCTTTATCGTACGAGTGTTCGGTTTGCGTTGCCCAGAGTCAACCACGCAGCGCTGCAGACCGCTGCAGTTGCGTCTAGCTTGTTGTCCGACTTGGCAGTGTCTCTTCGTATCGAGCGGTTAACGTGCTTTGAATATCCGTCAACTCATTGAGGAGCAGTCGACCCACGTGCTCATCTCTGAAGTTTCTATTTGCCCCTACAAGTGCTCGAGCTCGTGAAGAGCATCGCTTTAAGTGAGTACTCGATGTCATTCACGTGCATACTCAAACTCGGTTATTTCGATTGCCCGTCTGAAGTTCAAGAATTCCTTCCGAACTTCGAAGGAACAAACTCTGAACATTACTTTTTTCTGATCGTTCCAATGGTTTTGGAAGCTTTCGAGTTTCTGTTTCTCTCCTTTATTTTGGATTTCTCGAATCGTTGATGTTTTGCAGAAATGAGTGGCTCTGTCACGTTCCTCCTGATTTCAACGCTAGTGGCCGGAGCCTTATCGCAAGGCACAACGAGTGGTGGAGGTGGTCTTTTCGGAACACAAACAGCCCTCCGGCCGCAGTCCATCACCGGGCTCATCAACTTGCTCCGATATCAAAATCAGTCATGTGAAGGCAGGAACAACCAAAACGGAACCTGTCTCGGAGAACAGGATTGTCTCGAGCGAAAAGGAACCGAAGTGAATCGTTGTGCCAACGGTTTCGGCGTTTGTTGCTATGGTGAGTTTCGATACAAGCTTCAATGACAGAATTCTGCTCCGTTTCCGAACTCTGTCAAACGCGACGGAAAATGCGGAAAATTGTATAGTGTCCCGGCATCGCTATTCATTTCATGATGAGTTGTCAGTGAGTCCCTTCGTGAAAGCGCCATTTCCTCGATGGAGGCTTCGAGCCTTGGATTAGCTCGTCGCGGCACTCGTTCGAATAGCAAGAAGCTGACAAGATGAGCCAAGACGTAGAAGCCAGAAAAACCGGTATTTTGAGAGTGAGTGGACAACGGTCACCTACTTCTAAAAAAGAGGAGGCCCATCGGGGTCAGAAGAGGGTCAACGACCCCATTTGAACACACACACACACTCTCACACACACGGGCCGAAAAACGTCGACTTTATGATATCTCCGTGCGGAAAGCGTCTTCAATCGATCGCGATAAATCATTGATAAGAGCGGGGCGACAACGAGGCGAACGGCCGAAGGATGAATTTAGAAACGCGCTGATTTTGTTGCCATTCCAGTTTCGTTCACCTGCGGCAAGTCCACGTCAAACAACGAAACCGAGTTCGTGAATCCTCACTACCCCAACGGCGAGAATGGAACCGACACCTGTCAAGTCACCATCGAGAAACAGCCCAATGTCTGTCAACTCAGACTGGACTTCCTCGAGTTCTCGCTCGCTCAGCCTGACGAGAACGGACAGTGTATCACAGATTCGTTCATGGTCCGAACCACCGTCGGCGAACGACTTCCGATCCTCTGCGGTGAGAACGCTGGACTCCACCTTTACGTTGACATGGGACGAAGCAGTGGAAACCCTGTCGTTTTGAGTGTTGTCAGTAACGGCGCCATCATGCTGAGACGCTGGAGAATCCGAATCTCGATGATTCAGTGCAACTCGTTGGATATCGCTCCCGCTGGCTGCCTGCTCTACTACCGCAGTCCTCAGGCCATCGTGCGATCGTTCAATTACGGCGCCAAGGTGGACAACCGGGTCCGATACCTCTCGAATCTGCGATACTCGATCTGCATCCGTGTTGAAGAGAACTTCTGTTCGATCAAATGGGAAACCGAGACCAACAACTCATTCTCGTGGGGCAAACCACTCCAGAGCGGCGCCTCAGGACCCGAATGCAACGTTGACGACTTCATCGGAATTGACAGCGGATCTACCCTCGGAGAAGGTGCTGGACAAGACCGCTTCTGTGGAACCATGCTCGGCGAGGAGAACGTCATCATTTGTGAGTATTTTCTTGAGCAAAAAACAACTCTTTTGTCCATGGCTAAGACACGCTCGAGAAAAAAGGAGCTTTTGGCCCAGCCCATTTGATGAAATGTTTTCTCCTTCCACAGCTCACAGCAAACCCTTCCTTCTGAAAGTAAAATCGAACCATGCCGCATCCGACAACGCCGCCAACGGACAATACGGTTTCTCACTCAGGTACACGCAGTTGCCTTGCGTCATTTAAGTTATTGAAGCCAATAGCAGCCTCAATCGGAGGGATATTAGCACAACCATATTTTAAATTATTAAACAACGGAATAAAAAAATCTCAACATCGAAAAGAGGCAATGGTTCACTTCTTGAGTATTCACAGTTTTTGGAAGCGACACGGGGATAAGCAAAGGAAGTTTTCCAATTATTGTGAAAAATGACGTCAATTTCTGAACTCCAAGTTGGAAAGTCAGTTTTTTCAGAATCGAACCTTGACCTACCCTCTTTATCACAAAGTGTGGATCCGAATGCAGATATGACGAAGTTGCACTTGAGCTTAATAGTTTGCTCCTCGTCTTCGATCCATGATCCATCATCGAGTTGTTCTGTGCGGCAGAAAGTTATCGATTTGAGTTTTCCGTTCGGAAGTTTTTCCACTGCACGCGGAGCGAGGAACGGAAGGAACTCGCATGACTCCTCTTTGGCCAATTCCATCTGGAAGGGGGAAGTTCCCGTCAAATACACGCACCGGATCAGATAGAGGATATCAGACTCTCGACAGTGATTTTGGATTGAGCCTCACCTCTTCCGGCACCGCCCTCACATTGTTGAAACCTTTCCGGAACACAACAAATACTTTACGGGCCCCACAGCGGAGAGCAGAGGTTGCACAATCGAAAGCTGTATCACCTGCTCCAAGTACGATCACGGTCCCGTGGAGTTGAGGAAGTTGGCTCTGGAGGCGAGAAAGGCTACTTTGAAGGTTTCATTCGTGGATCTATCATTTCATCAGCGTTGAAGTTTGTGGGTGTGAATGAGATACATCGTCCTTGTACCGAGGTTAATCGCGGCTGAGAGCGACTCTCCTCACCTTGCAAGCACACAATCCTGGTTTGCTTCCTGCGGCAACGAGCGGTAAAAAGTCCTTCGATGAGTAGTAACCAGACTGCACGTCGAGCCCTTCGAATACAGAAAATCGTTTGGGGTCGGGCAGACCTGCAATCAGAGGAGTCTTAGCCTCGGCATCACCCTTTTGCGAGCAAATATGATGCGCGGGCAGAGAACGACCCTGTTGCTTTACCGATTCCGATGAAGGCAGCTTCGTAGCCATCGTTCTTCAGTGTTTCCAAACTCAGAGCCGATCCCAGTGGTTTCTCATATTGAATCTTCACTCCTAGATCCTTAACGAGTTGCAATTCAAAGGAGACGACTTCGAATGAGAGACGGTATTGTGGTATCTCGGCGGAGCTGAGGAAGAAAGCGCATCTCTGAGGAAGTTTCCACACCATAGGGAAGTGATGAGTGCCGCAGGTATCGAGTTCTCAAGCTTCGGTAAATTGTGACCCACCTCAAGCCTCCGAAGTAATTCCGTTTTTCGAAAATTGTGATGTCTGAGTATCCAAGTCTGGCTAAAAAGGTCGCACAAGACATTGAAGCCGGACCACAACCGATCAACGCGATCTTGGTTTTATAGGAGTCCGGGAGGTTCCTCGGGAGATCAGGTGGACGGATTTGAGGGATCTGAAAGTGAGTCAAGGCCGTCCTGTGTCATATTAGGAGCTTCCTTAGGATTTCCAAGTTTTACTCTTCCGCGAAAGCTCATCCAGACAATTTGAAAACTTTGACGTACCTTCATCTTTCGAAAGATATCGGTGGCGAACTGTTGCAGGCCACCAATGTTGATAGGACCTTCTTCCGTTGCGTAAAGATTACATCCTCCCACGCAAAGGTCGGAAGTCGGGCATACCATTCCGCAAGTGAGACCGAGGGGGTTGTCCGAGAAAATCTGTTTGGCCGCCCCGTAATAGTTCTGATGATCGGAAAATCGTTTTCGTTGTAGTTATTAGAGCCGTCGTAGGGTTGCATCGATAATGAGGAATTTCGGAAACAGACGAATCGAGACAGCCACAAAGCTTGGGCATATGAAGTGCCAAGTGCCAAGTGTTCTATGGGAAGAGAAGTTATTGAAATTGAAATCTCACCTTGTTTGCTATACAGCTGATGAAATGTTTCACATCCAGCTGAGTCGGGCAACTTTTCTGGCATGGAGCATCCGCGCACTTGAGACATCTGGAAGTGAATTCCTCTAAGTTTCCCGAAAAAAGAGAGATAGTCGAGTAAGCGATGGTTCCGGGCAAGCAAACCCACCTTCCAGCTTCTTTCAAAGCGCCTCGTTCCGAAAGTGTCGTGTGCTTTATATCGTCGAAATTTTTTTCCAGTGGTTTGCATCCCTTCAAAATAAGATCGAGGTGATCAGCATGATGTGTCGCACAAACCAATGATTTCCCGCTCAGGCCTCTGATACATTGGAATGTACAATATGTTCACGCCACGAACCGTCATAAATCACGGAGGACAAGAGACTGAGAACTCGGACTCATTCTCCCACAGGAAGGAACTACGCTCAATCAAATCTTGACTCATTCTCCTAACTCTAGTCACAATCATATCTCATCGAATAGTTTTGGATAATGATCCGTGGACGACAGATTGCGGTTGATAGGATTCATGTGAGTTCACTCAGCGCTTACTGCTTCGAGAGTAGCTCGTGAATGCTGCTATCAATAAGAGCTGCTCAAGAACCGATATCTCACAGTCTGTCGTCTGTGCTATCGAGACCAATGTTGACACGAGAACGGAAAATCGCAAATCTTAATGAAGCTCCGTCTGACCAGGTTGGCGACTTTTCGAGTGATGAAACCCATGTCTTCCTTACTTACTTTACATTTCCGATCTTCATTCCGCTTCCAAAGAGCTTTGTTCTTCTTCGTTTGTGCACTCGGAACGAAGCTAGCCGAATGTTTCACTCGAGGGTTCAAGGCCAAAATGCTCTGAAATTGTTAATCGTTGTGAGTGTGAGACACATATTGTGCTACAGCCACGATTCACGTTTCATTTCATGATCAATCCTCGTAACCTGGAAGAAGTGAGTTGAACGAGAACTCCGCGGTATGAAAAGAGAGAAAAGGTCTCTCGTCGCTTCAGGATCCGACGACCAAGTATCGTTCACTGCTAAGCCGTGATGCACTATGGAATGTGTATGAGGAGCTGCTGATGCGGTTCAAAGCGGGTACGGAGACTGTTCGTCGCCTCGACCTTGGTTTACTTTTCGCTGCAGCGTAGGAAATTCACAGACTGCATTATATCCGACCGTGATAGAACGATGATCTTTTTGGGAAAATCTAGAGCAGAAATTCCATTTTTTCATTTCGTATCCAGTGTTGTTCGGCGGAGTACATCGTTCGCTTGTTATTCTGGAAACATATCGAGCCAACGGTTCGCGCAATAGATTCTCATTGTCGCCCCGCGCGACACAAGCCCCAACTGCGGGTCTCGTAACGGCGCACTTCGAGAAAAATTCTGTAGAACAGAGATGAAGGAGAGAGCGAGCGCTTAGATCGCTAGACCGCGCGGTCTTCGGTGCCTCCGACTAGACACCGAAAGATTTTCAAGGCCTCTTGGGTCCACTTCGTTGATTTTCTGAGAACAGCACCGCAAAAAGCGAAATATCCAAGTAGAGTTTCTCATGAATCGAGTTCTCGGTCAACCATTTATCAACAGAGGCACGGAGGTGGTGCTTCCGTTAGCTGGGCTAAAATACTACTTTGCTGCGAATTTCAAGAAGAGAATCTCATTCTCAACAGAGAAACATGTAACTCGAACTCAACGGAACGAACCTCGATGTCCGGAGGGTCCACACTCAGCATTCCGTTCACAGGAGCCATGGCAGATCCGATTCCGGTGTGCTATTTCAGAAAATTGTCACAAAGCAGCTGTTCAAGCTCTCCTCTAGTGTGAGAGAGATTCTCGATGGAGAAGCAAAACGCTGTAGAGGTCGACAGAAAGGTTATCGAATGCCTGTTGGAGCTGACAGTCGCTCGTAGTACGCACGATTTCTCCGACGACAGCCGCTGCAGTATTGTATTGGAGAGGAGACTGTGGTGAGAGGAGTCGTAGACACTAAGCAGAAAGAGTTGTTCCTCAACTGCCTAAATAACTACATGGAAGCGATCTAGCTCCACTGAGCTTCTGTTAGGCGGGCTCGGAAAATTCCGTCGACAAATAACACTTCTGTTTCAACGTTCCAACCTCACCTCGGAACCGGCCTCTGTTTCAAGAGTTCATAAACCCATTCTTGCTCCAAACGCCGGCGAGATGCGCAAATAGACCGGTTGAAAGACTCGTCGAGAATATGAGTTCGACTCGGTTCCTGCGCATGGCTTACTCCAATTTCGTTGAAGCATAGAGACTCTTTCTTCGCTATCGCGGGTCAGAACTTTGAAGGGAGATATCAATGACAACGTGAGCGGAAAGATAGTCTCAAACGAACGGGTTGAACGAAATGATATCAAGCTAAACACGCTTCTCGCGGTTGTACATGGCCCTCGTCACGTACACCGTCTCCGTCACCGCTTAATGTCCTCGCTTATGCGGTTTATTAGGTCGGATTCGAACGCTCCGACTGCAGAGAATCTGGCATGGATTTCATTTATGGAAATCGCTCGAGCAACCTGAAACTTCTATGTCTATTATTGGCGTAGAAGTCGTCTTTGAATAACCAAGCCAGTAGTGTTCCTTGCCATAGAAAAAACGGGAACGACTCGACTACTGCTTTTATATCGGCTTTTGAAGGAGAACACGGGATAGCCTCCTTCTTGTAGAATCGTCAAGTTTATTAACCTCCAACCAATCGAATTGAAAACTGATCTTTAGTGATAAGCGATGGTGAGAACATCGGGCCCTGATGAGGCTTTGATACTTCCCTCATGGAACCGAGCTTATGCGTCGCAGAAAAATGGAAGCAGCAGATACCTCTGATGGCTAGAATTGGCGACAGATGCAATCTGTACAAACTCGGTCGCCGATGACTCAGAACCCTTTGACGCTGTGCGCAGATGCAAATTCGTGAGTTAGCTGGGAGGTCGAACCTTTCAAAGGGGCTGTGCAGGGCTTCTCAGTTTATGAGCTACGGCCTCTGATGACGTCACGATGATGTGTGAATGAGTGAAGTGAAAGTTCCTTCTGGGGATTTGTGAGATTCCCTGGAGATCGGTGGGGTTTCCTGATGAGAGATGAGCTGATCGAGATTATTCAGGCGCGCACATGAAAAGCGTTGATGAACTCGGGAGCTCTGGATATCACGTGTTCGAATTCGGCTTGGGAAAGGTGTCCGTCACTGTCGATGTCGCCTTCGTCGAGAACTTTCGAGACGACAACTTCGAGTTCTTCCGCTGTGAGTTGGTTCTGTGTGAGAACAGCAGCAGCCATTGCGATGTCCTCGGGACCCAATTTTCCATCGTCGTCGTAATCATAGATGGCGAAAGCGAACTTCGCCTTCAGTTCACGGGGGGCTCCTTCACTCAGCACTGACATCATGTAGAGGAAGTCCTCGAAACAAAGGTCGCCCGTGCCGTCATCCGAGAAAACGCGCAACAGTCTTTCTTTGAAGGGGTTTTCTCGGAATTCACTCATTTTCAGGAACTTTTCTTTCGGGACTTTAACTCCTCTCGCTTCGTCATTGAGCATTGTTTTCGGAACGAGTTGAGGGTCGAGATCACGGAACTTCTTGTGGAGCATGAGGATTTCCTTCCTTGTGAAGAATGTGCTGTCCTGGAGGTCTTCGAGCTGTTCCTCACTGAATGTGCTCACTTTGTTCCCCATAGCGAACGCACTGCCGCACCTCACGCCTCCGTCCATCTTCAAGTGCGCGGATCTTGTCTCATCCTCTCTCGCGGAAGCCGGAGTGACCTCCGTAATACGTCCTTGCAGGGAAGGAGAATTGGGGTCAGGAAAGGGTCCCTCACGGGCGTGAGGGTTCGTGATCGGGCATCGCCTGGTGGGTCAAGAATTCCGACGGATTCTCACAACGGAGCGGTTTAGCACTCGTAAGGAGAATAGTGAACCGTGATTCATCGAGAATACGTTCAAGACGACCTAAACAAAACTCTACCGAACAACCTGAAGAATATTCAGAAGTGCTTTGGGAAAGAGAAACGATCCGAGCTGTGACTGTTCAAGTATCGGAACCCTCGAGGGTGGAGTGAGTTTGCACTGATCTCGATACCACTCTCTTTTCCCCAGCCTCCCGGTTACATCAGACAGGTCGGCCAAACTGGGCAAAACAAAACAATCATTCAAATTAGATTCCGGTCGGTGACCTCGTGCCTCCGATAGTAGGCAGGTTTCGCACTCACATATATTGACGGAGATTAAATTGCCATCACACGACCTGAATCATCGACGTTTCAGAGTTCAGTCGAACTCAGTTGTACAGAACTCCTTCCCGGAAGTGACCAGCGATATCGAATCCAAAAGCGACGATCGACATCGGAGCGTTCTGAGCCGTGGAACACTTCGACACCACAACATAAGAGACCTGATTCAATGAAAGAGACTGAATAAAATGTCGGCTGAGCTTAAGGAGCGGTCATTGAGTGGTGTTCCCTCGCGATTCCAACTGGCAGGTACTCAGTTCGTTAGCCTCATGCCCACCTTATGTTTAACGATATCCACGGCCTGAACCTGTCGAAACCTATATTTGCAGCGGAGGACTCAATCAAGTATACTCATTTTTTCAAAGAATGGCGACACCACATCTAACAGCCATCTGGTTAGAATCTCGAGGGAGCACGGCGGGATGCCCCTGGCCAGTGGAGCTGAGGCATATCGTACTGGAGTTCTTCCGAAAAAATAATCTGATGAAAACGCTTATAAGAAAGCCATGGTTTTCTCGTTTCATGGCCCGATACGGGAGATTATCGACGATCATTGATTGTTTTTCAAATGAAAACGTTTGAATATCCTCGGTGAACCCGCCAAATTATCCGCGATTATCGAAGCTGTTGCCCCGAGAAAGATGCGTGTCAGTAATAGTTTGAGCTCACTTCCGTGTCCGTGAAAACGCGTTGCGGTCACGCGAAAATCTAGGAACCTAGATGAGGTCTCTCTGACTCGTCCTCACTAAGCTCCTCGACAACAGGGGCACGGCAGCGTTGGAACATTGGCGCTTTGCAAGGCCAGAGTGATCAGAAGAGATCAATTGAACCCTTCCCCTTCCTCCAACTGGTTCCAACCGGGCAGACTGTAGAAATCCTGCCAACTCATAGCCAGTCGTTTGACGGAGAAATGCAGATGCTCATGAATTCCCCCGAGATCTCAACTTTGTGAGATCTCTGACTCCGAAGTTCACTAGATCCTGGCTCAGTGAGATTTCCACTCCGATTCTGATACAACTTTTCTGTAATTCTTCCAGAGGGTTCACACAGATTCAGTGGAAGTCCACAGCGCAGAGGTTCCTGAAACGAGGCGTCGTCGTCGTCGAGTTTTCGTCTCACCAAAACTCTACTATGGCTGTCCTCGCCATGCGCGTCTTCAAAGCTCGATCTCGATGACGCTGAAATTCTGCTATTGAGGGGTTTCCACCGGAAAATTTCCAGAATATCCAGTTTCCGATCAGAAATTTCGACTAAATGGGTTAAGAAATGGGAAGTCGTTTGATGTTGGGGTCTTCTCATTGTACCGGTATTCTGAAGACTTGGAATGGCTCTTTTATCCCTCGAGTGTTTCCAGTGTTTCTATGATCGCATCGACCAGATTCCAACGCATGGAACATCACCTTCGGTTTGGGTGGTGTCGTGATTCGAGTGAGCCGTAATTGGAATTTCCGAGAGCGCAAGTTTGATGTAGTGATAAAACTTGGAGCTGTCAGGATGCTGCCGTACTGCTGACTTATTATAAAATATTGATGACGATTCTTTTGATTGTTACTTTTGTCATTGTTTTCCTTGCGGTCGCCTTCATTGTTGTTCTTGCTCCCCAACGAGATGACGACCGAATGCGTTATCGATACGAACTGTTGTTGTTATCCTTGTGCCATCCGCTTGACGGACGGACGGACTGGCTGCTTGCCAACCCACAACTCGTCACGAAAATCCAACGGCAAGCTCGACGACTATCCGGTGTAACAGTCGCAACGTCGACGACCACTGCTGCTGCTACTGCCGATGCTGTTGTATCGTATTTGTCGTCGAGCTCAACGGGTGCTGTTCTCTTCTCGACAGCCTAGCAGCTAGACGTTCGCCATCCTCGCCGCGCACCGCAAACGCCATAGTAACCGCACGGCTCTCGAAAATTACCACATGCAACCGAAACTATCCTCTACTCTAACGGTTAGAAAAGTAGAGTTAGAGGTTCTTTCTCGCGGCGCGGCGTTCGCAGAGCTACCTAAGCTTCCAATTATTGTCGACGAAGGCTCTACGCACGCTCGCTGTAGTGTCTGATGACGATGGTTAGGGCTGTGAGTTTTTCGCGGCAGAAATCGCTGAATATCACGGCCCCAATTGTACTACTATAGAGAATCGCCCAGAAAATTCCGCTTTTATCGCGGCCGCAATGGAGGTCGCGAATTCCCACCCGGGCACCCGGATGCCGCGATCTTTGGCGAATTCGATGAAAAAAATTATTTGGCCTCTATTTTTTTTATATTTCAATTTTTTACCCTCTGGTATCGTCTTATATAAACCATCTGCGAGCCTATCTGTTCTCATCATCTAATCACGACTCTATGGATATTTTTCGCAGCCTTTGAATCAGCGCGACTGTTATGGGAAGCGCTCCTGATGGCGATGTACACCGATATCATGCACGTCTCTCTCGAAGCTGCGAGCGGAAGCTGATCGGGGCGCGCCCCACTGACTCATTGCAAGATAAACGTTCAATATCCATTTATACATATAATCTATATATGTAAACGTCAATGCAGAATTGTGTTATAACCGTCGAGGAAAACCGCTCGTTTATTTGAAAGTGATTTTCGGCAGGAAGAACATGATTTTCCTTTCTACATGTCTTGGTCGTGAAAGGAATCCAAAATTCGAGCTGCCGCGAAATTCATGGCGGGAAAAGACCGCAACTTAGCCTCGAATTTCGAGCTGTAATACCGCAACCGATTCCCAGCCCTAACGATGCTGATCGTGATGATGGTGCTGCTAGCCGACGGCTCTTCTTTGGTGTATGCCGCATGGCGCCTTGTCTATACTGACTGAGTGAGATACTCGCCAGACCTCCAGCAATCCGATGCAGCTCGCAGACCTCACGCATAAGAGTTTCCCAATGTGATTTTTAGTTCGTCTGAAATCGGGATCCACTGATTGCGGGAACCTCTACGAGGGTGTGCAGTGGCGCAGCGAGCTTTTTTACCTAGACCTGATAAACACTTTCTCTCTCCCTCTCGATCGATCTTCCGTTCCCCTTAAACGCATGCTACTTATCGGGTTATACCGTCAAATCAACGATATCCCACAATGAGCTCCGCTCGCAGGAACGTCTTGATGCTGCATTTGCCATCCTTACCATGGGTTCAAGGAAGGGGCGAAAGGACTCGCTTCACGCAGACTTCCTTCGAGAACCTCCATGTAACTTTTCCTTCCAAAACAAAATCGTAGCAAGCCACAGCTGCTTTTCACCGAAGCGGTAGAAATGGAAAATGCGTACCCGGACGTGCTCGGACGAGCGTCGGGCACAGCGCACCTCTTGAATTCGGATAAAAGAAGGGGCCAAGGGGGCCCAAGATTTTCGCAAGGCCACAGAACTATATTATACAAGTTAAAGTTCATCATCATCCTCCGTTATGCCCCCCCCCCCCTCCAAGATGGTGCAAGATTGGTCTCGCCCGCTCCCCCTTCAAGATAAGATCCTGGATACGCGCGTGCCCGGACGTGAAGGTCTGGTGCGAGCGCTAATTCGGGGACTCACCTACTTCACGACGCAGGTGCTTACCGGTCATGGAGATTTCCAGACATATCTGGTCAGCATAGGGAAGGCGCCCCCGGAGTGTCTTCCGCGACTCGGGCGAACCGGACGACGATCCTAAACAGATGGCGCCCGACTGCCAGACCTCCGCTGACGAGAGAGGAAACCTCACGGCAACCAGCATTCCGGCCATGGTGAAAGAGATGCTAGAGAAAGACAAGAAGTTTTTTGCAGGTACTCCGGAACCTGTCAAGACCTCGTCTGATGAAAATTGCGCAACTCACAAAGGCGAGCCCTTGTTTTTTTTTGTGGCACCTACTCTGAGATAACGTGTCAATATTGTCACCTGTCGACACACAATGAGCACGCGCCGCAAACTTACGACTGAAAATCAAGATCACGGAGCGGGTCAACCAGAGTAAGTCCTGGCATGACTACGACGACTTCCTGCAGGAAAACCTACGAGTGTTCTGAATCAGATCAATAACCAAGCGGACAGTTACATACGCGCCACCCGAAATAGAGAGCAGCACCGCACCCACGCGATAGCCGAGTGGTTTGAGCGGTGCAAAACGTCATGTGCAGATTCGCGTGGCCATGTTGGCTCGTGGTACTACATTCACGAGCGGCAGGTCGTTGGTTCGAATTCGCTTCTGGCGAGAAAAGCATCTCTTCTTGCCAGAAGGTCGACTTCTTGAGAGACGGTTCTTATGGTTCCCATCTTTGTCTTGTGGATAAAGCCGGGAAGAGAAGAGATGATGCGAAGAATGTGGATGCGTCTTCTGATCGAGAACAGATAAAGTGACACTACAGGAATATCGATGTCGTAGGCCATACTAACTGTCTATTCGACCTGGCAGAAACTTCACGGCCGAGACCGGAGCAAGCAAGAGTAGGGTCACATGGTGGTTGGTGAAACAGTGCTTATTGTATAGTACGAGCCCGCTTTTGTAGCAAAAGCAGGCAGGGTTTAGTTGCGGGATTCTACGCTTCCACAGAGGATGCTACCTAGTGAAATCTTGTTGCACTCCGCACCTAGAGCGGGATTGTAGAGAAGCCTTCTCTACTTAGTAGCAGCATAGGCTCTGTTCGAAGTCTCCAGAATCTTTTTATGAAGACTCGATCTAGTGCTCGCAAATCGAGTCGCAACACGAACAACTCTGTTTGAAGCTGGAATCAGATGGTGGCATTTCAAACTCTCTTCGAACAACAGGATGCGCGATTGCGGCAGTACCCCGAGATGAAAGGAGCATGCTTGGTCACGAAGATGCTGATCAAGAAAAGGGGTTCCATTTCTCCCGATAACATCGAAGGTATCGTCTTCCCTGGAACGTGGCCACTTCGATCGAGCTTTCCTCGATAACTAAGACGCCTGAGGCAGGGGAACATTATGAGCAAAGATCATCATCAGCATTACAAATCTCAAGGTAGCATGTCTCGAGATTTGATTCTTGATGTCGGGAGACTCTTGGGTAAACTTCGCCCTATTTCGATCTATGGCGACAGGATTTCCGTGTCGTTCCTTCATGATGAGGAGATCGGCTTCTATCTAAAGCCGCACCCGATGCCTACTCAGTATTGCACCAGGGAATGATTTTCGGTCACCTTCCGTGCCCCGTTACTCCTGTACCTCAGAAGCGTATACTGAAGAAAGCGTTCCCTCCGTACCGCCAGGAACGGCGTTCCTCCATACCTCCGTTCCTGAGAATTGCATGTCATATCTAGCACGGTGTAGGCAATGGGGTAGGATTCAAAATGGCGGCACTCCGCTATTTCGGCTGTTCGGCTATAAACACGACTGTATAGTAGTAGGTCTGGGTAGTCCGCGTCCTAACTGACTCGCTCTACGTTCTCAACTATCAACTGAGTTTACTGACTCAATTTTGAGCGTTCTTAACCTAACCATTCTCAACCCATGCGCTAGCTTTAAGCTTCGCGCTGAAACGGCGGCAGTTCGCCATTTTGAATCCTATCCTATTGCCGTGTCCCGGCTGGCGCGAGCGCTTGTTTGACGAGAAGGAAAATCAGTGGTTTCGGTTTCTAACGTAAACAAATACATCTAGCTGCTAGCCCACAGCAGCAGCCAGGCAGGCCTAGCAGCAAGCGTAATCAACGATCGACTGGCTCCGTACTTGCTCGATTGATTGACTGATTGAGTGACGGGCTGAGTGAATTTCCTTCATAAACGGTCTACATGCAGACGTGCGAATGTACGGACGAGAGAACTAAACGACGTACAGCCAATCGCTGTTGCTCTTGTGATAGTGGTGAAGTGTTGTGTTGTTACTGCTGCCCCTACATCTACTCCTGGAGGTGAAACTCCTGCTACAACTGCTGGTAGCCCGCTGGACTTACGGAACGACAAACAGATCGAAGATCCGATTCTTTGATTGACCGACTGGTGGGATCAGCTACCGGCTGAGTGGCAGAAAGGCTTAATGAATAACTCGCTGACTCGCTCGCTCGATCGTTTGCTCACTGACTAGTTCGTAATCTTCATTATTGTGTGAGATCTTGGTGTACCGAGTTGAACTTCTCGGCCGTCGCCCTTATCGTCCTTTATCATCCTATCCGTCCGACACGCTCCTTAACTTCGAAAAGGATGGTGAATAACTCGACGTGAGAAGTATTGTAACACTTTGAGAGGAGAACTGTGACTGCTGCGGTAGACGGAAGAGAAATCGTTAATCGTCACACTGCTAACATCACCGCCACTACCGCTGCCGCCGTCATCATCATCATCACAATCATCATTGTCGTCTTTGACCGAATGCCGTGGCTAGTGCAGGGACCGTTATTACGACTTCTTTCGTCGTATTTCTGTTTTTCCGCTGCGTTTTCTGATTAATTGATCCATCGGTTGGACAATCGTTCGTTGTAACGCTGTTGTCCTGCCGCTGTCGCCGCCCCCATCGCTGTTGTTGTTATCATCATCATCATCATCATTATTTCCATAATTCCCTTACGACTATATTCCTTCTGACACTGCTGAAAGTAAACTGGTGGCCGCTACTTTGGAACCACAAACAGGCTTCGATCAACTTGAGAACCTGGAGCACTTGGTTCGACATTTGTATCAGAGGGCCGTTGGTGTGCAGCTGGGAGGCGGAACGATGCAGCAGCAGGCCGGAGCCCTTTCGCCCATTTACCTTTGTCATGTCTGTCAACAATCGTTCCCAACTGAACGAGCTCTCAGTGCTCACTATCGTCAACACACTCAAGAGCTGATGCGTTGCACGCACTGCGGCGCCGGTTTTCATACGAGCAGTCATCTGACGGTGCACCTCCGAACACACACAGGAGAACGGCCGTTCCAATGTCAATATTGTGAAGCGCGCTTCATTAATTCAAGTCATCGAAAAATACACGAACGCATTCATACCGGCGAAAAACCCTACCAATGCAATATCTGTCCCATGCGATTCGTCAGTTCGTCGCATCTAAGAAGTCATCTCCGAACTCACACCAAAGAAAGGCCCTTCGGTTGTGCGATGTGTGACGCGCGATTTCTCAACTCAAGTCATCTCAAAGTACACCAGAGAACTCACACAGGTGAGAGGCCCTACTCATGTCAACGATGTGGGCAGAGTTTCGTAAGCACTTCTCATCTGCGTAGCCACGAGCGTACCCACACCGGTGACCGTCCATTCCGGTGCACCATCTGCATGGCATCATTCCTGTCGTCGAGCCATCTGCGAGACCACTATAAGGTCCACACGGGAGAGGGTCAACACGAATGTCCTACGTGTAGTGCGAAATTCCTGACGAAGTCTAGTCTTCGGAACCACGAAAAGGTCCACCGAAGACAAGACGACCCTCCTCTAAGCGTTGATAGTTCGTCGAATCACGAGTCTTCCTCATCGCATTCGCTGCTGCGTTTGGAGCCCGCAATAACTATTCATGAAAGCGAACCTCTGGCCCTGAGTCTCGGGGGTAGTTCGTCATTCAATTTGCTTCAGGCGACCGCTGCATCGACCTCATCCAACTCGACATCCAATGGCAACAGCAACAACAACAATAATAACAATAGTAGCAGCAGCAGTAGCAACAACAATAGCAACAACAAACATAAAACCATTGACCATATGTCTGCGTCTTCGAGTTCAAAGAACAGTAGAAACCCTTCTACGTCATAGCTACTAGCATGAACTCTAGTATGACACTCGTTCCAAATCCGCGATACCCAAACATCCATGACGGCATAGGTGGATGATGGACGAACGAGAACGAAGACCGGTTATTGTATTTAACTAAAACGATTGAAGATTCTATGTCTTGCATACTACAAATGCGTACATAAACAAATGGAAAGTGAACATTCACAGATACCGCAGTTTTGGATGCTGCGAACCGTAATGTTGAAGAAGGCGTCGATTTAGGTACAGGAGAAGTGGAAAAAATGTACGTTACATTCAGACAGAGACCTGTGATTGTATCTCTCTCTGTGGTATAATGATATAATGTGTATTTTTCTTCTCTTCCATCATAAGCCTGAAAAAAACCTACAACAAAAACAAACCTAGTAGTCTATTATAGTATTCCTGAGGGATCATCGAATACCACTGCATAGATGTGTACGCAGATAACTTAATTCATATAAGTAATCGAATATAAAACTTTGAGAGTGGTGAATCACCTAAAAAGAAAAAAATTATACTAAAATAAAAAATGAGACTGACTTCATAGTTGATCAGTTCCACAAAAGCTATCTTTTATCTTCAAGTGTATCTCCCATTTTCCGATTCCTTGAATCTCTTCACTCCGTGTCGAAGACAGATCCGAATCTGATGCCTCAGCGAACGCAGTCCGATTCGAAGAATCGGTTGTCGTCGGCTCACTGATTTTTCTTTCGATTTCCGCGTATTCTGTAGAAAAGGTTGAATCGCAACTGAAAACTAACAGCTCCGCAGGTTCCTCAGATATTCTTCGTTCTCGGATACGAAAGCGGAATCGGAACCTTTCTGAATCAAACATGAGTCCATGCTCCTTGACGGACTCATGTGACCACGCTCTCAGCGGCAAACAACGTTCGTGGTTTCTCGCCACGCAGCGCCATATTTGAGACTAAGTAGCACAAGCCCAAGGCGATGAAGGAGGCCACATAACTCAGCATTTTCAAAATTGATGCAGGGTAAGGTTCGACTCTCTGGAACTCTGCAAACAATCGCTTTAGAATCGTGAATCCACAATCCAGCTCTTGCGAAAGTGCAGCGATGATCAGAGAATATAACTTATCCGGTCATACATGTGAACGCATTCTCACCTAGTACGGAACGTCCCGAGGGCTTGATTGCTGCCTCTGGAAAGTCCCAAGGTGACTTCATAAAAAGTGCCGTTATTCCCAAATGGGCGTAAGTGAAATGGAGCGTGAGAGCGCAATTTTCCTTCTGGTCGAAGCAACACTCACTACCAAACGTCTTGATATAGAAGTTCATCTCGAGGTCAGCCATGCCCACTGGGATGCTTTCTTCAAAGTGAAACTTGATCGTAAATTGTTGCGATCTTGACCTATAGGCGCCGGACGACATCCTCCCGCAGATTTTCGCACTCAGCACGTTTTCGAAGGTCGAGTACACCTAAGGGTATACCCACACTGAGTCATACAGCGACACAACTGAAGGTTTCAAATCGCTTGGAGTCCGAACGAGAGGAAGAATCGAGGAGGAGTACTCGATATACAAGTCACGTACAGCTACAGTTCCCGTACAATTATATGGGTAGTTCGTGAAAACCTCCGGGATACAAGTGCAATCTCCCAGATTCACACTTGAGCCTAGAATCATGTCGAGGGTCAGCCACCGTCCTGTAGGGAGGGCCGTCACGACATACGTCTGACGTATCCTGCCTTTGACTCTATTGAATCGCATCGAGTCCTCTGGAGAAATTCGCAGTCGCACCATATGTCGGGCTGGAATCTCGATATGGGTGAGGACTCCTTCACGTTCTCTGAGAAGAGGAACTGTGAAAGGAGTGTGAGCGTGAGTCAGACAGCGGACATCTTCGTGGGCGAAATGTCTTGATAATTACGTGGACTCACGGATGACATCCTCATCTAAGAAGGAAACGCACGATGTGTCGATAAGGAGCTGGCTGAAAGTTAAAGTATGTATCAACAGAACTTCGATAGCGCTCATGGAGTCACCTTCGTTAACTTCGACCACCGAAGTGGTCCATTCTGCGAGCGCACATTCACGAATTATTCCATGAGTCGATATGACACCGTTCAGACTAATCAACGAGTAAAACGAAGCTGCGTCGCGTTGGAACAGATTCATTGATTGCCTAGGACGATGCCACTTTCCCGTTGTGGAGACACTGGGGCGAAGGAATTGACTAAATCATATGGAAATAGACGAGAGACTTCTAAGGTATCCGCAGCGTAATCCCCGAGTTCGGGCTGGGAATTCTCATTCGAAGGCGTTCTATCCCTGATGAAGGAGGAGTAAAATAGAGGAATAATCCTCCGAGTCTCTCTACTTCTCATACAATCGACATATATAAATCGAAAAAAGTTTCAGCTAATTGATCTCGCTGATCATTCGTAGAATTCAAACCGCAAATTTAATCGAATCCGCTCAATGGTTCTCAGAAGTAGTGATGTGTGTTCAGTGCGTTCTCGCTCAGGTAGGCCGCTCAAATACTCTGGTAGTACCCAGCGGAGACTCCATCGCATTTCAGTTGCTCAAGCTCGTCACTGGTCTTCGTTACGGATTCAGAATGGTGTTCGGTGGAACAAGATCAAAGAAGCCTCCAACAGATGCGATACAGCTAGTCCTTGAGCGTTACGAAGACATAAATTTGAGACTGGAAAAGCTGCAGGACAATTTTCGGAACGTACATACTGAGCTAGACCGTATACAAGTGAGTTCCATATCAATTTTTTTCCAGTCCTCATCGGATCTCAGTAATCCAATGAATTCGTTCGAGGTTGTAGTATCATGATTCGTTCCAGACTGCTTTCAACGAAAACTTCCACCGAGCGACTCCCAGAGGAATAAAGCGAGATATTGGAACGGAGCTGCCTAAAGATTTGCCCGGTGAGTTCTTGTGGGAAAGAACGGAGAGAACGATCGGGTGTAGATTGAGTTCTCTGTAGTGTGATGTCAGGGTTGAAAGAATTCCGAACAGTGAAAAGTCCTCACTATCACGATCGTTACAGATTCCGATTCCGAGAAAGATAAATCGTCTCTCAATCTCAAAAAGTAAGCTCCTCCGTCCCCTGCCACCATTCTTGAATCCTGAGCCGCTCTTATGTCATTTGCCATTCTTCTATTTCAGAAAGAAAACCTTTCTCAACAAAAAGCTTGAGGAGGAGCTGAGATTGATGAAAATGTCTAAGTCTGGGGGCGGTAACCGTGAAGATGCACAGAATAAATTCATTGGTTAGTGATCACTAAGTGGCAACTGGCGGTGATTTCGCGAATCTCAAAAGAATGGAATGTTTCGCAGTGTTTGCTGCATCCGGCTCGAGCAAAAACGGACGGCAACGAGACCCGGCTCCTTTCAAGGACTTTGGGAGCTCCCGTGAGTCTGCGGTGTATCGTGTTCTGCCGAGTTAAGCGGTACCGCAACACGGCAGCTCTCGAAGAGTAACTTGAATTGATGTCTGTTCTGTTTTCCCAAGGCAGACAGAGAAAATCGAGGAACGGCGAAGTCTCTACAGGGGGGGAAGTGCACGAAGGATTTCGGCTCTTGTACCGCGACCGCATCGCGCACTTCCTACATTAGTGACACTGAGCACGAAGATGTTGGGTCCTGATTTTCAAGTGCTCACGACACCTCGCAGAGTAGTTTTTACCGCAGGTCGGTTCTCTATAGTCGGGAGCGAACGAAAATTTTGTTCTTAAGTTAACGAATGTTAGCATATGATATCGTCTGCAGCGGATGAGATTGTGGGTCTGTTAATGAGCGGTCAAACACATAAATGACGTGAATTCCTTGGTTTCAGTTCCAAAGATTCACGGATTCTCCTGAGTTGGACATCGAGAAGCTTCACGGTCCCGACAAGTCTGACGCTTTGCTCTTCTTGTCTTTCGGACGTGGGGTTCGTATACAGTTTTTTGGTTCATTTATCACGGGTTTTCTTGAGCGGAGATCTTCTGCCGAGAGATTCAAGACTTCGGTTCTGAAAACAGATTTCTCTTCGCAGAGCGACCATCAGCTGTCGATGCCGTGGAGGCGCGGATACCTGACAGGAAGCGCTGCCGCTCAAAGCTGAAAATGCGTTAATAGTTCATTTTGTCACCGCGGGAAGAACCAATTCAGCGACAACAAATCATCAATCAAAAGATACGACCGTGCTATTGCGAGTACATCCCGTGGCCTCCGTTTGTCGATTATAAATCTGAAGTACACAACCCAACCATGCTAGTCGTCGATGTTGTTCAATGAATGAAGTAGCGATGCTCTGGGTAGTGAATTTATGGCTTATATGATCATCGCGAAAGAGCCTCGCGAGGTCATCAGAGAGAGGAATAGAGAGCAACCTCCGATGGAACCTCGAGCCAGGGTTCGAGTTCGATCCCGCGCTCGCGAGTCCGCGTGAACCACAGAACTGAAAGGGGGGCAGTTCAACACGAAGAAGAAAGCAATCATCAGAACACTATCACTCCAGAATGAGTAGTCCAACAGCGGATACCTCGTTCGTCTGCCGCCTTTCAAGCTCCTATCAATGATCAGCGCTGATTCCCGCACAAAAATGTCACTGATCGCTTCGAAATCACTCTGGATTTGTTTTTGGATGGTGCTCCTTTTTAGAATCACGGCAGCCCACGACCCTAATGCCCCCTCGCATGGTAAGTTTTGATGTTGTATCAAGCGATTATGTCCAAATTATGAGTTGGTAAAACGTTTTTACTCGAAACATTGTTTGAACAAGCATCATTTTTATCACAGAGCACCCGTCGACAAGTACATCTCTTCTGCCGTCATGGGTCAGCCCTTCGGGAATCTACCATGCGATTCTGTCGAGGCTCGGGTCTACCAGGTGTTCGTCCAGGGATGGATTCCAAGGAATTTGTGAACCAGTGGAAAAATGCACTTCGCACGCCGGAACATTCAGGAGCAGCCACGTCTGCGCTCGAGAGGGTCAAGTTTGTTGTTCAGGTGAGTAACACTAGCTAGCGGTGTCGACTAGATTGCAGAAAACGAATCAACTCGTTTCTGACTACAGCAGAAGCAGCAGACATCTACTATGTTTTCATTTCTATCTTCAGTAAGCCCCCCGAAACCGACCGCGACATGCGGTCGAGTCATTGACAAGTCCGGAACTCACTTCGTCAACTTCCCGAACGAGGACATCACGGAACTCTGCGGGATACTGGTACGCATTCCCCCATCCGTATGTCAAATGCGCTTGGATTTCTTAGCGTTCAAGATATCTCAACCCACAACAGACTTGGAAGATAAAGCTCGGTGCACCGATGACGTGTTTTCCTTGCACATGGGTTCTGGCTCGGTGGCTTACCCCAACATTTGCGGCGATAACGACAACCAACACTGTAGGTTATAAACTCCCCTTAAGTTCGATTCCAGCGCAGTGTTTTACAACAGTCGAATTCATACATATAATGTGGATGACCCCTCATGGCATTGCGATTCATTTCAGTGCTCATCGCGGTAAATGGATCTGAGCACGTCTACCTCAACATGAAACTGGCACCTTATCTCGTCGGGGTGAAAAGGTACTGGAACATCAAGGTCACGTTCCAGACGTGCGACTCTCTGGATCTTGGTGAGTGCGGTTCAAGCTGATGGGAGCTTTCAATGAGAATGCTGAGGAGGTTTATGTCTAACAGTGAGAACTTTTCACAGCGCCTGCTGGATGTCTCCAACAATACACCGCGAAAAACGGCGCCGTGCGTCCATTCAACTTCGGTCCATCCAATCAGCTCATCGAAGGCCTCAAATACCAAGTTTGTCTGATGCCGAAAACGAACTCATGTCAGATTCTCGTGAACAATCGGCTTCACAATATTCGAGGGCCCGTTTTCTTGAATTTTGTGTCGCAAGAATTCACCTCGGTCTCTATAGGCCCGCTGTACACACTCAGAAATGACACTGGTCAAATTACTTCCCCTGTAACTACCTGCCGGAAGCGTCTGGGGAAGTCTGTGCAGGCGAAGAAGTCTCCTGTTCCGACTGAACCCATGAAATATTCTGTCGAAGAAAGTTCGCCGGAGCTCCTCGAATGGCTGATCACTGGATCTGTGAAGAGTCTCGACTGGAATTACCTGAAGAACGTGGAGTTAATGGAGCCGAAAGACGATGGTTCTCCACCTGAAGGCGTTGAGCTGCGCGCTGACGGTTACGAGGCAGCGGTTTCTGCTGGCGATTTCGGTTTGGAAGGAAACCAGGGCGATGGCAGCTCTACTATATCAAGGGACGAAGCGGTGAGTATGACAGTCGACTCTATTTTCGACGTCAGGATCTCGAATGCAATTTCAATGACTAGGAGAAGCGAAAGCCAAGATCAACTGGGAGCTGGTCCAAGGGAGACTGAGAACTTCGCTCAATTCGTGTTGGAGGTACCCGTTGACGGAATCACTCCATCTTTACAAAAGGTTCTCGACAAAGATGATTACCTCACTGAATTGCTGCGAACCCATGACCACGATCATGATCATCATCATCATGAGGAAAACAACATGACCACAGTCGTACCAGAACATCCTGATCGAGCGTGGATTCAACAACTTCATGCACAACATACGCAAGCTGTCTTGGACAGGTTGAATGCACTCGCACAGAATCACTCCAGCTCCAGTCATCATGGGATTTCGGAACATAACGGAACTTCGGAGCACCACGGAAGTTTGTATCACCATGAAGGCTCGGAACATCATGGAAGTTTGGAACATCCCGCACATCCGGATCATCAGGTAACTCTGGAAGATCACGGAGCTCCTTGCCATCGAGGTTCGCATGCCCATGATGTTGCACACCCTCACCTTCCGCCTTGCGAAACAGAGGCAGAGGGAGTTTCGACTACTCCGGCTCCCATGAGTTCGACTCCTGTTCCTCCGGCAGAGGTTTTCGTATCTCCCGTTGAGGAAACGCAACTTGTTATCGATGATTCGGAGGATAACAAGGAGGATGACGATGGCCCCGATCCGTCGATGCCACCTCTCAGGGTCGAGCTCAACAAGCCCGAAGACAACAGTACGACCCCTGAGCCTGCGGATGAGTGCACCGGATTCAAACTCACGACAAACGTCACAGAAGAATGTCTCCAAGACGCTCATCCTGAGAAGTGCTACTTCGACAGCCTTCATTCTCACAGGAGCAGCATCCACGAGAACATAGCAAAGTGTAATTACAGTGCTTCTCAACTTCTAGCACATCAACACGAATTTGAGGAGCAGGCGCTCCAGCATTATCATGCGCTGACGATTGCAATCCATTCTCATCCGGTGCACCCGACCCATAAACCTCATACTTCAGAACACGTGCATCCGACGCATGAGCCCCATACAGGAGAATACGTGCACCCCACCCATTTACCCCACGTGCACCCAGGCCACACGTCCCATGGTGGACATCTGATACCGCACCCTGGACACAGTTCCGGTTCGATCAAGCCGAATGGAACCATGGGCTCAATGAACGAATATAAGAATCAAATGGTTGTACCCGTGGTGGTTTACATTCCGATCAAGTCTACTATCTACAATCAGTTCACTCATAAAAAAGTTTACCAGGTCAACGCGAACCTTACCCAACTCCTAGAAGAAAGCCTCAGGAACTCGAGCTCTAACCAATTTCTCATAGAAATCGGGAACCCAAGAGCAACGGGGGAGGAGCAGCCTGAAATCATGACGTTCAACAGCCAATTCGAGCTTCTGTACAGCTTCGAATCCTGCTAAAGTCGGAAGGCTTCCTAGACACCTCAGATATCCAACTTTTCACTGGAATAAATGATCCGGCCGGCAAGTCAGCTGTTTGTAAAGATAGCTTCAATCACATTTTCGAATCTTTTCAACTCTTCCGATCTTGATTCATGAGTTTCTTTCTTTTCAACTCGAAATCTCAGGGATGATGAGGAATCACTGAACTTCAGGCGCCTGACGTCCCATGATTTTGAACTCTGCGAATCCTTCTTTTGTTGGAATCGGCGCCCTTGGCATGGGTCCGGAAGTCCCGCGCTCTGTCAATAGGTGATGCTTGTTCTTGCTTCACGCCCTCACATCGCGAACCCTAGCCTGATGTAGCACCGAGGCGGCGCGGCGGCGGTGGCAGCATGGGCTCAACGACGACGTTTGGTTTTCTCGACTTCTTCCTCTAGGCGGCGGAACCCTCTCCGTTCAGTGGAGGGACCCTTTCAACTTGGCCTGGGCCCTGTCTGACCTACTGCTTTCCGGAGTGTCTAACTCTTGAAAGTATTGCTGCCTGGCTGTTGCCTGCTAGTTGGTCTGCCCATTTGCCTGTCTGTCTGCCTACCTACCCGACCGCCTGCCCGCCCGTCCGTCCAACCAGCCGACCAACCGACCGACCGTCCGCCCGCCCGCCCGCTGCCTTCCCGCTAGACTGGGTTAGCCGACTATCCCAGCAAAGTGACTGTCTCCTGCTGCTGTTGGCAAAAGTGCCTTCTTCTCCGGAGTGAGAATACCTTCAATTTTGTGAAGCTTTCCCATAGTGGGCTTTAACGTGGAGTGGTTTTCCTGTTCTCCCTGCAGTAGCAGCCGTAGAATGCCGTGGAGCGGTGGATGTCTCCAACGGCCCCGAAGAAGTCGATCACGTAAGTGTGCTTCCGGAAGCCCTCCGTACACGAGTTTGTTTCTGATGCTAGGGTACAAACACTTGAAGTTATCTTGAACGGAACTTTTTTATTGTGATGACGAGCTCAGCGTCACGTCACATGACGCGGAAAAGCAACCGTGGAACTCTTGACTCTATCAGAAGCCGTGGATTTTGTTTTTGATAGAGTCGAAGGTATCGCGCGATAAGAGGACAGCAGTCTCCAAAATGTCGCTTCGCACAGCACCAGTCTGATCTTCTCGAACCATGGGCGTAAAGAGAATGTTATTCTCTACGCAGTGACTCGGTATGTCCAGCAGAGCGTTTGTTGCGCTAGGCAGAGCAACTACCGACGACAAGAGCTTTTATTGCTCGAGCCGAAGACTTGGTAAAGCGGAGAGTGTTTTCCAGGATCTAATGGAGTTAGTATATGGGTAATGGAGTTGGTACTAGATGCTGTGGTGCATCTTTAAGAGACTCGTTCGATTTCTCTAGAGATCAGAGTCCGAACTCCGGCAACACCGCTCCTCCTCTCTGCTTTCCGATGCGAGCAGCGTCCGAACTCCCACGACACAAACGCAGTAACCGCGATTCTAGGGATCCATTAGTCACCTGAGTGCATGGACTCGGAATATCTTCTCGCGTTGAAGGTTTCTGATGAACTACGGCCTGAAAAGAGTCGATCTTAGAATTCTACTCGGGTTATTGACCATTTGTTTGAACCATTGGAGATGGAGCTCCGGTCAACACGTTCATTGAGAAGGAGGGCTATGTTGAGGAATTGGTAGGTTCGAAGCCGATAGTTCAGTCCAATCGCGACTATCGACTTCAGAATCAAATATTCCTCATTTTTCCACAATCAGATTCCGGAACTCTGTTGATGCTACGATCGAAGGCCGCCGACTTACATCGACTACAGCGAGTCATTTATTCAAAAGCAAGCTCGAATCGATTCCCAGAACATGAGAAGACGGTTGACACTTCCAACCAGATGGCCAATGAGCTTTCTGAAATCATCTGGGATCCATGCATTGCTCATCGGGCTTGATTCGATTGAGTCAGACTATGTGATTCACGACCGAGGGCGGCAATGGGAAACTTGGTTGCGGCATGTCGATCACCGAGCTACTGAAACCGAAAATAGAGTCATGTAGGAGCTCGAAGTGTCTTTGAGGTTTGAACAGACGACTGAACATTTGGAAAAAGATATCGAGAGTTTTATTGAATTTGGATGATACCCGGTAGTCTACCCTACAACATTATCACTTTGGCGTATGTGAGAGCCAAGCTGCTGGCAGCGCGGCTGTTTTTGGCGCCAAAACGCCCCTCTTCCCGTCGAGCCGGCCTATGCTTCAGCAACTACATCACACGCGTCTCTCACCCAGCACGGACAAGGGCTATGCTTGTTTTATCGCCTACAATTGCCGGCATGAAAGACGTCGTTAACTATCCGATATCCGAGCCAATCAACTCATGGGGAGAGTTCTCTAGAGAGAACTAGAGTTCTATCCAATCATGCTTTATAGCTCATCGTCGTTTTCGTGATAGCCTTCCAAATCGTTCTTCTGAATCTTATAGTTCACATTAATTCAAGAGGAGAAATATTTGGTGCCACGACGAACACTCGATGCTTCTCCCGAAATCCCGGGCCGTACACAATTTGATTCCATTTCAACTGAAGGTTGATCTTGCGAATAATCTTGTATTCTGAACTGGAGGTGCGGTTGTTGTACCGACATTTGCTTGCCGATTCATTCGATGCGGGTTCGCGAAGCGACCTCGAACCCGACCGGCTACGTACAATCTCTGCTGGCTTGGCTGTCCGTGATCTCAGTGAAACGCACGTTGACGGCGGGTAATGAGGCGTTTAGGGCGTCAGAATTTTTTTAATGTGACCAGTAGGGAAAAACAGCGCATTCCGAATATCACGATTCTGGTCGTCGAGCCGAGAAAACTGGCCTGTCTGCGGTCTCTCCTACTCACGGAGCGAGCATCGTCAGACGATAAAGCTCCACCTGTGTAACAATTTTCTCAAAGCAGAAATCGACGCCGCTTTCCATCAGCTCGCGACATATTCTGAAGTCTGGTCTCGAGTAATCTCAGAAGATTGCGGCGGTATTCGAATAAGAGGTGATTTCTCCTCGATACTGTTCCAAGTAGCCTCCGAAAAGCGCCCGATCAGAAACGTGTCGTACGCGTTCGTCTTGGGGCTTAGGCGTGAACAAAGAATATTTTTTGTCACGAAATCCGATCATCGAGATCTACATGGATCCTCGTTCAGCATGCCCTTACTCTCTTCCAAGTACTTTCCCTTTTCTATTTCTAGCTTCGTGTCCCTTACCACTACCCTCCGCCAAGGAGACTGGCTTTGCTGGTGGTGGCCACATGCGCGATCCCGGCGGCAAATCGACCGGGCCTCCTCGACGAGGTTGACTGGATGACAGTGAACAACAAGGAAAACTTCTCCCATGTTCTAACTAGCCGACCGTCTCTGGTGCGTACGTTCTTGCTGGTCAGTCATCGAATCGGCCGACCGTACACGCCCATTCGCAGCTGCGACCGACGCTGACACTCGTGCTGAAAGTGTACAGGAGTTCCGCGCGCTCGTTATCCGAGTAGACGCGATACATGGCTGCGCTGAGCCTGCAACGTAATTGACGTTTACGAGGCGCTCGACTCAAAGATCGCGCCAGTGTTCCATGAGACGTGTGGAGAGAGGATGGGTTTTCTGAAGAAAATTTTCCTCTCTAGAAAATCAAGCCCAGCTGTTCCCGCGCCGGCAGAGTTTGGTAAGCGAATTTTGAACTCGGCCTCTGTTTTCTTTTCACGACAGTTCGATTGAGAGATAACGTCCATTTTGGCTTTGGAGAAAGTGCCTGAGCTTTCTTTTTGAAAGAATCTTTCATTTCTCGAAGTTGTCCACTACCAGTACAGGGTGGAGACCCACGGTTTTCTCTTCATCGCTCCATTCGGTGCGGAAGTTTATCAGCTGACAGCTGTCCTAATGAAGACATATCTTGGGTCGACGGAAGCCGGGCGTCTCTGAAGCGCGCAGACATGCACAAAAATTGATCTCACCATCCACAGGGAGTTTTTTTAATCCACTCCAAGAAATATTTCCTTGGAAGAAGAACACCGCTCTTCATGGTTCTGCGCGTTTGAAAAAGCGTGGGAGACTCGCCGTACAATCAGCTTGTCCTCATCGTGATGCCCGTGTCGTAAACAAGCGACTTGAAAGAACGGAATGCGAACTGTCAGAAAGTTGACGCTTTCGCACACAATTCTCCTTTCGAGCATTTCCCCTTCTGTCACGAATGTCATGCTTTGATTCTAAATGTATTTTCAAAGTGTTTGAATCCAACCTATGTTCAGCCGAGGATTCAAGTCATTCATCGGTATCCTCGATCCACCGGAACTGTCGAGTTTCATTGTAGCCCAATGCGAAGCTTTTATAGAAAACCACGTCAGCGTTCTCAGAGAAAATCAATTTTTCATTGCCGTCTTTCGACATTTCCGTGTTCTGCGCGATGTGTCGCCTCGAGAGTAATATGTATTCCTGAGCATGGTATCTCTCAAAAGTGACTTTGTTTTTGAAACGGTCCAGCGCTCGAGTAAAGCACTCTTCGGCTGAGTTCAACAACCAAGCAAGGAACCGACAACTCCCACGGCACTTCTATCGGAAAAGTAAAAAATGTCTATTCGAGTCGATGTCGGCTTCTGACAGATTTTCCTTCTCGGCGTAATTCCGTGATCAGTTCATGACTGAATCTCGTGGTTTCGTGGATCCCTGAGTTCAGTCGTTGGTCGGGATCCGGGGAGAGTAATCGGAAGCTCTCGAATTACTGTTTCTGAACGATGTTCGGGGAAACCGTATATTACATCGTCAAGATAACAGACTCTGGACGTGCTTCGCGAATCTTCCCCGAGAAGAATGAGCGCTCAATTAAAGAGTTCAAGACGAAGCTCTTATAAGCTCGAAATAATTGTAGTCCTGGAAGACCGTCTCCTCGAGTCAGCGTCCTTTTCTCCCCTGAACATGAAATTACACGGGAGTTTTGGTTTGCATGACTCCTGAAAAAAGGAAACGTATTTCTTCGCTTCCGTGGACGGATCAGACCGAAACGGGAATCAGGTCAAGTTTTACTAAGAGATAGTTAGAGTTAGTTCCTGGATTCAGAGCCTAATTAGTGCAATTGGTACCCGCCGGCATTTATGCTCTTCCCTGTTCCAGCATACTTTGCCGCGCTTTTTCTGATACACGCCGGCTTGCTTGCTTACTTGCCACGGTTCAGGCGAACCGAATGCAGACGACACGAGTGACCGGATCAAAATAATAAACCGCTCTACCGCGCTGCTTGTCGCCGCTGTGACACTCATGGTAGCGGAAAACCCAAACGACCCAATCTTAATATAGGAGATCGCCGCATATGAGTCTGAGTAAGATCCGCTTCGGTGAGTGATGGGGGCAGCTGGGCTATGCCACACACCGAAACTGAGAAGATTCCGAGATGAGCGGGTCGAGAGGAACCTTTGTGACCTGAAAAGACTTTCAGATGTAGAGAAAACACTTGCCCACGAATGTCGTGAACAAATACTCAATAAGTTGCCTCTCAATATGTCCGAGGAGGAGAGATGGGACCGCGATTGTTCTCAGTCCCGCGGATCGCGGTTGCAAATGAGGTGAGATTCGAATGAGTGGCATACGAGCAGATCATCGCGAGAGCTTGGAAAGCACACAGGAGACGAGGCGGCAATGCGAAGCGGAGAGGACGCGAAAACGCCCACGAGAACTGTGCTAGCCATTACCGAAATGAATCGATTTCGCCAGTGAGTTTGTTTATTTGTCCTCTTGACCGTTCTCCGATTTGTCTTCACCACGGTGTCAACGCGGTTCGATGACCGCGTTCTCAAACCTCGGGTCAACAGAGAATATGTGTGAGGACACTGCGTTTTCTATTCCGTAAAGAGAGAGAGAGAGAGAGAGGAACTCCTCCGAGAAACTCTACTCGAAGGCTTGCTTGCCGACTGACTATTGGCGCGCATTTGGTTGCTTTCGTTTCTCGTTGGGCTCTCAGTTAGTCTTTCGACCGCCTGCGTGCCTGTCTGTCTCCCTGCCAGCCAGCCAGCCAGCCAGCCAGCCAGCCAACCAGCCCGCCCGCTCGCTCATGCGTCCGCTAACTCACTCACTCAGTCAGCTTGGTTTGGATCTAGCTACCATCTGCCGTTCAGTTTTTATGAGAAACTTCCATGCTCAGAAGGGAGGTTTGCGGAGCGAAATCCAAAAAACTGCAATGCAGATGTTCACCGCAAGGCAAACACGTTTTCCGGTGGCCAATCGCGGGTTCAACGATTAGATGAAAGTCCTAATTGGCGTTATCCTCTTTCACAAAAACTTCATTAGCGACATTTTCATCCTTGGCCATCTCTTATAGTGGAGCTGTCATCGATCCCTCATGGAAATGTAGGAGCACAATTTTCCCAAATCCGTATCGCACATGCGAGATGTCTCCCAATGACGCAATTGCCAAGAATTGCCTTCTTTTCGCGAATTCGTGAAGACCGCATTTCCTTTTTGGGGCGAATGGAGTGAGACTTTAGATACCGTCGACAAATGGGTCGAGACGGCGGATAGTTTCGTTGTACGAATTGCGGTGCTGCTGGCGACGTACTCCACCCCATACCATCACGTACCTGCGTTGTGGCGTGAAAGCGTTCGATATTAAAAATAGTATTCCACCATAAACCGACGACCCTAGTTGCTAGTTGAACTCGACGAGAGCCACGACAGACAACTTCAACATTCTGACATGCCGGTCTTCCACTGTCAGTCCGATCGCGATCTCGTAAACTCCATCGAATTACACACGTGAATCGATTCATTACTCCGTTCAGCATTCCGATGAAGTTCCAAAGAAGTTCGGAAAGTGTTTTTCCCACTATTTGGCAGAGTATTTTCCTCCTGAGCTGAATTTCCTTCTCTTTTGCAGATGATACCGGTGTGAGAAGAAACCGGGATTCGTCTCCTCCGTTCACGGCGCACTTTAAGGAAGATGTTACGAAAAAATCCGATGTTCCAGGTAGGACACGGTGCATTCTCGGTCGGATAACTTTTATTTCTGTCTCTCCTTTTCATGCTGTCTAATGAAAGAAACAGATCCATCTAGAATGTGGTGAAATCCTTTTTTTCGTACCTCTAAGAGAAGACAGGGCCTCTTTGAGAATCTCAGATCACGTTTTGCTTGTGAGCATGCCTAAGCGAAGCACATCCCACCCGTGTAAAACTTTTGTTCCGAAAGAACCGTTCCGCAAAGTATCGCATGGTTTCTCGAAGAAGTGCTTGATTCTGAATTAGGCATCCCTAGCTTACGATGCCGCAGACTCACTCGGCCGGGACGCGACCAAAATGAATTCATTTTTCAAACGAATAAACGCTCGAAACCGGAATGGAACACATCGAGAAGCTCTGTTCTCTTTCTAACATGCTTCTCGTTGTTTACGTTTGCACAGAAGATAAACGGGCTCACTCGGTCGTGGAGTTGCAGCGTTCGAACGAAGCAGAATCATGGGGAGTTGTTCTTCGAGGCGGAGGAATTTGTCCCCGAATCGCGCACCTCCATCCAGGCTCCCTGGCCCATCGTTCGGACATGCTTTCTCCCGGGGACGTGGTCACCAGCGTAAATGGCATTTCGACCCGAGGAATGCGCGCCGATGATGTCACGAGTCTCGTAGAGAGCGCCAAGTTCAAAGTGGTCCTGGACGTTGAATACGAAATTCCTCCGGCACGTAAGTAGATTTTCCCGGCGAATCTGTTCTGATTGTGACCGTCGCGTCGTGGTGAGAATGGATGTCGCTGTGTCTGTCCGGCAAGACGAAGCCTGATGAATTCAAACTAACTTCGTGTTTGCAACATTTGACATTAACAACTAAAGGAAGAAGCAACAATATAGGCCGGCCCTCAGGGTCCTTTGGCTCCATGGCTGTGGACTGAGGGACCTTCCGTTTTCTAGGCGCACCGAGGCCGGCTTTTGTCATATACAGAGTGTTGAATCCCAAGCCTGCGGTCGAGAACTCTTCTCCAGCTCCCGCTGAAAACCTATCTACTCCTGGTCCCATAGAAGTCGCCTAGAAGAAATCCTACCGCAACATCCACCATTCTTCCTGCAGCGGAACTTCCTCCGGCAGACAACAACCTTTAATAAGACTTGGCTTTTTTTGATCATCCTGTGATATATTAACGTGATTCAATAAACAGCCGCTGCTGCTATTCCTGTAACATGTTTGTCGATCGCCTGTTCGTCATGTTTGCAACTAACCAAATAAAAACAAGAATAACAAATCACCCGAGTGATGGTGTTCTGTGACAGGGTTCCTCTTGGAAATCCGACATGTTTTCGTGCTTCCAGAAGCTGGATATTTCTAAATATGTTACCCGCGCGGGTGAGAAGGGCCAACAGCCCTCGACGACGAGCTCCCTCAGCCAGTCAGTCGGACCCTTTCTCCTACTGAATCCGTCTATCATGTGATGTTTGTGCTAGCATGCTCTCGAAAGCACTCTATCCTTCGCGGCGTCCCTGCCGCGACGAAGGAAGCCGTCGCGCACATCCGACTTGGGGCGACGGATGATGCGGAAGCTGCGGCAGAAAGTATCGCTGCGCTTCCTCTACGCTGAACGACCACTCACTAATGATATCGAACATGAGAACGTATTTGAACACTGAGTGGCGCCATGTCGGGACGATGAATCATGCGAAACCACGAGAGGCGTTCGTAAATCATCATGGCGTGTCTGACTGAATCTGCCTGTGTGAGTGGAGGTGGTGGCAGCTCACTCATCAGACCAACGTTTTCCTCTTGCGTCCCCGAGTTAGCTCAGGAGGGAAAAAAGGGATTAAAAGATGACATGAACTTTTCGTATGCGAAATCTCGAACGTTCACTGACGCGAACCAGCGTACTCTATCTGGCTTCGAAACTTTCCTCAAACTTGGAGGAAAAAATTCATATATAGATGACGATCGATGAAATTGCGAGATGATTCTGCATGTAGTCTTGTTCGGGTCAGAGTTGCATGGGTAGTTTTAAATTGAACGTAGTGTTGTTTTTCCATCGTGAAAGCAGTAAGGACAGCCTGAATCCACCGTAAGCGATTATGAATGGCCAAACTAAGGTGTCCATCGTGCGTTTCACGCGTTTGCAGCGGTCAGCGTCATAGACGGCAGCCTATCAGTTTGCCCGAAAGTGATTCAGATCAAACTCGAAAAAGACATTCATGGCTCTCTCGGATTCTTGCTTCGCGGAGGCTCGTGCGTCGATAATCTCAAGTCTCGGCCGTTGACGATCGTTTTCGTAAGACCAGGAGGCCCCACTGACCGAGAGGGAACTATCAAGGTAGGAACGAGGGGAAAATTCTTTTCTCCCTTTTCCACGAAATGTATGGCTCCGTACCTTCCATCTGTTGCCCTGCCAATGAATCTTTCAAGATCTCGGTGACAGACGATTTGGAATTTCGCAGCCTGGTGATCGCCTCATCGCTGTGGACAACGTACATCTGACCGGGGCCACTCTCTACGAAGCGAAAACGGTTCTCAAACAGATCGAAAAGCAGGCTTTGCTCACAATCGAATACGACGTATCGGTCATGGATGCTGTTCGCAACGCGTCGGGTCCCGTCCTGGTTGAAATCGACCGCTCGCACACGGGGATCACTCGGTTGGGCGCCACGCTTACGCAACTAGATAACGCTGGCAGAGGTATTGTCATTGAGAGTATTCGCCAAGCGAGTATCGCTGAACGCTGCGGAGCCTTACACGTTGGGGACCAGCTTCTTGCAATCGACGGTGTTCGTTTGGATCTCGCATGCACGTCGGCAGCTGAAGCTCAAAGGATGCTCCAAGAGGGCACCGATAGCGTTCTCCGTCTCGAAATACTCCCGGCCGGTCAACTCCTCCGACAATACGCAGAACAACAACAAATTAAAACTTCTGGGAGCTACAATACCTTGTCGTCCATCGGAGGGCAAAGTACTTCGTCTTCCAATTACCCCCTTCCTCCTATTCCTCCTCATCATACGAACGTCACACCCAAGAGACAATACAGTCTCCGACGACATCATTCTGATCATCTACCCAGCGTATCTAGTTCAGGCCAGCGAAGACGGCCCAGTCACGATTCCTCAGGTGATAGGTGGGTAGAGTTTGGGGAAAGCCTTTCCTGATAGGTTCTAATTAATACACCTCGCGAATTCGACTTTGGATCATATACATATTTGTGAGGAAAACTCGAGTGTTGGTATTAAGTGAAAACTTCTTATCGTCCCAGCACCGTATTCGTTCCCCCGGGATACGAGCTCCATCGCTCTCGATCGCAACATGTTATAAGTCACGTGGAAGGTATTGAGATAACGTTGGCCACTGAACCCCAGAAGGGAGGATACGGACTCACTCTTCGGAGCAAGGATCGGGTTGCCTTCGTCGAATGCATCGTGCCAGGTGGAGCCGCTGACAGGTACAGAAGGCTCGGTTTTCTCTCACCACAATTTCCCTTAGACCACTCAAAGTTATACATCGGTTGCTCCGTCGACGCCAGATGTGTTCATTTTGAAAAATTGCACCAGAGAATTTATGAAGAAGGATTCCAGATCTGGCGTCATACAAGTCGGAGACCGTGTGCTCGCTATAAATCATCAGCGAGTCGAATCCCTTACCACGGACGATCTGAACCGCTTCCTCCTAAAGAGTCGACCAAGGGTAACGTTGCAAATTGAATTTGATGTCGCCGAGTCTGTGATCGCTTCAAGCGGGACGTTCACGGTGAAGCTGGAGAAGAGAGGACCCGGATTGGGAATCACAATAACGGGTGAGTAACCTTCTACGAGAGATTCGCTCCAAAAGCTCCCCTATTTCATCGGTTTACGTCATATCGAAATCTCGATTGGTTACAGCGCCTCGCGATAGGAGTGCTGGTGAACCTTTGATAATATCCGACGTTCGACGGGGAAGCATCGCTCACAGATCGGGAACCCTTCAAAGTGGCGATAATCTTCTTGCAATCGATCAGTTTCGCATGGAAAACGCTTCCATTGAGGAAGCCGCGAAAATTCTTCAAAACAGTCAGGGCGTCGTGCAGCTTCGGATCCGAAAAGATGAACACTTCAACGGTATGGGTACGCTCCAAGGTCACTTTTTACAGAATTTCATAGTATCGCATTTGAGTGATTTTCTTCCCCGAGAGATCCGTGATCTGTTCACTTGATTGCAGATTTTCCGGACGAAACTGATGCTGTCGTGTACACGGTGGAAGTTGCTCGGAACGGTGGACCATTAGGCATCACGATATCGGGAACCGAAGAACCTTACGATCCGATCATTATTTCTGGATTAACCAAAGGAGGCTTAGCTGAAAGGTGCTCATTCAATCGAAGAACTAGTTCTGCTCACTTGAAAAGACCAAAGTTCATGCCATCAGAATTGTGTTGCGATAATCAGAAGGTGAATTGTTATCAATAAAGCAAAATTCTCCATCAGAACCGGAGCTCTCCATGCCGGCGATCGAATCCTAGCCATCAGTGGAACCAGCTTGAAAGGCAAAACCCTGAACGATGCGATAATGCTCCTCCAGAACTCGGGGGATGTGGCCACACTCAAGCTCTCTAAGTGCAAATACGGGCGACTAGGTGAGACACGCTTTTCATCACTTCCTCTCGGATACTTCCACATTTGAAAAATAATTCTTGTGTCGATGGTTTCAAGTTTTGTTCTTTCCAGCCTACGACGACCTCGATAAGATGTCGACTCCTCTCCCTTCGGCTGCCTCGTCCATGTCGTTACGACCTCCACCATCGCAATCTCCCCGACTGGATCCCAAACTCCACGTTCAGCGACTCTACGCGGGGACCCCGATTCCTAGTGTGGATAGCGCGGTAGAGAGTTGGGACTCGTTGGCGAACTTGGAAACCCCGGCTTCCCCAACCAGTCCTCCACCAGCGAGTCCCGCTCCTATACCGGCAGCAGCACAACCTACTTCTGGTAGGTGTTTCTCGGAATAAGAAAAAATAGAAGAGTTTTTCTCGGATTTCAGAACATTTACATAACTGATGTGAGGATGATTTGTGGAAGACATGAGGTTATCGTTCTTAACAGATTTGGACCATTCTGAAGATGCCTGGAGCTCTATTCGGGAGTGGCAAGCTGGTCTACCACCTTCGTGTCAAGAGCTCGCAAAGTCGGCACCGAGTCGTTGGGATGCGATGGACTGGATAGATCGAAGGCCCAGCGGAGGAATGAAATCCCCACCGTCACCTTTGCCTCCGCTTCCACCCAAAGAGAGCAAAGAAACGTCGTCTTCGTTAAACAGTCTCCAACTTCTCGGCCAACAATCCTCACCAACGAAGCCGCCTTCGCGCTCTGGAAGCGCCGAGGGCATTCATCGAGGTGAGTTCCTCCAGTGAGAGAATCATGAACCGAAACGACTGAAGGTGTTCGCGGCCCATATATTTCTGATCGTTTGCGTCATATTCTCGTTTGCAGGAATCTCTCACTCAACAAACACGATTCCTTCGGACATCCCTGGGCCGTCTGGCTTCACCTATAATCCTCCGGCTTACACTCACAATCCCGGTGGACGTTCCGTGAACTCCGATGTAGACTCCTCTGATTGGACAAAAGTTCTCGAAGATCTCCAAACCTGTGGCCAATCCCGACTGCTTCGACAAATCGAGAGGAATCTTCAAATGGCGGAAAGCGAACTCGCAGGCGGGATGTCGCCATCCGGAGCTCAAGGCGGCATGTTGGGCATTCCGCTGGGATCACCGCACAACAAAAGTCCCTCGCCCGCTTCAAACTCAAACTCATCGAGGTTTGACGACCTTTTCGGATTTCAATCACAATTCCAAGAGGAGATCTCGTCCATCATCGACCTTGCGCCCTCTGGTGGGAGCAGTCAAGGGGGAACTTCATCCACAACACCGTCGTATCCAGAGCCACCCAGAAATTTGCCCGGTTTCGGATTGCAGGTGAGAGGCGCAGCTTGAGATCGTCTTGGTTTGAGGAAACTAAACCTCGGTTCCCAAACCTTTTCGACCTGTCGACCCTCTCCATTGGATTTCATTAGACTCCTCAGTCCTATGGATTCCGTAGACGCCCATGGACTCCCAAAGGTCGATATCGATGACGTCGGGAAGCACTGGACCGAACGACAAAACAGAACTCCTAAATGAAACTTCAATACTTGCAGGATATCCCGCCACCGATGCCAGTCCCGGTGGAGGTACATCGGGTGACACTGTTCAAGGACAAAGTATACGATGATTTCGGTTTCTCGATCTCAGACGGTCTCTTCGAAAGAGGCATATATGTGAATCGTATCCGACCCAAGGGCCCGGCTGACATGTGTGGCCTACTAAGACCTTTCGATCGCATTCTACAAGTGAGTTTTACGGGCTGCGAATACGAATGAGTCACTAACTCTCTTCAGCCTTGACTCAATCTCACCCCGGTCAACCGCAAGCAGTCGAGCTACGGATAGAGAGCAATAGAACATCTCTCGGTAAAACGATGCCGGAAAATAGTCATTCTTTCCGTTCTCCGCAAAAGTGCAATCGAGAACGTCATGGATGAGAATTCATCGTTTCTTCTGTTTTCCAGATCAACGATCATAAAACTCATAACATGGAATGTTGTACAGCAGTTCCCTTGGTTGCCGCCTCGGGCGATACGATCGAACTCATCGTGAGCAGACCAGCGTCTTACTGCCTGCCTTCGTCATATCCAGACTGGTCACAGGATCAACCTTGGCTTGAAGATGGAGCCAGCACTAGAAGTTCTGTGGTTATAACACAAACGCTCTGAGTGGATCGAGCGGAATCTTTGATATTTACGACATTACAAGTAACGAAACTGAATCGAAACCACTTGTCGTTCGAGGAACAAAAAAAGCATCGGAAACGGCGGAAATTCCCGAAACTGACATCATTGTACAGCTAGGCTTGTAAATAAATCGATTACATTTCTAAAGCAGGAAAACAGAGACTGACGATGTTCATTTGGATGACCCAGTACTGCGTTCCTCGACGTTTGTGTTGCATTGTCACCCGCATGGATAGACGTGATTGTAATCGGTCGCTCGGGGTAATTCGCTCGAGAAAGTTTCCAATCATTCAGAATGTATCAATTTCGTAGAACAAGCGGATTCTCGAGAAAAATTCCTCCCACAAACCTCTCGAGGAGCTGAACACAGTGCTAGTCAAACAGAATCCGACTCTGGTTAAAATTCTACCTCGACTCTTGTCGATGGTCATGATGAACGCCAGCTGAAGGGTGAATTGCCTCTGTTTGAGCCGGAAGGGCAATCTGTTGTCGCAGCAGTTATCGTTACGTTGCATCATCACGAGGTCAATTTTTTTGCTTTCGTAATGAATTCAAAGCCGAGGATATTGAGTCCCAACGTCACAATTCTCAAACGTCTTCCATTGCGAAAACTATTAGGGACGCCTAAACTAAGAAGCGTAACTTTCTATCATTCTGGTCCTCAGTATGCGAGGTTCTCTGTGCGTGAAGGTCTGATTACGAGGCGTTCTCTAAACGCCGAGTTTAGGGTCATTGCATTCCTTCCTGAGCCTCAAGCTTCAGTCCGCGAAATTTTGGTCGTGGATGCGGTCCGAGCGTCTTTCGATGGTGTGCTATTCGAATTGGTTGACCACTCAGATCGGGTCGGCATGAATCTTTCCTGAGATCTTCGCGAAGCCTACATAGATACTGCCGAGCGGATCATAAGAGGTTTTGCGGAAAGCCTTCAAAAGAAAATGGCAAATGCTTTTGCTCGTTTGTCCTCGACGAATCGCTTCACGATTGATCGAATCAGCACGATCTTTTTCGTGCTGGAGGGTAGGCCACCCCATATTACCTAAGTAACACAGATAGCGCACGGCAGTTTATGTTGGGTTTTGCAGAAATCCTGCGGATGAGTATAGAGCTTGCGTGAGTTTTTTTGTTTTCTTCAAATTAACTCACCCTCATGATAGATCGAATCGGCATGAATTTATTCCTGTCATACGATGACAGGTAACCCAGAAGAGCGTAAACTAGCGTACAGTAGCGCCAGACTATATGAGGTTCTGCAGAACTGGATGGGAATAGACCATGTGTTCGTTTGTTGTGATTTGAGTTCTCCACACAATTGATCGAATCGAGTTGAATTTTTTCCAGTTTTGGCTCTACACCCGGCTTAGCTCTCGAAGTACGTAGGACGCACAGGTAGTGGACAATTGACCAGATGGCCTCTGGTACCAGAAGGCCCGGGGGCCTGGTAGCAGATCTCCTTCGACATTTGCCTTACAGAATGGAAACCATGGAAACCATCTTTTGAGAAGTCGGCCTTTTGGTACCAGAAGAGATTCGAACCAACAACCTGCCGCTCGAGAAAACGTCAACGTTGCCATCTATCCAATGCTCCAAGAACTCTTTCGGCCGTTGAAGACGACTTCGGCTCTCGAATCTTTTGATTTCGTCGCCTCAAATGGAGACCGGAATGGACCTCAACGTGAGCGGATAGAAGACTCCAGCTCCGAAAAGTCATATCTCCGAAACTTTGCTTGTCTAAATCGGCAGCCATTATCTCTGAGTATGAAAAGTGAGCTTCAAAGATGCGTTATCTTAACTTTTTACTGGGCCATTCCCCGGGAAATTCAATCGAATCGTGTGAATCAGCATACTAAATGAGCGCCTCAATTTCGTAGCTGCTCTAGAAGGGATAAAATCCCATCCGAATCACGATGGAAGGAATACATCGCGCTTCAACGAACCGAGGCAGGCTGTTCCAGTCAATGGGGTCGATGAGGAACTCAAATTCCACTTTTGAAAAACGGCCGGACGCTAAGCGCGTATCCGAATGAGTGATATATCGAACTGACACGCTCAAGAGCAAGCTTCTCCTGAGATCTTGTTGATCCTAGTTCGAAGAAGCGTCGGAATGTTTGTGAGGTTTCAAATTTCGTGAACTTTGAATCCACGAGCGAGATCGCGACAGCGGCGGTCTTGAAAATAAATGCCGCAACCGACCTTATAGGGAATTGGTTCTGCATCAGGATGGCGGAGAGAAGTGAGATGGGTTCACCTTTTTTGATAGAAAGAAGGAGTTTACGAAAACGACGCGCAATTCGCACTGGAAAGCTTAACCAATAAACTACAAACTGAAAGAATGAATTAAACACTCGACGGCTTCCAGAAGGAATGAATCCCGTCCATTCCGATTCTTCATCCCATGTCTCCATCGAAAGGCTGTATCTTTCCAGCAACTTATGTTCAATGCAGACGTGCACACGGGCCATAAACCGTGCGTCAGTGGCTTCAAACCGGATCTCATTATTCATTCGGTTTCCGATCGGTCGGAGACGAGATTCCTCGTCTTGTGAACATATGTACATATTTTTTCTCGCTCGAACCTTATTTGGGACGAGATCGGAGACCTCCACTCCCCGGTGAGAGTGCCGAATCGAAGAGGCGCAATTTTATCCGTATTCACTGACTCACACAGACAATATTGAACAGAGAATTTTTCGCTTACGGTGTGGCTCTTCGTGGGGGCAATCAACTACTGCACGGTGGAATTTGAGTGAGCTCCTTGGTCCATGACGTCCAGAGTGGAGTTTATTCGGGCAGATCGAAAACTAAAAGTCACCAATGTTCTTGTCGTCTTCTCATGGAATAGAAGAACAGCATTTTCGCTGAAATGTAGCATAAGAAGAAAGGAAGTTTTTTGAAAGAAGGAGATATCACGAATCAGAGTTCTTTTCTGTGACAACGCAGCGTCACAGGGCTTGAAGCTGGTTGCAGCATGTTAGTGGATGAGGCCTTCATCTGATCGATGATCGCTTCCTCATTGAGAGAAACTATGACCTTATGAATTGAAAACTCGCTACAATGAAGAGCCACGTGCTAGTTTGCCAGATTGCAAACTTGTTGTTATCAACCATTCCGTCGATTCATAGGATCATTGAGACCACTAACAAGTAAGTTTAATAAATAAGTAAGTTTAATGGTCGACGAAATCCTTCCCATGAGACAATCGAATCTGTTGGAACTCCGCTGTCAGGAAGGCGATTGGTTTTCGGCGCATGCTCCAAGGGTTGGTTCTATGGATTGGAGTAACACGAGGAGTATTGGAGAGAATCCATTTTTGGCCAATTGAAACTACGCTGTTGAGGGTCTCAGGCATATCAGAAGAAACCATAAATCATGCTTAGAACGTTAAACGAATCCGAAGACATCGCGACGTACTCGGCATAATGCGTGACCAAATCAAGAGCTGGAAACTCGATAATATAACAGAGCTGAGGAAACAATGCTATGTAAGCAATCGACATTAAGAATGCCGGGATCATCGTCCACGAAGTCTAGACAGAAGAACACAGTCCTCTTATCGTTCCGGTGAACGCAACTCAAATCCGAAGTGAACGAGTAGAGTTGAGCGGAACGTGGCTCAGAATATCTGCCGAAATGCTATCTTCAAAACCTGCCGCGGGCTATCGAGGAGCAGACGACCTGTTGGCGCCTGTTTCGGGACGATCGCCTTGTGCTTCGTCCGAATCGAGCTCTGGAGCGCTGCATCACTCACACGGTGGTGTGGGCTCTAGCTCGGACTGCGTCACAACTTTATCTTGCTCGGCACGCAGCTCATCGCGTAGTAGCGCCAACTTCCAACCCCGCTCCCGCAGTGAGGTCCGTTTTCAAGAGCGTCACAGTGAAACCTCACTCACAAGGGCTTGGCGCTCGGGCAGGTTGGCGTCGGAGGTCGTCATGTGTATAGTCGGCTGCCAACGGCTTTCCGCGATACCTGACGTCAAAAGTTGCGAAATAACCGTATTTTCCGAGATAAATCGATATTCTGCTCGAAAAGAGGTCCAACCTTTTTCGTGCCGTCCGCTTATCAGTGCCACATGCTGAACTTTTCCTCCGCTATTCACCGCTGGTGGAGAAACTTTTTGTGGCATGTTCAACTCTTTTGTTAGTCGATGATATATAAAGGTTTCACACTGCAAATCAAGGGAATATCCACCGCTGGAAAAAGAGACATACTTGTTTGCCGGAGAATGGGTTCAGGTGGGGGAGGAACCGTACGGAACCGTGTGAAAGGAATCGCAGTTTCTACCGCACGAATAATGTGACAGTCTGAGCCGGAGTCTTTTTGAGGCTGATTACACTATAGCTTTGGGCGGCAGATTTCGCCTCAAAAAGGAGTGGAAAGTTATCAGTTATCATGGAAGGCTCATTAATTCATCTGGTGTCGTTTTCTGAGTTGTTCTTATCTGAAGCAAATAAGAGGCCCGATCTCGCTTAACGAACACCTCTACTCTGAGTTCTACATTAGAAGAATGATGACAGATCTCCAATATTTTCATCTATATTGGCTCAGCCTGTTGATCTGGCAATGTCCTCGAAATAGTCGATCAGATTAGAATGAGTGAGATCTACTGCTCGCTCCGCTCATTCGGGATACGGATGCGGCTTTCGTCTAACCTTGCACAACTGATGCCAGTGCTTCAAGAGAGACGTCTCATTCGCCTCGGTTATGTGAGCAGCTTCTTCGTCGGCGGAAACGATGCCGATCTAGTCGTCCCTTTTCGCAACTGCCGTAGCTCTCCGAGGCTCAAATCGCTGTAATCGTCAATGATCAGATCCTCATCCGCAGGCACAAAGCAGCAGGGTCCGCTTATCTTGAATTGGTTCGCGGCTTGGAAACATCGTCTGTTCCTGAGCGGGAAGCTCCTATTCGGAATCTTCTTCCGAAATAAGCCAGTTTCATCGCAAGTAAAGGCCTGGTCCGAAATGAAATCAGTTTCATCTACGATGACTTTGGATTAAGCGATGAATTGACTCACATAGCTACGGTTCGAGCTCGCGACTTCGTCATGTCCAGGAGCGCGATTTCAAAGTTCTCAAACCATCCACGACCGCCACGGAATACCTGGCTCGTTTCAGAAGCGTCTTCCGCTAAACCTCAAATGCAGCAGTCTTGCATAGATACAGATCATCTCTTGTGGAACATTCTCATCTGCCCATTGTTTCTCACTATCCATACCAAGAGCAGTTTCTCCACTGGCGCGAGTATCTGGCGTCGTTTCGGAGCTAGAGTTGTAGCCAGGGCCGGATTTACTATATAGACTAAGTAGGCTATAGCCTACGGCGGCAAATTTTCGATAGGCGGCGAAAATTTCCTTTTAGTATGTCAGGCAAGTGAATATTCAGCGAGCCGTGGCGGCAAAGGATTGCGCTCAAGATGTCCAACCAAAATCGCCGTTATCGCATACTTTGGAAAGAACTAAGTTTTGATTCTAGGTCACAGATCAACCCAAGTAAGGCGGCAAATTTTGGTTAGCCTATAGGCGGCAAAATCCTAAATCCGGCCCTGGTTGTAGCCCCTTTGGTGGTATCGGACGATTCGATCTTCTCTTCGCCCTTCGAAATCGTAGCCACTGTTGACTTGGGCATTCGGTGAGCAGCCGCTAAATCCCTCGAAAGCGTGCGTTTCCCATGCTCTTCGATGATTCTCTTCTGGAGTGTAATCGGGTGTCGAACTCTTTCAGGTATTTTCTCCTCCGGTGCACGAGATTCCATCTTGGATCACGAATTCATCTTACAATCTCTCGAAAGGGTTTTGAGGGCTGCACAAGGGGGAGCTTGGCTGCGACAAATACATGGTTCGAAATTCGAGTTAACAAGGACCATCAGCAACAAAAACTTCGAGGATTCCTCAATTCACACTAATTTACCAATGTCAAGAGAGACAAGTTGGAAAATGAAGAAATCTGGATACGTTGTCAGCAATTGGCGGATGCGTCCTAGAAAAAAGTTCGTCAACTGTGATCCCGTTCGTTAACCGAACTTAATTTTCACGGAGGATGTTCGTTGACCGGGCCTTCTTTAACCACCGATCTCCGTGATCCTTGTTGTGGAATATTCATTTATTCATGCCGACTGCCTCGGCCAATCTTTCTCTCGGCTTGTGTTTGGCATCGTTGTCATGCTGACAAAGCCACTCGGCGGCCATGTTCTCACCGGCATGCACCAACATGTTGTCACAATCAGAGAAATTTTTCTCGTATTCAAAACCACCCAAGATCCCTCTAATTGGAGGCGTGATACCTTCACTCGAGAACCATCAAACTGCCGCCCCTATGTTTCAAAGTTGTGACCCGGTATCGAATTCCGTTCCTCTGATTCTTCGGTCTTCGAACGTACTTCTACCGGACGAATGCAGATAGAGCTTACTTTTATCACTCCAAAGGACTTTTGACCGTTCCGAAGATCCCCGAAGTCACTCAGGAACAAGCCTCTGAGAGGAGCCAAAACCCCCCAGAGAGAACTTGACAACATACTATACTTTTGAGCCACACTTCCGCAGTTTATGCCCAGTCTTGTCCCGCTTCGCATTCGAAACCGAATTCGGTTCATGTCATCCAGTCGGCAGCAGTGGTCGGTAGGGAAAGCAAAAACTCTCTCATACTTTGTTTTCTCAGAATTCCCGAGATTGTCTTTGTCAAAATACTTCTGAGCACTACTTTCTACGCATGCAAACCGCAAAACTTTGAGATTCAAACTATGTGTTTCGCAGAGAAAGAACTTCTCGACGTTTTCGTCTGATACAAACCCCCGATGGCGACGTTCGAACTGATGGGAACTATAAACCCAAGCAAAATAAGTTGGTATTGATTCTTACACAGTTGAGATTGTGTTTCGATTGCGAATCTCCGTAACTGAAGCTTACCAGGCTGTCTCTTGTCTCCACGCGACATCGTTCCGGGATTCCAGAAACCTCCCTCGATTTGAAGCCCCCGCAGCCGAGGCATTCGAAATTTTTGAAGCCTCCTTCCAATAGTCGCCCTCCTCCAATACGAGCCGCCGGCTGACAGGTTTGAAATCCGAGACTCTTTTGGAGTATGTACGATATTTGAAATTATATCATTCCTAATCGATGGGATTGACCGTTCTTCTATCAGGTTGTCCGGAAAGTTTCTTTGATTTTCGCTTTTTTTTCCGAAAAAAAAAAGAGAAAATTTACAGGAGATCTTTAGTTCTTCCGTCTGCATCCGGAAGTTCGTCCATAAAGGAATCGATTAGAAGAAAAAGTTCTTGTCCATTCTTAGGAGCTTCACTCAGCGTCTCGAGTCCACCCTCTCTCAAGAACCTCTTTCTTGTTCAATGCTTAGGATAGGCGGCATTTCATGGCAGCTTTAGGCGCCAGAATCCTGAATCCGGTTCTGGCGATATAACAACGATACTACCTATTGTAGAGGGTGGTCGGCAAGATAGCTTGCGACTTCTCTCTTGTCGCGATGCAATCCCTGTTGCTGTTATTAGCTCGCCCAGGATTCCTTGGTCCGCTGCCGTTCTCGAGCGTGGGTTGCAGTTTTTCATGCTTAATAGAAGTTCATGGCGAAATCAGCTCAATGAACAAGTCACACCCAACGCGAACTATAGGACCTCTGGCAAAAGTCCCGAACTCTCGTATCGAGAGCCAGGGGCGATATTCGAACGTTCACATCTCATGATGTGACCGTGATAAGGATGTCGATACTGCATCTCCACGGAATTCAACCACTTTTTACGAGATTGTTCAGAGCTGAATGCGATATTTCTCGATTCTCTACGACTCGGCGCTTCCGCATTCAAGTTCTTCTGAGTCATCCATGATGATAGCGCCAAGGAACACTCGATTTCGTGCACACTCTCTAGGGTAATTTCCAAAACACGATGACCCCATTGCGTCAGCCACCCCCGGATAGCTCACTAATTTTCGAAACTGATTACATTGTGCGCACGATCCCGTCTTCCACCTCATAGCGAAGATGAAATGGGCTCATCGTCGTTTTGGAATGAACTCTTCATATAGCATGGATCCTCTTTGTCAGCCAAGAGAATTCTCCTCTGGAGCCGGCGGCACAACGGAAACCGCCATGAGCCGCCTGTGATAGCGTACATGTTTCCTCATCTGACAAGCACAGCATGTCCTCGGAACGCTAGATAAGCATTCTGGATCTGAGGACGGCAGATTCCAAAGTCGATGGTCTTCATGAAGTTCATAAATGCCGGCTCCTATGAGCTGACGGCGGAATAGACGCTTTCGGACGATCGCGTCTGCGGGATCCACTACGGACTCGAGCGCTTCGGGAATTTCTTTAATTACAGGAGTTTTCTAAACTCGAACCATGTCCGACAATGTTACATTTCGATACTCTGGTCTAGAATTATCATTGCATCCCATCAAATATACAGATTGATGAGGAATTTTCAGATGATTTCCATGGAATGTTCAACGGCTCAAGTGACGCCATGCCGAGTCGACGCAGTCGCCCACAGGCCTGCCGGTATCGCTAAGCCTGAAGAGTTTTTTCCGAATTTCTCGGTAACCAGGGCTCGGATTTCGATGAAACTTCGTGTAACACTTAAACGATTTCTTCGGAGATGATTGCTTATAAAATTTATGTCAAAAAAGTTGTTTGAATCGATCTAATTTGTACTTTCTTTTGGCCTATGGTATTCTAGCACAGCCGCCAAACGAGTGCACCAGCCCCCGGAAAATAAAAGATAGCTCGAACACAACTGAACCGAATCAAACACGGTCAACTGTGGAACGTGCGCTGATAAATTCCGCATCCGCTGGTGCGGCATTCATCTGGAAATTCTGCCATAGGATCGATGAATTCAGCAATAAATATCAAAGTTTCTTGCCGAACCTCGTGCTCTTCAAAGATTCTCGGCTGCTCCAGACCTAACGGGTCATTCGATCGATTCGATTTTTTTTTTCCGTGGTAATTCAATCCTCGCTTCGTCGCTACTAAGTATCAGTTTGCCCGTGTTTCCGTCAAGATACTCAGAAAATTTGGTTGAAAGACGATCGGAGACACAAACTAGAGCCGACGACCGCGCCAGTGAGCGGTGGCGCTTCTGTCTGGGCCCGGCACAGCACGCCGAGGTGCCTCGGTAACACTCACATCTGGCGCCAAACGAGTGGCCGGCTCAGTTCGCTCCTAGCAGTCAACAAGTTCACTTCGTGCTCGATAAGCGATTCGCTTTCCAAGTTTCTCTCAACATGTCTGAAGACGCTGCTCCCGCTCCGGCTGTCGCCACCCCCGAGAAGAAGGCCACCACCAAGAAGGCCGCCCCCAAGAAGCCTGCCGGACCCAAGGCCCCCAAGAAGCCTGCCAACCACCCCAAGTACAACGAGATGATTGCCAAGGCCATCACCACCCTGAAGGAGCGCAACGGTTCCTCCCGTCAGGCCATCCAGAAGTACATCGCCGCTAACTTCAACGTTGGCAAGGACGAGAAGGCCATCTCTGCCCACCTCCGATTGGCCCTCAAGCGTGGTGTCACTTCGGGAGCTCTCAAGCAAGTCAAGGGAACCGGTGCCTCTGGATCCTTCCGTGTTGCCGACAAGGCCGCTGCTGCCCCCAAGAAGGCCGCCAAGAAGCCCGCCGCAGCCAAGGCGAAGAAGCCCAAGGCCGCCAAGCCCGCCGGCGAGAAGAAGGCCAAGACCACCACCCCCAAGAAGAAGTCCGCTGAGAAGAAACCCAAGAAGGCTGCTAGCCCTAAGAAGCCCAAGGCTGCTGCCGTTGCCAAGCCCAAGAAGCCCGCTGCACCCAAGGTTAAGAAGCCCGCGGCTGCCAAGAAACCCGCTTCGGCTACCCCCAAGAAGGCCGCCAAGCCCAAGGTTGCCAAGAAGCCCGCGGCTGCGAAGAAGTCTGCCGCCAAGAAGTAAACTCTTCAACGTCTGTACTGTAATTTGAGAAGTTCTATCCGATGATCTCACCGTTCATCCATCCGATCATGCATCATTCATCCTCATCAGGGTCGGAGACCGCTCGTTGGAATCCGACCCAACTTCATCCTTATCCCAAAAACTTTCCTATCTGTACATATTTATTGTCGCCAGAGTTCAGAGTCATTGTATATATCATGATGAATGAAATGTATATATATTCGAGCATAAACGAAAACGGCTGCCGCGTTGCGCAGGCACGTTGAAGCAAAAATAAACTTTGAATATCATTTACATTAGAAAGCTTTGAATTTCTTGAGCACGCTTTGGGGGAACTTGCTATGCATGTCTAGTTGGAAACAGCCGAGCTTTCGTCGAGCGGGTGGATTTGGCGGGCTTTTGCGCGTCTCTCACAGGGGTTGCTCCAGTACCGAAACATACCCGCGAGCTATGCTACAAAAAAAGCTGACAGATTCCGATAACCGCTCGAAGAGCAGCTAAGTATTCATTTTCACGCATGCACTCTGTCAAAATGTTACGCAGAACTTGTCGATTTCTGTTTTCGAACTGATTTGTCTCAGCTTGTGGGCGATACCTGTTGGCGGTTGGCGCCAGGAGACACTACACCTCTTACCGGGTTCCGCTACCGAGCGAAGGTGAATACACTCACCATGGGAGAGGTCATCTGGGAGTATCCTTCTATGTTTGGTCGGAGCAGAGGCCGATCCTTCCAGCCTGCTTCTCTTTCCGTGTGGACGCTCCGCTTGCAGTGTTCTATTCTGTTTTATTGAACTGGAAGACAAGGGATCAATTGAAATCCCTGAACTGGCATGAGGAGAAATTCAATTTTGAGAAAGATTTTCAGCGGGCTCGATGTCATTCGCCACAGCTAAAGATGAGTGGATTAAGCCTTCGAATAAGCAAGCCGGCCCAGGGAACAGATCTTGTATCGACTGATCTACATAGATCTCATCCGGAGGTTTCCTGCGAGCATTTTTCCCATCCAGTGCTTCATTCCTATTTAATCCGGCAGCCAGAATTTCTCAGTGGATCTCGGAGGCCGTGGGATAGATCATTAGGAATTCATCGTCAAATCTGAGTCAAAAGCGAACACTGGGACGATTCCAGGAACGGCGCGAATGGAGAAATACTCGACGCGAGAACAATTCTATCACGAGCTGTCACGCGGTCCCCAAGATAGGTGTACTTGTGAAGCTTTCCGCGGCGCAATAGTCGAATGGAGTACATCGAAGCATTTTTCTGTGATCCACGGCCGTTTAATAACTCGCTTGGCTTGCAAGTTCTCCTCAGCCTCCTCCTGAGGCTGCGCGAAGGTGGCGATAACAAAAGAATAGATTGAAAATCGACGTCGACCATTCATTGAGTACGCGAAGTAACAAATATATGCAGTATATAGATGGATGATCCCTCGCGAACGTATTTCTTTTTCCAGAGTCCAGATTCTTTTATTCAGATCTAACAGCAGATCTAACTTTCGTGACATATTCACAACTCACGATCGATCTTTCTCGGGTGCTCTTGCCAAGAGTCTTTTTCGACAGAACGATCCTTTCATATATCCGACATCATGTCACACAATCTATTTTGTGACTCTTGACAATTATACCCATCTTTGCGCGGGCAACCCGAGGGCATTCTCTGAACAACCGTATCCTGGCACTTGCTTCGCTGTGGACCGTTCCGTTTCAATTCCCGGTTGGGAGCATTGATTTTCTGGGAGTCGATTCCCTGATGGCGCATTCATTGCGTACATGACTTTCGAAGTGTTCATATTTGGCTCCGAGCACGTGATGAATCAGCGCTCCAGGAAGCTGGGACATGAAAGAGTTCGACTCTTACTCTGGATTGTACTCCACCGACAAAAGCATCATATGATCGGTGTTGAGCATCACCAATGATTTGCCTAGTTGAGGAAACAGCGAGAAAATCGGCAGAGTGCTCTTTCTTGACAGCTGAAGTTATGGAAGAGCAAGTTGATCGTGTTTTGAAAGTGCTATTCTTCCATAGTCTCGGCTGTATACCGTTGTCAGAATGAACGACCATCGGCTCTGTGTTGGCATTTCTGGGCGTGGCATGGTAGCCTACGTTGATGACTGGTCAACTCTAGTTCGTCTTTGGAGGCTCTCGATAGCCTCGCTTGGTTCGTACAGAGCGGTCGGTGACCATTCAAAGCATTGTCGTGTCCTGGAACCGAATGGATCTTGTCGGAGTTTCGGTGTTCAGAAAGCACGGTAATGGATTCCATCGATTAAGATCATTCCGAATATCTTTGTCACACAATAATTCTATTCCCCTTCTTTGAAACTCGCTCACGGAAAAGTGATACTCGCTCGGCGAGCTTTCGTTCCTCTCCTCGAAACCATAATTCCTGTAGCAGTTTACCGATTCTTATCCGGAAGACGCTGAACGAAGCTGGATAGAGACGTGCCACTGTGCTCGACAGCTTGGTGGTCACCTTTTTGTCGCCCAGCTCCTTCCGAATGCAAATCGCATCCGGTTCCTTGGCCGATGTCGCTCATGACTTGGAATACTTTTCATGCCCTTGCAGTTCAAAGCCGTTCTTTCGATTCGGAGCCGTCTTCAGTGAAGCGCACACTCCGGCCTTCTGTCATCGTGTCCCGTCGGCCAAGAATGTTGTAAATGTTGTAATTCCCCCACGAATACTTTATCCGTGATCTCCTTGAGGACACCCCGCACTTCTGATTGTGAGTTATCATCGCCACCTCGTTCACGGCTCAGAAGACCTTCAGCATAGTTCGTGGGCTGTGGAAGGCGAATTGTTGTCAGAACAGACAACGAACGAACAGGCTGCAGTCTCAACGAATCATCCAACAAGGCAATGAGTTCTCAAGATGCGATGCCCACCTGTTATGCAATTCAGTGTCGAGATCAGTGCTGAAGGTTGCTGTCGCCACTGGACCGGATATTCTCGCTGACAGGGAAGATCATCTATCGAACCTCGTTCAGGAGGCTTTCCGTAGTATTTCAGTAGTATAAATCGACGTGAAGAGGGAGCTCGCGCAGTCGGTATGCTCGACACGAAAGCTCCACAACAGGTATCTTTGCTATATTAACGGTGAACAACATAACATCGAGTGCCCCGAGCACCCGCCGACTGTCGTCTGCACTTTGGGAGAGAGAACGAGCTGACAGTCAGAGTTGCGGGTTATTCCTCATGTCTTGCGCTTCTCTTCTTCCTGCACCTGGGAAAACATAGCGAAAAATACCGATTCTCTCAGACGCATCCACAGAACAAAGGCAGGCTGACGGAGGGTTCGGGAATGGAGTACCGAAAACACGAAACGTTTCTCCCCCTGAGTTTCCCCTTTGATGATAGGGAAATGCATATCCGTCAGACCATCAGCACGTTCGACATTTTCCACCAATCTCGACCCTATTCCTTTCACCCCCGTTATTACGGCATTCGAGGAACAGTCCGAAACGGTCCGTTAAAGCCGAAGTCGGTCATTCGAAGATGGGCTTTGAGAGGCCCAGATTGACCCCAAACAGCTCATCAATAACTCCTGTAAAGTTTCCTACCCTTGTGTTCATATTCGGGATTCGCAATGTTCTAACGGAGTTCCAACCTTCGAGGACATATTCAACCGAGATCTTCTTCGGACCCCCTATATAAACCGCTCCGACGTCTTAGGGCGGCCATGGCCTCGGCCAGTTTTAGCACGGGGGATTATTTCTCTCATATTCGTCGTTCCTATGTTCCGAGCCCTCCCCGCTCCTAGGTATCTCTTGAACAATGTTTCCGGTCAATGTTCTAAGTGTACATAAGTACTAACTTGTGAGCGATTGTGTTCATTTTGCAGAACTGGAACGATTTTAGATCATGCTAAGCCGCTCGTTGAACGTTCATAAAGTTTCGAGCTGCGATCATCAATCCATTATATCTTTTTTTCTTTATGGGAGGGCAGATCCTTTCGGAGACGCAGGAATGAGAGTGCTGCCCGTTGCCCTGGTTATTGGCTGATCTCTCTAAAACCCCTCCCTCCGCTCTCTAACGACTGGGGACACCTGTGAGAGTCCGTCGCCTGGCTCTTAATATTACTTGCGTGTCCCTAGGAGCCGTTCTGTCTAGGATTCCGCCGATCTGAATCGATATCTGAGGTAGGCTCCAGCGCGCTTACGGTGCTTCAGCTTTGTGGTTAGAAGTCGATAACTTGGCTGATCGTCTTCCAGCTTTCCTCCGACTCCAGAATTTGATCCACGATTTTGGCAATGCCAGCGACAACGCCGAACACTCTAGAACAGTGTGGTGAGCGTAGTCTTCCATTCCCGTGTCGCAAAGTACGTAAGTCGGGCCCGGACTCCGGAGCCTTCTTAACGGAGTGGAGGAATTTTCCGAAAGTCCCGTGTCTAGTGACCACCAATCCGATATATCCGGGTTCGCTATGGGCTAGCCCGGGGCCAAGCGACAGTGCGCCTCTTCTCGACAAAAGCGACTCTGAGTGGTCGCAGATTAGCGTCGGTATAGGGGGAGTTCATTGCCAGTTCCTGCAGTCTCTTCTGAGTCCGATGGCATTCGCTCAAGAAATGATACCGGAAAGAAATACCACCAGCCTCGGGTTTGAGTTGAAGTTTCCCCGATCGCACACTAGATGAAGAAGCGAGAGAGTATAAGTAAGAGGAATTTTCTGAAGCGAAATCATCAGTATGACTACTCCACGGGGTTGGCAATGTGAGCCGGGAAGATTAAACAGATTTTACGTTTTCACTATTCCCTGGTTCCATGAGGCTGTTGCGTTATCTGAGATTGGCATCCGATGGTCGGGTTGCTGGTCAGGGTCGTTGTGGGGACACAACGTTATGAGGGCTCAAGTCAAGTTTCTCTCGGAACCGGTCAGAGTTCACAAGAAATTCCAATACTATTCGCACAGCATTTCCTAGGGGAAGATTCTGAGTTCGAGTTGCTTTGCGCCTAAAATCAAGATAATATATTAGAAGGTAACGAAAGACTCCACAGATAGAAAATAAAATCGAGTTGTCATGATGTGAGCTCTGATGGTGCTCTCAATCGTATGTACCTTGGTTACCCTTGCGAGTGTGGCGCAACGGAAATTTCCCTCGAACCACTCGTGAATCGAAATTTCGGGAGCTGATTGTTGTTGACAGTTGTGCGTTTTCAGTCGAAACGCAATCGTCCAACATATGATCTGATTGCTGAACACATGCTAAAAAACGTTCACCACGAAGCAGCGGCATATCAGCCTCTAAGCACGACGATAGGCGTCCTTACGTCGTCTCCTTGATCTGTGACGGCTTGCATGACTTTTGGGACTGGTGGTCGCCGCTTGAACCGTTTCACGAAATGATTGCGAGACAATGGGAATCGTAACTTCAGTCAACTCAAGTCTTGGCTTCTCGTGAAAGCTTTCCGTGTTGTGCGCATTCCGTGATCCAACATCCCGTTTAACCAGCAGCCGACGTCAAAGACATCGAAGCACTTCTTGAGATTAGATACCAAAAACAAGAACCTTAGGCTAGCTTTGTTTAGAAATGATAGATTCGAACAGATGACGTCCATGACTTTCAATCAGCCGGGAGGGAACTTGGTGCTTCTGGACGCGTGCGGCGTCTTGCCTCAAGGTGAGTTCACTGAAACGAATCCGTGAAATGCGTTAACCCGGGAGTCTAAATATAGCTGGCAAACTTGAGAGAGGAGCAGATTTTCCCCATCCTTGCAAAGGCGAATACGTTTCCCAGCAATCGGGGAGGCATCACTGTTGACCTTTCCGTAGCTCTTCCGCGGAAAGGAAGCTCCCCGGCTCTCCAAATCGCTAAGTTGAGCCGGATTAAACTCTAATTTCTTCGAATTCGTCGAGAAATGTTATTCCCATGGCTGATATCTCTAATATTCTTCTCGAAGAGCTAACCGCTGTCGCTGAAGATTTTCTAGACGGAGTCTCTAATCCCTCGAAAGTGATTCAAAAGCGAGAGACATGATAACCTCTTGCCACCAGCGGTGCTTCATCGATAGCGTTCAATATTGCTGCAAGCCGTCTCGGTGAAGCAACGCCACACCACAACGATTTCGAGATGGATCCCGACACTCTGTGTGGTCTCGGATCATGGCGTCCTCAATGGATGCAAAGGTTCGCGCATCCCGTCGTGTACATGGTGTTCTTCTCAGCCTTGGGAATTCTACAAGGAGCCTACTATTCGTATTTCGTCGGAATCAGCAACACTCTTGAGAAGAGATTTGCGTTCAGCTCTTCGACCGGATCCGTGGTGAACATGGCGGATAATCTCGGACCGATCCGTGAGTACACACCCAATTTTCTGAGTATAGACAGAACGAAAAGCCGATGTATCGATGTGTCCTAATGAATCATGAGTCATGACCTCTTATCGACATCTGGTCGATCTTACGGATTCGACATTCGGAAGAATGACCCATTTGTAAGAGAGTTGAGATTTCAAAATGTTCCTCTCGCTTCCTTCCAGTATTCAGCGCTCTCATTGGTTATCTCAGCGCTAAGGGCAACAGACCTCGATGGGCTGCGGGAGCTATGGTCATGGCCGGAGTTTCCAGCATGCTTGGGTCTATGCCGTATTTCGTCTATGGACCCGATAACGATTACTTTGATGAGGAAACCAATCAAATCCTGGAGCCTACGTCCGACGATATCGACTTCTGCAACGAATACGAAGTTTCTGTTGCCGGTCTAGAATGCCAGAATGAGAAAAAGCAAGAAAACGTACCCTCGATCATTCTACTGTTCACTTCGAATTTCTTGAACGGAATCGTGGCATCAGTTTATTACTCCGCTGGAACTTCTTATCTCGATGACAGTGTCCCGAAGAAGCAGGCCCCTATGTACATGACAGTCACCGCATTCATGCGCGGCATAGGACCCATTCTGGGATTCCTCTTGTCATCATATTGTCTGCAGAAGTACGAGGAGCCGGACTACCCTCCAGACTACGATCACGAGGATCCTCGCTGGGTCGGAGCATGGTGGCTCGGTTTCGCCATTCTTTCATTTTTCATGATATCGTTCTCCGTGCCCTTGCTATTCTTTCCGAAAGTGATGCCAAAACCTGGTGGCAGAAGGAAATCATGTGTCGAGGAGAAACAGCAGAAGATTGAAGGAGTCACCGATGTTGTCGGAGAGACTTCGCACCTTTACCCGAGTCTTGTTTCGCTGGACCAGAGTCGGATGAAGCGAAAAATCCTATCCTATTATGAAATGGCCCATGACATTTACCAAAACTCATTGCGTCTCATCATGAATCCAATATACACTCTGCATTTGTGCAGTCAAGTGTTCAAGTGGTTCGGCATCATGGGATACTTCAATTACATGCAAAAGTATCTCCAGGAACAATTCCGAGTTTCAGCTTCAGACGCGTCATTGTACGGTGGCGCGACACCACTTTTCGTGGCACTCTTGACAACTTCTGTCGGTGGACTCTTCGTCAGGTAGGCTGCTTCTAAAATGGAAATCCCAGCTGAACTCCAAAAGAACAAGATTCTTATCAGGTTCCCCTTGCAAAAAATAGCGAAGGAGTTTTACGGAAGAAGATTACTTCGCCTGAATGGCTTCAAATGCGATTTTCTATTTGAGCGCAATCTATCATCTCGTTCCAGATACTTCAAACCAAAGCCGAAGACATTAACATTCTTGATGTTCGTCTGTGAAGCTATTACCGTGCTTCTTTTCGCGAGTCTTATGCTCTACAGCTGTGAGCCTCCAGACTACACCCAAGGACCGAAGGACGCGAACTCCATGGATGACATGTTGACTTCTTGTAACGCCAACTGCAGTTGCTCGTCCGATATCTTCCATCCAGTCTGCATCGGGAACACAACATACTTCTCACCGTGCTTCGCTGGCTGTCGAGCGAACAGCAGTATAGAGAACTTGCTCGATCCAACGATTGATGTAAGCTTTCCGGCCCGTTTTCCAAAAATTTAGATCGTTCGAAATAGGGACCTTTCGTGAACCACTTTGGTAGGTTTAAATGTAGTATCTACATGCGTATCATGAGCTTCATTCCTTATTTTTTTCCAGCGATACGAGAATTGCGAATGCGCCAAATACCTTCTCAAAGGGAAGCCGTTCGAGACTCCTCTACTTGCTGTGGAAGGCCGCTGTAACGAAGAGACGCCCGAATGCACTCAACAGTTCATGTTCTACATCATCACGTTGACTTCGATGTATTGTTTGGCTTTCCTACTCCAGGTCGCTCATATATTGCTGCCTATGCGCGCTGTCGCTAAAGAAGACAAGACGTTCGCACTCGGTGTATTCGAAGGAGTTTGTTGCCTGTTTGGTGAGTTTATGTATAATTTTGAATCATTACCAAAGATTGATACAGATTGCCCAACAGGAATCGAGAATGAGTTCACTCCGTTGTCCTGAAACTGTAGTTTGCCCATAACATATGCATATTTTTCCGACTTTTGCAGCGTTCATACCATATCCATTCGCGTACAGCTACATCATCGATTCTTCCTGCATATTCTGGGAGCAGAGCTGTGATCAGTTCGGGAACTGCTGGATATACGACCTCTCTAAGCTCAACAAATTGCTGCACGGGATTCCAGTTATCACCTGTGTCATTAACTGTATTTGCATGTTTGGTATTTTTCTTCTGGCGAACGACACCAAGCTAGCTAGATTCTACGATGATGAAGAGGATGAAATCGAAGATGGTGACGCAAACTTGAATGAACTCATAGACGACGATGACAAGATCGTCCATTCCGTAAAATTGCAGCAGATTTTAAGAGACGACGAATCGTAGGAACTCGGGCGATATGAGTTGTTCCTCGAAACATCGCCGACTGACAAATTGGACTCAAGAGGGAGGGGTCCACGTTTTACTGGACTCCTAAAGGGGGAGGAATATTGCGGACGGATATTCCGGCCATGTAAATAAGTTGTAAAAATTTGAAATTTACCAGATAAATGAATGTCGCTCCATTAGTCGAAAGTATTTATTCATTTCCACCGTGATAATTACGATTATCGTCCTCTACGTTTCGTTTTATAAGTATATATACCTTCTCGATGGGTACAGGCTTACACCCAAAGGCAAGGTCAAGGCATTCAGAGTGCTTCTTTGACAGCATTGGATTATCTACAAGTCTTTTGTAATTAGGAACATTGGCACAACGTTCAGAGCGGTGGATAAAAGCTCGGTTCTCTCCCCTTCGACGTCTTACACGTTGACAAGACTGCGATTCCGTGAATTCTCAAGTTCGCCGCTCAGTCGCAGCACTTTCTTCTTCAGGTAAGTGTTGTATTGCTTCAAATACCGGATCATGTCAGATTGTTTCTCCACTGTATCTTCAATTGGATTGTTGTCGCTGGAATATAAGATCGATTGGATGTGACCTCCGTGCTTCCAAAAACAGATCAGAAGACGTTATAACCTTCCGAGGACCATTATCGGTTACGGTCACTCCCGTCGTTATCAAACAAAGTCAAGGCACCCAGCTTACCGGTATCCGATTTCGACACTACTTTGGTTTTGGAAAATGCTTGTGATGAAATTCGGAGGCTCGATATCTGGTTGCGCTTTGTTGCGGTGGAATTCGTGATTGAGCTCTGCAAATACGGAGGAATCTAAGTTTGACGTAGAGGTAATCCGGCGGACAAAGCTTAATCGACAGGCGCGTTCATAGATAGAAAAAGTTGGATCCCATCTCTCGTAGGAACGGAGCTCATGAGAGAGCTCCCGGATGACGACTGTTTATCGATGATGATGTATCATCACGCAACTCAGAACTCACTGAGGTAATAGAGATACACCGGGAGCAAGATGATCGTCTCCAGCGCAATTACGATCTGAAGGTAGACAACGGTGTCCAAGCCCCCAGGACACTGCAGCCGCTGAGGACAGTAGTCTGCGATGACCACACTGATGATCAGAATCAAAATTGATCCTGTGAGGCGAAGAGAAGAGAGACATTCAGTGAGATACTTTCCAATCCGTCGCTGGGAGCAGCAAATAGTGGATTCATCTGGGAGCATTCCCATGCAAACTGTCTGTGGGTTTTTGAAAACGAACCGGAACTCATGATATTCAGGGAGGTTCTCCGGAGATTCTTCGTTTTTTGGTAGAAATCGATGAAGCCGTAACACGACAGAAGCGTGTGTTGTTTCCTCATGTAGGCATCCAGAATGTAAGAAAGTGCCCAAACGATACAATGAAGGTAAACGACTAGTGAGAACAGCGGGACCGGCAGATCGGGGAAATAAGGTAATATGAACGCTGCGGCGAGCAGATCGATCTGAAACAGGTTAGAAAGTCTGACTTAGTAGATATCTGATGTCAATCAAGTTTCGGATATGACTCTTCTATCCAACCTTCGATTTCCATCTCATCTATGAATCGGGAGATTCATTCGTATACAAACCATTAGGAACACTTGGAACACGATGACAGCGCTTGTCTGTACTCGGTTGTCCGGAAGATCGACACTCAAGCTCAGTGGAACTTCTGGCGCCACCCGCTCATCGTTGGCTTCCAAGAGTTGCTCCGAGAGGTTGCCCTGAAATTCATACATTCCGTGTTTTTTCTGAGCAACGTTTCCCGAAACACCGTCATCGACAATGCACAGATTGGGCACTTCCGATGGGAACAGGGCTCGATGGCTTAGCTGCTTCCTCCGGACAGGACAATAGAAACTGAGCGAACAAGCGATTTCCAATCTGACAGAAGATAACTATCCATGATGAGCAAAATTTTTCTTGAACAATTACCAGCAAACACCACAAAGGTCTGAGACATAGCAAACTTCCGGCAAAGAGGCACCTCAAGAACATCGTGCAGTCAGTTGATGTTTAACAGCTAGTGTTCTTATTTTTGAACGAAGTAGCGTTCAATGAATTGCGAGCAAAGGCGCCGGTTTTTCTTATATCAAAAGAACTGATCTTTGAGAAGATTCCAGTTATGAGAGTTAAGGGAGATAAGGTCACTCACCGAGAAGTTATCGTAGCCTCCGAGACTGACCATGGTCCTGAGCGAGGACTTTGCTGGTTCGAAGAAATTATAGATGCACTTCTATAGTTAAATCACATGGCTCTTTCACGAACGTTAAAAGAGAACAATTTCCCGGAAAAGCTCAAACGAGGTACTTCGACAACATAGAGAACCTTGGTCTTGATCGTATCAGCAACCACGCATAGTATGTCAATCGAACTGTCAATGATACAAAGATCGCCACCGACTAACTCGCAGTTCACTCCCTTGCCGGAGAGCGGTGCTCTCACACGGGAAAGAAACGGTAAACACCGACAGCGTCGTCTTCTACCGACGATCTGTACCTAGGTCGCGCTGGACGAGGTAGAGGAACGCGCGGTACAAGTAGTTGGTTGAAGAATTTATCGATGATAGATCCCGAGTCGTGGAACCTTTTTCGCTGTTGCGTATGGAAATTCCATCTGCCTTGTTGATGCTCATTTCCCATTTTGCACAATGAACTTCCATGACAATTTTCGCGAAAATCTCGTCGGTCCCGAGCTTTTCCCTTAGAACTCATTTTCGAGAACGTGGTCATCTGGGTATTTAACCCGATCGACGCTTAGGAAGGAAGATAGCGGAATCTCACGGCGGAATATCACAGAACAGGACACAACAAGTTTTTATTAGGAGCGGATCTCTGTCTTGGAATGCCTAGAGTTTGAGGCACCGTTTTGCTCGACCTGATTGATTGACTTATGTATTAACAGAACACGATTTGTAGTCGTTCTCAATCCCATTTCAACGGTGTGAAGATCTCTCTAGAATTTTTTCAAGTTTCTCTATGCAGCGCTTCAAAATTTGAGTCTCTTCGGCTGTCGGAGTCTCGCGATTCGATTCTAGCCTATCTATGCAAGTATAAAGCTGGATAATGAGGGATGGATGTTGCTTGGTTACCGTCTCGTGCGGAGCGAGCGGATTGAGCGGGTCTGTAGTGGGCTTCTGAGACTCGCTGTAGACATTAATTGGTCTCGAAGATATGTCATCAGTTTTCAGGAATCGCAAGGTAGAGTTCCACCGATCGAAATCGAATCTCAGCTCGAACCACCGGAAGTAATCTTCATGGGAGGGGCATCTCAAGCTCAACCATCTGGGGAGATCTGTCCCGAAAGTGAAGATAATCAGACTTGTGGCCCCGAAAGCATTAAGCACAGCATTGTGAGTCAGCCGCGACACGATTCCTTTGAGCTTCACAATCGGTGCTTGCTTGGAGAGGTCCTCCACGTTTCCAAGGGCGAAGTCTCGCGCGGCCGTGAAAAAAGTGCAGGCACATAAAAATAAACAGTCGTTCTCCGGATTCGCTGTCAAGATCTCCAAGAGCTCAGCCGTCTCCGCGAGGAAATCCGACATCGGCCTCATCTCAGAAGGGGTGAGAGAAGCGAGAGTGGAGATCAAGGAGAACAAGAGAGCCGAATTCGGACTGCACGGCTTGATGCGATTGTACTTCAGGGACGAGCCAATGGGTATCATCGGGGTATTCTCGAACGCTTTATCGAAAAAGGACTGTAGCTCCTTTTTGCTACGCTCTCGTGGATGGTCGTATCCTAGTGATGCGAGATTATCGCATGGGTCGAATCGGACTATTTCTCTCCTGCTGAAATATCTGCAGGCTTCGTCATGTAGGAGCCTTTGTTCAAGGCTTATATTTTCGAGGCTGATTTCGTCAAGGATGCTTGCAGTTCCTATGGACACCAGCCCCCGGCACAGAATATGAAGACAATGGTCAAACACCGGACGAGTTCCTATCCGATGTAACATGAACTTGACGATATCTGAAGCATGGTGAAAGATTGCACGGATGCAGAACTCAAGCCCCGCGCGATTTTCCTGCGATCTGAGCATGTGTTCACTGGAGTCGCAGCATAGAAGTACGAATCCGATACCCAAGTTTCCGCTCGCAGTCGTTCGGAGACCCTCGAAGTCTACAAGTTTCCAAAGTTCGATTTTCTCGATGAGCTTGTTCAGAGGATGATCCGATAGACGTAATCCGTACAGCTTAGTGATGGTTCCAATGTATTTCGGGTCGTCAGAGCAGAAACCACACTTGCTCGATATGAAAACGATCCGTTTGACTAGGAATGCCACTAACTTCCAATTCTGATCGCCTTCAGACTCCAACGAGGATAGGACCTCTTCTCCCATGCTGTGAACAAGCGAGGCAACGTGACTCTGGCGTAGTATAGGTTCATCCACCTTTTCCAACAGCCGATTGTGTATTTTGATGAGGGCGACATAATTACGCTTAGAATGAGTTTGCCTCGCGAAACAAATTTTCAAGACGGAGTCGGTCATCTCCTCGAATCGTTCGTCGAGACTCAGCTTGAAGTCGAGAGCAACCATTCGTTCGCATCGGGCGATGCATTCGTCGAGAGCGTTGTTCAGTGATTTGACATCGTCGGAGGTATTGCTCCTGAGATTCTCGAATAAATCCGCTAAGACTGCGACGACTTCGAAGAATTCTGAAAGGTAGAACCAAGGTCGAAGATCCAGAAGACGGCCAGCGGCACCTGTATTTTTTTTAATCGATAGCAGTCGACTTTCAAGTCGACTGCTAACGCGAGTACCCACTTTGAAGAATTGAAATGAACTCATCGTGGTCGGATACCGAAGGATCTCTAAGTGTCTTCATGGAGTTGACGACTTTTTCCGCCACCATATTCGCCACTGGAGGCTCCTGTACACCACCAGCGAGAACTCGCTGTAGAACATTATCGAGCTCTGCCTTTGTGGAGATGAGAAGTGACAACGGTTCGATGTCAGCCTCCTTTTCTCCATCAGGATCTAAAACAGTTTGGGAAGGTTCCGACGATGGCATCTGCAAAACGAGTTAAACGTTAGTTGATGACACGAATAATAAATATTGATCGATTCGATATAGACAAAGTTCTCCAAGGACGAGGTCTTTCAAATGATCTCTGCATTCTTGACCGCATTGATGAATAATCAACGCCTATGAACCTCAATGTCGAAACTTCTAAAAGCTGCAGCGGTAACGTGACTACTTGTAATCTCGGAATACATCGATGAGAATTAGCCCCGGATATACCGACAATCGGAAAATGCTGAATAATATACGGTTTAGTTCGACTTTTGGAAGCGCCTGAAAACTGATTATTCTCGGGACTCCAATCGTGGCACACCTTCATCAGCGATTGAGCGACAGGGATAGGTATTCGATCTGAGCCTTTATGGACGTCGGAACAAATGGGATCTGCGTGCGTCACCGAGCGGGAGCCTTTAATTGAGCAGCGCCTCTACCTGCCACCTTTGCCCCGCAAGAAGAAAGTTGTTCAAAACGATGACGATTATTTCACAAACTTCGAGTCTACGAAGCCTGCTGATAACCCCGCGTACAACAGTGAGAATTCCAAAGCTGCTACGAGAGTGCTAGTCGATAGTTCGACCCAGCTCGAGGGAGCCCAGGTAGCCGATTCGCGAAAAATCGAAGTTCCTCGAGAGGAAGAGAAGGCTCGAGCACCGATTACCGAGGAGGTCGTTCAGGAGATACAGAACACCATACGAATCGCTTCTCCGAACTTCGATCAACCGAAGAGTCAGGCAATGGCCGATCACGGTGAAACACAACCTCTCGATGTTTTGGATTTCTAGAATGAGTGAGTGAATTCGATGTATTTCAAGTTTTCGGCGTATTCCAGAGGGCGATACTTCAAGAGCCGAATCAATATCCATGACGAGTATACCCAGATCGCGAGCTATCGACCAAATCTTTTGCAGTCCAACGCGACTCTCTGCCCCGAAGATCACGTTTCCCGCACCTCAATTCAAAGCAACGGCTGTAATCGAAGGCGAATTCAAAACGATCGCACTCAGCGACTACAAAGGGAAATATGTAGTCCTATTCTTCTACCCTCTGGACTTCACTTTCGTGTGTCCAACTGAAATTTTGGCGTTCTCGGAGGCGGCGAAGAAATTTAGAGAGATCGAATGCGAAATTCTAGCGTGCTCTTGCGATTCTCAGTTCTGTCATTTGGCCTTCACAAACACTCCGAAAAAAGAAGGTAGGTCTGCAACGAGAAACTCAGGTACGTGTATGCGATGCAAGAGCTTGGTGCCTTGTCTCGGCACCCTCGATTTTAGCGAAATTTACAGTTTTGTCACGTTGGGATCGGGAACTGGGGAAGCGCTGAATCGAGGAGAAATGGCAGAAGGTTGGGGATTGAGAGACTGACCGATACCCAAATCACAGCTGAGAGCGCGTTGGAGCAGCCTGGGCTCGTGGATTTTACCCTGACTGTCCATCCCAAAGTTGATATCGATAGATCGGAACTCAGTGAAAATTGCCTGATTGAATTCATACGGTCAAAATTGTGGTAAAGTAGAATTTTATTAGAGCCTACGAGAAACTAAGCGATATATATATACATCGACTGGTCAAACAGCAACGAGCCATCGCCATCGAGACAAACTGTATTCTACATCAACCAACAACGACTGAGCTCCGAAAATTGATTAGCTTTGTAGATACAATACTCGGAATCTAAGTCAGTTTGACTGAGCTCTTCTAGCGTTGGATCCCTTCGACGCCTGGTTCAGCGCGATCTCCTCGCGCACACGTTCCATTGCCCGAAAAACTTTCGACTGCACGTAAAGACTGCCTCCTTTGGCTTTGTCATTCACTTCGAAGAGGTGCTGATAGTTCTTCTCGATCTCCTCCGGATTCAGATCTTTGCCAACGTTTAGTATCTGCAGAGCTTCCTCGAGACTCATTCCGGTCTTTGCATTCACTGCAGCGCGTTCGGCCTTCGAATGGCCCATTCTCTCGGCCGCTTGTTGACTAGCGTGGATTTCTTGTCGCACAGCTCTCGCGAACGCTCGGCCGACAGCTTGCGCACCAAGCACCACCATTTGTATGAGATACTTCGCCATCTAAGGGCTCTCGCGAGCCTTGACTTCCGAAATTCTGAACTGCGCTGTTGATTTGGAACGTTTTTCTCTTCGCACTGTGTCCCCGGTCGGCGTGAGAAACCAAGAGCACCGCGCCGGACCACGATCAAAACAGAATGAACGCATTGGTGGCATGCACAACTCGGAGGGCGATCTTTAAAGAGATCGATCGCGACGATCGCACGCGATGTTGTCGACTTCGGGTAATAAAAAATGAGCACCCTGTGCTCCGCTAAGTGGCGTTCGCAGCTCAATGTGGAGTTCGCGATCGCCTCTCCGATTTTGAGATATCAGTGTCGGAATGAAGGTTTCCAACTTGGAAGCGAATCCGACGAGCCGAGAGTCTGATGCAGGAATCGATATGAGCTTTTCCAAGGGAAGAAACTCCTATCCTGTGGGACTTGAGTTTTGCCGTCCTCAAACCTACTGCTGATTTTGTGTTAGTTGTTCGCAAGAATAATTGGAACGAAATTTTCAGGCGGCCTCGGTGCGGTGGACATTCCGCTTATTTCGGATGGAACAAAAATTATAGCGAGGAAGTATGGAGTACTAAAAGAAGATGAAGGAGTTGCTTTCAGAGGACTCTTCATAATAGACCGTGAACAGAGACTCCGGCAGAAAACAATAAATGATCTTCCCGTTGGACGCAGCGTGGAGGAAACGCTCCGTCTCGTCCAGGCGTTCCAATTCACCGACATCCATGGAGAGGGTGAGCTATTAGGAGTTCCCGAGAACAGCCTGGGCCTCCGTCGAAGGCAGAAGTTATGAGGGTTTCGCTGTGAAGTCGAAGTGTCTTGCGACAGCATGAACGTCGACCTTTTGGACTGAATTGCTTCAGGCGGGGCTTTCTCTATGTTAAATTTTTATTCTCTTTTCTTACAGTGTGCCCCGCTGGTTGGAGGCCAGGGAAGGACACAATCAAGCCGGACGCAAAAAAGAAGAAGGAATATTTCGAGAAACAGAATGAGAAGAAAGGAGACGCAGCTGCCGTCGAAAACGGAAGCTAGAATCTTGAGCGGGACACACCTCAACCTCAGTCAGCGCTCCCTGAGAATGCGAATACCGAGAACGCAAAAGTAGCACCCTCAAAGGAAAAACAGTCAGATGGAAAGAAGCGACAGAAACCCATGGCCGAGGTCAAACCTAGAGTTCTGAGCACGGTGAGTTTCTTGATGCCGTGGGAGTAGTATTTCGTGGCAAGCTTTCGAGTGCACAATGAACGAGAATTCAAGCATCGACCGCTGATGTGGATGAGAACACTTGGGATAGCTGTCTTGGAAGAGCTCACTCAACTCTGGTAGCATTGCAGATCGGCGCAACAGATTCACCGAGTGAAACGACACTCTTGAAAGAAGTAGTCTCTGTTGAAGAACTGGAGCAATCCAAAGTTGTAACGAAACCAGAGGATAGTCAACAGGATCACAAGCAGCAAATTCAACATATAGTCGTTTTGAGCAGGAACTCCTTTGTACGATCCGTCATCACAAAAACGAAACAGCAGAAGTAGAAGCTATCCATTGTTCCTCTATTGAATGGAATGACCACAAAAACCAAGTTGCCGTCAGCAGCGTTATGATTAACCTTCAACGAAGCAGGTTAGGAGAACACAGTTTTTGAACTGACAAACTAAGGAACAGCAACCTCTCACAGCCAACGAACAGAAGCAGAGACCCTTCCAAGATCAGAAATCTGAGAAGCGAGAATCCAGTTCTCCATGAGAAGTTTCGAATGTGCAAACTCACCTCGGACCAGGCTTGAGATGTCTCCGTCGATGCTATTTCTGATCAGAGTCAGGTTCTCTGAGACGGTTCCAGCACTTCAGAACTTGAAAGCTGATGATAACTATTTCGCATGTCGAACTCCAACAAGAACCTCACAAAGCGATGAGCAGCTGATTTCGCGCCGAATTTCGAATTCCGCGCCACTGCATTCAGCAATGTTCCGGAGCTGAATTTGTTCGACATCATATTGTTCTTCGAATAAAAGATGTTTGAAATTGTTCAGAGGATTTGAACGATTCCACGACAAATCTCTAATTTGTACGAGGAAATTTCATGGTGCTTTTTTATTCGCGCAGGCGCGATCATCGACCTTGAAATCGGCGTTGGAAGCGGCAGCGGTAGCAGCGACAGCCACGGCGCTACCGTCTCATCGGTCTGGATGAGAGAAGAAAAAGAAGAAGAGGGCTACAGTGCTCGGGCACGGTACCACTTCTCTCAGTTGCCGGCAAACGTCCGTCGGATCACATCGAAGCAGCTTTTTATCTCCTTCTAAGCGCTGCCTCAGGTCAGTGGTTTTTTATTTCGGTTGAAATCTTCACCGAGTCGAAAGCGAGCTGACATTCACTGATGCCGGCATTCGTCGGGAGAAAATTAAGGATTCCGTCGCTCGAAATCGTGTTACGAAATTGCCACCTCACGATGGCTCGTGCGCGCGCTCCGCGCGCTTCGTGCCGCACGCGGGCCGACGAAAAGTTCTCATTTTTCTTTCAAAACGCGTGCGGCGACCCTCGAGGATGACGATCCTCCGCTGAGTGTTATCCCTGGCGTGTTTTCGGCCACGGCTGGCTTTGAAGAGACGCTAGATTAGATTGCGGCTGGGAATAGTCTCTCTAATTGAGCATGATCCCGCTCTGCATCGTCCATCTATTTCTCATTTTTCTTGTTGATTGATGTCTTCTATTCAGCTTTTTCGCTGTTTTTACCGATCGGTATTTGAGGGTCTGATCCTCGCGGGGGATCGTTCACCCTAGACGCAGTTGAAGTTTTTTTCCACTTGAGGGCAATGACGCTGCTCAAAATCGGCTCCGCTTGGACGCTTGGACTTCGCCAAGGTTTCTGCCAGAAGTCTGTCTCGAGCCCTTGGAAGCTAGTCGTAACCCCGTCTGAGCAACGCCCGGATACACGATGTCTATATCTGATGCAAGAAAACGTCAACGTTTCTATGAATCCGGATAAGTCTGGAATGGAATTATGAACGCTCAGTCCAAACAATGCGGCGCCAGTCAGAGGCAGCCGTCGTCGCAGGATGAACAGCGTTGAGGCCCTATCCGCACCTGTCATTGCTGTAAAGATATCTGAGCATGGAGGGTGTTCGTTGGAAGAATCGGAAAATGCTTGCGTGTCGCTTACGAAACCCCTCACTACAGCGGTTGACACGGTGAACTAGCTGTCTAGCATGTCGAGAAGTATCGTGACGAAATCAATTGAATTTGTGTTGCCCCGGACTTTAATTATCGACTGCCGGCGTAGCATGTGCACATTTCATGTGACACGCGATCGTGTTGTTCGCTTCTGATCTCAACTTACACTTTGATATTGCGCGCGACTGACCACATTCCGTAGAAATCTCTAGAATCACATAAAGCTGACATGAGACGGAGGTCACCGAACTCCTCTCGTTGGAGACTGAGTCCATTTGACTCTACATTCGCTCCATATTTTTTTATGTAGTAAAAATTCATCTGAAAAATCGGGAACCCTCCGCTGACAAACAAGGCTCTCCGTGTTCCAGCAATACATCATGGCACCTAAAATCGCTCAACCCGCCCCTGACTTCAAGGGAGTCGCCGTCATCAACGGAGAGTTCAAGAATATCCAGCTGTCTGACTACAATGGGAAGTACGTCGTTCTGTTTTTCTATCCCTTGGACTTCACTTTCGTCTGCCCGACCGAAATCATCGCCTTTTCGGATGCCGCCAAACGTTTCAAGGTAAAGCTACCTGGTTCACTCCCATATCTCGCATGGATCAATGTTTCTAAGCAGTTGCTCCGACCGCGCCAATCACAGTTTTCCTGACCGAGATTCCTCTCAATTCCAGGAGATCAACTGCGAAGTGATCGCATGTTCGACAGATTCTCACTTCAGTCATTTGGCGTGGATCAACACTCCACGAAAGGAGGGCGGTCTCGGATCGGTGAATATCCCCATGCTGGCCGACAAGAACATGACGATCGCTCACGCGTATGACGTCCTCAAGGAAGATGACGGAGTCCCATTCCGAGGACTGTACATCATCGACGCAGAGGGCATCCTGCGTCAAATCACTGTTAACGATCTACCCGTCGGCCGCTCGGTTGACGAGGTCTTGCGCTTGGTTCAGGCATTCCAGTTCACCGATAAGCACGGAGAGGGTAAGGGCCTGAATGATAATTGCTGCGAAGAAGCGCAACAGCAACCAGAGAGCAACAAACGACCCCTCAGTCCAGAATCTGTCCAACGTTTCGCACCCGATGCCAAAATTCCCAGAGTACGAGTCCCGCATGCTTTGTTTCCCTTTAGGCTGAATGTGGTTACTTCCTCATTTCTCATTCTTCTCTCATTCCATTCGCTAGTGAGGATCTCGAAGAGCTACAGCTCGGGGAGAAAGGGCGAAATATCACAATAACAATAGAGTATCAATATTATGTAGATTAGTCCATTACACATTATAGAAAATACCATTAGAGCAGTCTTTTGGGAGAGGTGCTCTTTAACTTAGTTCCTCCGTGTAGTAAATGATAAGTAAGTATTAAGTAATTCATCCTTGAGAATACTTGCTTTGTCTTTCCTCCTCGAATCCTCTTTCCCTCCTGATGAGGGAAAGTCTGTTCTGAGTACGTAATAATGACATTCGCGGAGATAATTCGGTTCCATGGGACTGCTGTGGCTGTGATTATGATTCGGTGTCTTTGTTGCGGGCTCTTTTTCAAAATTAACGCCTCATTCGCTAATTTACTCAATCGATCTCACATGGCCAGTGCTTATAGCTGAAATTCGGTTCTTTTCAGTGTGTCCCGCCAACTGGAAACCCGGAGCTGACACCATGATCCCGGATCCGAAGAACAGCAAAGCCTACTTCGCAAAACAAGCCTAGTTCCTCAAAAACCAAACTCCACCCGATTTCCGTGGGAAAATGGAAGCACTCTCAATAAAGATTTTATGCACAATGCAGAACCAATGTTGAAAATGTCTTTCCTTTTTATTCTCAAAATTCCTCTGTCCATCTTTCTGTCTCTCTCTCGCTTGAGATTTCTAAATCACCATTAGCTCTTGAAAGCTCTGCGCGGTTTCGCCTGTATCACGATTTCTGCGTGGTTACAGGTAGCTTTGGAAACCTGTGAGTCACCTCCGTCCAATTTAGAGCATGCTATCAGCTCTTCCAACTCAAAATGTGGCTTTGTATTTCTTGATATCAACCATCAGATGATGAATATTGATGAGTTCTGATCTGACAGGCAAAGAGTTCAAAGGCGGTTGCGAAACGACTTTGTTGAATCGATGGTAATACTGCAACAGCTGTTTCAGAGCTTCTTGGAGGATATTGGTGCCACATTTGAAGTTCGTGAAGGTTTTCATTATGTCAGCGTTCATGTCGTCGATTGCCTTTTTCCAGCCCGAGTTGAATCCTCTGACCAGTGTGGCAACTTTGTGCGATTCCTTCTCGAGCTTTTCGCTTTGACCTGAAAGACAAAAGTTCCTTATTTCGTACTTCTTACAGAATGTGGATCATGGTAGAACGATGAGTTGAAATTGATTCCGAATTTCCGCAAAGTTCGGAAGCGGATCTGTGACAAAAGTATGTCCTAAAGAGCAACACACCTTTCTCGATGTAAAATTCGCATTCTTTTATGAATGTCATCATTCCGCCGAAGTGGATAGTCAAAACTTGCTCCACGTATTCATTTTGACGAGCTGTCAGCAAAGTCCTGAAGTTCGTCGTTTCTTTGGAATCTTCGTGTGTTCTCTGTTGCAGAACCCCGAGCATCATATCGTAATTGTTGATCAAGAAGATCAGTTGGTCTTTTCGTCCATTGAACTCTGCAGCCATCCTGAGAATGAAGTTTTCCACCTCCATTTGAAGCTGCCCCAAAACATTGCTCACTCTCTCGTCGGGATAGTTCTCGTTGATGCTGACAATAGCTGCTGAGAACTCGGCGTAGCGTCTCGTGATGTAGTGCGGTCGATTGTCTATGCTGCCTAACTTTGAAGGATCGCAATCTCTAATCGAGTTGATGTTCAATTTGAGAATCGTCTCGAATCGAGGGAATATAGTACCTATCAGAAGGTCCCAATAGTGGTCGAGAACCGGAATGTTCCGCTGGTGCATGATGATTCGCAGTTTATGCACTATGTGGATACAGAGAAACAACGCGATCGAATCGAAGCATTCCGCGACGAAAGTTTCCGTGTACTTGGCAAACATGCTCATACTTCTCCCCATAATACTGTCAAATGCTTCCGCTGCGCCGGACTTCGTCAAGAGAAAGAATTCTGAGATGAATAAGTACTCCCGAGCTGCGTTGTCACAAAGCGCGTACTGCATCGATCGAAAGAGTTGCTCAAACGGATAATGTTTTTCATTCTTCGCTGAGGCTTGAGGCACGATCACTGGACTTTCCAGCTCGACGGACAGGACAGCGTTCCGGTTTCCCAGGGTGAAAATCGTTGACCGGTTCTTCAGTGACGGCTTGTTGAACAAGCCCCACTTCGGGGTGTCGTCCACGCCCATTAGATCGTCTTTGTCCGGAACGTCATCGAACTGTAGTTTCATGAGGCGACTGTGGTAGGCTTTGAATTACGAGTAGTAGACCTTGCTGATGGTGTTGACGTATTCCTCTCGAATTTCTTTGGCGACTTCACGTTCATGGGTTGCCAGGAATTGGAAGAATAGCTTATGTTTCAGCATGGCATTTTGTGGCAGCTGGAAGTTTGCGTTGGGTTTCCGGAACGAGAAAACTTTCTGTAGAAGCCAGTCTCGGATCTTAGTTACGGCGCAGACTTTGAGCTGGAATAGAACCAAAATTAGTCGATCGTAATAAGCGTCAGGAATTTTACGCGTCCGAATAATCGGTGGAATTGCAACAACCTTATCCAGTATGTCTTTTACGTCTTGACATGATGAAGCTTCCTTGAAGCTCTGAACTTTGACGAAAGATATCTTCTGATCCAGGAGGGATAATTGGGCGAGGAATTCCTCGTCAGTGACAGGGCAATCTAGAATGACGTTTATCGTTGATTCGGGAACGATGAAGTCGTCTACGAACTGGCTCAGTTCTCCTCGTACAGCTTGACGATTTTTCAGCTGTAGATTCATGGCGACAGACTGTCGCTGCAGACTCTGGATCTCGGACGAGATCGATCCCAAGTCATTCTTTAACGGAAAACATTTGGTAAATCATTCGTTCTCGATGTTTTGTTTTGGAAACTATCGATAGAGGTATGTAAAAAGCATCACGGAGAAGAGGATGGTTCCCCCGGCGGTTCTACCTGAAATCCTCGAAGTATGTTCTCCATACGCTGCAGTATGCCGTCGCAGGAAGCGATTTCATTGTGGAGCGCAGCGATGTCTTTGCAGTTTTCCATGTAATCTTTGATGGCCTCATCTTCGGTTCCTTTCAGCTGCTGGTCCACACTCCTCGAGTATTCGCGTAAATCACGTCCCGACTCCAGGGCTTCTTTTATGACATCGTGACAAAGGTTTTCCTGTATGTGGCCATCTACTCCGGCGAGTGGATCGGCCATCTATAAAGAGGAATATGACTGAGCATGGTCGGAGTTGAAGCGGTTTTAAGCGAACCGAAGGATCCTTGGAATGACATTCTTCAACATGTTCTGATGAGCCACTCCGGTTCGCGCTAGGTTTTGCGATTAACAGCTGATTCGAATGACAGCAACCAATGATTCCAATAAGAGACGTATGCACTGGGAATACGCGTCGCCACATTACGGCGGTCTTGATATCGAATAGCGGGGTTCGACTGAGGGAACTGACGATCGATAGAAAGTCATTGAAGAAATCGTTGTGAGCCCCTTAGCCACCATCAGGCCGATAGTCGATGGTTTCCGCTGTTCGTTATCCGAAGGTTCGTTTTCGGAGACTAAGGATTTGTTCATCTTGAGAACATGAGAATGAGCCACTCACCTCGTCTAGGAAAGATACAGCTGCTGATAGTCTAGTTGATCCGAATCGTTCAAGGAAATATCTTTCACATTCGGAGAAATAACTGGGAAGCACTAATCTTCTCGAACGGGCCCTTGCTTACGTCTGTGGTTCGGTGATCATCGTCAGCATTCAATCACTGCTATTTATTTACCGGAGCAGACGCCCTGAGAGAGTTTCGTCGGGAAACGGATCCTGCGCTCTGCGTTAGTATAACAGCGCGCGGAAGGGGAGATCGGTCAGGCGATCAAGGATTCTTACAATGAATTGTCATCAATTTGAAATCAGAACGCAGTCTACTAGGGTCCGTATCAGATATCAGCGGACGAAAACTCGTATTTCCAGCTTTTTCGAGCGGGGCAGGCGTATCTTCGTGAGAACGGGAGATTCAAACCCATCTGGCTCGGAGAATGAGAGTTCATTCTGAGCAAAGGCCAGGGGAACTAGGCTTTTTTCAGCATGAATACAGGCAGGTTGTTAGTGGCGAATCCAGGGGGGAAGCATTCGTCCGATCTCGCGGGCAGAATATCAAGATAATCGAAAAAAAAATCCATGAATAATCTCGACTTTTCGTGAATATATGTGAGCAACAAATCTCAAATTGAAGGCCCCGGTGTCGGCCTTGCTCCAGAGTAAGCTGTGTCTTGGCGTTAAGTGGTCCCCAGACACTGAATTATAGTTTCTAACTCCAAGTAATAGCGACTCATGCGGGCTCCAAAGTCCGACTCCAAGCCGACTGTTTCGCGGCTATGATAATGGAGGAATCGTTCCTTTCCTGCTAGATCCTGCGAGACGACATCGGAAGCTGGAAGCTGGGATTTTGATACCACAGGCCTGAGGAACATACATACTCCAGCCCAGGGGCACAAGCCCGCGAGGGCGTTTTCAAGTTGTTCTCCGATCGCGGAAGAATCTTGTCCTTCATTTTCGGTCCCTTGATGAGTTGTTCGTGACGGATATCCACTCTGCTGCCTTGCCACAAGCCGCTGCAATTCAGAGCTTTCGCGAATGTTTCTCTTCGGCAGTTCCTACAGCTGTGAACAGAGCTTCAGTATCGCGAACCCGAACAAGTCGAGACTTCAATCAAGAATGTTGGGCCCTTCTCTCGAAAACTTTCATCGCCTAGCTACTGTTGGAAGGGAGCCGCTGCTGTAGGAAACTTCTCAACGGCACATCTTGCGATGAGCCAATCTCACTGAATGAGAAACCGCGATCTCACAATCAGTTTTTTTCACTGTCGGAAACCTGACGCGGATTTCATATGGCCCGCCGCAGGTTTCAAGGTTCCAAACTGGCCATTCGGAATCTCATTCGGTGCCGAACTGCCACTATCAAGGTGTATGTCCGCTACCCGAATATCCGTCCACAAACCGGTTACCCATCCCTGCGCTGCCTAGATCGGTTTCCATGTATGGAACGAATGACCGCGAATCCCTTAAAATGGAGAAACAGAGGCGGGTCCGTGTTATTGTGTAGAATCATAGAAGGTATATAAATGGAGCGAAGGCAACGCGTCAATCATAGCAGAAAGCCCATCTTATTGGGGTCCGCAGGAACGAGGTTATACTGTAGCTAACGCAATGACTCTGGTATCGGGCGGCAATTGTGCATAGCCAAACATATTTATTTATTCATCGAGCAATCGTAGAGCACGTGGGCATTGAAGAGAATACGACATTTATTTCAACACGCCAAACCTCCAATTAGACCATATTTTCTCTGGAAATGGGTCCTGAATGTGAACGTTTCCCCCTGACTAGTTCCCGTCTGCGAGACTTGACGCCGGTTGACTCAACACCTCCGGCAATGGATATCGGTGCTGCTCAAGTATCACAACACACGATCTTTCCTCTCACTCTGATAAAAGTAGCGCATCAACTTCCTTCTGAATTTGTTGAATATCATCGAACAACTTCTCCAATTGGGCTCTGTTCAGGTCGAGTACTTTGTTCTCTTCACCGATGCGAAGGGACAACGACACCACGGGCTGAGGGTTGGCTACGTTCGCATGGATCTCCCAACCGGCAAGGGAAAACCGTTTGCCCTGGAAAGAGATTTTTGTTCTTGGGTTCGATTTGTCGGTGATGTTTCGGTTGGAAATGATCAATTTCTACTTTCCGAATTTCACAGCGCTCACCTGTATAACCTGATCACCCCTAGCCCTGGTCACCAGCTGTTGTGCATGTAGTGCCCAGATAGAAGCGAGTTTCTCCGAGTGTTCCGCGGAGAAGCCCACTTCTCGCAGCTTTTGCAAGAGTACCAACGGTTTCGTGAGCTGTAGGGTGCAAGCACTGAAAATGCTCTGAAGTCCTTGGAGCACCACCGAGAGCTCCGTTACTGTCAGCTTGAGAGAATCGCCTGGAAAAGAATTCCAACGTATTTTGAAGACATCAGATGCTTTCGTTCTTTTCAGATTCGGCTCAGAACAGAGAGCCGGTGCCTGACAGTGGGAAACTGAACTTCTGTCAGCCATGGATACACGATTTAAACTGCGCTGGGTTACTTACCGAAATGTTTCTCCGTAGAGGGCGTTGACTCTCCATTCAGCCGAGAAATCACGATATTGCACAGGGCTTCAAATTCCGTTATCGAAATATCATTCAGTATCGGCAGTGCCTCCTTGATGCACCGAGTTTCCCACGAAGAGAACATGTCGATTCCAGAAAGAGTTTCCCGGAGAGAATTTTCCACAGAATGTCAGGGCTCGGCTCTTCGCTCAGCAATCACAGAATCGAGAAACGCATGCTAAGCAAGTTGACTACAGAATTCAGGAAAAATAGAACGAAACGAGCTACGCAGATAAATTTGTTCAACCCTCATCGCGGGTGTGATCCGTCCTGTCAAAATATTTTCGCTCGAGATCTTTGCTTACCCTTTCCAAACTCCCTCGGGTCGTCTGCTGATTTTCATCGGTCAGCGCTGCAGCAGCGGTGGCTAAGCTCCCGATTTTGAATTTCAATGGATCAACGCATGGTGTAGATATCCCTTGGAATGACGGTAGAACCTAAGATACGATCTTCGGGATCCAGTAATGTCGTGGAAAGAATATCACGGATATCAAAAATTCGCCTACTATGACGTCCAGAGAATGATGACGACGATCCTTGCTGAGCGCGGGAAAGGAGTCAATCACGCTCCGGATGTATCCAGGTCTTGACAAGCTCCGCTTCTCTGAATGGTAGATCCTGTTTTTACCAAAGGTTAGGACTTTTTCACAAAGGAAAACAGCGCAGCGATCAGAGAAATGGAATCTTCACGCGTGATCGCGAAGGATCTTTATTTTCATGTGTAGCTGATCTGGGTCGGAAGTCGCTCAACTTAGGCCTGCGAGAGCGAGCTCCAGAACGGGTATGACGATAACTACTTTTTCTCAAACCTGGGCTGGTGTTTCTTTTTTTGACGAGTGCCCCCATCGAGTTCTATCGATTTATCTCCAAGGGAGGCCCGATAACACACAATACAATAGCCGCGAAATTCAAAGGTTTTGAAGTGATAGTTTCCGAAGGAATTGTCTGACCTGAGTTCTTCCGGGGGCTCGCATTGGCATATGATCTCTAGCGGACTTCGCCGCGAGCCAACCACAGCGCTCTTGAAGTGGTAGCGATGAAGTGTGAATACATTCGTTTACCCTCAATGAACGTCTAGAATCTAGAAGAACGCTTTTGCGAACGCACATCAGCTCTGCTGATGTAGAAACAGTAGACAAAGGAATTGGCTTCGGCAGTTTAGACGCGTGATGTAACCTTGAGAGTATGAAAGACTGAACCTCTTGAGAATGAACTTTTCGGCATTCCGAAATTTTCCTAATCAGAAAGACTTGTCATTCTTGACTCAACCTGAGTTCCGAAGCCAGTGAGGTGCGCTCGAGAGAGCTGAAGACGACAGACTTTTCTTTTACCGTCAGAATTCTCTCCAACCCATCTGAGTAGCTTATTTTATAGTACCATCTCACTCAATCTCTCGAACGATTATGATCGAAAAGCTGCCTTCGATTTTCGGCGCCTCTGTTCTAGAGCTGCAACCTCTTGCTTTTGCTTTGTAGGAGATCGCTCGACCGCTGCTGCGCATTTGATAGAGGTTTGAAATCGCATCTTTCTCATCCTTCGCACGCATGAAGTCGTGTTCGATGTTCCCAAAGTCGATTCCTATCCCTCTCGTTGCGCTTCCGTTCTAAATGGACGGAAGCGCAGAACCTCGTGACGTTGTGAGAACAGCTGAATCCTTTCTACCGCGCTCGACAAGGATCATTGTCACCATCGCCTTCACGTTTCGGCGTATGAGCCTGATTTTGGGGATTTTCCTCCCCCATCCTTCTTAAACTGGTTCTTCAGTGGTATAACATGCGTTCTTCCGTACAAAACAAAACATGGCCTTTCTCTGTTTTAGAACTACGCCGTACTCCCGCTTTTCCGAATCGCAATCATATTATTGTGTGCAGTGTAAGCAAACGGCGATCAATTGCGAAGCTCGCGGCTCATCTTGACCTCGACTTTTCCAGCCACGTTGCCTCGAAATACCTACAAGCCATAGATTTGGAAAACACCGTACAGCGCGGTCAACTCGGAGTTGGAGCTGTCCCCCTTTCATAGTTGCGTCTATGGGGCGAGATTCTCTGTCCTAACCTACGACCTGGTACCAAATCTGCGTTCAGAACCGATTTCAGTCATTTTCTGAGAGCCTCTCCTCTCGTTTCCATTGGAACAAGTCGTCGAGACAAATTCTCCTTCCGTTCAACCACCGATTGGACCGTTTGACATAATTTCAGCAAAAATCATCGTCATCAGCCTGGACCAGTTACTCGTCTGCTATCAAAGATTACCTAGTCTCGCATTTAGAGCGAATTCAAGCTATATTTCATGTCCCGTTCCTCCTGTCCCTTTGAAACTGATAGTTACCACATCGTTTGGTCCGTTCTAAGAAAAGAGCCGCTTCCCCATTCCAGTGCTTCAGAATTTCGGATGTCGGCAATTGCGGATTCGCCTGGCTTTTTTTCGAAAACACTCCACCGGTTGGTATATACAGCGCAGAGAGGAGGAACGGTCGACATCGCTTAGTACTTTTAACTTCGATTTCCAATCAAATTCGGCCGCCTAAGAGGACCGATGAGCTCAGAATTGATTCCACGGATATCGGCTGGAGTTCGAATCCACTCTACAAGAGTGAGAAGTTTGTCATCCCTCAATAAATCGAAGAGTTCCGAAAGGCTCATTTGAAATTGCCGCGTTGATAGCACAACCGTCTGGCTCGGCTTTTATCCTCGGAGGCAACTTGCGGCACGACTTGTGTGTTTTTGAGCAGCGATAGTCGAGGCAGTGTCGAATGATTCCGGAGCGACAATAAGCAAATTGCAAACGTAAGTTCCTAATGCATGCCCTACCTGATGTGGCTTCCCGTCAGGAGGTTCTCGACGAGATCTGTCGTCAAAACCCCGCTTGAGTGATCTGAAACGTAATGTTGATGCACTCGTCGTGCGGGTCGAGAGATCGCCTCGATGATCGGAAGTCCCGTAGCCGGGGTCTTTATTTTGCGCACAGCCAGCCGCTCCTCGAAATTTCCAATGAAGATCAGAGCTTTAGTCAAACAATTTGCCTTGCTTGTCGTACCGGCCTTCGCTGAGCCTTCGAGTTCAGCGATTCGGTCGGTCCGACAGGGAGGAGAGCTTACATGTATCTATTTGTGGCTATGAATTTCCAAATAGTGCACTTCATGCCCGTATTGGTGGCAGCAAGTGTTACAACCTGTGCCTGAAGTGCCCAATTTCCCGAATGTTCACTGACAGCAATTCATAGCTAACGAGTGGCTTTGCAGAAACGGCTAGTTTTGAGGGTTCGTCTGCAGAGGGAGTCACCGAATGGAGAGTGGACGTCCCTGCTTCGAAGCAGCTCAAAGCAACGGCGCAGCGGCAGCATCAGTCAAAACATTCACATCGCCATACAATCATCCGGACTGAACGAGATCCGAGATCATCCGTGGCGGCGACGACGACGACGACAAACGGTTGAAGACTGCGCACTGGATCGAGTCATGGGCAAGTCATCATCTCACCACAAGAAAGCCAAGAAACACAAGAAAGAACGCAAGCGTCGAGAGAAGGACAGCAGGGAACACGGTCGTTTGGTCGAGTACGATAATGTCTCGTCAGGATCCAGCCTTGAAGAAGAGGAAGGCGTTGTCGACTCTTCTCCTGATCAGCGAGGAGGTGGTGGAGGAGGCGATCGAGGAGAGAAACGAAAATCAAGCAGTCGAAACAACAATTCAGACAGCAGCAGTAAACACGGCAAGCGATACTCGCCGCTTCCCAGTTCAACGCCACCTCGCAGCAATCGTTATCCGTATGAGAATTCTTACTCAGCCTCTGAGTACCGATCTTCGAACTATGTGTCATCGTCCTCTTCAAGAGAGTTGTTGTCAGAGTCGTACGGTCGACATCAGCCGGCCGGCTCGAGATATCGCCACCTACGGAGTCCTAGCCCCCTGACTAGATCACGGAGAACGCCGCCAGTTTCCAAAAAGTACCAGAGCTATCGCGATCACCACACGCCCAGTCCTTCGTCGTACTCATCTTCGAGGCGGCCGCGATCCGGCTCGAGAAGCAGAAGTCCAACGAACGGCTATCGCGGGAGCAGCAGAAGCGTCCGCAAAAGTCGGAGGTCCCCATCGCCTCCGACACCTCCTCGAAGATCATCGAATCGACCACGGCGACCGAGTCAATCTCTATCCCCGGTCGACAATCCAACGTTCTCGAGCTCGTTTGCGTCCGAGTTGCGAAAGCTTTCCAAGGGGAAAGAACTCGCCAAGAGACATACTACCGCATCCTGTTCATCGTCTTCGGCGGCGACAGTCGCTTCGGTAGCTGCGCCACCGCCATCTGTGGGTGCATGCATCGGAGCGGCAGTCGTGCCTCCTCTACCAAATCAGACACTTCCGAAAGACGAGCCATGGCAGCCAACGTCACATCCGCAGCAAACGCATCCTCAACCACCTTTGCCCCGCTCGCCGCCTCCGATGCGTGCGGAACGAGCTCCCACGCCGCCTCGGCGAGGCGTCCGTGAGCTTCCGATGCCTCCCGGCATCAGTGTCGAAGATCTTCGCCGAGACCAAAGTCGCAATACGGAGAGAAACGGTCGGGAACAAAATTCTCTCGCCACGGGATCAATGGAAACGTTCAGGCGACCAACTATTTTGAATCGAAACGACTCCGACGACGACCTGCCAAACTGGGGCGAGCGATGCGTGGACGTCTTCGACATTGTACAACAGATTGGCGAAGGAACTTACGGCCAGGTGTACAAAGCGAGAGATCGAGTCAGTGGTACGATGGTGGCGTTGAAAAAAGTACGGATGGAAAACGAAAAAGAAGGATTCCCCATCACCGCCATCCGAGAAATCAAAATTCTACGTCAACTCAATCACCCCTCCATCGTGAACTTGATGGAGGTTGTCACAGACAAATCGGACGCGCTAGACTTCCGAAAAGACAAGGGTGCCTTCTATCTAGTGTTCGAATACATGGACCATGATTTGATGGGACTGCTCGATTCTGGTTTGGTGGAGTTCAAGCCAAATCACATAGCGTCGTTCATGAAGCAGCTTCTCGAAGGTCTCTCCTACTGTCACCGAAAGAACTTCCTCCATCGAGACATCAAGTGTTCGAACATCCTCATGAACAATCAAGGTCAAATCAAGCTGGCTGATTTCGGGCTTGCGCGCTACTACAACGCCGAAGACAAAGATAGACCCTACACCAACAAGGTGATAACGTTGTGGTACAGACCTCCCGAACTGCTATTAGGAGAGGAACGATACGGTCCTTCGATTGACGTATGGAGCTGCGGCTGCATCCTCGGCGAATTGTTCACAAAAGAGCCGCTGTTCAAGGCAAGTCAAGAGATGCAGCAGCTTGACATCATTTCGCAAGTGTGTGGAACCCCTACACCAGCAGTGTGGCCGCGAGTGATAAATCTTCCGTTGTTCTCACAATTCAAACCGAAAAAACAACATGTTCGCAAGGTGCGGCAGAAGTTCTGCTTCATACCAAGCCAAGCGCTCGACCTCCTGGATCAGATGCTCGAACTGGATCCTGAGAAACGTATTACAGCCGAAAAAGCTTTGCAATGTCCCTGGCTCTGTGATGTCCAGTTGGGAGATTTGCGGCCTCCTGAATTGCCGAAAAACCAAGACTGTCACGAAATGTGGTCCAAAAAGCGCAAACGGATGTTGCGGTTGCAGGAACAGGCGTTGCACCATTTGGAAGATTCCAACGGGAATAATAATGACGCCGTTACCTTAAGAAATGGAGTCTAGATAAACCGACGACGAAAGCGACGACAGCAGTCTGGCCGCGGTTGGACCGTGTATCGCGAGTCGAGGATGTTTGACTAACGTGAAAACAAATTGTAACAAGAGACACACGAAAGACAATTCTGAAGCTGTGTGTATATAGTGAGAATGCTGGAAGCTATTCGACAAATATTTTTTTTGTGATCGTATTCCGAAAACGAGAGGCACGCAGACGCTCCATCGGCGGGGCCAGACAAGAATGCAGCACCTGATCGACCCCGGGAGTTTGAAGCACGTAGGCCACACTGTTGGAGCCGACGATCTTCCTCTCGACAGTGAGTTTTCACAGCGTCAGCGACCCGTGAGGTTGGGCATTTAAATTCGTCCTGACCCGATACGACAGTCAGCCGGCGGGAGGACCCGCAGAAACATGAAACCTTTTCGAGTCATTCAGAGGAGCGAGACCACATCTCCTTGTTTTTTTTGACAGCCTCTGAATTCCATTGTAAAAAGTGGACTATTCATTGTTATGACTTGTACATTTCCTTTGATACCAGATCGTAGAAATAATTAAACACACACAGAAACAGAAACAGACGGGCAGATCATACATACATACAGACAAACACACACCCACACACACAAACACGTGCGCTTTCTTGCACGCACACGAAATCGATTGCGATAAACAACATCGACCAACGAATGATTTTGGCAAACCAGCGGACTTGAAGAAACTGTCGTAGATAGCCGGACATTCGGGGCGAAATATTGAGAATCATTAAGAACACAAACGGAGTAACTAATTGAGTTGAGAGGAGACTGTGAGCGCGATAGAAAATCGTTTGAGACCAGAAGCAGACCGTCGTTCCGAAAAGCAGTCGATGTTGATGAATGCCAGAGAGAACATCGATATTGTACATTTGGTAAATAAACGAATTACTTAATGAAAACTTGAAATCACATTTGTTGTCATTGGGTGGATGAGATGCTGGCTAGCTCCTTTCCGTAGTGATCTTCCCCAAGGGCAACAGTTCTAAAAGGATCTGATTCTTCTAGTGTAATTCGGGAGCGGTTGGTGTTCGCTTGCGTTTTTGACTTGACCAGAGTTGTATTCCACTGATGATCGAGTTCATATTATCCCGTATTCTCGACGGAACAATATTCTCTAGGTTCTTCGCCTTCTTGCGACTTCGATCATTCTGATTCTGAAAATGATGGGTTGAGAAACTAGTGGGGAACACGACTGAATGCTTTCCAGATGTTCGTTCTGCGGTTTGCCGGTTTCAACGCTGCGATTCCATCCCTCAGTCGGCACTGTTTGAGGTCATTTTGTTCAGCCCCAACCTTCAATCTTGACTTTCGAGACCAAAAAGTTAAATCCTACATGGAAAACATAGAAACTTTCCTGGAGAACGCTGGGAAATCAGGACACAGGAAAATCAGTGCGAATAACTTGCATCGTCTAAGAACGTTGAGTTCAGTTTATGGGAAAGCCAGCGAGATTCTCGATGAAATCCAGAATTTGGAACAACTACGTTCAGGTGAGTTCAAGAGGGATCGACCCGGTACTCCTTAGAGGACTGACCGAGGTTCACTGACGGGCGTACTGATTCGGGTATCCATGGAAGAGCGAAACGTATTTTCCAACGTGATGATTCTTGAGCGGTTCGATGAGGCTCAAGCCGTCCGACAACAAATTGCAAGCGCAAGAACATTGCAGAAATGGCGGGATCGAACGAAAAAGAAATGGTCGACATCGCCCAGGGCGATATCGCTACCTGTTTAGAGAAACTCAAAGCTATATCAGACGAGGTTTGTGGCCCATACTATATACTTGTAAGATCAATATTAAGAGATGAATCACATTGACGTCCGCTGAGTTTTTTTCCGAATCGAGTTATAGCATGAATTACCTCCGGTCGACAGGCATGGCAGTACATTGTACCGTTCGAGTTCCAAGACACCGAAGAAATCATGATGGAATTCTCTGCCGGAGTTGGAGGCCAGGAAGCGATGCTTTTCAGCGGAGACTTACTCCAAATGTACTCGAATTACGCCCAAAATAATGGCTGGGCGACTCAAGTGGCGGAACTATCCAGTTCGGAGTCAGGTTCGACGGTCTATCTTGAACGAACTGCATAGGATCTGAATTGGGTTATTCGGTACTCATCCGACCCATTCGCTGTTTTCCCTTAGGCGGACTGCGGGCTGCGAGCTTGATTCTGAGCGGAGCAAATGTGGGAATGCGGATGAAATTCGAATCGGGAGTTCATCGAGTCCAGAGAACCCCAAAGACCGAGCGTAGCGGGCGAGTGCATACGAGCACAGCCACAGTGGCCGTGCTTCCTTGCCCAAAGGAGGTACGTTTCGATCAACAGTTCCATCATTCCTCTCAGTGATGGTCGGTGTTCATGTTTCGGTTATATCGGAGACAGTCGTGGAGTGGAGAACCGATTACTTTCATTGCAGGTGGATGTAGTCATCGATCCAAAAGACTTGATAATGAAATTCAAGCGAGCCAGCGGGCCCGGTGGTCAGCATGTCAATAAGACAGAGAGCGCCGTACAATTACTGCACATCCCCAGTGGTGAGATACCGTAGAGAAAACTTGCACTCAGAGAGGTGCGGGTTGTTAGCCTCTTGAATGTTGCAGCAATATGTTCTCCGGGTGATGTCGATGACCCCGTTCTCGGCTTCTCGATATTGGCAATATGTACATCGAGACGACCATTCACTGTTATTGCATCCGCAGGTATCCAGGTCGAAGCAGCTTTTGAACGCTCACAGTTGATGAATAAAGCCACTGCCATGAAGAGACTTCGAGCGAAACTCTATGAAATTGAAATCAACAAGGAAATGAGCAAATCGCACTCGGAGCGAAAACTTCAGGTGAGATATCCGAAGAACTGATGTTAATAATTTCTCACGAGACAAGGTTCAATGTCGTCTCGAGATCGGATTTCAGCGACGGAATCCATTCACAGGTTGGCACTGCTGGACGGTCGGAGAAGATCCGAACGTACAATTTCGCACAAGACAGAGTCACGGATCATAGGATTGGAATCTCAGTTCACAACTTACCAGAATGCTTAGCAGGTGGGAAGCCCCTGAGCAAACTGCTCGATGCTCTCCACGAAGCAAATCGCAGGGAGCTCGCGCAGCAACTCATCGCGAATCAGTTATATGAATAGGTTCAGTTAATAAAACTTTGAGAAATAGTGTACCCTATGTACAGATATTGTCGAAAATGGAATTTTTCTTCTTGTCGTTCGCCAATTTCCCTGGTGACATGTTGGATCAAAACACGGTCATTCCCGGAAGACGGGTACCTTGAGAGATCATTCATGATTCAAGGTTGAAATCTCAAGACAGCGCGAAATTCTCAACATCGTCGAGATTGAATGATTTCTTTCGAGTTTGGACGTCGCGTCGCCCATGTTGTCATCAGTAGAGTTTGGGAGTTCCGGCATCAATCATTTCGGGTCCCCAATCTATCCATAAAAATTGATGTATATACTTGTGCACAACAGATGCCTGGTTGTTTTAGCTCAGGTCGTAGTCAGGCGAATATTATCGATGTGGCTGACCTTCGATCGATTTACCCATGAATTGATACAAGTTGATTAATGTGTAATGCCTGAACTTCAAGGCTCTACTCGTAACCAACCATGGAATCATCGGTTCCTTCAGTAAAGGACACATTGTGTTCTCTTGAACAGGTTGAGTAACATCCGTTTTGAGTACCGATCCACCGAGGAGCGTTTCTTGTCTTCATACTTCTTCCAGTCCTACGCGATGGGCGCTCGCAGCCTGATTTGCAGAGGTTAAATACCGGAGGCCACGTGGAAGTCTTACTTCCAGTTGTGGAGCTCGTAAATTGAGGCTGCAAGCTCCCGGGCTGGAATGTACCACGACAAACAGCTTGGTTGTGATGTGGTACTGCTCCCACATGCTAATCTGCAGCTTCGTCAACTCGGCAAGCTATTTGGTTATTCTGTTGGATTCGCAGCTTCCACTCATCCTCGCAGTGAACAGTCGTCGAATGATTTTGTGTCGCCGGAAAGTGATCCTCGCTCCGAATGAGAAATTACTTCCAATAACATTCGATCTTGCCTGAGACAAGGTCGAGGAAAAGTCGACTTTGGTTCTGATTGTGAGCTGAGCAAACGCTTTTTCTGTTCGAAACGAAGTCGGAAAATGGAGAGCTTCTGGCTCATGGAATTCTATACTTGCTGAACTTCACGCCACGCATCTATTGATCAATATCCGTATCTGCTGCCACTATGACATCATTCACGAAGCGGTCCCGTTTTTCGCCGAATAATCCGCTGATTGCGGTTCTTCGTTCCATTTCTTCGTTCCATTTTTATTCGCGGGAGGAATAGTTTCTTGGAGTCTCACCTCGTCGAACCAATTCAAGTCTCAAATCTCAGGATCACGTTGTTCCAGAGGATCGGCGCGCTGGCGATCATCCACTATTTTGACCTACAGACAAAAATTCGATCGGCCTTTGGCTGCTTTGGCCTTCAATTATCTTTTCTGTCTTCAATGTTTGCCTATCTTTAGAACGGAAAGCTGTTTTTCAAAACAATCCGCCCAGATTGTCTCGTGGCTTTCAAGGAATGACGAACCCGAGAACACTGGAAGTCTTCGTTCGCACACAAGAGTTCATTTTCATTCTCGGAACGCGCCTCGTCTCGAAGGAGCTTCTTCGCCTTTTCGCTCGTGAAATTATCTTCGGGATATCCGCTCTTAATTCTCTTCAACAACAGGATTTCACGATTTGACATATGAGGGTGCACTAGGAGAGAGACAAGGCGATCGTTTCGAATTCCTTTCAATATCGAACGTGGAAGCTTCATCTGATTCATGAGGTTGTACAAGTTCTGGGAGGAGCCTTCGAGGATCCGGATATAGGGCATGACAATTCAGCGATTCCGTCATCGGAGCGGTTAGGTCGTTGCCGAGGGCCTCCGAAGATAAGTTTCCCGAGAAACTCGTTCCCTGTGTGTGCAAATGTGTTTCCTCTCTCAAAAGTGGGCCACGGAAAATATCGACCGGTAGATGCTGGGGGTCACAGCGCGGCGAGGGTCCATGGAGTGAAGAGAAGTGAATGAGAAAGAAATTCCGTATTTCATTGAAGATCTGTCGCTCGGCAGTCTTGACTGTGACGCCTAACGTTCAAGTGGTCAGTGGACGATTCGGTGACTCGAAGTGGCTTCCACAGATTCCCAGAAAACGTCTCCGCCAAAATGCTGATCAACTTTGTTGTTCTAGGTGAGATAAGAACGCTTCGATCTGACCCTGATCGGTCGTCAAGCGTGAAAGGAATTCTTGATTCAGACTAGCATCATAATGGAAAAGAGCTTCTAACGATTTCATCTAACGAACAACTTCTATGATGTCATCGCAGGTTCAGTGCTCTTGGACGTGAGCCTCGGAGCCGCGGTCTGTGATGAGGAAAAGTTCGACGAGGTCGCCGGAACTTTGCTCCTCTATTCAGAAGCCAGAAACCTTCAACCAGTAGACAAGAGTGGTCTGGAAGTTACTTGTTTGAGTGACAACAAAACTTTCGAATGGATCGAAGACTACACCAAAACGTGCATCAAAGGAATCGCAGGGGGTAAGAAGCTGATTTGATACCATGACTCCGAATCGCGGTTTTCGGCGGTGACATGAACGACGCTTGTTTCGAATATGCTATCGCTTCAAAGACCTTGATTCACGCAGGCGTTATGCGGCTACTCCTGGACAGCTCTGGTGAAGAACTCCACAGCCGATGTTACGGCGACATGCAGTCGGATTATCTGAAACATACGCCGTGCTGGAACAAGGCGTCGGCCGAGTTGAGTTCCTGTAACGAGGAAATGACGGCTCTTTTGGAAGCGACCGTTAAAGTTGAGAAGAGACAACACCTGTTGGCCCACAGTTGCTGGTCAGTGATCTGATAGTGAGACGCCGCTCAAGTTGTATGACGAACTGGGTTACTGAAAGTTCACGGTCAGATTGAGTTGTTAATGATTCTTTGGTTGCAGTTCGATCCAATCTTACTCACATTGTATGGAGAGTCGCGCCCGAAGCAAGTGCCCAAAAGAAGCCGCTGAGTTCCTCAAAGACATGGTGTACCGAATCGGGGAGAACATACTCGAGGGTCCGTGTGGAAAATTCACTCCTGATTCCAAGGAATGCACCGAGCTCCCGAAGCCAGAGCTCCCGAAAAAAGTCAAATACAGATCTTTCGTCCCCGCCATGATAAACGTTCTTAACATCTACGGTTAACTTTTGGTATTGTATATCCATTTAGATGATCCAATAAAACTAAAAAATTGAGATATTTCATGAGTTTTCGACGGTTCAGCAAGTGCACATTCGGCAGGTCTCGAAATGTTTCCACTGTGGTTATGGTTTCCAGGTTTCTTAGTTTTTCTGGAACACCAGTATCTTCAGCCCACAAGGTATTGTTCTTTCGAGTAAGCCTTTTAGACCGTAATTTAAGCGAGTTTCGAGAGCATTGAACTTTGTGCTGATCCATCAAACGCTCCGATCTCGCGACTGCACCCAAACGCGCTCACTACTCAAATGCTCAAAGAGAAAAAGCGTCGAATTTCGAGCGGATGCACGGACCGACAGTTAGCGGTGGTGATCTCAGCTATGGAGAAATGGCGGTGGCAGTGGTGGTGTTTTGGTGTCGGCTGTTAATTCTAACAGCAGCAGCAGCAGACCAACTGACTGTATGCATGTCTGGCCAACCCTCTCTACAACGGATTCGACGGTAGAGTCCGGTCGTTGGCAGTGTTGGTGCACTTCGAACCGAAAGGAGCATGGCATCTCCTACTTCAAACAAAGATGTTCTGAAATCCCTGTCGAATCGTTCCATTCGGAAGTCCAAAGGTAAATCTTGTTCCCCGCAAGCGTGATTCCAGTTTTCGGACACCCTTGTAAAGTTGCTTGAACTATTGCTTCGGGCGGCGGCGGTGCTCTTGGCCATCTGATTCTTCGATCCGTTGGTCCACAAGATCTTAGCTGAGAGAACATTATTGAGCCGTCAAAACTTTTAGAGCAGAAGTGAGAACTCGAGACGCACCCGAACCGTCTTTCATGCCACTTTCTTCCGATGGTTAGCGGATATCGCGGTCAAGGTTTCATGCAGAACTCCAAAGTGCTTGATGATCACCCAAGACGGAACTGACGAGTCCCAAGAAACTACTCAAGAATTTCCGCAGTACGACTTGAGGAATTCTTTCCTCAATCCGTGTCGCAGGTCCCTCGATTTCATTGAATCATCCTTCCAGACAAGCAGATTCTTTTCTGGGATAAGTTTGAGAATCCAGGCACCAGACTTAAGTCGTCAGAGATCCTCAGTCTTGGGGCAGAAAGTGATAATGTCTAATCTGTAAATCATCTGATCTACTCGATGGAGTTTTCACCTCGAAGTTCCAAGACTGCGTAGATTTCTCTCAACGGCCTTCGACTCACCTGAGATCTAGAAGCAGACGGAGTGGCGGGTTATGACCGAGAAAGTTCAGAAATGTGTAACCAACTCGAAATTCGTAGTCAGATTTTCGCGCTTATATCCAGGCGGGCACTACAACGGTCTCTATGACCGTAGATACTGGGCCTAGCCCCGATCCATCCCGAAGCGTCAAGTCGGAAGAAATGAGCAACCGATTTTTTTTTTAATTTCTCTCGAAGCGCCACAGTTATCTGAGCGCGGGAAAAGTTCATGTATGTTTGATTGAGAGCATCTCTCGAAGTTTGAAAATCCGTTGATGTGTGCGTCTTAGGCAGCTGCGAGGGCTACGCCACTTAGGGATTTCGAAACTGTGCAGTGCGCAGCACATCGTACGTCTTTCGACGTCGACGTTGGGACCCGACATGTGCGCAACGCAACCGTGTTCGTTCGCTTCTTCGTTTTCCTCGAAAGAAAAGGCAGAGGTGCTGTTCAAGTGAGCCGTTTTTTCGCTTTCGTTGTCGGAAATCCGCGACGACCACTACGACGACGCCAACGGCTGACGATCATCGCACGATAACAACGACTACATCGACGACGACGACGACGACGACGAGAACGTTAACGACCTCTTCAGGTTTTGGAGATCTGAACACCTATTCGACGTTTGATTTGTTTGTGTGTTCGCGTCGCACAACGGTCTCTGATTGCTTGAGAGCGTCGTTGTGTTCATTCCTATTGGATTTTTGTGCGTTTTGTGCTCAGCGTTCTGACCATCAGCCTCGATTGCTTCGTGGAAAGTGCGTCGTTGGCGATACCGAGTTCCGAGGCGTCTTTTACTGATTTTGCTTCGGAAAAAATACAAAGAGAGTAGTTGAAAATGGCACTACAGAGCCAAAGCGGAGTTGTCGTGGTGCGTGATGGAAAAACGAAACTCGTGGACGACATTGACAACCTGGACGAGGTCACTTTCGATCGCTTCAATGACGAGACATTCTCTGGAATGGGTGCGTTTCGATGGTATAACTTGAGAAGCTTCTCGCCATTTCCGCTTTGAGGCTCGCATCCCGGTCCGAATTTTTTGATTTAGTGAGCTTGGATTCAGATGAGTTTTTGTCGAAACAGACGTGAAGTCGTTAGGTGGTTTCATTTTATTCTTGGGATTCATTCTTTTTGATTGTTCGTCAAAATGACAGACTTTGAAAAGTCCTGAGCCGGACCGCCCCCGTATCTAATAGGAACATGGATGGCATGAATCCCTGGTCATTTCATCTGGAGTATACCTCTTACTATTCCACTTGCAGAAGAATGGCATCCGGAAGACGAAACTTCAGTTGGTAATGAAGATTCGAAGAAAGAAGAAACCAAGGATCCCAGTGAGATCATGACTCTCATAAATTCTTCATTCAACTCGCTCGATTTGGACCTGTCCTCGGAAGACCGTGAGCTACCCCATCATCACCAGACTACCGAAAGCAGCAACAACCACCAGAGGGTTCAGCATACCTCGTGGGGTCAGAAGCACTTCGAAGATTTACAGTCGTCACCTTCTGCGAACTATGGGAAACGAGTGACGTTTCAGCAGGATCGAAGGGGAGAAGCGATGTTTCCACAAAACCCTGGAAACTACCTCGACGAGCGGAACACGCGTGAGCTCGAAGAGGAGTTGCGACGTTCGGACCCCTACCAGGACCATGGAAGGTCTCGTTACGCCGTTCCTGCGACGTCGTCGTCAAGGAGGAGCTCTTCGAGCTTCGGCTGCGGTCACTACAAAGAACCACAGAGAAATCTCAGCGCCGTGCCGGCGCATTCGTTTCCGCGAAGAAGCAGCTCCTTCCGACAAGATAATTTCGATCTTCGTAACGTGGAGACTTTCGGTATCGATGCAGTCGAGAGACAGCAATTCGCAGCCGTTCCCACGAAATCGGTACGTTCTGAAGAGGGAACTGAAGACATATTTCTTTCGATATAAAAACCATGTGATCATGGACTGCGTCTCCCAAGTTCTTGCTATGATGTAAAGTTGTCCAAACCATATTTGTGTGTTATTCCATCCACAGCCATCCATGCCGTACTCGCGCTCCGAAGAGGACATCGCATCTTCACAATCTCATGTCGGATACCCGGAGGATAATTTCAGATGTCCCGAAATAAGAGATCCTCGCGTCCAAGATCTTTACTTTGACACCTGCAGGAAACTTCAAATGGAGCCCATGTATTCTCATCTCGAGCAAACGAAGGTGAGTTATTCATTCTGTGCTTCGGAGTTGAGATAAGCGACTCGATTTGCAGAACGATGAATAAGGGAAGAGTTCCAATCGAGTATTTTTTTGATCCGTCAGGAGGAAATGGTCAATCATCAGTTGAATGACATCAAGAACACCGCGCTCGAGCATCTGAAGAACATCGCGGAGCTTGTGCCCAAAATCGAGGTCATGGAAGATGTCTTCGATAGACTCAATGATCCAGAAGATCCACCTTGCGAACAAGAGCGCATGGAGCTGCTTGACCGTTTGAAGCAACATGTCACGCCCCATAATGTATTGCCTTTCTCGAAAATGGTACATGCTAGAAGGCTGGTGAGTACCTCAAGATTCCTTCCCATAAATCCGCTGTTCCTACTTGAATGAACTTTGATCGATCGTGTCAGGGAAGCCGCCGTAAGGCGATTCACGGCAGTCACTGATAGGAATCGCGTCCTCATTCCCGCGCAGACGTCCACTGCGGAATGATCCTAAGAGATTTTTTTTCTTGCAGCTGATGCATTCACTGTCTATCATGTCTCGCGAAAAGCGTTACCGAGATCATGCGCTGGAAATCCTCGAAGAAATCTTCAGAAATCTTGAGAAACTTTTATACGAGGATCGAAACGACATGGTGTTCGGTCTTAAGAATCTTGTTTTTCAACGCATCATCAGCAAATGTTCTATGGACGAAATCATCAGATTGACCCGTTGTCTATTGGTGAATAACATTGACATGGCTATTGAATCGAAGCTTGGTTTGTGTTTCATCGGCTGCTTGTTAGAAACAGCCGCTAATTTAGATTTCAGGTGAGTCTCAAAATGAGTTCATCATCTCCTGCAGTCTTTGACCGGCGATCAACATCTGATTTCATGCAGCCATTATCATGTGCTCCAACCCCATCGTTCAACCAGAATTGTTTTTCTCGTTACAGATCGTATCCGATGTGGATCGAGACTTGGCTGCCGAAATTCAGGACACATTTGTTGAAAGTCCCAAGATCCGACGTCGTAGTGAACATTGTCCGCGAACCTGGTCTGAGGCACTTGGTCGACAATACGAAGAACTACCCAAAACCGAAGACCACATATGACACTATGCGTTCTCCAGTGGCTTATTGATTCTGGAAACTTTACGATTGGTCTTCCCCTGGTTTGGCCCTGATTAGAAGTCTCGTGAATTAGGTTGATGTCAAGGACTGGCATTCGTTTCGTTTTAGGAAACAATTGATTTCCCCGTTTTATCTCTGGTTTTCGTTGTCTCGATTTCTGTTTTTTCGCTGCTCCGTAATTGGACCGGCAATCAAGAACAACCCTGACCAGCCTCTCCGACGATCGTCAAGCTCAACTTGAACCAGCGACTCAATCAGCCACTGTGTCTCTACGGTTAACCTATCAAGATTTCGATTTCAACCTCTTGGCGAACTCGCCGCTAGTTTTCGTCGAACGTTGTTTATCTTTGATTACATATCTGCATCGATGATATATGGTTCCAAAGGGAACAAACAAGCTTATCGCCCTCTAATCTCAGAATAAATTCCTTCAAGATTCAGATCTTGATAACTTAAAACCTCGTGTGATACTTCTACTAAGATAATAGCAACGCTGATTGTGCGCATGCGGAGTACGGTTCGATTTCAGCAGTTGATGAATGAATTCAGGAGAAAAAGATCGTGATTCTTGCCACTGATGCCTTCAATATTTATTGGAAATGTACAGATAATAAGTAAATAAACAGCATGTTCCTTTCCTGTTCATCATACAGAACGGTTGAGTGAAAGCTATGAATTCTTCGTCGACACAAAGCCAAACTTAAATTAGATCGGCCACGTTCATAGGCATTTCATCGATCTGTGTCGCATAGTACTGTTCAATATCGCGAAGGATTCTGATGTCGTCGTTCTTAACGAAATTAATGGCTACACCCTTTCGACCGAATCGGCCCGAACGTCCGATACGGTGGATGTACAGTTCACGGTTGTTGGGCAGATCGTAATTGATGACCAGAGAGACTTGTTGGACGTCTATGCCTCGCGCCCAGATATCGGTTGTGATGAGAACTCTCGTGGCTCCTGAGCGGAACTCCTTCATGATGGAGTCACGTTCTTTCTGCGGCATGTCGCCGTGCATCGAGCTTACGGTGAAGTTGGCTTCGAGCATCTTCTGCGAGAGCCAATCAACTTTCCTCTTTGTGTTGCAGAATATCACGGCTTGTGTGATTGTGAGAGTATCGTAGAGATCGCACAGGGTGTCGAATTTCCATTCTTCGCGTTCCACAGCGACGAAGAACTGTTTGATGCCTTCAAGCGTCAACTCGTCACGTTTCACGAGGATGCGAACGGGGTCTGAAATTAGAGAGGCCCAAGGTGAATAAACTGCGGGATTCGGGGGAGACATGGTTGTGAGATTTCGCATTGATGCCACTTGATTCGAATCATGATGAGTTTGCATATCTTACCGGTCATGAATTTGTTGGTTATCTCAAGGATCTCGTGAGGGAGCGTAGCAGAAATCAGAACGACCTGAGTTCCCGGGGGAAGGTATCGATACACGTCGTAAATCTGTTCTTTGAAACCTTTGTTCAACATTTCATCGGCTTCGTCGAGAACCAGCATTTTGATCCCTCTCGTACGGAGGTTCCTCCTCTTGATCATATCGAACACACGACCGGGAGTACCGCTGACAATGTGTTGCCCATAGTCTAACTTGCGAATATCTTCACCGAGATTCGTCCCTCCAATGCAAGCATGGCATTGGACGCTCATGTAATCTCCGAGAGCCAGGATGACTTTTTGAATCTGAAGAGCCAACTCTCTGGTTGGCGAAAGGATCAGAACTTGAGTTTCGCGGGTTTGTGTCTCGATTTTCTGCAAAACGCCGATTGAGAATGTGGCTGTTTTTCCTGTTCCTGATTGGGACTGCGCGATGACGTCGCGACCCTTCATGATCGGTTGAATCGATCTCTGTTGAATGGCAGAAGGTTTTTCGAATCCGTAGGCGTAGATTCCTCGCAGAAGATCTTCGCGGAGACCCATGGAATCGAAGGAGTTGATCACCTGAAATCATAGACATTTCTTGTTTGATTCTCGCATGTTCACTCGGCTGAAAATCATCCCGGGATTGAAGTTCTTGAAGACCTTGATTCCGAATTGCCGGAATCAACCGCTGAACTGGCTCGTTTTGATCGGATCAGAAAACGTTTCCCTTAGGCCTCATGATCCTCATTACCACATTGAATGTTCTCAAAAAGGGCTTCATTGGGAAAGCAAATCAACGGGAATCTCACGAAAATTGTGGCAGAGACGCTCTAAAGGAACACATAACGATCGGGAACGAAATGGGAGAACGTGCCGCCGAAAACGAGTCAGCGGTCCGGCGAAAAACGGCGGAGGGGTTCCGCCTTGCCAATCTCACCTCGACTCCGTCGCTGGTCTCGAACTCCAGTGTCGCCATTTCGTCCGGGTTCTGTCGCTTGCTTCGAGCAGCCATGGTTAGCTTGGTTTGAGACAGCGCAGAGTTCTTTTTGAAACAATCAAACCACAAGCAGCTACTGCACAACTTCGGTGTGGTGTGTTTGGGTGTCTGTGTGTTTGCGTCGTGGTGTGGCGCTCGCGGCGGTAACGAGTTCATAAACAAACAGACGCCAACGAAATTGGAGGGACGCGCGGGAGATTCGAAAGCATCGAATTTCGCTGTGCTGGTGAAGCGATCGAAACTCCGAAACGAGAGGCACCTGAGAAACTCGTTGGCTACTTCGTTCTAACTCGTATCGGTACCTATCTGGAAACGACCTCACAGGAGCACGATCCCAAACGATCTTTGTGTGTCGTGCCGACTCACTCCGGTGCGAGTGGCTCGGCTGAAAATCAGCTGTTTGTTATGCAGTGCTCTTCTAAGTTCAGCGATTCGGAGTAAGGTTCCGAAGTTTCCTTTTTCGAGCAAATGTCGTGAGTAGAGCTTGGAAGTTCAGGCATTTATCATTCTTGAACCTCCATCAATCAATATGAATTGATAAATATTCAGTTGAATAGTATCTGGTTGTTCCGGCCTTCGACTCTGTTGGGCGAATATCATCGAATGATCGGCTTCCGATCAATTTATCCAAAGATTGATGGAGGGTGATTAATGAATATTGCCTGAACTTCCAAGCTCCAGTCATGAAATTGTGATTTCCGGTGGAATTTGTGCTCTTCAGTCACCTGCATACATTCCGCATGTAGATAGGAAGGATAATCACGATATGTGTTTGTGGCAGTAGACAAAGATAACCGAAATAGATACAGGAGGAAGAGTCTGGAGTTCACAAGGCGCGCACCGGGGGTCATTTGCAGCTTCATGAGCAAAACGGAACTATTCCGAAAGGCTCTCCAGAAGGCCAAATCAATCATTGCCTTGACCGGAGCTGGTACGTCCGCCGAGAGTGGTGTGCCAACATTCAGAGGAGCTGGCGGTCTCTGGAGGACTTATAAGGCGACAGATTTGGCGACGAACGAAGCTTTCAGAAGGGATCCAGTTCTCGTTTGGCAGTTCTATCACTATCGCAGAGAACTCGTTCTCACCAAGGTGAATTAAGCGTCGAAGATAACCGTATTATTTCTCTGGTCTGAGAACAAACTCTCAAAGTCTCCCCAAAAGCTACAATTCCATTCGTTTGCTATCTAGAATCCGAATCCTGCACACGAAGCTCTCGCGGATTTTGAGCGAGAATGCGAGGAATCCGGAAAAGAATTTCACCTCATCACTCAGAACGTTGATGGTTTTCACCAGAGAGCCGGATCGCGGAATGTCTTGGAACTCCACGGTTCCCTATACAAGGTAAACGTTCTATCTTTGATGAGAATATGCCTATACGCAATGATCAGCTATCGGGATTTACTTGAGAGTCGGAGCGACGTACTCCGCTCCGTTTGAGAACACTGACATCCTGAGAGGCAGCATTTCTGAGTGAGTTTATTTAAACTTGAATGTGCACATAGGAAGTCAACTTTTACCCAGTTATACCCGGTAAATCATAGGTCAATATCGAGCTTTTTGGATAAGGAACTTTTCATCAATTAACCGCAACACTTGGCGCAAGTGGGATCTACTCCCGATCTCTTGGTAACATCGATTTTCACTACTTCTTCGGCGATTGTTGGGTGGATCCCAACAGTTTCCTCGAGCTGGCTTCGGGTCATGCCACACTTCATGGCTGCCGCAAATCCTTGCATTATCTCACCAGCCATCGGACCCACTAGATGCATGCCGATTATCTTGTTCCCGTTCTTCAAATCTTCAATGTACTTGATGTAGCAATGTTCGTTGCTCTTTTCCGCGATCGGGAACGTGTGGGGCTTGTAGAATGAATGCCACACTTCAATGTTCGCCTCTCCGAAACGTTTTAGAGCCTCCTCTTCGGGAAGACCGCATGATGCATACTCCAACGGGGTGAACACAGTTGTGGCTACGAGATCGTAGTTCATTTTCTCGGTTGATGTCCCCGCCAGACGACGCGCAATGAGTCGTCCTGTACGTGCGGCGACCGGAGTCAACTCTGGCTTATCAACGAGGATGTCTCCCAGCGCGAAGATGTGCGGAGCCGACGTGCGTTCCTCGTCATCGGTAATAACCTTTCCCTTCGCATCAATCTTAACCCCGACAGCGTCCAGGTTGAGATTTCTCGTCAATGGGTGACGTCCGATGGCGAATAGAACGGAATCGAACGTGTCGCTGTTGGTTTCACCGCTTTTCGTGTTTTGCCAAGTCACCAAGAGTTTCCCATCGGCCTGCTTCTCGACCGAGGAGGGCACGCAACCCTTCTGGAATTTGGTTCCGTGCTTCTCCATGTAATCCGCGACCATGTTGGCCATCTGCTGATCGAAACCTCTCAGCGGGATCGATCGAAGGCACACGGTCGTATCTTAACCGAGTCCAGTTAGAAAACCGGCGCACTCGAGAGCGACATAACTCCCGCCGACAACGAACGTTTTTCCGGGAGCGTTTTTCAGATGGAAAATGTCATCGGAGGTGATTGCGTGTTCTCGCGCCCCGGGAACGTCATCCGGGATCGTCGGTCTTCCACCAACCGAAATTAGGAACCATTTTGAAGTGATTTTCTTCTCTTCTCCAGAAGAAGCGTTCGTCATTTTGACAGTGTGGCTGTCTTCGAACGAGCCCTCCATGTTGAAATAATCGATTTGGGCGTTCCGTAAGGAAACTCGGTGAATCCAGTTCAAACTCTTGATGTAATTTGTCACGCCCTGTCGAAGTGTTGACCAGTTGTGCGACACGGTCTCCGAAAACTCCCATCCATATTTCCGCGCGTCTGCCAATTCCTCGCCGAGAATGGCGGCTTGATGATAGAGCTTCTTCGGGATGCAGCCGACATTCACGCAGGTGCCGCCAAGTCCCCAAGTCGTTCCGAACGGCGAAGGAGTCACATAGTTCATAACGGCTGTTCTCAAACCCAGCGAAGCGGCTTCTTTCGCTGACGCTAAGCCGCCGGAGCCTCCTCCGATGACAACAAAGTCGTAGTCGTATCCGTCCTTGGTCTTTGATGCTTCAACCGGAGGCATTTTTGATGTAGCTGCTTGAACGGCACTCAAGTGAACGTATCTCGTCGAACCGCACAGGAGATTCCGACTGACTACTTTCAGGCTGACGAGACACACGTGCATCAAGCAGACTTCGAAACTTCTGACCTGCAACCAAAACAAAACCGATGTTGAAGGCTCGGGACTTTCGAGAGCAATGAACGTGCACGCACTCTACCGAAGAGCCACCATCAAATGTCTCCTCTCTCGAACGCGATAAAGAAGACAACCGAACCCATACTACCTGTCGTATGTTTGTTTACCGGTGACTTAAGCTAGTATGACGTCACGAAAGAGAATAAATCTTTGGATTAATTATTTACTCACAGTTCAGCGGAGCAAGTCCGTTCTCTGTTTCGACCTTAATGGTGCTCCAACGACGATTAAATAGTCGATGATCGATCGCGGCGCAGTTTCAGAAGGCGCCACTTTTCTCTGGATATATACCGCAGTAGAATTAGCGACAGCAGCCGCTCTCGCACAGCCTGTATCCAGCCCTTGCCTCAACTGATCACAGCCATCATTCGTGTCGGGCGCTCGTTGACATGGAGGAGGGCTTCGGAAGAATCGGAGTTCATCTTATCAAAAATTTACCTTCGGAAGTAGCTATATCAATCGTCAATCAAGTAGCTAATCAAAGCTCTGCGGTCTTCTGCTATTGGAACGACTAAGGTTTTATAAATAACTTTCTTCTGCCGCCGAATTCAGATGAATGACCGGGTATCATGGCAGAAGTGGATGAGAACGTAGTCTCACTGTGTTCTACATATTTTGGTAGATTGGGAAAACATATAGGATCCGTCCTGCTATTGATTTCTCTTGGGGGAATCGACCTGCTTATCTTAAGAACCAGTCTCGGAGAGAATTACGCTTATACCGTTTCTAGGTTCGCTGCACGGTCTGCCATGAGGTAACCGAGAACAAGAACAGTCCCATCTGCGAGGGATTGGCCGCGGAAAAAACTTCTCTGGAAGAGCTACCGCACTGTCATTGTGGAGGTCTGCTGAGGCCGCATATCGTTTGGTTCGGTGAAAATCTTGAAGAAGACGTTCTGCGAAAAGTCGGGAGAGCTCTGGACAGATGCGACTGCTGCATGTTGGTAAGCCCCTTTCCAGCTCACTCAGATCTCCGCAGAGTTTCCTGGATTCAAAATCAAGGCGTAATTCCTCAAGAACATCACAGATTCCCACACCCAGTCAAGAATCGCCATCCCCTCAAATATAAAATGGACGGAATAATGTTTTCCAGGTGGGAACTTCGAGCGTAGTGTATCCGGCAGCGATGTTCGCTCCGGAGCTCGCTCGAAGAGGAGTTCCGGTCGCAGAGTTTAACTTGGAGTCCACTCCTGAGACCCGTGGTTTCCAGTAGGTGCCGCTGATCAATATAGAATTGACTATTAGCGGTGGCCTGTGGGTGCAACGACCCCATGAGTCTGTCATTAAGGTCACCGTCGCATTCATATGAAGCTATCCAATCAAAAACTGTGTTACATCATTGCAGGTTCGTCTTCGAAGGACCTGCTGGGAGAACCCTACCCGCCGTCTTGAGACCCTTCGATCAATATTGATCGTTTCTGCTCTATTTCGAAGTTAGCACCTCAATTGTGCTACATATCGCGCTCAAGTGCCAGGAGGCCTAAGGCATCCATATTCATTACGTACTTTGGGATTCTGTGGCTATTCTGAAGTTCGTTGTTCTACTTGGCAGATTCTTGACCGAGAAATCGATATCATTGATCTTTTGTTGACTGTCCTTTCATGTACGAACGCATCTGCCCCAGAATACGTTGCCGGAAATCACATCATTCGTCGTAATCCAATAATCTATGAGAATCTCTTGAGATCAAATAGCTTTTGATGCAAGATGACGTGTTGATGCAAAAGTGGTCCGATTTTGAATGAAACTTAAGTTTCCCATTCTTTGCATGGACAGAGAAAGGGGCACACCACAAAACTCGATCGGAATTCCAATATCCAATGTAAATGAAGTTTTACATTATTTGTGCTAACTCGTCGATCAGAAACTTCGTCTATCTTGCCTCCATCTCAAAACCCAGCTCATTAGTCGGCTTTTTCAGCCGACTAGCTAATCGGATCTATTACTTAGACTTGCGCCTGGAACTAAGACGTTTCTATAAGAAACTTTCTCAGAGAATGGAGAGAAACTTGAAAGAAAACGGGCATCGCGTTGAAAATTGAAACTATTTGCTTCCGGCAACCTTTATTTGTGTTACCATGAGCGACACCGACTCTATGATCATAAGTATTTACAAGAAAAGGAAGCGGCTAACGGTCTCTCACTCAGTCAAAGAAAACAAAGGAATACATTTCGGGAACTTCAAGCCCTTGTTCTCAGTTCGCACACACGTGATCCGTCGGCCCATCACGCGTATCCCGACCCTCATCTCGTGTGAATGTATGAAATCAAATCTGTGTATGTGTTCGTATGTATCTCTGCCGTGAGTTGCCCTTCCTGTTTCTGTGGGTGTGTGTTCATTCTGTGGGTTCATTGAAGCCATTTTACAGAAACCAAAATCGCGTCATCGCTCAGCCGTGAACCGAAGGCACCACTCCGAACACTCGTTCCGCGCTCCACCATAGAACTCGGAATCCAATTCCTTCCGTTGCTGTACAGATTTGACGTGCTTCCCTATCACTCACTTCAGATCCTCTGAAAATGCGGTTATGCTCTTTTGCTGTGGCCGCCAGGGAGTTGAGAACTCATGATTCATACGTCAAAAAAACAAAAGATTCGAATCCTAAAAACACTCTCGTCTTCGTAAGGTTCAGTAGTAGAGAAAACGACCCGAAAGTTTTCGACAGAGAACTTGACGGTCTTCTTGGGTTATTGAAAACAACGGCTCATATGAGCTTCAATCGATGTTACTGCCGTGTGTTTGTTTGTTTGCTTGTTTGTCTGTTTTATTTCAGTGTTTGAATGTTGCTTCGTTGCATTCAACTGGGAAATGTTGGCTTTCAAACTTAAAGAGGGAACAAGGGTGAGCGATCTGTTCGCTGCCCTGAACACGGCTATCGTGGATCTGAGAAGGAAACCGCCTATGCTATCAACACAGGGCCAAATTCCCGACTGGAGACTGCTCGATCAGCCTCAAGGAATCGCGCAGGGGCATCACCGACAGTTCCAAAATTATTCACTTTTTATGCTAACAGAATAGGGCAGCAGACGAGCGCTGCTCGGCATCGGCACTTTATTGCTAGTGGCTCTTTGCGTGGGCAATTAACCACTGCAGGGTGATGTCTGCAAGGGAAGAATGCGAATGAGCTTCTTGATCCATGTCTTCAACAATACAATATTTCATCGTTGAAGATTATCCGGAACGATCAAAGACTAAAACTCACCGATGTTCTCTTTCTCTTTACATGAAATTGAAAAACAGCATATTTCGCGGTCCTGAATCGCGTTCAGGTTCCTGGAATAGAGCGATATTAAGCGAGAGGAGTTCCTCGTACGGACTAGAGATTCCAGGTTCAAGTGAAGTCTGTGAGAAGCGCGGTGTTGTACGGCACGAAGCTGTTCGCAACACGTGAGTAGATGAGGACTTACATCTGATCGATGATAGCTTTCTCATCAAGAGCGTCGGGTAGATCCCTCTTATTGCCGAGCACCAGAACGGGGATGCCAGCCAACTGTGGTTTATCCAGCAAAGTGTGCAGCTCATTGCGTGCGGGTTCGATTTTCTCTTTATCTGCGGCGTCGACCATGTAGCTGCGATAGAAAGGAGAAAATATGACCTCATGATTTCAAAAGTCAATACAAAGAAGAGCCAAGTGGCCGGAGGGCAAATTTTGTTTCGATAAACGACTTCGTCGATTGGTTGATTCATTGGGAGCACCAAGTTGATCAGTCGACGAAATCCTTTCAAGGAGACATTCGAATCGCTGTCAGAAAGGCGATTGGTTTTCGGCGCATGCTCCAAGGGTTCGTTCTGTGGATTGGAGGAACACGAGGGGGATCGGAGAGAATCTAATTTTAGCTCATTGGAACAACGCCGTTCAGGGTCTTCGGGGACATTAGGAGAACTCCGCGTAAGCCATAAACCTTGCCTCCGAAGGTGAGAGGCATCCAAAGGCTCCGCAACGTACACGGCAACATTGCGGAGCTGAATGAAGAGCTGAAGGCTTGGAAAGATAACAGAGCTGAGGGGACGAAGTGATGTATACTATCGAAATGACGAATGTTGGAGACCAGTGGCGCAGAATTTCAGAGAAACGAACACGGTCCCGTCATCCGGTGCACGCAATTCTAATCAGGACTGGAGTGGCAGAAGGACCGCGTTGAGCTAAGCTGAAGGCGGCTTAGAATATCCGCCAACAGGCTATCTTAAACCCTGGCGTGGGTTATCGAGGATTTCGTTTAATGAGGGCCAGATTTAGAGGCCCGAGTTTAATGCTCGAACTTGGTGCAAGATACTCGAAACGTCGTTTGAAGCGCTAATATTTGGCCCCATCCAGACGTCGGATATGTCGGGATACGTCGAGTTTTCCATCATATGAATTTTTTGCATTAAGAAATCAGAACTCCGGAATACTCACACGATGGCGTTCACTCCTCGACAGTATCGTTCCCACATGCTGCGAAAACGCGGCTGTCCTCCAATGTCCCACATCTGAGGAGAGCGATCGAAGTTAATTTTGGAATCAGTAGAGAACATCTTGAGGCTTGATCACGTTCGCTTCGAAAGCTTGCCGCCGTATGAGAGATTCGCGGATGAATACGAAAGCATTATCAGCGTGATTCCGATGCGTCAGCTCTTACTTTGATTGTGACATTTCCCTTGGTGATTTTCCTCATGTTGAAGCCGACCGTCGGTATCATGTCCTCACTGAATTTCTCGGACTGTAATTGTAAGTGGAGAATGTCAGTCAGTCTATCAGACGAAATTCGTTGGAATAATGTTTCACAGAGCGCAAAGAAAGACGAATATCCTTTGGAGAGTCGGAGGTCTCGAAGCATTAAGGTCCTGTTTTCCCGCAAAGACGAATAAACTTCTGCCAATCGCGAATTTCGAGCTCGACGTCGAGTGGGAGCTTTTGTATTCATCCACAAAAGGATTTTTTCCCCGTCAAAACAAGGTTTTTTCGCCTGTACGCTCAGATTTTCATTCATCCTTTCCTTCTAGCAAGCTCGGCAATCACACGGAATTTACGATGGTCTCAGCTCATTCCGGCAGATTAGGATTTTCGGGAGACGTCACCCTTGTGCTTATTGCCATCGATTCCGAGAAAGAGATCAACTGCATGGCTTGACCTCACAGAGACCAGATGCATTCTAGGCGAAACGATTGCAGGATGAAATTCCTATGGGATCGTCGCATACCTCACGGATTAAGCAATAGTGTTCCGGAACTGTGCGATATCGTGTTTCATCCCATGCGTACAGAATATTCACAGAGAATCAACGATCAAAATCTGATAGGTCTCGAACAAAGTTCCTAAGGTCGACGACTGCAACGCCAGTTGTGCAGCCGCCAGCGGCTCAAGCTTTATTTTGCCGATTCCCTCCGACGGTTGGTTTTTGCTGCGAGGAAAAACCAACACAAACACGACTTGAGCTTGGCTGTGAGTCATAGTTGTGCGTCTCCAATCGAGTGGCTGAGATCATTCTTTGGAACCATCCACTGCTGCGTTCCTCACTGAAGAGAACAACGAGTCCCGAATCAAGAAATTTCGAAGCGGCAAGGAATACTGGTATTCGGGTTTAGAGCGATGAGTGAGTGATCTCGGCACACGGGGAGACACCGTCGACGTCACTCGAGATTTTGTGGTAAAAACTTGGGCGGCCTCCGGCGGACACTCCCTCCCAAAGACTGGGTCAGCTCAGATGTCGCAGCCGAAGCGTAATCCAGGATTGTGCGCCAATCTAAATATTATGAAAACTGCTTTCTCGCAAGTCCAAGGAGCAAGCGTTCGCGAATTCAGTTCGAATCGAGCTTTCCCAACGTTTCCTGCTTTCCAGAAGGAACAGAATCGAAGATCCGCTTCAATTTTCTTCCCCAGCAGCTCGTGATTTCTTCGTTCTATCTCTATCAGAACACGAGACCTCAGGAAGGAGCCCAGAACGAGATTAGGTTTGATCCATTGGAGTAAGTCCGAAATCCCGAGGCCCATGATATCTCTTCCGTAGGATCATATCACCAAGCCAGCTGTTCCCACTAAGTATTGTTCGAAAGAATGGATGCACTCCGCCGCCGCATCGAAACCTTCAGATTCCTGTCGAGGATCCTTCGCGTTTCGGTCAGATTTCGGTCCCCATAGAAGGAAGTTTCAGCTGGCAAGCCATATCTCGTGCTTCAAAGGGCACCATAGAACCTGCCCATTCGAAATTGATCCAATCTCTCACTGGATCGAGAAGACCTCTCGTAATAGGACGAAAAAAACTTTGTTCACTCACAGAGATGACATTCACGAACGTTGTTTTTCCTGAGTACTGGAGGCCGACCAGTGTGAGTTCCATCTCTTCTTTCCAGAAGAGGGATTTAAACCAGTCCAGCAGCTTATTGACGACGCTCAATATCGGGTTCGAACTGCCTGCCATGGCTAAACCTCAGCCTACCAGAACTACCTCACAACCGAGCCGGAGAAACTTTGAGAATCACTGCTGATTACTGTCGGACCGTGAGGAACTGCTGCTGTTGCAACTGTTGACTGCAGGCTCTCTATGACAGCTACACTCTCTTCTTCCTCTTTTCAACACAAGAGCGGCTGCTTCGAAGAACAACAACGACGATGATTTTTTCTGGCAGCTGACAGCGCCGATCACAGCGATAGAAGCCTAGCTTCGAGTCCCTCGAACCGCGCACTACCACCGCCGATGAGTTCCTGAATGATTGAATTTACGATGCGGTAGTTATCAAGAGAGCGATACTTCGGGGCGAATAATGAGCTGGATGGCACCGAGGTCCTATGAAGCCAACGATAAGGAAGCATGCACGCATTTCAAGTGATTGGTATGCTCGCGGTCCATCGGCTGATTTTATTCGCAAGAACGATTTCATTGCCTTGAATGATTCGAGGTAGAACTTCGACCTCCGCTGGTTCCGTGGAACAATCTATCATAGAGAGAAGCGTGCTTCAGGGTTTCATGGAATGAAGCGAGCAATGAAGAAAGAGTCGCGAGAAATCGGTCGATGCACCTGGGCAGTGTTTCCTCAGCACTTACCACTTCCTCGCGGAGCGATTTCTACTGTGTTTTATGGAATCTGCGACTTTTTCTACGACGCCCGATCCAGTGATGATTGAATCGCATTCAAAACAGACGAGAGTCAGACCAAATCAGCTGGTCATACCCCTCACTTGTAAAAGAACGGAGTCCGCAAGCTACAAACTCAGAAATCGAGGAAGTTAGTTTTGATAAGGTATGAATATCATATGAATGATCAAGAAGGTTTCATGGAACTCTTGGGTTAGACGAAATGCCAGACCTCGCTCGAAGGGAAAGCTTTGTGGAGCTCCCGTAGCACCCCGCAAAATGAAAGAAATTTCGAGAACCGGTTCTTCAATTGTCGTAAAGTTCTTCCTGCTTCTGGAATAGAAAATGATCCAGAGCTCTCCACGGTTTAGTTCAACACTCTGTTGTTCCTCGGCATCATGGCGATCTTTACGATATTCAGTCTTCGGGGTTAACTTATCCTCTCTTCCTAGGTGCGTGGGAATCCGATTTATACCTGAGGCTCTCGACGAATATTATCCAATCCTCGCTACGTCTTCTCGACTGTGGAATCTCTACGAGAAATGTTGATCAGCTATAGGATGTCGATCAGAAGTGGCGGAAGAAGAGGGTTCAGTTCGTTCCACTTCTCATCCATTTCGGCCGTAGCCATTCTTACGTGTGGGATGTTATGCAGAAGTCCCCAACCAAGCTTCTATGGAGTCCCTTGGATCCGACTATCGACGAAAGACTATAGCGCCTCAAAGCTGCGGAAAGCACCTCTCGAAATCTGTATTTTGCCGTTGACTTTCATGCAATACATCGAGCGTGACCGAAGAAGTATTTGTTCTCCAGCAGCTGATCATTTTCTTCTGCCAGTTTAAGTAACGCGCGTTTCGCGGGCTACCAAATGCTTAAAGGCCTCCCACTGACAGAGTTCTGGGCGGTTTCGTGAGTTCTTCGAAATAATTCCCGCGTCCGTAGAGTATTGTAGGAGCAGCAGCAGAACAGCGCTGGTAGTGTTGTTGTGTTTGGAACTTCGTAACAGTTCATCAGTTTTCGTGAGTGATTTTGACTGGCCGAGAAGTGAGCTCGGATAGTATCTTCCCAATCAGTATGACGTGGTGACAGTGAAATCGAACACGTCCATCCTGCAGCTTGGTAGTGCTCAACGTTCATAGAGACAGAAGTATAGTCAGAAGTGTTCGGCGTCAAGCGCTTAACGCTGTCATCTGTTCTGGGGGCGAACGACAGAAGCAGCTTCTCGGAGTGACAAGTGGCTCAGAAAGGTAATTTCGTTAGCTAACTCTCTCGCGACAGTTTCGAATCTAGAGACGTCGGAGTGCGCGGACAGAGTATGGAGAAAGCGCGTGGAGTTGACGGTGTTTTTTCCCGCGAGCGTGACGTCGACTCCGTCTCTCTCCGTCGAAAGTGGAGTACACTCTCTTAACCACGGGTTCCAGCGGCGCCGTCGGCGACGGCGATCTCTAGAGCACCGGGAACACCGATCATGAGACGATTCCGCCTCTTAGAATTGATCTTCTTTAAAATATTATTTACAATGTAGCATTTCATCGGTGGAATTCACGGAGCCGACGCCGCTCATGTCAATTCGTCAGCGCTCCGGCCAACTGTTGCTTTTCATGCGGCTTTCTCGCCGCTGCCCGTATTCGTCTCCGAAATTCACGAGCGATGCCGTACTTTCTGAAGCAGAAGTTTCTGTCGATGTCTAGCTTCCATTGCTTGCTTGGGTCTATTGGATGAGTCGGGCCCTTCGCCTTTTCTCTTCGTCGACGGATTGATCCACCGCATCTCCGTTTGTATCCGTTGCCATGGCAGTGCCTGGATGCCAGCCTTACTGACTGGCTTGCTGGCTGCTTGGTCCACTCGCACCGCTCGTGAGTCACTGAACGAGGGCCACCCTGAAGAAACGCCGGCAAGTTTTCTAATCTACCGATGTGCGTACATTCGGTCGGTCGAACAGACGAATGCGCTCTCACAAACATAAATCTTGACGCGTCAAGAAATCTCTCTCGATCTTCCACTTGTTCGCTCTTTATTTACTTCATAATTTCGCCGCTATCAAGAGGAGAGCACCAGTCAATGAGATCCAACAGTGTTCTCATCTCGCGAGGTCGCCTTTGCGCGCCGAGAAAAGATCTCTTGTAGTTTCTCTCTTTGTGTGTTTAGTGTGGGCTATGCTTGCGAACGTGTTAACGACTTCTAAAACTAGCGGCAGTAGCAGCTCGGCATGATCTGTTCGACTTTTATTTTTAACTCCGCTCGAGAGAGACACACTGCCCACGAATACTGACCCTCACAGAGAAAAAAAAACAGGCGCCCGCTCGCTAATCAGATCAAATACATTCGGACGAAACGATTCTACACGCGGTGCCTATAGCGCCTAGATCTAGATCACGGGGATCTTCCCGTAAGATCGCTTCTAATCGAGAGTCTTCATCCCGCCGCGCGTATTCGAAGAGAAATGTGGCCCGAATCACCCGTGATGACTTATCTTTTCCGTCGGGAACTCTGCATTTTCGAGTGCGTGCCTGAGTGCGGACAAATTATACAGGCTCTCGATATGAGGAACAGAATATTGCTTCACGGATAGCGGGGTCTGTGACAAACATTTCAAAATGCGAGAAGATGGACTCGTAGAGAGGCACGGATCGTTGGAGTCTCACGCAACTCGTTCCAAAGTTGCGCCTAATTGGTTGATTACAGTTGTCGTGGACGGGAGATGCCACTCAGAGCAAACTCGTGTTCGGTCTCTACTTTGGTCATGCTCGTATGTAATCGGGATCTCTTGCAAAAACACCGTTTCGAACACTTAGTGCCTCGCATAATAATCGATCAAGAGTCAAGAGAGGTCGATTCGGCTGATGGACGCAAACGGGAGAAAATCAAAATCGAGATCCACGTCTGCCGGCATGACACTGAGCAGTACGGGCAAGTGTATCAGCAGCAAACGAGCGAAAATTCATTCGAATGTCGTTTACTAATTGCAGACGTGAAATAACACAGCAAACGAATTACATTAACTGTCATTTGTCGCGGTGCCGCAACGGCTGTGTTCCGCTTCGGTGGTAGTCGACTAAGTAATTGAATTCCGAGATGAAAGCCACTTTGTTGTGAATGAACAGAACCTGATTTTGTAAATGCATATTTCCTCTGAAGATTCGATTTCGTCCGGTGGAAACTTTGTCGCATTGGAAAGTACTCTCCCTCGGTGGCCGAACAATTGGGATACAAAAACTCGTCTCTCGCCACCTTTCCAACGCAGCAGCAGCGGAGAATTTGACAGCTCGAGTTTCGGTTCCTGGCGACAAGATTTTTTGTGCTTTACGCGTGCGCAATATATTTACTTATGCAAAGAGGTCGGGGCAATCCGGTTGATCCGCTAGCATCCGGAGCACGATACTAATATAGCAATATATGAAGGGGAGCAAGATAAGTTAATTTGGACAAATTGCTTGCTCCTCTATCTCTCTCTCTCTCTCTCGTGTGTGTATGTCCGCTGCATGTCATCTGAGTACATAAAGCCCGCTTTCCCAGCGCTGCAAACTTCACAACTCGTCCTCTGTCTGCATTCGCTGCTCGGTTTGTGGATTGCGGGAGGAATATTCTCGGGAGGACCAGAGGAGCTTCGTTTCCTCCTCCGCGGTTGGAGAACTCGAACTCCCCAGCCGTTGGATTGTATGTCCCTAATTACGAAAGAGTCCCGTTGGCTTTTATTGGCAAGAAAGCTAGCGAGAAAACGAGCGCCTTGTGGTATGTACGGGCTCGTGGGGCACGCCAGCCCGACAAGGCTGAGCGTCGCTCGCTTGTCCCTAGTTCACCTCAGCCCCCTACAATTATAAAAGGGAAAAGGAGACCGTGGGCGGCCGCCGCCGCCGCCGCTGCAGCGGCAGACTGAAAGGCGCCTCGTTGGGTGTGGCGCCACTCGTCTGCACGAGTAAAACTCCAATAGGCTCGGTCAGCTGCGGACAAACTTATCGAGGACGTATATCGGCCTTCGAAGACTCGATCTCAACATTGTCGCAGGGAAAGTTCTGTTGATCGATTTTGCATTTGGAGACCGAGAGCAGTGGGGAATCCGATTGTTCTCTCCGTTTTTCTGTAATTTTATGTCATTCTGGAAGATTTTCATCACGGAGAATCGTTATGTTCCAAAATGCTTGTACAATCAATCCCTAAATCGAAGACTTGAAGTTCGATTTGTGTCGAAAATATTGACTGAGAGGAAGGAAAGTTCGACAACTTGAGTAAATCTTTCGTGAAAAAATGAGATGCGCGTCGGCCTTCCTGGGACGAGATTCAATTGAGATCCCTTGTGCGAAATGGTTCATGGATTTCTGGCCCTCGAATACGATGCGCTTGTTCAGCTTTTTGTTATCGATTTGCTTGCGGGGTGTTTCAGAAACAAGCGATCCAGACGTGCTGGAACGGTCAGTGGCCTATCGATCGGGGCTGCAAATCGATCGTCTGAGGGAAGTCGGCTCTCGTTTCAATGTCTAGATATTTTTAGACTTGCTGAATGCCCTCACAAGCCGCACCTCAGCAACTTTGTTTCTGTCACTGCTTCGCTGTCTTTACTTCCGCCGATGTCCAGCCGACTTGTGCGCGAACAGGTCTCCTCTGAGCTTGTCCACTCGTTTCTCGACAAATGTAGAAGTTTCGCGCTCTGATATTCTTGGAATCGAGAGAAGAAACTCGAGTTCTGCGCAACCAGTGATATTTCCGCTCGGGTTTCGAAGAAGTTCGAATTTGATCTGCAATTTTCTAGTTGGAGTTTGCTTCTGGCAAAATAATGTTGTATCTATTTGCACATTCCAAGAACAAACATCGTTTGCCGGTATGTGGGCTCTCTCGGGAGACGAAACAAGTCAGAAATCGTTCTCGAGCTCATGTGATGTCGAAGAAAAGTTTTTGAGTCGATACTCGAGCCGGTATCCAATATCTCTGAGAACGCGAGCGGGAAATTAGAGACGACTCGGTCCACTGGAAAACGAATATTTTAGACAACGGAACAAAGTAACATCGCTTGACTGCAAAATGCCTGTCAAGAAATCTGTGCGTTGTTCAGAGACTAAGTTTGGCGCGTGGAGAATTCGCGTGAAATTGGAACAACGAGCGTCGGTCGCCGTCACTGCCGCCAGCGCAGCACCGAAAACGGTAGAGCCCAAAACAAGGCTTTCGATGTTGTACAAACATTGAACGGCGCCGTTACAAAGTATCGTGTGCTCATTAGGAGCGATTTCCAACCAGAAAACACGCGAGCCGAAGTCACGTCACGTGTGTTTTCGTTGATGATGCGTTGATGTATCAATCGGAACAGGAACGGCTTCTGTTCCGGAGGTTTATTTCACACACACACACACAACGACTTGTCTGCGTTGAAGTCGAAAGTTTATCCGGTGCAGGTATCGGATATCACGTGAACTTTGATTTCTAGAAGTTTTTTCATCCAGTTAAAAACTGAAGTTTCTGTTGTTTGCTCGACTTTTTCATTCATCTTCGATACCAGTGATGCAACTCATGATTCCCGAGTTCCTACGGGGATTCCTCATATTGTTATAAGGCGTTTTATCGGATGGAAATGGTCTGAGCTCAATATTTTTCTGAATGTTTCGATCAGAAACGCGGCGGATCCAGTGTTGTGATTCGGTAGATCCACAAAAACTTTGAGAAGCAGAGACATGAAGGAGGCAGGAGCCACAACAAGAGCAATCGCAGGAGGCAAGAGGGGCGTTGCATTGCATTTGTTGTTTTCGAGGCAATTCATAGTTGTTGTGTTTGGCGATGCAGAGAGAAGCAATTTGGCGTCACTTAACTGGATTGCTCGTTCCCTACGACAGCTGGATGAGCATTCGGTTTTCGGTCATTTGTTCGGTAGTTCGCTCTCAGCTGCTCACCCGACCGACGTCCCCCTGCTTTTCCCCCTGCTTTTCCCCCTCATTTTCCCCTGCTTTCATCCCAATCCACACGCCTCAAAAACCAAAGCGTGGCGACAATTGCTCGTTCGCTTCGTTGATAGCCGCAGCTTGACAATGATCACGATCAGGAGGGGGAAGCAACTTGTTTCCAAAACTCCGATGCATTCCTCTTGATGCGTAAACCAATCGTTGCGAACACATTGCGATTCCGCCAGTGATTCGAAAAGTTGGTCATCCGGCTTGAACGGTCGAGTGTTGGCATCAAAGATACTTTTGGGCTTTGTGCGACAAAAAGGCCCGCGGACCGAGTTGAGTGTTCTTATTACATACGGAGACTAGGGACGTTCTCCAAGGAGCCTAATGTGTTTGCCTCGGAGACTGAAGGAAGTGCAGCTTGATTGCTTTCCCGCCTCATCGGATGTTTTCGTGAGGAGCTTAGGATGCGGGAGAAGCCTGTTCTCGCGACAATTCAGGCCGTATTTTTTGAGCTGCTCTCAATTTGACACTCGGGAAAAGGAGGAGCTCCTGATTCAGGAAACTTCTTGAACGGAAAACGCTGCCTGAATGATGAACGAACTTCAGGCCTGGTGGAGGTTGAAACACGAGACGGCTTCTCTACTTTCGATTCTCTCCAATATCTCTCGGTTCCTCCGGGGCGTTAACGTTGTAGCCTTCCATTACGAAATTGCAGGGTGGGTTTCACACAGTGGCGACGAATTCCAACTCAGAGAACATTATCTTCAGCTTCTCTATTATCCGCATCACGAGTGGAAAAGGAGTTTTCTGACGTGAATGCAAATGCAGTGAGCATGCAGAAGAACTGAATGAGCAGAGCTCAATGGCGAATATCGAATTCTCAATTTGCTCCGAAAGTTTCATCCTAGAAGTGAATCTTGCGACCGGTCTGTCCTAGGAGCAATAATACTGAATTGGCTTGTTTCTGTGCATTCTGATCGACGAAACGGATACAGAAGGCTCTTACGCCGAATGCACTCACGGAGAGGACAGTTGTGCGGAGAGAGTTCATGCTGAGCCCTGGACGAACGATGTTCTCATAAGAATGCGCCTCGTTAGGGCAATCGCCTTGTTGGGATCCATCAATGGAAAAAGGACAATGGAAACCGACTCGAATAGAACTGCGGCAGCGAGGAGCGGTTGGAGGATCATCGCTCCGCTACGTGCAGATAAGAAAAGCGGACGATGGCTCTTCCTTCCGATTCCAGCCGTCCTGCGGACAACATGCTTCCGTTCCGATCGAGGACCAGGTTGGTGAAGAGTAGAAGAAAGTTGAAAAGTTTCTAAATGACGCTTCTTGTTCTCAATCAGAGCGAATGTGATATTCGAGACATTTCTGAAACTTTCGAACGGGCGTCTGTTCTTGTTCCCCTCGTGGAAAATGAATGTCGTTGCAAGACCCCGACGAATGTCGTGAGAACAGAGCTAATCTCGAGTGAGGTGAAGGTTGCATCGAAATCAATCTGTCTGGATCAGACCAGAACGAGTCTCGTGTCATCGTGTCCAGCTTTGTGAACTAGTTTAACATAATCACTCGTGATCTCCGTCCGAAGGCGGCAATCATTCGGCGGCGGAAGGCGAGCACCACCAACCTTCAGAGAGGTTGCCAAACTCTCGTCCGTCTGTTTGGTCGAGACAGACGTTGCTGTAAGGTATTGCTTACATAAGGGAGCAGCGCTCACGTGTGCGCTCGGTTACAGCCCGAGCCAAGTGGTAATCAAATTGCAAAGCAGCCTCCGGATTAGTCTGGCGTGGATTGTTATTTCGAGTTCAGCGGTACGAAGAGCTCACTCGTTACACCAGTCGACTGACTCACAAACCGACAAACCGATAGAGCAACCGAAGCTCATCAAGCTAACAGCGTTCAAGATACACGATGACGACGACGCGTCGTGGTCGAGGAGAAGTTTCGAACAATTCGAGAAAGTTCAAACAGGAACGGGGTTCCCGCGCGCTGCGGGAATGCGGCGCGGGGTGTGTCCGTTGTCGGCGCCTCCATTGAACACCCAATGTAACAATGTGTTGTACGCGTTTTCGAAGAGACTGCAGCGGCATTCAAGGAAGACGTGATGGGAACAAGGGACCAAACAATGCGGCGATGAAGCTGTTAGCAGGCAAGCGAACGCGCGGATTCGTGGTCTGCGTCCCAGTGATGCCTCTCTTCTTTCGTCCGATTGAGGCAGTTTCCGGAACTTTCGAATTCACTCGATATCGTCGATGCATGAAGTCACGGTAAACGTTATGCTGTGCTGTGCAGTAAAAGTGAACTATATCTCACAATATCAAAGTGGCTGGAAAAATGGGCGAAAAGGCCGCAGATGGACGAGGCAAGTTGAGCCGAGTTTGGTTGACGGACGCACCTGCGCGAACATCGATTAACGACTTTGGCGACGTTTGGGTGCCTTATACGTGGTCGACCGACCGCCGACGCGGTGTTAGTCGAGCACGCCACGCGTGAGCCCGTTGGCAAGTGAGTTCGAGCGAGTCCCCTTCGGGCCCCTCCGGATGTCTCTGTCACGAGTATGCTCGCAAACAAAGTAAATCAATCACGAGAACGACTTCAAATCGTCATGTCTGCTTCGCTTTGGCGTTCGTGATTCCGCTGAAAGTTTCCATTCCCATTCACTGGCGTTATGCTTTGGCCGTGTTAGTATTCACGCGTTAATCTAATATCGGCCTATCGGCTGGCGTCCTTGTGATGAGCTCGTCCGTCCTCGACAGGCCACGCCCGACAATAGTTACGGTTAGAGAATGATGACCGCGACTCCTCCTGTGGCTGATACCGAAAACAGTTCAGAGGCAGACTCGGGAATTATTGAATCTTCGATGAAAAATAGCTCCGGATCCGCATGACTGCGTTGTCGTTCGTGGTGAATGCGTTAGCTCGTACGTCAGACTCCGCGCCTGTCGAAGGTGGGATCATGTGACAGGAGATAACATACATACCACACAGTTCACTAACTTCTCTCGACGCGAGCTCAGCCACAGAACATGCTCTAACAATCTGAGGTACATGGCCTGATTCGTTTCGAATGGACGTCGGCAAAAGCAGTCCACTTGTACGAAGTAACAGTCGATTTGGGTCCGGACAGAGGCCGAGGAACGTTCCTCGACTCGCTCGCTCGCTCAGATAATTTCCCTTAAGTGTTCGATGTCACAGAATCACAACTGATTTCAGTTAATCCCATTTGTCTGATTGCTCGAACTCGAAAAAAGAAGGAATCCTCGGTACATCTGAAGAGCTAAGGCCCCTTCCTTGGAATTCACTCAGGTTTTCGAGTATTGATTAGAATCATACGATGTTCATAGAGTTTCGGGCTCGAGCCCTTTCGCTCGAGATTCGCCGAAAGCCTGATCTCGCCTCTCAGGATACGCCTGATCGCTACAAGCTCGATTGCAAGTGAAGCCGCGGTTCTGTCCGAGATGCGGCCCCGAAGAGTGTGGGTGTTGGAGTGGTAAGGGGAGATCGCGGATTCTTTGTTAGTTTAGTTGGATGCACTTAAGCATTCTTGTCTCGTAGTTTTCGCTGAATGCGGGCCGGACCGTCCACCCAAGACCGGAAGCAAATGTCGTGCCAGGCGCTGCTTTTCCTTCTTTCTCTGACTGAGATGGCTTGTTCGCATCGTAACAACATTCATCCATCCAGGGGGACTGACAGACTTTTCCGAGGGCATGCTTGAACCTGCAGACGAAAGGAAGTAAGGTAGAACGGTAATTGTTACTGATGTCCAAGTCCAAGGAGTAACTTCATAACATGCTCAGCACGAAACGCCCTGATTGCCTTATCTCATGCCAGTCCCGTGTGCGCTTCGTTTGGATTCGATGGACACCCAGCACAGATTGTGGAGATTCGTCGCTCGCTTTTGCCTTGTTTTCAGTTTATCCAAAAAGAACTGTTTTCATTGTTGTTGTTGTGGCGGCGGACGAGGTCAATGCTGCTGCTCGGAGTCATAGCCACCGAAACGATGAAGCGCCTACGCATCGAACGCCACCTGCCCACTAAGGAAGTGAAGTGGATTACGCTGTGATCGCTCGGGGATTTTCTTTCGGACACCGCACAAGTTCTTCCTCTTATTTTTCACCGGTCCACCAGCCAGCCAGCCAGTCAGTCAGAGAGAAGGATAGGTTTGACAGCTGTGTATCGCTTTTCCCTGTCCTCAGATAGGAATTATTTCCTCACATTTTTCCCAAATGGCAGCAGAGTCAAGTTCTGCCAGTCACCAGGTTCCTCGTACGCTGGTGCTCGTCGTTTGAAGAACGGCCTGCTGGTCCGGATGGTGTTGAGAGCCGGAATCCGAGAAAAGAGGGAATTTGTTCGAAACGACACGAGCGGAGGATCGGTCGGAAGTATGCTTTCCTCCAGTGGCTCGTTTCCGCGATATCGGAAAGTCCACCACCGACGGTCGAGGCTTTACTGGACGGGGATGAAGCGAAGTTTTCCACAGCTTCCCGCGCGAACCTTCGAAAATGAGAGAAAGCAGCCCAGTCCAGTTTTTCGATTTCGAGTTTATGATGCACCGAGAGTCTGAACTGAGTTTATTCCAGATGTTCATCGCTTTCCGTGTCTTCGAACTCCTTTCTGGTCGGCTTCACTGAATGAATTCATCGGAGATCCGGCAAATTATTCAAGCTTCCAGACAGTGACGATGACAGACGTTGTGAAGATCGTTCGTTGGCTATGGCGCGCGGCAAGTGAGACGGCAGCCGGGCTCTGTGTTGTCAAGTTGAGTCGCGGTGTGATCATCTTCAAGCAGCTTTTGACACCAGTCAGCCGAGCAACCTACAGTAGAGTCGGCGCTCGGAGACTCCTACAAAAACTGACGGTCGGACGAGCAGACACGAGCGGGATGCCAGCCGCGTTTCCCTGATGACGGAGTGCTGGCCCGGATCTTGGCAGACCCTGGCTCGGGACGTTTTTGATCTTGAAGGGTTTCTGAGAGACAAAGTGTTTGCCTCACACCCATGTTTCGCCACGCGATGTACTCCGTCGTCGAAGTCCAACCATCGATCCAAGGAGATCAGGAGAATTCGTCTCGTCATCATCTTTTCGAATCGTTTCTATGATTTCACTTTGTCTGCGCTTGTGTTCGTTGACATCACAAGAATTTTCAGTATATGATTTCTCTTTCGTTTACGGCTTCCAACACGAATGGACTCGCTCCTGAGTGCGAACGATCCTTTGATCCTCGAACGTCCTTGGATCCGATCCCCATTGTGCGATCGAAGCCAGGTATATAAAGGACCGCGGCCGACTCGAAAAGACGCATAACTCAAATACGGTCTGTTGAGGAAGGCCGCCAGGAGTAGAGTTTTCCCCTCGGAATCGCGTGGTGAGTTTCTAAGAGAATCGATTTTCGAGCAGAGAGAGAGAGTACAAAATCAGAGAATCTGGTTACCGTTGAAGCCAACCTGGGTCTAGTTAACCCGCATTCTGCTCACGGCTTTGCTTTCGTTCGTTTCGAGTCGTCGGTAGCTTATGTCGTCTGCGTGTTGAATGCAAATTCCTTCGTTCGATCGCGCAGGCGAAGCCCAAGTCCACCTGTCGCAGCAACAAAGCCACTGGAATGCTGGAGTGCCGGCGATGTGTCAGGGAGAGAGAGAAGAGCCTTCTGTCGTAGAAATTCTTAGCTTAGAAACTCGGAGAAATGCCCCGGTTGGCGATCTGATCGAAAATCGATGAGTTTCGAACGAAAAGCTCGCTTTACGTTCGAAATTCGATTCTTGAAAACTCTCAGGCTATGAATTGAAACAATCTCATGGAGTTCCAATCTCTTCGGCGACGAGAACTCACGGCACCGCTGTGCTCTTCGATTGCTCGTGCTGAGCGGTGTCGAGATTTATTTTCCCGCAGAACTCGACCACTTTGAAAGTTTTCGCCGTGCCTCTATGACTAAAACGGCGATCGATAATGTCGCTTCAATGCGTCCTGTTCAGGCTTCGGGGATTCCTATTCGCAAACACTCCTGTGTTAGCGATTCAATAACGAGAGTTGAAGGCGTGGGCCTTGATTCGTTCGAAGCCAAAAGTCCAGTGTCATCTCCCTTTTCTCTTGTTGAAGAATGGAGATTCCCTTTGAAGTGTCTCATGCAAACGGCTCTGACCATTTCTGTTTGAAAATCGATCCGGACGAGAGCAGAAGCTTCTTTTTGAGTTCTCTTTCCGTTCGAGGACGTCTGTCTCGCCCGTGATAGGACGCTGTTTTTTTTCTTCGACGACACATCGGAAAACAGAATATGCTGTTCTTTTGCTAGCTTGCTTGTTCGAATCGAGGCTCTCGATGAGGCGGAAACTCTTGTTTCCCCCGCTTGAATCTATCGAGGACCTATTCGCCTATCGAGGGGTTACGGTGCGGAAACAACGAAAGTGCCCCACATCGCGGGAGCGTGAAGAACAACACGCGGTTCGCGCGGGAAGAAAAGGCATCCACCTCAATCGAGGTTAGTTTTATCGATGAATGGACACCAGGGAGCTGTAGGGCAATCGAGGCATATGTAGAGAGGATTAAGAATATTTCATGTTTCGTTACATGTTTCAATCGCGGAGAAATTCTTCTCCGCCGTGGGGAGCACAGTGTCCGAGAACGCTTTCTATCCCCATTATTTACTCTTGTTCTACGTCTGTCCCAGTTAACGTTATCAGCGACCAACACAGGTGTCATCTAGTAGACACCAGACTCAGGTGACGGGAGCGAGATAACCGGATGACGTTCTGTGTACTTTCGCCGGGACAGCATAAGCTCGAAGCTTAATAAATATTTTCGTAGCTTTTGAGAGAGGCCTTCCTCAAGAATTTTTATGACGAACTTAGCTCTCAGAGCCTGGCTATTGTTTTCTTGTCCTCTGTGACCGAGACGGTGCGTCGCGTTGTGTTATTTGACGAACAACGACACCTTTGACATTTTTATCGAACAATTTTCTCTCTTCGGCTTTGGACGTCCGACTGTTCTTCCTCCGCGATGGGATTTGTAATTTCGGTGCGGATGCAAACTCAGGTCAAAAAACTGTTGTCGAGGAGAATTCACAGTGTCTCCAAGCTCAGCGAGGCATGAAACTGAGCTAGTTCTCTCTCCCTCTCTCGTCGACCGAGCTTTTGTTTAGTGAGCAGTCCTATTGTGTTCTCCAACTCGAAACGGTTCCCGCTCGTTGTTCATCTCATTTCAAAGACTCGGACAGCGGGGAGGTAACGATGCTCGATTCAGACGCTGGACTCGAGTATTTTTCCGTCGAAGTCCGATGTCAGCTTCCAGCTTGGATCCGGTGTCACCGTCCATCGAGGCTTCGGACCCGAGTTGAAGAGGCTGTCCCGGAGAAAGGCCAGAGGGTATAATTTGAAATGGGCGAGACACGGGATCACTTTGGCATAACGACGATGACAACAACAAGAGCACGAGGAGCTCGCGAGACCTGATGGGATGCAACGGGGTTGGCTCGCGAAACTCGTTGCCGCTCCCGCTGTAGATACGACCGCTCAGTAGAGTCTTGTCGAGAGAAAGTAACGACGACCCCGATCTGGCAGCAAGAAGACGCTGTCACGTGTGCTGACATTGCTGCGAATTAAATTTATTGACAAAATCTCATTGTCGATTGTTGTTTCCCAGAGCTTCGTCGGGAAACGGGCGGGCGAGCTCGCTCAGCTAGAATTACAAACGAAAAATCTAGGAAAACATTCTGTTATCAAACTCCGATCGTTGAACTGAGGGGGAGATCATCCCGAGTTTGAACCCCGGGATCGGAAAAGACGAGAAATCAAAACGTGGTTAAGCGAAACCAACGCGCGACGGAAGGTGAAGCCGGCGTTTTCGGAGCCGCTGCTGGAGGTCGACGGCCTTTCTGTCACTGTTGCCGTCAGAAAGACACAACGCGCACCAAAACGAACGGTTGCCATAGCTGCGCCAGGCAGTGCAGCTCAGTTTTGCTCATCTGAGCTGACGCCAAAGCGAGCGAATTTTAGCCATAGTTGAACAAAGGCCACCTCACCAAACAAAACTTTCTTCACCGAGTTGGATTGAAGCTCCAGTACGAACGAGGGAAGAAATCTGACAGAAGAAAAAGGAAACTCGAGAACGATTAATGAGACAGCTGACTTCAGGAGAGCGAAGGACTGGCTTGAAGTGGAAAGTTGTGAATCACAGACTGCTCCAGGACGGTTCTCTTTCAACCGATGTCAGCACTCCTCGCTCTTCCATGTTCAGGACAGGCCCGGACATGTAAAGTGGAACGAGGAACTCGCGAAATTCAAGTAGAGGACGACGATCGTTCCACACCAACTTTTCGGTTTCTCCCCTCTCGCGGCAAGTTCCCCAGTGAAGCATATTCGGTTTTCGGTAGATTCTCTGAGTATGGTTTCAAATGTTCAACCTTGGAATTCGGCGCGGAACAACGAGCGAGTTCGGCCGTAACCAGTTACAATAGATCGGATAGCGCACACCAAATACGAGAAAGAAAAGAGAGGCTACCCACCACAATACCATGAGGCGATTCACCGCCATCGAACCTGAGCTGTTCGGTGCTGCGCGGTGGCTGCTGAGCGGTACATGCAGTAACATAACACAGGCTGCCGTTTTTGATCGTCTGTCTGTCTGTCTGCGATGTATTATTCCGCCGCTTCTCACGGAACACCTGTCGTTCGATTAGTCGTCGTAATTGAAGGGAGTTTCTGCACCGAATTCGCGTAGGGTTCAAATTGATTGTTGACGTTGTTGTTGTTGTTTTTTTTGCATTCGAGACAAGTTGAACACCTCTTCCAACCACTACATTTTCGGATGAAATATCGTCCGCACAAACATTCTACTTCCCTCGCATTTATGATCTTTTAGAAAATTCTGCCTCGCCTGCTTCAGAACCTCCAAATTTTCCTGAGCGAAAATTTTCCGTTCCCCGATTTAATCCGCAACGAGAATCGTGGGTATGTCCAAGAATTCCAGAGAATTCCGATGACAATGTGATCGGATGAAAATATTGGAGCTCTTCCAAAGAAACTTTGACTTGACGGTAGCCGCGGAAACGGTAAACAAAGGTTGACTTTCTTTCTCAATCGTTCATAGCCATTTCCTCCTCCTCCTCCGAGAGAAGGACATTCCGGCTTGAGAAAGAATCGCCGACGAGCGGCCGAAAGCGAGGCTGGTGTGCCAAAGTATAGTTAGTCATCCATGTACATGTATAAAACGTTTTCCCAAAGGGTTAACCTCGCTGCGACAGCGACGCTCATTCCGTTTCTTCAACGAGAAACGTTTCTCTCTTTCCACCAGATCAAGCAGCACTTTATTCCTCATTTGCAATTTGAGGAGATCAGGTTATCTCTACCTTGCAGCCGTGTACTCGCTTGCAACTCCGGAATATCGGAAATCTTGTCTGTGACCACGAAATCTGTGGTGATTTTTTCACGTTTCAGAAGCAGAGATTCGTGTTTCGTGTATTCTCAAGTGTTCCTTTGGCGTTTTAGAACAGTGCTCACCCCTCACCTCGGAAACTGGGAATATCGAATTGGAAATTACAAGAAATTCTCAGTAAATCAGTGAGGATATAAAAAAAAATCAGAATAACTGCCAAATAAATATTAATTCTCACCAAAAAAAAGGTAATTTTCGGTTCCAACTTGGGCCGCTGAGTCTTCGAAGGGAAAATGTTGATCATCGTCCGCAGAAATTGAAATATCGAAGCGAACTCCGTCGTTCATTTCAAGTTTTCTCTCTTAGGCTTGACCGTTTTTCCGCGCGCTCATATTTATATTGAACTGTGAGCTCCGAGTGTCCGAATTCCCGGACCCCAAATCCCCTAGCTCCGCGTGAAACCCTCGGGCGGAGAATTTTTAATTTCGAAACGTCACCGCCGCTTCTTGTGTACTATGTAGCATTTGATTGAGGCGGTATGAAAACAAATCAACCGAATACTTCGCATCGGCGAAGACGTTTCAGTTTGAAATTCGATTATTTCTGGTTCTCTGAGCTTCGTTGGTGCAACAATTTGGGCGGTGGCTTCGATGCAGTCCATTGATTGTTTGACGAGAAAGACCCGAGCTCTCAATAGCCTATTGAACGGATTGTTAATTGAGCGAGCGAAGTGACTGATGTGGAGACGGTGTTCAATCGCTCTAGTCGCCAGGCTCCGCTGAGGGAATTGACCGTCAGTTCCGCTCAGGGAACTTTATCGCAGTTTAATCTCTAACGGGAAGCACGTGTCTGAAGCGCTCATGGCTTTGAACAAAAGCGAGCTGGCCGGGGGCGAAATCGAGGGAACCCTCTCATCAGTCAAGCTGTCTGTCCAAGTTGTCTGTCGCTTATTCGGTTTTCCTTATTCGTTGCCAGCCTCTCTAGCTGTCGAGCGAACTGTCTAGTTCACTCCTCGGTAACGATAAGCAAGAAGCTCCTGGTTTGGCAGAGCAAGGACGTGCTCCTGAGAGCACGCCTCAGGCACCTCACCCGCGGCTAAGCAGATGCCACGGTTTTGTGAAAGGCCCGACAAACTTTGTTCGCTCACACACACACACAACTCCTTTACCGCCACCACCACCACCAGCTGGATGGAGTGGAATTCACTTATCGTAAAGAGAACTTTCAAAACGGTACGCGATTCCGACCGCTGACCCACAGCGAAGATCAAGGCCCTTTTCGAATATGCTGCAATCCCTCGATTCAGAGAAACTCTCCCAATGGAATTCGAAATGCGAGATATCGGTCAATGCTTTGCGTACGCCACGGCTGGGAACTGGACGGCTCTGTCAGAAAATTTTAAAATCAAAAGCTCGGTCCTCGGTCAGAAAGGATTCCCACGTGCCGTCGGTCGAGAGTAGGAGAACTTCGCATGCGGATGCTGTGGAGATAACTTTTTAGCGGAACGGTCGGAAGTCTGGCATCAAAAACGTGGCGAACAAACTTCGTACTCCTACGGCCGGAAAGTTCAAGAACAGCCGCGGCAGCTGTTCACTTTCCCCCTTGTCTTCTGCACAGCAGTTGGCGCCACCATTCAGCGATAAACAGATCGGAATGTCAAAAGTCGGGTTTTCTTATTGGATTCTCGGTCGGCGGATGGAGGAACTCGTATTTCAGCTCGAACCTTCTTCTCGATTCCTGTCTCGCAGAAAAATCAGAAAATCCTTCCGCCGGTTTCTGTCGAGAGAAGCGTTCTTCCAGACTTTATTTCATCCTGGTTTCCTTCCCCGCACGTCTGTTCCGATCGCTTTGCTCGGGTTTCACCTGATTCGCGAGTTGAGCAGACCTTTAGGTCTCGTCCCGGCTTTTCATCGTTAAAAACAAGAAAAAAAAAGACGGATTTGCTTTTAACAGATGAACCTTGGCTCGAACGCGGTGCCGACTCTCGTTCGATGAAGGTATTTTTAGCTCAGAGCACTCCAGCAACTGCTGCTGGAGCGAGGAGACTTATCTCCGGACGAACGTAATCCCTGGGCTCTCGAGTTTATTGCACAAACGGAAATATAAAGTCAAGTACAATATTCGAAATGTCCATCAACGAAACGGGATCCTTTCCTTAGAGTGCGAACCTCTTTTCCACCTGAAGTTTAGAAATGATCGGAATTCTGGAAGCCTGACGAAGAGAGATTTCTACTCTGTTTGGGTGGTGCTGCGAAGAGCGTCGCATAATTGAAGACAAAGCTGTTTTTGAAGTAGATTAATCAAATCTCATGTCGGGGTTCTGTATCAAACGAGGAGTTTGGTATTCGTCGGGTGTGTCGAGTGGTTTGTGTCAGACAGACAAATCGATCGTTCCCTCGCTCGAGCTGTCTATCCAGCCAACGTGTATCGTAATACAATTTGCAATTTACATAAATCAATAATACTCCCCGGTACACCGTTATTTTGTGCCTGTTAGATCCATTATAGCAACTAATAAGAACGTGCATCGGAAAACACTCATTCTTGCGGATGCTGTCGTAGTTGTTGTGCTGTTTAGTATGGGAGAGCCGCAAAACTATCCGACGAGCGAAATTTAATTTCAATTGTTTTGCGGCCGCCGCGGGAAACGTTGATTCCGCTGATGCCGAGGTCATGCACCGCGATCGTGAGTTTACCTACTCTTTCCAGCGGCAACCTGAAATGCGCGGATCACGACAACTTTTCCATTCTGAGCAACATTCTTAAAACTCGTTCGCTGTGGAGGCCGAGAATGAGACTTCGGCGTCAATGTTTCACTCCGCTTTGAATCTCAACACTGAAATCACGGAGGATTCTAAACAGATGAATGGATTTCCGACGAAATAACGGATGTAACCTCGTCTTCTAGTATTTGAGAACTACTCGACTGACCACCTGTCTTTCCGTCATTCCAGGTAAATGAATCCGAAACACTTTTCAACGCTTCCGATCGAGGCCGTATTAACCAGAAGGTGAACTACAGAATTGCTTCCCATCGAGACACCTGAGAAATTTCTTTTTTCTTTCGGAAACGGGTCATCTGTTCGCCGATTTCGAACCATCGGAACGAACCGAGATCCTCGGTAGAGACGAATCGTTCAGAGTTTGAAAGTGAATAGATAGAATCAGTTGATGCTTAAACTTCAGGCGAGCGGTAGCGGTTGTATCATGTTGTCGCCCGTTGCCGGTGAGAGAGTCGTTCGAGAAGCATTAAAAACATTCCTCGATAGCCGAAGGAGCGAGCAACAGCTGCCCTTCACGACCTGAAACGACAACAAAAGATAAAAATGGGGTTATGAGACTGACTGAGCTGCGCGCTTGACGTGGCTGAACTCTCCGATCAGCTGTCGGAGGCTCTCATGAGAGAGGCTCATTCTCGGAGGTGCGTTTCCATTTCAAAGAAGAAAGAAATCGGCGTTGACAGTTGTTCGTATGGCTTCATGCTGAGAGGAAGAACTCCGAAGGGGTTTGTGCAATCGGAGGAGAATCGGTCTCTATCTTCCATTTTGGATTTCGAAATCCTCGATCCAGCGTCTCAAAAGTTCCCGAAGGTCTGATCTTCGTTTTGTGCTTCGGGACGTTCCAACTGACTGATTCAGAAAACGCGCGACAGGGGCCCCCCTGCCACGGGGCAACCTTCACCGACACGCACACATTGTCTCTCTTCCGGACATGGGTTCACGCTCGCGCAGTCGTCCTGACGTGCTCGGCAGCGGTTCGCGGTCGAAAAGCACCGAAGAAACTTGCGGAGGACGTCCTCCTCACACCTGCTTCGTTCTATCGGTTTTCACCTTCGAAACATTTAAGTCGAGGTCTTCCATTCACCGCCAGTTCCTCTTTGTGGGGTTCATTCGTCGTGGGCTGAAAGCCAAGTTATGTTCGGTGTCGTGCGATTTGCTCCTGTTGGCGATTGTAACCATCGGGAATCGATCAGACATCATCGTTGATGGTGAATCGGAAAGCGTCTGAACTCGCGGGAAGACAGAGAGAGAGAGATCGACAAGACTCCCGAAGAGTGGAAAATCGGAAAAAAGGAAAAAAAAAACGTCTGGTCGCGTTGCTCGATTCGACGACAGAGCGAACTTGGAAACTTAGTCGTGTCGGACTTTGACGTCTTCTGTTCCGTCTCGTCGCGACATCGCGTGCGGCACGTTTTTCTTTTGCGTGTTGTTTTCCGACGCCCAGATGTTTTCCTCTCCGTGTTGTCAAAATGATCGAGAGCCGTCCATGAGAGCGGCGAGACAGCGTATTTCAGGTAAAATATCAAACGAACTGGATGAAAACCGCGTTTTGTTTGCTGTCCTGTGGGTCAGTTGCGAGAGAAGTCAGCGAAACACCGAGCAAACCTCGGAAGAACGACGGGGGCGGTTCGTTGAAGAGTTGGAGAGGACACTTGCCGTTCCAAGCACAAATCAGATGGACAGAAACACAGGCGCCTTGTTGGGTGACTTTCTCGTCCTCTGGGTGGGCGGGTGGTTGGTTGGATGGATTCCCGTCTGTCTGTCTGTCTGTCTGTCTGTTTGTCTGTCTGTCTGTCTGTCTGTCTGTTTGTACAGTTGAGTTGCCATCTTACGGCCGACAAGTATCTCCGACGCCTTTTCAAACGAAAGCAAACCCTTTGATCTTTGAGCGGTAGAATCATCTTTTCCTCCTCCAACTCTGTTCGCCGCGTCTTGTTCTTGCCGGTTTGTTGTGATTTATCGCCTGTCCCAGGAAGTGAGGAAGGCAGGCTGGCTGGCTGGCTGGCAGGAAGGAAGGAAGCTAGCTCTCTCTCCTTGCTTGCTAGATTGCTCCCGGATTGCTTCGGGTCGCTTGCGGGATCACCTCCAGACGAGCGATGTTCGTCTCACACTGACTCAGCACCGCAGCTGATCAAATCCCCAAAATTCAAGACCGTGTTCTGAGAAGGGGCGGAAAAGTGTTGTTGGCCATTTTCGAACGGGATTTGCGCTACGCTCACCTTCTTCGACATTTTCACGCACTCCTCAGGATTGAGCTGTTCCTGAGCCAAGAGATCAAACAGACAGAGAGAGCGCAGGAGCAAAAATCTTCCAAATCTCCTGAATCTGTGTTCTCAAGGAAAGATCAACGGGGCAGGGATCCGAAGATTAGCATAGGCGTCCAAGGTATGGGATGATTTCCTCTGGAAATTTTCATCAAACCGAGAGACCATAATCCGCGAAGAGGCTTCGAATCGAGGGGAAGGAAAAACGTCCACGCTTCCTGAGGAATTTTCTTCCTGGGCAGCAGGAGTCTTGTCAGCGGTTTTGTGGATAATGAACGAAGAAAATATTCCGCGCTGCTGAAATTGGAGTTTTAATTAGTCGGAATGTCGGTTTCTCCGGTTGAGTTATCTCGTTCCTTGCTCCTCTTTGACGTGACATTTATTTTTAAGTCGTCTGATGATGAAAGTTGGATGTCGGTCGCGTCTCATCATTCATTATGGACACGGCACAAACAATCCTCGGAGCAACGAAGGCTCTTGTTGAATGTTTCATTAGGTCATCGATGGAGAAATTCTCACGGACGGCTGACCTGAGAAGTGCAACAGAATCGAGAAAGTCGCTCTACTGACCGAGACAGCTCTCTTGTGAATCTCCGACGGAGTTCTCCCGAAAATTTCCCTTCAGGCTTACATAGATCCACCGCGACAGCGGACGCTGAGAGCTCATCCATAACTTGAAGCGGGGCTGTTGATAACTTCGCTCGTCTCATGGACACTTTTCAAATGAAACTTATCGCATCGGAAAGCCTTAATCCATCAGAGTTGTTCCATCGTTAGCTGTCTTCCAAGCTCAGGTGGGAGAAGTCTCCCTTCGACAATGCGCTTTGTTTCGCAGTCATTGAGCTCTTCGAGAACCCAAGTGGCAAAATAAGGTGCACGCGGCCCATGGCTTCGGTCGGTCGGTCGGTCGGATGACGCAAAGTGATCGATTACCGCTATCGTCGTCGACCCAAGGGATAACCCTGCACTTGGCCTGCCGCGATATTTATCAAGTGGCTCGAACTTGTTTCGAACGTTTTCTCCAAATTTTTTCCCTTCTCGAGGACGGAGAAACCACCTGAACAGAGAATCGAATGAATCCGACGAAATTCTCTGAACGTGACAGAGCTTCAGAGAGCTCGCGAGGCGCCCGGGGGTCGCTCCTCGCGCTCGAAAGGTCCGATGTCGTCTGCTATTTCGTGAGCTGTCTGAGTAGAGGCCGATCGTTCGTTCGGTCGAAGGGGAGGGTCGTGTCCATTTGGCGTCATGGAGACTGCTGCCCAGATGCCCAGCCGCGCCCAGTGCTTGGGGCTGTCGAGGTCACAAAGACCTCCGTCAAGAAAGGCGTCCCTTGCACAAGCAAAGCAAAACAGTGTCACAAGACGACGACGACATCATATTCATCCGCCGAGAGTTAGGATACCGCATTTCGCTCGTTGAAATTTCCACTCGTGCCAGTGTTGTCAAAAGTGAATCCACTGTGTTTTCGTGTCGACAGAGAAGTTGCTGAGTATTCTGAGGTTCTGTGGGAGTCCGCGCATCGTTGTTTTCACTCCTGGCCGATCGGCCATCGGATGTACCTTCAAGATTGAGAGGAACGTGAGCGTGTCCGGCCCGTTCGCGTTTCGACGGAAAACGACGAGCCGGTTGGTTGAGTGTTGCAATTTTGTTTTTCTGTCAAAGCAAGCATGTAGAAATACGAGATTTCAACATATTTTGAGCCGAAACTTTCCGAAGAGTTGTCTCCTGATCGAGTGAAGTTCCACCCAAACCTGAGACGTCAACATGTTCGAGCAACGAGTTTCGACAGAGCTTGCACGACGCGTGCCGTGGAACTTTCAGCTCGTTAAACCTTTCCGAAGGCTCCGAACTATGATGTTGCTCCGGTTCAGTGTTGGACTCAAAGCCTTTGGAAGTTGTAACGAGCTGAGCTCTCAACGGAACGATTTCCATAGACATGAAGAGAAGCTTTCCGAAACAGTAACGCTAGCTCTCGAGCCCGAAGTCATTGTGTCTTTTCGACTCGTGGCGGAACATAGTTCTGTTGGAGGGCACCACCCACCGTCCCACATAACCAAATACGACCCGTCCGTCCGTCTACCGCTGATGCAAGCGAACAAGATACCGAGTCGTCCGCTTTTCTCGGGGGTGTGAGGTGGACCCGAGGGTGTTGCTGGGCGGAACAATTTTTATTACAATTATTTCCTCTTCGAGAGAACTACGCCTGAGATAGCGTCTTCGTCGACGCACAGGAGAAAGGGGGAACATCGACCGCGTTTGTGAAACAAAATCGCTGCGATGAGTTTCTTCGTCCAACGCAACGGAGCGAGGTCAGAACCTTTAGTTCCTGCTTCGAGAACAGAGAACAGAAGTTTTCAAACCTTTGCGACCTCACGACGCAGTTGTCAAACTCGATATGGATTCGAGCGGAGTGACGTGTTGGCGATTCTTTTGAGGATGAGCTCGATCAATTCGAATATGTATAACGATCTTCATCATCATCATCATCATCGACTGCTCTCCATCTGATGCCTACACCGTCGTCGGATGGGAGCTGAGCGACGTCGTAATGAAGAGGAAACCTGGAAGCCGTAATTAATGAACGGTTCCTGTTATTGTCCCGGACGTTGTAGGCGGTTCGCAGCAGCCTTTCACTATCGACTTGCAGACTGCACAAAGGCGTGACGAGGTAACGAGCCTCCAGGAACCACTGAGCGGAATGACCGACTGGCGAATCCATCAACGAGGCGCGGCAGTATCTGGGCATTCCAGCCTCGGGCGTTTCCGTGATTTCCGGCCCGGCATTCGTCGGATCTCAAGCAGAGTACAGATACCCGCGAGCCGCGTAAGTTTCCTCAGTGAAATCCTGATTGAGAAGTTGAGTTCTCAAGCACTGTCGCCAGACCCCCGGGTTGGAGGAGGAAAAGGGGAGGGGGTGGGAGTAGAGGGAGGATAACTTTCTGAAAATCGAGGGGTTTCGCCCCCGACAGCTCTGCGGTTATCCCGCTGCGCCATTTGATTTCCTATCTCCCACGCGAGGTCGCATCTCGTTTTGAGCGGGATTTCCATTTGAGCAAGCTTTTGAAATAGATGGTTCTACTCTCCATTCGCTTGGCGTGGGGGAAGGGGGAGGGCTGCGCCTACTGAGCGATGGACGAGCCATCCGCTCGGCCGTGGAGATCGACCGAAAAGTCCGGCGGAGCTTACCCAGATTTCGCTCGATTCTTGAGATGCGTATGCCGCGTAGGAGTGAACAAAATCCGAGGACGCCGACCGCAGTCTCCGTCGACGATTTCGAAGGAAATTCCTTCCCAAATGAGGGCATTCATGAGGAACTTCAATCAGCTGAACAATCGAAGACGACGAGATCGCGTCGCGTCGTCTAATGCAAAGGGCTCCTCAACGCTGCTGAGGGAGGGAGGAGGTCGTCAGGGCGTTGTGAGTTGAACGCAGTCGCTTCAAATGTCACTGCAAAGCCACCTCATCAGAGTAGAGAACAAGGAAAACCCTTTACGGAGGGAAGCCCGAGGCTGACATGAGTTGTCGGTTTGATTCGAACGCTCACTAAGCTTCGTTTACTGCTCGCACTTAACTTATGCATCCCAGGAGAATAACTGAAGAAGCGTAATTCAACTCGAACAAGAAACTCGTTCCTCAGAGTTCTAAAGGGACACGGGTGGGGTTCGGCAAAGCTCCGGCCCTCGCACCCCGGACGAGGGAGCCGGTATCCTCTTTGACAGTTGGTTTGCTTCCTGTATGGGTTTGAAAACGAGAGAAATAGTTTCGGGCTCGCCGGGATGATTGCAAATACTTCGCTTTTCGTTCTTCGACGCCAAATCGCTCGAAGCCTCTTTAAACCATCGTCCTCTTTGTCATTTCGGAGTCGCCTCAGGAAGGAGCTTGGGCGCCGCGATGGTTTTGAAATACATCAGCAGGTTCTTTCCTCCTTTGAACTGCGGCTCCGCTTTTCTTTGAGTTTTGGTCTCTCGCCGTTCCATCGGTCGAGGGTGTTTGCCTTGTACGGTAATGATCTTTCGTCCGTGATGTAGCTACAGAGCTTGGAACTTGATGATCGCCGACGTCGAGAGTGGGTTTCTCACTCAGTCGGCTTGGTCCAGCTCCTGTACCTACGAAAGGCATGCCCACATAGTTGGTGGATGTTTCCTTCTTCGCTCACACTTTTGCTTTCTGTGGTCGTTGCTAACGAATGCTCCCCTAGAGCCTCAAGATCAGGTCGGCGCGCGATGGAACGCGGCCGGAAATAGCGAAGATAAAGTAGAGACCTTCTATCTATGCCTCTTGACTTCGACCGAACAGATCCGATGTTCGACGAGAGCGAACACCGAGCGTATTCTCGTCGACGCTCAAGTTTCGCCTTTGTTTCCTTTCGAGCGGCTGATTCGAACGCATGAGAAAAAAATCTGTCCGTGTTATCTTCATTTCGTCCGGCATAAAAAAAGCAGAACAAAAAGGGCAGACCCCCCCCCCCCCCCCCACCGGAACGTAAATACAGGAACATTTTTTCCCGTGTTTGCCTCCGTGCCTCGCCCACGCAGTACGATACTGTTGTAGCGATTATTTGGGCCGGGCGTAGCGGGGAGCTCGATCCGAGCCGTAAAAAACCGCCGGACCCACGGCCTACGAGCTAAAAATGAGACGAAAACAAAAACTTGCTGACATAGCCAGTTACGCTAATCGTGCGGTATCGGCCATTTTTGTCTGAACGTCCGCTGCTTGGAGGCGATGATGGCAGATAGTGGTCGTGGTCGTCTCCTCGTTGCGGGCATATTAGTGTAATTGTGGTACTGTTGCCACCTGGGAGAGCGAATGCAAGGTGGAAAAAGGACAAGGGAGAACAAAAACATCATCAGGAAAGGAAAAGGCGTCCCCACGATTTGCAGACGGAGGCGCTTTCACGAAGAGAGGTCGCTGACGATCATAGAAGGGGAGACTGAAGCAAGTCGGGAAACGAGGAGCAGACCACGTTTTTCCCTGCGGTGATGGCCTGTGGTGAAATGGGTGGGGTGGAAGCCTGTCCGTTTCGCTAAGGCCCCGTTCCGAAGGGAGAGCCCTGCGGGAGGGGCCCTACGGGAATCAAAGCGAGGAAATGCTTCTTGTTGCCTGGCCAGAGGACCGAAACGGCGGGCGGTCAAGTTGGCCGCTCTTTTCCGTTTCGGCGAAGTTCCTCGATCAAGCCTCGGCTCAGGAGAAGGAGCATAATAGGGATTTATCGTCTACGTGAAGCTTTCTCGTCATTGGAATGAGACAGTGCTCGGTGAAACTTCCTCGAACAATACTTTTACAAACCCGAAGTCGAAGTAGAATTGTGGTGACTTCGAAATAACAAAATTATCCCCCTTGGACGGAGGGTGAAAGTGTCTAGAGGAGAACAGCTAGGATCAAAAGGAGGTGCTGCTCGAAACGATTGGGAGGAGGGAAAAAGTGGAATGGAGTCTTGCTTTTCTATACGCACTAGAAGAGAAACGCTTTGCGAGAGGGGAAGAAGCAGTGACTACACGGCTGCGGCAAAAAATTATTTTTCCAGACTTCATTTTCACACTCGTGACAAATGAACGCCGTCTCGGTCCCAGCTGAAGTGTGACCACGGAAGGATAAGAATAATGAAAATCTTTTTAATGGATCTCGCTCAAATGGAAAGTTGAGAGATGGAGGAGCTCTCGTGAGATTTCGGTCTTGTTTACAAAGATTCTCGGGAAAATCGCGGGCGAATCGAGCGATCTGCAACGAGGAGGCAGCCCAGTGGTTGGCGCGGTGCGGAGTTGTTGCGCAGATTTTGGAAAGTTAGGGGAAGGCCCCATACAAGAGGTGGACAATTTCCACACTTACGGAAAAGACAATCGGGAAACCTCCCTTGGCCGTCCAACGTCCTCTTATCAGACATTGATATCCTGAAAACATGCGCGAAACTGGAACAGGACCCAGACCTGTGAATGCATCCTGAGGAATAGCTCTGCAACCCTCATACCGAAGGTTTGGAAAAAAGTTTTGGACGGATGGGGCGGCAATTCGAGAAAACAAAACTGGAGGCAGCTGAGCGGGATCGTCGTCCTTTTGAAAGAAAAAAACTCGCTGCCATAACAGCGCTCCCAACACTTGCTTTTGCAACGGGAATTGACAACACTCGGTGGGAAGACGGGGAAGAAGACTGTTTCTGAGTATTGCTATAGCACAGCATTTGTGATAGTGCTTCACCGAGAAATGTTTTATAGCCAGTCGTACACTCAATGTCTGACGAAGGCTCGATCAGACACTTTTTTTGGGACGGATCCAAAAGCATAAATGGACCCGACGGAGGCCAAGGCGAGATCAAACTTCTGCCTCAGATTAAGAGCTCGAAATTGAAGTCAACGATTGACATCCTCGGCAATCTTCGCTTCACATACGTCGGAAGTCAAAGGTCGGAGCTAAAGACGTCATCGAACTCGAAGGATGATTAGCGAATTCAAGTCCCTATCTGTTGAAAACCCGATTCCTTTCGCTTCCTCACCTGATTTTTTCTCATTCGACGTTATTTCCTTCGTGTGGAGTTCTTTCTGAGAAGAAGGAGAACGCGGAGTTTGATCGTTGACCGGAATAGGTCTGGTTCCTTCGAAAAACTCCCTCGAGACGACCAATTGCCAAACTCACGGCTCAGAAACCCGGCAGTTTTGGTGGCTCTGAACGGATCCTGAATCGAGGACTAGTTAGTGTGATACTATTAGAGAGAAATTCAATATAAAGCATTAGTAGTCAACGATTGCGGAGCAGCACCGAAGTCAAAGCGATGGTCGTCTCAAACGTCCAGCAGTGCCGGCTTAAACAAACTGAGACAAACGGAAGACAAAGAGCTTCGATGAAGAACGTCAGGGGAGCGGTCGAGCAGGAAGATGTTTTGACGTCCGAGCTGACCCGAAGTTCGGTTCGAAGCTCTGCGTGGGCCGCGGCTGTCAGCGAATATAGAGTCCGTCAGTTGTTTGAGATATTTTCGGACCCTTGCTCGGCTCTGAAATCAGCTCCAGCATGCTTCAACGAGGGGAGATTTTGATTTCTCGATGCATTACGTATTCATCGAATTCATTCGGCATCCGTACGCATTTTCACGGTTCGGGTTGTCGGAATATCAAGCGCAGTTGTTCGAATAAATCGCGGCTCCGTGATTCACTTTTTCTAAGAATTGAGTTTCCTTTCAGATGAGAACGTCGTCACGAGTGAGCTGTGAGCGGATTTGTTGAGTTTTTGGAATCTACGCTATTTTCCGGTGAGTTTCTGTCATTTTCCAACTCCTGTTCACACCGCCAATATGAAGATTCCAGTTGAAACGGCTGAAATCCGGGGCGTTTCCTCTTCTGATTCATTTTCCCGAGCTCAAATCGGAGGATTCCCGCTCCGATGCCACAAAGATGTTCGAGTGGTTTACCATCGTGGAGAGTCTTTTGGGAGGGAGGAAGTCTATTTTTTTCCCTCGTTCATAAAATAAAGAGAGCCTAATGCCACCGCTCTAGCTGTATGAAGTCATCCCGTCGTCAAGATAATCCCTCCATCGTTCTAGTACACTGACTCTCCTACTCAGGTTGGTTGCTTCTCTCCCTCGTCGTCGTCGTCTCCCTCAACCGACGACGAACGAGGAGCTAGAGCCCAGTTTCACCTCGCTCGAATTTACTACAGCTGTGTTCCTTGCGGCTGCAGGCAAAGAGGAAAAAAAACAGCAGTTTACAAGCCTTATCTTAAGTTAGCCAACTCCACCGGGCAGAGAGAAAAGTTTCAGAGGGCTCCGGTCACTCAGACCGCCGCTAATGTTGTGTTAGGTGGATTCGGTTGCCTAGCATCTCGCCAAGCGGAGTTTGCAGACTGAGTGTCGACGACTACGACGAGGTGCACGATGTCGATGATAGGGAATCGCCAGTGGATATATCGCGCTCGAGGTGGTAACAACTCGCGTGGAACCGGGGTTTGTTGTATGCGTTCGTGGCGATATTGGTAAAGAATTGATGAGTGTAATCCCCCAACTGGCCGAGCGAGGGAGAGCGCTCGAATGGAGAGCCCGGTTCCGTTCAAAAGGACAACTCGGAATTCGAGAATCACTATCGGCAAAGAGGCGCCTCGCAGCACAAGATTCTTCGCTGTTTCCTCGAGTAGATCTCTTCCCATCTGAAATTTACAATATTTCGACTTCGACCTCGACGATTCGAACAACAAGAAACGCTTATTCACAAACTTTTCGGCACACCCACATTTCTGAGTGAGCGTGAACGACCGCTAATATTCAGTGATAGATTCGAGTAAGATTTGGTTCCATTAGAGCAATTGCTGCAGACTGTCGTGTGTACATGTCAGCTTTGGTCGTGTCAGTCGAGGTGTCATCAGGATTCGCCCTCGTTCGCCTATTATTTGCACCGTAGCAATCCGAGTGTCAACGGAGTGAGCCCTCTCAGTAATCTTCACAATAGATAGAAGTACATGATATCCGCCTTCTCAGCTGCCGTCGTCGTCGAATCTCATGGAGCGTCACTTGCTCTGCCAGATCTCGAAACGGTGGTGTTCATACGTTCGGAGTGCAAGATCTGATTCTAACCGTGGTTCGCCACTCGGGGCTTTGGTTCCTCGAGGAAAATTTATCCTCTGTTTCACAACCGATGAATGCTTGTCAGTCGTTATTGTGAGCGGCTTAGTCAGCAAGTCTTCTGATTTTGCTGCGTGTGTGTTCGTGAAATGATCTGAAGACAAGGCTGGCAAGGAGTTGCTAAGGGTTAGTCGGCTGTGCTCGTATTTCTGAAAACCTCATTTAGCACAGCTGCTGCCAAAGTCGGCCTGGGTTCAACATATCTGCACTGGTTAACCCTAGCTATTATTCCACTTCACTGGGCACTTGAAAGACAGTCGGTCGGTCGGTCGGTCGGTCGGTCGGTCGGTCGGTCGGTCGGTCGGTCGGTCGGTCGGTCGGTCGGTCGGTCGGTCGGTGAGACTGACAAGATGCGCGATCGATGCGGAGCTGCGTAGATACGCAAAGGCACTCGTGACTCCAGGAATCAGGATCTCGGTCTGTCTCCTGAATGCTCTCTCCTTTGGCTCTTTTCGCTGAGCTTGACTCGGACGCTCGGCAACGCTTATCTTGGCTTTGGGTCTGTAGACTTTCGGCTAAGCTGACTGGATTTTGTTGGATGTCGTGACATCTGCGACGGAGCTCAGCGAGGGCATCTAATGGGCAACTGAAGGAAGAGCCAGCTATCAATTGTGTGGCTCATTTTGTGTCTGGCTTCGTTTCGCTCTCCAGTGGACAGCCGACGAGAGCCATGAAGAGTCAAAGAGTTGACTCAGACAGAGAGAGAGAGAGAGAGAGAGAGCGACCAACGCACCTGAAGCCCCGATCCTTTTCCTGAGTTCGTGGTCGCATTCAGGAGGCTCTTTAGCCGCTGCTGCTTTGTGGCTGCTCCGGTTGCAGCCGCCACTCGTGCTCAACTTCAACTCGAACGAATGCGCAAAACTGGAAGCTTTCAACTCGTGAGCATCCAGCGGACGTGCTCGTTTGGCTCGAAGTTGACTCGCCGAGACTTTTGAGGGAGCGAAGGAGTTTTGACTCCGACACCGACTCTCTGCATTGAGCATTCGTTGTCTCTCGCGATGCCTTGGACGCCGAAACGCCTTCTGATTGAATCTATATCGGTGTTTTTTGTGTCGTTTTCGAGCGCCACTTTTTATTTATGTCTCAGAGAGACCTTCTTGGCGAGGAATTCGATTCGAGTTTCCGCGCAGCTGCGTTTAGCAAATTCCTGAGGCTTTCGCCGAATATGAACGCGTCTTGGACCTGTTGCCTTCCTCCGTCTTCCTTTTCACACGATTGTTCCAATTGCTTATCCGGGGCGAGTGTGCTTGCCCTAGTATGCCGCGCTTGGATGAAGGAACGAGGAAACTACGGCGCAATCGAGAGAGAGAGAGAGAAATCAAATGACTCACCATCGCGGATCGGAATGCGCGACAAGTGGATAGATGTTCTGTTGAAATTTTACTTCGCTCGGAGCTCTACCCTCGCTCGCTGCAAACTACCATTGGCTTGGCGGCGGCGGCTGACGGACCCGAGCTCCGGTATCGCTATGGGACACGAGTGGGAGCGGAGACAAAAAGGATGCATCTAACGAAGTTGTTTTCGTCGTCCTCGACTTTGAACGCTCATGATCGTGTCGTCTGAATTTCGCCGTTGAGGCAAACGCAAACCCTCGATCGAGAGAGATTGGGAGAAGAAGAAATTGGACGTTCTCGAGTCGACGCTCTTATTCCTCTTCCCTTGAGGGAACGCATTCGAGTTCGGCTGGTTCCTTTTTTCACTCGGATGATGCTCGAGGGCAGATTGTTGCAGATGGCTGCGACAGGTGCTCGGGGCGGGATCGGATGGCGAGCGTGTCTCTTCTGGGCGTAGCTCGATGTGCATTCATCTTGAAGGCGTTTCGCGACAGACGACAATCGTCATTTATATAAATGCGGGAAAAGATCCAGCGGAGATGTCAACCGTCAACCCGGAGCTTGCTGCTATGAATCATTCACGACGGACGATATTCCTACAAAGTCCATACGCCTCGAGTCGGAGCCCGGTCCGTTCCTTGGAGTCGAGTCGAGGTTCGCGACGGGCTTGAGATTAATATCAAAATAGGATTTGATGTTCCCAGGACGAGTGGGTGCGATCGTAAACTTCTTCCAAACCGTAACTCGATGCAATTTGTTGTCGTTGCTGCTACCGCTTTTTCCAGTGCCACACGAAGCAGAATCGAGAGCAACACGGAAACAGGAGATCGCAAAAAAGACCGCGCGAACAACGCGAGAAGATCTCTGGCGTGTTTGCTCTGTTGAGTGCTGTTAGCGTTGAGAGGACGTTGACAAACTCCGTCGGTTTCCTCTCGCGAGTTCTTCGGCATCGTTTCTTATCGGCAACTCCCGCTCGGTCGAAGTCGTGATATGTTCTTTTTTCTCGACTTCCATTGAGTTGAAATAGTGACTTGGTCTCGGATGACTCGAGTGAATATATTTCTTCGTCTTCACAGGAGCTCCTTAAATCAAGCTAAATGGATATGGTGACTTATCTTGGTGCGAACGGATTTGCATATATTGAAAGAGTCCAAATGAATCTTTTTTGCTTCGCCTCTGACTCTTTGACCCCCTCCCCCCCCTCCTGCCGATGTCTTCTATCTCCATTGCTTCGCTGGGTGGAAAGCTGCGCGGATGATCAGCATCAAGGGATTACATCGCGTCATTTCGCTCGCCGAGATGTCCGGTCATTGTGATGCTGATGCCCTTGGCCACCCAAACGCTGAAGATCACCGGAGAACATGCGATTTAAAGAAGTCAACATCTCGCGGAGGAGAGACCGAGACCACGCGAATGAGTCATCGATTGAAAGCTGTTCGGCATCGAAAGAAAGAAATTGGAACGGAAGTTCTCAACCTTGTTCAGCACTGGCGTTCGTCGGTTTCGAAACGCGCGGGACCACGAGCGTTTTTACGAGTGCATGAATGTCGCAACATAGGACATATCATAATGAAAAGTAGAGAAGGTTGTTCCGGTTATCCCGCTTGTACAAGCGGACGTGATCGGCCTGCTCATGATATGCGCCATAAAAATTGTTCACGTTTTCTATAGTGTCGCGAGTCAAGAACTGTCGCCCACAGTGAACTGCGGCGGAAGACAATATGTTCTCCTTGCCGAACGTGACTTGGACCCTCAGGAGACGCCAGCGGATGCCGGAGATTTGTCTTCGGCTTGTCGTCCTCTACCTAGATGTGTGTCTCCTAACAGACAACCGTACGGAGACCCTGAGGGTAACCCCGACCCCCGGAGAGGAGCCCATCCGTTCGAAGCGGGTTTTGACTTCTCAGCTCATCATCCTTTCGACAACTTTTCTTTCGACAGCCTGGCCTCCATTGAGAAGGGATCAGAGAATGTCAATGTGCTGTCCTGGTGGCTGATAATCCTCGCGAGGCTCGCTCAACGATCCAATGAGCGGTGTTGTCCGACTGAGATGTGAAGGCGATGTCGAATCTGCTTCTCATTGTTAGGCGCACAGACACACATGGACGGAAAAGAGCTCTCATGGTTATATAAGAACGCTGCGTTTGGCATCGAGATGCTTCAAGTCTCCGATAGCCTGAAGGAACTTCAAAAAATTTCCACCGTGCCCTGCAGGCTAATGGCCCTCGCCTGTTGGAGACAGTTTTGCCTTCCCGCCCGTCTGCCTCCAAGCCGGTCCGCGTGTCGACATAGCGGTTCACTTGCTCTCTCATCTGTCCGCTCGCGATTCGAGCCGTGGGACCTCGGTTTAGAGACAATCCAAGTTCGAACCAGAGTTCATCCTCTTCGGGCTGCTTATCTAACTGAGATCGACTCCTACCGAGATCGGCTCGTGCTTCGCGTCAACCGAAGGGTGAAGATAAAAAGCGGAGAGAACTGCCCTGCTCGCTCGGCCGTAAGTGGCAGTTTGCCACCAAATGAGGTTGACGTGCGGTGACTCAGAATGACGTCACTGCGTGCACCTGACTTGTGTGAGTCATCTGGACGGTGACTGTCCAACGTGAGGCAGCATCAGAATAATCTTCTAGAATGTAACCAGCGGCGGACAGAGGGCCACCTCCTGTATCCGAGAGTTTGAAGAGTCAGAAAACGAGAATCCGCTATGGAGAAGTTGGCAAAGGCGGACGAACGAACCAAAATCTGCTGTTGCGTTCACGGATACTCGAAGAGCGGATTCGCCGTAGACCGACTCACGTGGCCTATCGGTTAGCAGGAGTCAAATTTTGGTCCATCGCTAGCAAGTAAGCTAGACCCATGTGGGGAGCTTGTCGTGGTAAATGTAGCGGCGGTGGCGGCGGGCTACCTGTTACTCAGCTGGAGCCCGGAGTCTGAGTCATCCGATCCGGCCGCTCGGCGTATGAAATATATTGCTCCTATCGTGGCGGGCAATGCTCCATCCTGAATGCTGGCCCCTAGTTGAATCATCGCTCGTGTTCTTCTTTCCTTTTTTCCTCTTGTGCATCCGTTCCGCAGTGCGTGCACGGGCGGACTCCAAGCGCCGCATGTACGCGTATTCTTTGCACGAACTTCAGAATGAATAACCCTGACTCGGCGGGCTCCTGCTCGTTGGTTACTTCCGCCAAGGACTCGGAGCCTTTGTGAAATAGTTGATGGAATTGAGGTCTTGAATTAAATGTGCGCCGCGACGCACAATGCCTCGCTCGTCAACATACACCGAGCGAAGTGAGGAAACATGAAAGTAGATGAACAGGCGGACATTCTGGCGACTGAGTCTGCGCACGCACCTAACGACGAACGAACGAACAGACGCGTGACCGGGGCTAGAATCCTAGGTAGTAATAGCGCAAAAAGTGGGCTCGAACGTCTCTCGAGAGCGTTTGTGATCTCTCACGTTCAAGTCTGTACGTGTATCGCCATGCATAACGTGTTGGCCACATTGCCGTCTCGCCGCGGCCGTTCGCGCGCGAATCCTTGACCAGGGTTCCGGTGGAAAAATCTGACGACGAGTTCGAATGCTTCGATTTGGAATGCGGAAATATTTTGTCATTTCTTCGATTGGGTGCGCTCCGCCGCGCCGCAAATGTCACCGAATGTCATATCGGCTCGCTGTGTCGGGTGGGGTTCGCTCCGAGTTGTTTTGTACGAGAGAGTGGCGAGGGAGGCAAGAGAGGGTCGAGGCGGAGAGTCTTGAGTGGCTGAGCCGTCCTCGATTCGCGAGTATGCAGCTAACCAACCGACAGTCTGGCTAAGCATTCAGTCTTTCGGAAGTGTGACGGCTGAGTGGTCGGAACAGTCGCGTGAAGGTGCTTCGGTTTGTCGTTGCGAGTTTTCCAACTGTGGAGTTCACGAATTCCAAAGTGTGGAACAAAGAGTTGGAATCTGCCGCTCCAGCTGGGGGAAAGCTCTTGATGCCCGCCAGCAAACCCTTCCCTTCGTGGGAAGTGGGGAACTGGGCTCAGCGTCGGAGAGGGTAGCTGCCCTTGAGAGAAGAAGAGGAACGGAAGGCAACGACGGCGGCGACGAGGCCCCAGTTGTGCTTTTGTGTGCTCTATAGCGGTGTGGATAAGCGCGCGGACAGACACCCTCTGGCGCATGGATGACATTTTGAGAGCTCTGAGTTCAGTTCTAGCAGCAGCAGCAGCGACATCTGAACAGTGAATTGTGACGTGGATTGGCACTTGTTCGTTTAGATGTAGCACCCGCCACCACGAATTGTGTCGCGACCAAGCCCAGACATGGGAGTCGACCTGAGATCCATGAGTGCTCTGGAAGGAGGTTCCACGAAATCGAAATTTTGGGAACACTGAACACAGTTACGTGAAGCTGACTTGACATCCTCAGGTATGTGATCGCTCGTCGTCGTGTACGCTTTCTACATCGGACGAAAGGGGGAGGGGGTTGCCCATTTTTTCGACACGAAGCGTTCCGTTCAAATTCAGTCAACTCCATTGCCAGCGATCGAAGAGCGCGTTTCTCAGGAGCAAGAGACACAGACACACACACACCAGGTGGTGGCTGCTGCTCTCATTAAACATCGTCAGCCGACGTCACGTCTGTTCGCTGTCTCGAGCAAACGACTCTCTGAGGGCAAAGACGATTTCATGAATGAAAAGACGATTCCGCGGACTATTTCACCTCGATTTCCTTCTATTTCTCTTTTGGCCGCAGAGGCATCAGCGAATCAGCTGGATATTTCGGAAATTCACGCTAGAAGTTCTTCCTTGAAGAGAGGCAACCAAACTCTAATTCTAATTACTGCTGAAGATTTGATTGAAGCCTCGCTGTACGCTCGGCGACCTCCAGTACGGTCTCCTTGGAGGCCCTGCTGGAGCAGTTCCATTTATGAACCAATGGAGCCGAATTAACAGACGGACGAAGCAACGTCAGACGAACAGACTCGTCAAGTAACAGTAATTAACTTGGCCGGCTCGTTGGAGCGTTGCTTATTAAAAGGTCTGCTTGAGTTGCTTTCCGTTCTTCTTCTCCTTTCCTTTGTTTGGTATGTTTGATACCGTTGACACAAGTACGCACGTTGACAACTGTTCACGAGATAACCACCATGAACACCGAAACAATTACCGGATGAGAACCTAATCTGCGAACCGAATATTGTGCGCAGGTCATATTGCCGTCTGTAACGAGATTCGCTCAGGTAGTGGAGACGGGAAACTTTCTTAGTTTGGAATCATTATCAATAATTAAAGAGATCGCGAGAACGATTCGAGAGAGAAACGTCCTGAAATTGGAGGAACTTTCCGCGGAGGGTTTCGTTCGTCAGTTTATCACTCATTTCGCTCGGAGTCGCTTTCTATGCCCTCAAAAGTTCGTTATTCGCCGTATAAGGCTTTCGTATGGATGAATGAATGAATGAATGAATGAATGGAAGAGGTAGTAATTGTAGTCACAACCGGTCCCGGAAACAATAGCCTGCTTGTTGAATTGCTGCTCGAATCTCTCGCTGATGATTCAACGGCAGCTGTTTCGGAAACGCAAAGTGTTGGACCGGTAGTCTCGAATGGGCAACGAGAGTCCTTTCTTCCGAAACAGGTGAAGGGAAGCAGGACCGATGCAAAGAGAGAGATATCGCGTCCGATCCCTCGGGCAACATTTTCTAATCAAAGTGTTCCATTTGCTTCAAACGAGGACTTCTCCAGGACGATCATTTTTAACTCTTCGAAGGTGACGTTTCGTTTTGAGCCGCCGCGGAGAGTTCTCTTAACCACGATTGAACAAAAAGTAACGGACGTGCTCTTTCCAACATGGAATGACCAGATCCTTTTCGGATCTTTTCCTCTGGAATTCCGATGATCAGAGAAGCGATCATTCCCCTGTGAGACCCGAGTCCCGGCGGGGACTGAGTAATCCAGAACACCGGCTCAAATAATGATGACAGTTAATAAACCGGTAGCGTGGAAGTCCGGAATCCGATTTTCCGAACAAGACCTGCGAGCGCTTGGTTGATTACGTATTTTTATTAATGGTCCCCCTCGTTATCGAGAGGACGCGTTACTACCTACGCAAAAGTGCGAGCTGACAGGATTATCCTCTTCTCTTACCTCTCGTGTCGAAGTGGAATTCGCGCGCTCAATGAACACTGGGCCTGGTCCCGCGGCTCTACGTCGGTCCTGAGAGCTCTGATAATTGGATTCGAGTCATGTCATTTACACCGGTTCCTAGCGTCAATATTTTATTCTATATATATTCTATATAAGCGCGGCGGCCAGCGTGGAGGTTAGCTGAAACTAACACTCGGGATGGACAAGCTCCCAATCCTTTCTCGCTCGTCGTTGATTACACGCAGTGAGAGACTCCATGCTGTAAGGTTCGTTCGGCTGACTTGTTCTGACTAGGATAATATTCTATCAGCTATTTCCAGCCGCTCATCTCTGTTTACAATGGCTCCTGGTGATCACTCGATAGTAGACATTTCCAACTGGGTCGTGCTCTGTAGGATCGGCCTGATATCGACGGCGCGGCAACAGCGCTAGAGATCTGGGAAGAGGCGCATGGCGCAGCAGCGAACGCTACTTCCTGAAGGAGAATTCAAATCTCAAGTCGGAAACGCGAGACCCCAACGTTAGTGGACCACCGAATCCCGACCATCGTCTCGGCATTGAGTCGACGAGCGGTCGGGGGAGACCGCTGGCGCTTTGCCAAAGCAAGAGCCTCGAGGACAACCGAGAGAGCCATCACTTGACTAATGTATCTCTCTTGAAAGACTATGGACTTCTCAGAACCGGACGTTCACAACGAGAAGAAAAAAAAATATCATAAAAACTCTGTGGCATCGTCACCTTAATCGCTGCTCATAAGCTTCTGCAAAAGAACCGTCGTCCGCTGTCGCAATGAGCGAGTCGTGACGATGCTCGGTGGTTAGCGTCGACGAATGACCTCTTGAGACTCATTCGGCATCTCGCTGAACTCATTGAATTCTCATTCAGACCGAGCTTCTATCGGTGGTCATTGGAAACCTCTCTGCTTTCTGCGACCATTGCCACTCATCATTCAGGAATCTCGAAACGAGGCAACGAATTCCTACGAAGTTTCCAGAAGACTCATGGTCATTCCCGAGAGTTTCGTGAGAAGACTGCGGTAGATCTTCTCCGAAAAAGATCGAGACCGTGGGGAGTCATGATGACACCATTGAACCGGTTCAGGGTAAAGATGAAAATATTTCACTCTTCGCTTTCTTATTTATTGCGAGCTTGAAAGCAACACATCATCGACATAGAGACTCTGTAGTAGCGATGTCGTGTAGTATACGTGCCGGAGGAGGGAGGATGTCTCAATCGTGGGCATTCGAGTCAGTTTTGGTGGCTGACTGGTCGAGTGAACGGCTGGCTAGTAAGGCGTTCCAGGGCACGTTCGGGGCAAACAAGCAGTCAGTCAGTCAGCCACGGGAGAAGAGAGAGAGCGAGCGTGTCATCGGCATTGTTTCCATTCTGACGCGTCTCTCGCTAGGCCCTCCCGCTCTTCTTGTTCTAGCTGAATGGAACTCTGAACGAGAGAGCGAACCAGTGAAGATCATTGATCATCGGCCACTGTTCGGCTTCCAACTAATGTCACGGCTGCAGACCGCTCAACGAGACGCCATCCCGGGCCGGCGGCTAGCAGGTAAACACCCGAAAGGGTGGCCGAGGGACTCGCTTCTCCGGATGGCGTACTTTTTTGAGTTTTTTTTCTTCATCTGCCTTGTTACTGGTTTTCGAAAAACTGTTGACGCGTTCGATGCTCCGTCCGTGTCGCGTCGAGTCGAGTGTCTCGTCCGCTGTCGTTGAGCTCCTCTTTCTTTCGGTTCGTTGGCTTTGTTTGAGTACACGCGCATCATGAATTAGTGACGCGTTTGTGATAAGATACGCGACGCAGCAGGGGATCGTGTTCTATTCACGCATGCCGAACGTGCGACAGTCCTTGTTGTCTCACTCTCTGATCGCTCCTCCAAGCGCGTGAGGTGAAGGGATCCACCTACCGACTGAGAGACCGGAGAAGAGAACGAGGCTTGTCTTGTGCTAGACACCTGCACCCTTCAGCGGTAATATCTGAGAGCCCTGAATCTTCTTTGCGGTGAATTCCGTCTTGCCACTCTTCTTGACGGATTGTGCCAAACTCAGTTGTCGCTCGCGTTCTCGGAGATGAACACACGCTCACGAGTGGCTCGGATTTTCGCTGGAACGAAATTTGTGAATCTTTCAGTCGCCCGCGTGACGTGCTCTGCTCTGCTCGCTCTGAAACAAGTCGGTTGGGAATTATTGAAAAGCAGGGCCTAGAGCCGCTCTGTCCTCTGACTCCTCAAGGTCGGTGGTTTCTTCGCTTTCATTTCTGAGAACAGTGAAACAGTAGCAACGAGAGCGAGCCGCTATTTCACGCACGGAAGACTTCGGCGCCATTTGAGAGCGAAAATCCAGCCTTGATTGGAACAAATGACTCCAGATCGCTCAGAGGATGACATCGCGTTGATCAAAATTCTCGTTTGATCCGTCGAACTTCGCGGAGAATTTTTTCAATCAGGAAGCGGAACACGGTGGCGACAAAAAACTTTTCACCTCTCAAAGAACGGTCAAGGAATCAATTCGCACTGTGACGAACTATTTTCTCGTCGAGTCGAGAAAGTGGGTTTTCGATGAAGATGCCTCCGATCGAACGGGAAATCTCCTTGTTTACTCTCCATGCACGAACACCTTTCCTAAGGGTCGAGATCAGGATTGGCGCGTGTTCTCTGCTCAGTGTTTGGATATTCACATCTGTAATCGTTGTCTTTTCCGCTTCCTTCCATTCCTCCACCTCTCATCTTCTATTTCCTCCGTGCTTTCTCCTTCAGAATGGAAACGAGCTTTCCATTCTGTGCCTCAAATAATCGTTTTGCCTTGGGTCGGCTCCTTATGAATGGGAAGATCTGGAGAAGAAGCGAGCCATCTGTTGTTCTGTTATGGTGTACCTTGTCTCGCTGTGGAAAACCGTTCTCAGACACTGTCGGGTTCGCCTACAGACGATCATAGGTGTGACTCGATGCTTTAGAACGCGTTGAACGGTGTGAACACGATCAGTTCATGTGAACCTCGTCGGAATTCGACTCTTCTCGTTGGTTGTGTTCTCAGATATCATCAGCGCGGAATTCTCTCCCTCAACCAAATCTGCTCGAAAAATAATTCGCAAACTTCTGTGAAAAAAAACGATTGGGTGGCCGGACGGATGGATGGACGGACCACCGAGAAACCAGACGAGCATGCATTTCCAACAGGGAGTTCTCTGCGCCGAGTTTAGACAGAAGCCAGGGAAAACGTGAGATGTGGAACGAAAGTGGAGAGAAAAGATTCCGGGAGCATCCATTCACGGAAAGAATGAATTCTCCTCGAACATTTGTGGCTGTTGAGCGAGGCAACCAGACTGTCAGACTGGCGGACGCGCCACGCGGTAAGGAACTCCGGTGCTCTGTTTGACAGAGATTCAGCCGGGCAAGCAGACCGAGGAGCTCGCAGCGAGCGACAGACGGACAGGGAGAGGCGACCGACCGAGCCAACCGGAGTCAAACGAAAACCAAGACAATAGATTAAGAGCGAGGAGAAAGGAATCAACCGACACGCTCCGAGAGTCTATTAGAGAGTGGGGGGTCGTGGTGATGGTGGATTGTGGACTGATTGACGGCCGGATGGCGCATGGATTAATGGAGGAAGGAAGGATAAATAAATCGTCGCCTGATGGATGGATGGTCAGTCAGTTCGCTTTTCTGACGAGCCTGAACCCTTGAGCTCGATGGGTTCCCCTCGAAGGCCCAGACGACAACCTGTGATAACTCACTCTCCAAGAAAGTTTCGGGACTGACGAGGTCCGTTGAATGGATGCATGATTTGTTCGAACAAGATTTCCCCCGTACGCTACATTTGGCAGGCAAACGAGTGAACCAACAGAGAGTCCCCCGAAGCTGACACCACATAGACTCGTGGTGCCGGCTCTCCAATCAATGAGGCTTTGATGGATGGGTTTGTGTGCAAATGTGACCAGCTGTTGTGCGCCGAAAACCATCGATTGGCATCAACATATTTTGATTAGCACGTTGTGTTATGTTCCCAGGCATGTGAAGACTTTGAATAGCGATTAGAGCGCCAGCTTTTCAGAAAGCTGTTCACAAAGCAACTTGAACAACTTGTTCGCTTAGCTGGGAGGTCTGTCTCTTTTTTGTGTTGCTCTTTTTGGTCTCGTTCAAGTCGAGAACGCTCTCCGTGGGATTCGAGCTCACGGGAATGTTCCCAATGTTCCTTGAGTTCGCCAGTGTTATGATCTGAAATCTTCACGATATCTCTTCTCTCGCGCTCAGTAACTCTCCAAATCGTAGGTATAATGCTCTGTTATGGACATCTGGTGGGCGCGATCATTGAGGCGAGTTCGATCGAAGAGTCCCGCAGTCGCTTAACTATGATGGCTCATCGGTTAGAAGCGAAACAAAAGAACCGAGGAGAGACCAAAGAAAAACTAGCAGCAAAAGAGAGAGAGAGAGAGAGAGCACGCGTTCGCTTAATTAACATGAGAGACACAAGAGGATCTATTCTCATCGCTGTTCTGATCCCAAGGTTGGCTTGCCACAAAAAAATGGAGCGCGTCCAGTCCGTGGGTTTGTCGGTTGGTGTGTCAAGGCTTCCGCCAGGATGTCTGCTGGGCGGAATCGTTATCATCCCATGGCGGAATCTATCTCTCGACTTCAGCGCGTTTCGAAATGAGTTTTGAGAAGATTGCCTCTAAATGAGGAAACCGATAGAGACTGCAGTTGTTTGGCGGACTGCTTTTGTGGGGTGGTTGGGAATATAATGTAGACAGTCGCATCGAATTGTATCTTTCGTTGTCGGACTAGATAACACTGCCGGGTGTCGAACATAACTGGATTCCCACTCACTCACTCAGCAGCGCGGACCGAGGCAGCTGAACTACCGCCTGGATCCGTGAGCTCTGGGCTTTTTCTCTCCGGTCAGGGCCCTGGGTTGCTGCTCCGGTGCAAAGAAAGAAGCTTCTCCTAAGATGGCGGACCCCGACCATGGAACACGGGGACTGGGGCAGAGCGATGATGTCACTGCCATTGTAAAAAGAAATTCGGGGCGAGATCGAAACGGTTCCGTTCCGTTGATAACTAATGGCTGATCGTTTCTTGTCGGGGGTTCAGACCCCACTCCCTTCAGATTCCGTGTATGATCCATCAGCTCCGGAGGAAGATGAAACCAAATCTCGGAGAGAACACCCGCGTCCGTCATGACCCTGACTGCGTGAGAGGGGACCTGGATCCTCGCGTTCACTCTCCTCAAAATTTTCGTCTCGATGAAATCCGGATTCGAGATTCACGAGGTTCCATGTTGCCCTCGGTTTGGTTGGTTGACTCATTTTTGACATAACCGGCCACGGCGCTACGCTGTCGGTTTTCTTTGCGCTCGATCCTTTGCGACCGAGGACGAGCCGGAGGGCGTGAGGGCAAGAACAGAACTGAACACAAACGCAGAACGTTTAGCTTCCGATGCCGAGTGCAGCTTGACCGAGGGACCGTTGCTCGTTACGAGATAAGAAAGGCAGCCACGTTTAATATGATAATGGCAGCAGCAGCAGCAGCAGCAGATGTTCACTTCGGGAGCAATTCATGTTTGGATCGCTCACAGGCGTTAGGAACCGTTGGCGTGCTCCCTTACCCGCGGCCGGCGACCAAGGCTCCGGCTCTAACTAAGAGCGAGGACGCGTGCGTGCAATCAGTGTATCTATGTATGGCGAGGTGTTTGCTTGGAAGGAATGAAGTGAATGGAGCGTCTCTAGTCGCCACACCAATCAGACAGTTGGTCACTGCGCCTCAACGGGGTTGGGATGTAAGCGAACTCCAGACTAAGTTGTCGCGTCCTCCGTTGTGGTCGTGTTGGTTAAGGTGACTCGCAGTGTAGGCGACGGTGTGACTCACATTGACGACCGACCCCCTTCCCTCAAGGCAAACAGGTTGATCGGTCGATCTGTCAGCAAAGACTATAACCCTGCGAAATATTAAGGCTTTCGCTATTTAATGGCATCAACAGTCGCCCGGCTCGGTGCGCTGCGCATATGAGAAACAAATATTTGATCTCGCGCTGTCTACGTGCTTCGTCTCTCAGAGCCGTCAGGAACGCGAAAGCTCCCCGTCGACTACAGCCTCCATCGTCTTCTGAATTGATATGTAGAGGGAGTTTTTGGAGGATGAGAACTTTTTGTTGTCGCTGCTTCAATAGCGCTGCTATTTCGGGCGCTCGTTCTCTTCACTCACACAGGGATCAGATCAGAATTTCGCTTGGCAGCGAAGATTCGATAGCGCCGAGTGGAAGCGCTCCACCAGAACACGGGGGCTTCCGTCGTGTTTGTCGTTTCCATTTGGTCAGAGAACTTGGCCTTGGCGTGAGGATTGGACCGGACACACTGAGCCTCGTCAATTTATCCATCCATCCATCCATCTATCTAATCATAATAACCGAAAGACGTATGCAGATTTGAGCGATTCTGAACTCGGTCAGCTCTCCACACGAATCAGAATTGTGGAACTTCCCGAGCATCAACAATCCCCTTCGAGTTGAGGTGATGAATGGCCGGTCGGTCCAAGCGAGCAACTATCAAACCTCGATATCGTTGACCAGCCGATCGAAACGAATCTTTCCAACGTCTATTCCCCGATAGTTCTCGTACGACCAAATATTCTCTCGCTATTGACTATTTGAACTGCATCTGACCGAGTCAGCGTTCTTCGCTCCAGCGACAGCAAAGCCAGCAACAACGAGTTGACTCTTTTTGAGCGAGATCCATAACAACAAACAGATCCGCTATCGATCCGAACAACGCTCTCTCTTTCTCCAAGATCTGTTCTACGACGGAAAAGCCCGGACTCCGAAGGCAGCTCGACAGCAACTTATTCAGGGGATTTGAGCTCTAGTCGTCGGATTTGAGTCAGCGCGAGATGAGACTAGTCGAGCGTGCTTGCAGCTCTCCCGTTGTCGCTGATCCTTCCTGAAACGTCGGAAAAGTCGAGAATATTTGACGGCATCCATAGATGAATGAGCGGACCAGGCAAGGGCTGCGTCAAGGCCAACTCCCACAAAGGATCGCCTGCCAGACCGTCCTCATCATCATCATCATCATCGTCGTCAAGTCGAGAACTAGGTCCCTACTTTCGCTCTCCCTTCGCACAACTCGAGATTAGGTCGCTCCTGGCCTACCAGAGTCGGAAGGACCTTGTAGCCCCGGATGACGTGGTCTATGTACCTAACTCAGGTGAGGGAGGTCTTTCGACGAAAAGGTCGCGTGACTCTGGATGAGCGACTATATACCAACATACATGTACAGCGCTCGGTGCGATGTATGGGAACGCGTTGAAGGCTTCAGCCGACAGAAACCGTTTGGTGGTTTTTGGAGATTTTCCGTCCCAGTCGAGAACGTCCGAGCACCGTCTTCGGGGGCAGGGGCGGGGGCAGCCGCATCGTTGTCGTTTGTCGTCGTGTATTTTGCTTCGAGAACAGGACAAAGCTTTGACGGAAACAATTGTGGGTTTCGAAGAGAAGCAAATTACGGTTCTCGTCAAAGACAAGTCTCCAAACTCTGGCGCACGTCGAAACTATGAAGTTTTACTATCGATCCAACGATCGACCGGTCGGCCAAGCGAATTCAAAACCTCCTCCGACAGCTGACCGGTTCAGCCACGGGTTATGGTAATGCGGAGCGGCGAACTCGAAGTGTCTCCGGGTTGTCCGTCGAAACGTCCTCCTATCTGACTGAGCTCTATTCATAACCTCGGCTTCAGTAGGAAAGCGCTCAGAAACGTATCCCGGAAGCGTCGAGACGGCGGGCGCCCTCCCGCATAAAGACTACAGCTCTCTCGAGCTCCTGGAGGAGAACGACATCTCCTCTCGGGGTCCTGTTCGTGTCGGTTTGTAGTCCTTCTCGGTGGTTGCTGTTGCCCTATTTTGCTCGCTGTGGGAGAGTTCTACGTTTGCGCCCTCCGTTGCTTTCCTGGTTGTCGCAGTCGCAGGATTCACTCTCACTCTGAAAAGTTTAAGATCCTCTGTCCTCGCTTGAGCGATCATGCGCCCCGCTCTGAGTCATGCTAACCGAGTTTGTTGGCTTCGATACGAATTGAGCTTCGTCCTGTTGCAACTCGGTTTCATATTGGCGTATTTTTTCCTTCCTCTTTCCACCCTGCCTCCCGACGAATGTGGCCATCGCTGAATAATTATGCGTATCGAGGCCTCCCAGAACTTATGCGGTCGCTCATCTGGAATCTGCCCAACTCGATCCCCCTCCCCCTTCCCCTCTGTGCCGCTGAAGTCGAGCTGTGTTCCACGATCTGAAATTGCTCTCACTTTGGGAGCAATTCGTGGAATCCACGGGAATCGCCGGACTGAAGCGAATCGTCCACTCGACTTCTTTGTGCGGAATTCTGTCAGCTCACTGAATTCCCGACACAAACGGTTTCAAGAGATGCAAACCAGTCGGCTGCCTTTCGTTTGCGAGTTGGAACCGTGGAGCTCCAGGAACTGTCCTGGAGCTCTTCAGGACATTGATGCAGATCGATGTCCCTCTCGTTGTCATTTAGGCGGCCACCACAGAGAGCGCGATGGATTACCGATGGCGTTCTTGGTCTTATTGGCTGACAAAGCAGAGGTAAGAGAGAGGCAAACACAACAAGGAAACCAGTCTGCACCACGTGAAGCATCGCGTCCCGAGTATCTTTCGTTGTTGTTGCCGTTGTTCGCAAATGTCAAAGCGTCTCATAGACTGCATCGACCAGACGCGCTTGACTTGATGCATTTCCTCTGCCGTGTTAACAGATAATTATCTCTTTTCGAGTTTTTCCTCCCTCCGCGCTTCTCTCTCTGGCCCTCCGTGACCCTGATGCTCACGTGAGAATCGCTTCGATAGAGGTGTCTGTTTAAGCTACCGCGACCTAGGTGGTTATTGTGGGAACATCTCCATCCGCTTGAAAATGAGAGGAACGGAAGCGAGGAAGATCAACTGAGAGTCTGATTCTCGAAATTGTTCCGTGGACGATACGGTTTCTCCGCTTCTCTGGGTTTTATTGACGGTGAGAGACGTGCTGTTGAGCGACGTATGCCTTCGCAACGAGTGATTGGGGACTCGACTTCCGATCGTGCATTGATTGGGTTGGTGAGATTCCTCTGGCCGAGTGAAGAAGGTCCACTGTAGGGCTTCTCTATCGCGCTGCCAATTCGATGCTCTCCGATCGCGCACTTCAGTCCCGCTCCTCGTCTTGTTTCAGAGCTACGGAACTGTGGTGCCATTCGATGCCTCTCGTTTTTCGAGATCGAGACGTCATCGACGTTTTCGGTTCTGCAAATGTATCATTCTGCATATAACAGTCTCTCAGCGAACGAAACATTGTTTCAATGAACCTAATTCAGTCCAACTGGAGACGTCTCGCTACTCGATTTTGTTTGTCCTCTGGCGTGCTCGGTAACTGGAACGTTTCTCTTCTCTTTTTCCCTCGATTTCGCTGAATTTTATTACGCAACGACCCCTCAACGGCTTTCTTGAGAACGGCGACGAGAGCTGCCGCGGCGCAGGGGCGGAATTTAATATTTGGCGCCATTTTGTCGCCAAAGAAAACCCTCCAAAGAGCCGACGACAATGGTTTTGTCTGAAGTTTGTCCAAACGAACGGAGAAGGGATGTTATCCGACGCACATGAAGACATTCTCCGCTTGCTTGCCTGCCCGCCGGCCCGCCTGAACTCTGCAGGTTATTGTTGCTGTCGTTAGGGTCTTGCTGTTGTTGTTGTTGCTGTCGTTAGTGATGTCATTTCGTGAGAAGGGGACAAAGGCCGTTCAGGACCTCACCCCGCTGGATGGAGCTGAGGCTTTAATTGAACTTTCCAAGGGCTTTGTTCGTTCCAAGGGAGAGAATTCGTTGCTCTTTACATTAACACCGGAATTCAAGATGTTTAAAGGTGTCGCTGGTTACAGCGGGAAATATTTGTTTCGGCGAAGGTTTCGCCCCCTGAGAAATTGTGGCGGAAATCCGATTTATTCAAATGTATGCGATAGCATTCCTCGATTTCATGGTTTGCTGACCTGAAACGCTGTCACGGTGGAATGTCTGACAAAAATCACCGCAAGAGCTCTTCATTAGACGGGCGGACCTGTTCCAGAGATCGTTGAATGGAAACAGATGGCGGACGACCCTGAAACGGTTTACATTCTCTCCTTGTCGCAGCCGCATCAAATGGTGAAAAGTTTGTCAGAAATTCACTGAGCTTTTTGTCGTCCGAGAATCAGGGCTGCTCTCCGAAGTTGAGCTTCGAATTTCTCTGGATTTCCTCGATTTCATGAAATGTTTGGTCAACTCCGCTCGTGAATCACAAAAAAAAAACAACCATTACAGCGATTGCGACGAAATAATTTGATGTACACGAGAACGGTTTCGGGCCCCCTTGACGCTTCGTTATCGACTGCAACCCCCTGCACGAACGGGCCCCGGTTTGAACGAAACTGAACGCGCAGAGCTCTTTGTTTTTTTTGAGGAGCCGGTAAGGCGGTCTTGAAGGATCACTGTCGAAGCGCGGGAGTTCGCGAACAGAGCGGAGCAAGTAATGGATGGCCGGCCAACATTCATGAGGTGAAAAATGAAGGAAAATTCAAGGAAAGAAATCATCCTGATTGAGAAAAATAATTACTTTACTTTGAGCGCGACAGATTATAGAGGGAGCTCGGAATCCGCGGACATTCAGACGTATTCTCGTGATCGATGAATTCAATCTAAAAACGTTATTTGCGTTCCTCAACGTGGTGTCCCAGGGATCAAACTGGGTTTGTGTAGGGATTCACTCCTATACACAGAGGCATAATTTTGATTTAGCCTCTCAGGAGCACTCGCGTAGATTTTAAAAGAAAAAAAAAAACATCTCGATATCTATATATGTAGAAATAATGAATTCCCGTGGAGGAAGATCCTGCTCGCCATCATTGGGGATTGCTTGGTACTCCGGCCCGAATCGAGTCTCGATGGAAATTCCGATGAGAGAAAGGTTTAGAAGAGTTTAGAAGGAAGAGGATTCAAAAAGGAGAATTCTTATTTTTCGCTTTCATTAACGGGAGAGTCAAAAGTGAGTTCGGAAATCAGAACTCCATGAAAGATGATAACATGCCTAATAGGGTTGGACGAAAGAGCTCTATTAGAGAAGGACCTCGCTTGCTTCCTTTGGAGCGCTCTGAAATAACGGCTGTATAGGAATTCTTTCATTTAGGTTCTTTTTGCCGTTCAATCTGTTTTCTCATTTGGGTCGGATTGAAATCCGAAATTGATTAGAGGTTCGAGTTTCTTCATCTGTTTTCCTACTCATTACTCTGCTGATAACGAATGACAGAGCTGAATGCTTCGGACGCTCTTTTGACGATGAGTTTTTGGCGGTTTCAAACGAAATGAGAAGAAAACGCCGATTCTGCTGCGTGGGTACCAAGACTCACAGCGCCGAGGTTTGTTTCGTTTCCATTTCATAGTCGACAGTGACAGAGGAAAGGAAAAAAAAAGAGATGGACTCTTGAACGGAAGCGTTGAACTTTTTTTGGTACAGAGACAGTCATGCCACCACGCGTTCCACTTTGTAAACCGCTACGGGTTATTTGAAACTGAAATAGAGACATAGCCACAAATTCTTGAAATTGAAACTCGATAGACATTCTACAAACGCCGGACGCGGAGGAATCAAACGCGACAGTGATTTTGGTTCCTCTCTGTCGGCGTGAATAAGACAAACGGAAAGTCGGCGTTCTACTTTCGATTTTGGCCAGAATACGTTGGCGTATCAAGAATTTATGACCCGCATCAAAGGGAAAAGGTCGGCAATTTTTGATACATCGAGCGGCTTCTTCGCTTGACCAGCTGGGTGCTTGTTCTTTTTTGTGAATTCAACAGATTCTCACTCTCGTGAGCGTCCCGGGGAAACGTGTCCAAAGTCTACCGTCCTTGGTTCGTGAAAAACAACGTTTTATTCTTTGAAGCGAGTTCTCGAATGGATTCATTCATCGTCCGATTGAGTCTCACCCCGGTTCTCTCTCGTTCTCGCGTGCAAAGCCGTCGGTATTCTCCCAAAATGGTTACGAAACTTTTCCACCAAAGTAATGGATATCGCGCCGCACCGTTTCGATCGAGCTCTGTGTGCCGTTCTCCGATAGTTGGACGGATTTGCAGTTTCAGAGAAGCGACCGTTCGAGAGAGCTCACTGATGATGTGGAGGAGAAGGCGATTTGTTTGTCGGGGGTCCGAACAGCGGAGTTTGTACAGCTTTCTACAAACAGATTAGGAGTCATGGTTGGAGAGTTTTGCGGCCCGCGATAGGGTCTTCAGGGTAACAGAAGTCAGTCCCTCCGGGTTATGGCAAACTGACATGATGGTCCGATCAACAACACTCGATTAGTACGAAAGTGAGCAAGAAGCAAAGCGCGGTTCTCGACGGCACCGCACGGAGTCCGGAGTTCATCCGATGATTCTCGGAACGAAATATGACCTCATAACAAGTTTACGGCTGACCAGGTGGTGCTCGAGGCATAGCGAGAACGGAGGAGAAGAAAAAAATCAATTTGGTCGGGATAAACCTAGTTTCTTGTTCACGGGTCTCCCCTGTGATGCCTCGGGCCACGGCGAAAGCGGCAGACCACCGGTTACCACCGCGTTTGCTGAATGATATAACGAGAGGAGATGTGATTTAAGTGCTCGCTCTCGGTAACCACGCACACGGTCCAAACGAGCAGTGGGGCCGCTCCATTCAACGCAATGAATCCAACTCGTTTCGTATTATTCAGAATCGCCAACCCCGCTGGGTTCCGAGTTTTCTGAGAGCGGTTGCGAATCCAGTGGAACTCTCGACACCCTGAAAAGAGGACGTCCGACGCGACCGTTCGCTTGAGCGCACACATTCAACCCCGGAGTTCGAAGATTGCTCTGGATGTACCCGAACTTGTCACGAGAATCTTAAGAACAAACAAGAAAATCGTTGTGTTCTATGGGGAGAACGAAGCAAGCAAGCAAACATGAATGAATGACGAGTTGCAAAATATTCGAAACGTTATCGCGAACGTATATTGAAAGAGAAGCGCGGCTCCATGATTGTATGCCTTGCGTGCAGCGTTGAAACGTGCCTTCACGCCTCGACGATCTCTTTTCTTCTGATTCTCTTCAGGTGAGAAGAAAAAATAAAAATTCGGCACCTCCGGAGCTCGGAAATCTCACATTCAGAATGAATTAGGAAACGCGTCCACGAGGAACAAATGAAGCTGAAGTCAGGCGATCCAAACAATCAAAGTCCAGAGCTGACTGACTATCCTGAGAAACGAAAGAGTTTCGTCCAAGTTTTGCGCAAGTTTGTTTGAGCTGCTTCTCCCTCCGAGTGAGTTCGTCTTCTATTGCCGCTGTCGAGTCCTTCTTTTCCTTCCTGTTTCCCGTTGTTCACTGACAATGAGTCCCACCTCTCGGCTGTAATTAATACTAATGTCTATTATTCACATTCTTTCGAATGGATCCTCCACGGGGAACGACGCGAGCTAAGAATCTTGGAGTCTTCGCGTTCCTTTAACTCTCGGTGTGCGCAGAGTGCTCCGAGAAGTTTCAGTTTCCCGTGATGGGCGCTCCGAAAATATCTTCGAGCACATCACACAGTGACTTGCTGTAAGAAAAGCGGTCTTTCCACCTACAAAATCCTCGTGTTTATGAACTCTAAAATAAGATATGCGAGCCTATGAGTTAATTTGTTAAAGTTCTTGATAAACTGTAACGATTCGGTCCGTCTGAAAGATTTTCTATTGAAATTCCGTTTTGCACCATCTTCGCCTCGATTATTATTGCCCGTCGCAGCAAGATGCACAACGAGTCGGCTGGGTGGGCTGCGGGTGGATCAGAGTGAGGGAGGATTCACCTCATTCTCTGATTCATTGCTCCCGCCTACAAGCACAGAGGTTCACAAACAAGCCTTGCATACGAAATCAGGAGTGAGATTACAATATATATTTATATACAAATCCCGAGACTGCGAGAGACAGAGAAAGACTTTCGCTGATAGAGGCAGACCCGAGAATCAACAGAATGAGCGTAGCCGAACTTCTTTGTCCGCAGCAGTGACTTTCTGATGTCTGCGAGCCGACGACCCACTGGACCGAGAGGCTGTAGACAAGCAAAGCGCAACTTTCCGTGGGAACCGAATCGAAGGCGCTGAGGGCCGGTGATTCGACTTTCACGAAGATTGTCTAACAATCTTCGCGCGGACCCTAATCTAACATTGTCGACGGCGGCTGTCATCCTTTCCGTCAAAAGTTCACCGACCCCGAGGAGCCTCTCTTCATTGGCGATTCCTCCCGATTGACGAGGAGGGCCACTTTTTTTCCCTCTACAACTCGATCACGTTATAAGACTACGGCTGTTTTCCGATATGAGATTGTTTTTTCGTTACAAAACCCCACGAGAAAACCGAATTCCAAGAGCAAGATGCGAGTTTTCTTCCTCAGAGGTTTCGAACATATTCGACGGCAAGTCGTCCGCTTTGGAAGAACTCAAGAATTCGGAGGAAGCTTTAATGTATTGACTTTCGTCCGTCGGGGGCGAAACGGAGCGTGATATTCGGCGAGAATCGACATTTCACTTCGACGCGGGCGGCGGCTAGTGCTTCTTAGCAAAATATTCGAGAGGGAGCCGACTCGCCTCGGCAGAAGAAGTTGGTTCTATTCTTCGCATGCTAATATGCGCGCGATCATGGTTTTCAAGAATTTTGATCAAGGCCCATTTGCCAGTGGAGCGTGCAAGATGCCCCCTTTTCGTAATATTACCGAATGCGGCTGGCTCCCCACGCGGCTCGCGGAGGATGGCTGCTTAGGAATATAAACGCGTCGAGAAAGTACGGGGGAACGAACACAAAATTCGGGGCTTATCGAAAGCCAATTTGGCCTGATAGCTTCATTCTGCTGTTCAAATATTATTTCCACTGATTGTGAGCTCATGAAATCGCGTTATTCACCGTATCGTTAGCGAGGGTTCAATGAATCTTCGCCGTCGAGGAAGGAGATCGACTCTAACCGAAGTTTTCTATTACAGGGTGAAGCGACGTAGCCAAGTTCCACCTTCAGCTACTTGGTACGATGAGACATCCAGCGATTACCATGCAGCGTCGGTTTGTTTCGATCGCCCTCGTTGTGGGGGCGATGGCATGCGTCGCGCAGGCACAAGTCCCTCATCCACCGATGATGATCAAACAGCCGGAACACGAACAGCTGTTTCAGGTTGCCCAAAGCCAGGACGAAACCGATAAGCCTTTCGTACTGGAATGCGAGGCGGAAGGAACGCCGGAACCAGAGTGAGTATTACTGAGCGTCATCGTCGTCAAATGATCGAGAAGCGGCTCGAGTCGATTTGAGCTCCGATGGCGCGCGGAATTCGTCGGAGTCGTTTTCGAATTCCGCAGTTTCGTCGCGGCTGATTTTTTGGAATATTTTGGCCATTCCGGAATCAGTTTCAGCTCCCTATCGGTCGAGAATGATGATCGTCATGATTCGCCTGAACGTTATAGCGACCGACGCCGCAACCCGGAAAGCTTTCTCTAGAGAAGCATTTTGATGGGCCTGGGTAAACCACAATTGTTGTCGCTGGTTGTGGTAGCGACGATGACGGTGGTGGCAGACTGATTCATGTAAATCGTTGTCGTTTCGCGTAAATAGAGCGGCGGGTGTCGTCGTCGGTGGAGGAGTGTAAGGTATAAACAACACCTTTTACAGCACTATCATCCGCTCGTTGTATTAAACAACGTTCTAATAGAGACATCGTCTCTCGGAAAGCGGAAGCGGGGCGCCGGAATTCAACGACGAGACTCCGTAATTCGTCACCGAAAGTTGCCTGACAAAATCCGAAGCTCAATATCCTCTCATGAAAAATTCATCCTTCGCGGAGCTGAAGCATTTCATGATCGTTCTGTTATGTCGAAATCACGAGGTTCGAGCTTTTCGGTCGAAAGAGACTGCTCAAGCAAGATGGCAAGCTGAATGCATCGTACAATAGTGGTTAGTTCGAGTGAGCACTTGTCGGTGCCATAGATGGTTGAGATAAAACAGGTGTACAATAACGAGATCTGTCATTCAGACTGATTTACAGCGCTACCGACGAGTTGGTCTGTTAGGTGTCCTCCACTCGAAACATGCGCTCAGGCCGAGCTTTTGACCTCTATGACAATACCGGTAGCGCCAAGCGGTCACTCGCTGCTTCTGGAGCTGAATTGAGCATTTCATGATGATTTGAGAGTCGACCCATCGAGACAACGTCAGAACACTCTTTGACACGGCCGAGTTCTCGGGAGTACGTCCTTCCAATTAACAATCAAGGATGAAAGGAGGAGAAGGAGAGCGGCAGTGCCACTGAAGAAGCGCTCATGTGGTGAGCTTAATTAAAGGAAACGATTCTCTGAAATCAGGGAATCCATGAAAAGAGAGTTCATCAGCTCGCACGACCCACCCTTGTTCATCGAGCGAGTCGGTTCTTTTGTCGGACCCGATAGAAATCGCTGGAGCGGCAAAATCAAGCTGAATATGACATCTCAATAAAGATCCCGGCCCCCTCGAAGATTGTTCTGAATGTCGTTTCCGCGAGTTATTGCATTTGCCGTTGGCGATGTTGACCGTATCGAACATCGGGCTGGCCCGTCAGCCGTGAAATCAACCGAGTCGGTTGCTGCTGTTCAGGTGTCCGTTTTTCGGTGCTCTCGCAAACTTTTCCACCGGAACTCTGAACGCGTCCATCTGGAGCGTAATGTCTCGACGTTCTTTTTTATGGTCCCGGACCATGAATTCCGACTCGCCCTCGCGGAGGAGAGCGAGGAAGCGCCACTACACTGACAAGTCTCTTCCGCGAGTCCGGTCGGCTCGGCTGTACGTTATGCGTAGTCGTTAGTGTGCTCGATGTGCATACTGCCACGAAACTAGTAGGCCTTTCATCTCTGACAGATGTCTCGGAACATCGTTGCATACAAGCACTTTCTCGAAACAAAGCAAACTCCGGCTCACAAGTATTGTGTGAGTGCACTAGAGCTCAACCAATGTCCGCACCCTTCATTAGCAGGCGTTGCCGGGCGTCTTGCCCAGGCCCGCATAGAGATTTGCTGGGCGTGACTTTTTCACTTAAGATAGATTAGAATACGGGCGGTGCTGCGAACCCCGGATCACGGAGGGCTAAGGTCACACAGAGCCATAAACAAGCGTTGTTTTATGTGACTTCATGAAAATTTATGGCGTTCAGGAACACTACCTGCGGATTCCGCATTTTGTTGATGCGTATCACTCTTTCGGTGAGACGGAGCGCTCTGGAATCAAGAGTTACAAGATGCAGGGTTGAACAGAACCGAAACAAACTTCTAATCTGCATTTCAGGTATGAATGGATCAAGAACGGTCGGGTCTTCGATTACGTTTCGTATGATAAGAGAATCAGCAAGCAACCCAAAAGGGGAACCCTGATCTTCACCAAGCCCGACGATGTCGATGAGGGTCTGTATCAATGCAAGGCCACCAACCAATATGGAACCTCAGTATCAAATGCGGTTTTTCTTAGGAAATCCGAACTCAGCAACTTTGCCGACGACAAAACACAAGAGGTGAGTTCATGCACGTAATGTGATGCATACCCTTCAGATTCGCGCTTTCGCAATGCCCGTTACCTTTCGAGTGCGTGCTCCAAGTGCACATGATCATGAATAGAACCTCCGAAGGCTCGAGAGGCCTTCGCTTGAAACTAGAAACTGATAATGTCGAACTGCAGCTTCTCGGGCGAACTAACTCTAATTCTGGATGTGTCGAACTTCAGATATTCGTTATGGAAGGAGAGCCGCTATCATTAGACTGCAAGCCACCACAGGGCTATCCGGCCCCATCAGTCTTCTGGTTGATACAGTCTGGCAATGGGGCGTTGAGGTCTTTCAACAGGTAATGTTGAGAAATACGAGACGGTGAATGTTATGAGTTATTCAATCAGATTCTGATCTCGAATTTCTGCTCAGTTGTCAATGATGGAGTCCAGATAAGAAGTTCTAAGACTGAAAACTTGGGAAAATCTTCAAAACTCTGCTCGAAACGTTGGAAATGTGAAGCTCAGCAAGACGAATGATAATATATAGACCGAGTGCCTCCACCAGACAGCCCGTGTAGAGAAAGAACAGAGGTTCTTGGGCATTTGAGAATTTTGGTGGGAATCTTTTCGGCTGCTACTCTTGCGAAGCCGCTCTCGAATGGAACAAATTAAAGCATGTGTTTGTTCAAGCCTTTCGAACCCTCGTTTGTGAGGATTGAGAACGAGGTAGGAGAGCTCTATCTCGCCTCGAGCAATTCGACGATACCGAGACGATTTCGTTTCCCTTGATACCTCAGCAAGGCAGTCGATGACAGACTGCGATCGAGTGATGTTCGCTAACGTGATGTTTTTTCGGTTTTCCAGTTCCAGAATTACTGCAGATCCAGAGGGGAAACTTCACTTTAGTCAAGTGCTTCGCGCTGATTCACTGCAAGACGCTGTTTACACGTGCTCCGCCACATCGCATTTTCGCCGCGAATACAAAATCGGGAATAAGGTCACATTGAAGGTTGAACCCAAAAGCTCTACGGGTAAAACCGAAGTACCTCCGGTGCATCAATACACCTCGGGGCCTCAGCAAGATCCCTTGCGAGGCAAGAGACACGAGCTGCACTGCATTTTTGGTGGAACGTGAGTCATCAGTGAGATCGAATTCGCAAAAATATTCTTGTCTGAATCCCGCCGGTACGGAAGCGTTCTCCCGACCTTTTGTTCTTTGAGATTGCATCTTCTGACATCTTTTTTTCACAGACCACTTCCTCAAGTTCGTTGGCAGAAGAGAGGAACAGCGAGTTTGGAGAATAGCAATCGGGTCGAGACAACCAATTACGGGAAAACTTTAGTCATCAAGAGCCCCGATTTCGAAGACGAAGGTGTCTACGAGTGCACAGCTAGCAATGGCGTTGGTCCGCCGAAATCTCACTCCATGAACGTCAAAATAAAGGCCGCTCCATACTGGGTTAAAGCTCCCGAGAAGAAAGACGCTGCCGAAGAGGAAACCGTAACCTTTGAGTGTAACGCCACCGGGGTCCCAGAACCCAAACTGCAGTGGTTCGTTAATGGGATGCCCATCGAGAAGGCTCCAGCTAGCCCTCGGCGGAAACTTCAAGGAAATTTCCTCACCATTGAACGCCTAGAGAAGAAAGACACCGCGGTGTTCCAATGCAACGCTTCGAATCCGCTCGGTTATGCGTTCAAAGACTTCTATCTCAACGTTCTCGCCCTGCCTCCGTCCATCATCGAGGCACCCGAACAAGTGACGCAGGCCGTTGTGGGCTCGACAGCGATTCTCAAATGCCGAGTGTTCGGAGCACCGAAACCCACTGTCAAATGGATCAAAACGAACGCCAACTCGATCACGGGAGGCAGAGAGCTGACCGGCGGTCGCTACAAGGTTCTCGACTCCGGAGATCTTCAAATCAACGAAGTTCTGGTCACGGATAACGGCGAATACACCTGCCAGGCCAGCAATAAATTCGGAGATACTAGCGCGTCGGGAACTCTGGACGTCAAAGGTGATTTTCGAGAAGGGCGCACGAAATTAAGATTCGATTCTGACTAACAAGAACAATGTGGACTGACGCTCATTTCATATTCCAGGTCGAACTCTGATAACTCAACCGCCGGAGAATTACGAGGTCGCCGCGCAAAAGAGCGCCGTTTTCCGATGTAACGCGCAGGCGGACCCCACGCTAGACCTCACGATAAATTGGCTTTTCAATGACGAGTTGATCGATTTCGAACGCGATCCTCGCATGATCAAAGCAAGTGACAACTCTTTGACAATCACACGAACCCTCGAACTGGATTCGGGTAGATACACATGTGTCGCCAAGACGGAGCTTGACAAGGACACTGCATCAGCAACCCTCACCGTCCAGGACGTGCCGAATTCCCCATCTGTAGTCAAGGTGACCTGTGATCAGTACACGGCCCTTGTTGAATGGAAGCCTAACGGTGATCGTCGAGCACCCATCCTGTCGTACACGATACAATACAACACAAGTTTTTCGCCCGACACTTGGGAGGACGCATTCGCCAACATTCCGGCTCCTGACACGCTTTTCAAAGTGTCCATGTCTCCGTGGGCCAACTACACATTCCGAGTGATTGCTCGAAACAAGATCGGACCTTCACCACCGTCCGAGACATCGCAGAGGTGCACAACGGCCGAGTCAATGCCACATAAGAACCCAGACAAAGTCATGGGAAGAGGCACGCAGAAAGATAACCTAGTCATTTCGTGGACTCCGATGCCTCCGATCGAGCACAACGCTCCGGGTTTCTTCTATAGAGTCAAGTACAAGCGGAAAGATACTGAGAACACCGCCGATGAATCGTCATGGAACACGGAAGATATCCAAGACTGGCGACAGAGCAGCATTGTCAAGTATGGAATGCCGGTGTTCAAACCCTATCGGATAAAGGTCGAAGCCCACAACCGGAGAGGCGCCGCAAACACTCACGCGGTCGAAGTCATTGGATACTCGGGCGAAGACAGTAAGTTCCCATCAGTGCATAGCAAAAGTAGTGATGCTCGAAAGAATATGTTGTGTGCCTTTGTGTGACCATAAAGCGTTCCGGATCCTTGGAGAAATCGGGGTGTTCTAAAAATTATCGATTACTTTCAGAACCGAGTGAAGTTCCTCAGGAGTTCAGGGTGGTCAACTCAAATTTCCCGGATGGAAAAACTGCCGAACTCCGTTGGCGTCCCGTGTCACCGGAGTCTGTAAACGGCCACTTCAAAGGCTACAAAATACAGACCTGGACCAACGAGGAAGGAAAAGACAAAATGCGGGAATTGATCGTCCCCTCCAACCAGACACATGCAGTCGCGAAAATCTTCAAGCCAAACACCATGAACTACGTCCAAGTTCGCGTGTTCAACGAGCAACACGAAAGCGACGAAAGCGAGACGAGAAGTTTCGAAACCCCAGAGGGAACTCCGGGTCCCGTGGCTTCGTTCGACGGTTTCCCTATGGGATCTAGTGGAATCTACCTGATGTGGAGGAAACCTCTCGAGCCGAACGGCAGGCTCACAGGTTATCATATAAGCTACGAGGAAGTTCGAGGAACGACACTCGGAGCCGCAGTCGAGAGGAGCCCTATCAACGATCCCCTGGAAACTCGAGCCAAGTTGGCGAATCTCCGATCAAACACCAAATACCGAATAACGATAAAGGCTGCCACATCAAAAGGAAAGGGGGAGCCTTACTTCATAGAAGTAAGCACCGCTGGAGACAGTTTCGCAGGTTTGTGTTCTATCCCTATCCCACTGCTGACAACAATATCAATAACAGCAAAGACAAGCTCAGTGCCCGATCGGGGTCACGTAACTTATGGAAACGTGACTGACGTGCGTTTTTCCCTGCAGCAAAGCCCGACGTCCCCGATTTCATCTGGTCTCTGCAGCCCGAACAGGACGGGCTTGCTTCTGTGCGAGTGACGTGGCTCCCTAACACTAATCGACCCGGCTCAGCTTTTCAAGTCGAATATCGTCTAAAAGTACGTGTTTCAAGGAGCTCAAGTGCCGAATCAGAGAACTGAAGCGAGCCCGATTCGAACACAACCTCTAAATTCAAACGAGCGTGAACCAATGCGGCCGCTCACCTTGGCCGCTTTGATTTTTTTTCGTTTTCAAGGCGACGTCAAAAATCGTATATGGTCATTGATCGTTAGCCTGGCAGCACAACGGAACTAGCGAACGTTTTGAGAATCTCTGTCAGCTCTCGTATCTCGTTGTTGACTATATTGCGGTCTCGGTTGTTTTAGAAATTCTCATGGCTAGATCAATGTCAGTCTGCGCTCCGGAACGGCGATTTCTCGAGATCTCGGTCAGATCCGATTTCGGCGAGCGATCTCCCACAACTGTTTCTGTTACTGCGTGAACCTTGGCGAACTCTCTTCGAATAGCACGACCTTATAGAATCTGTATCTTTCACGTTTCAGGGTAGTAGCGATCAGTGGGAGAAGACTCAGAAAAACTTCGAAGACGACACGCAGATCGTCAAAGGTCTTCATCCAGGGAAGGTTTACGAAATGCGCGTCGTCTCCCTTGACGGGGACTATAAAACATTCTCCAAAATTGAAGAAGTTGTCACCAGCGACGTCGGTAAGTCTCTCACCGATCGTTTTGATTCAGGTCTTGTCATTGCTCAAAGCAGACATTGCGAGTTGGTTTTAGAAGATTCTCCGATCGGTGCGGCTCTCGACGGTACAGTTTGAGCACGATCGACAAACGAATGTCTGAAAACTGTGTCGATACGGTCGACGGTGCGGCGCTAACTGTTCTCAAGGTGCATCTTGCGGGTCGGCAATCTCCGGTCGCTCCGGAGACCCTTTCCACTCTGTTCGGGTGGTTCCTTGTTGTCGATAGTATGTCATTTATGCACCGTGGCGTCTTGTAGTTCCGATCTTAAGTTCGAATCGTGAATCCTTCGACGTGTGTTGCGGCTGCACCCAGTGAGCTTGGGAAGACGCGAACAAACGGCAGAACTTTCCTCACGAACAGCCACTGGCCGAACAAGGCACCCAAGCCGCCGAACCCTGAACAAGCCACCGACTGGAGTTCCTCGGAAGGGATTCAAGCTGAGCTTTGTGGCGAGGATCAGGACCGCTATTTATAAATTTGCCCACCTGCGAGTTCAGAGAGCGAAACAAAGAGGAATATGTGCGGCGGCCGTGGTGGTGGTGGAAGAATGAAGTGTGCGTTGTACATTGGAAATATTTGCTTAGAGTGGAGCTGGAGTACGTGCTGTTGATTTTCTGACTGTTGAACACCCGTGCTACAAGTGGATTACGTCGACCACGATATTCGGCTTTCCTATAGCTCTGGTTTTCCGCTTTGTGGAGCCTAGCGCCTCCTTTCTCTGAGGCAGTTCGTTGGATGCGCTCTTTTCGGAGAGATTCGTACCCTTCCTTTCAAGTTGTCGTTCACTCAGTCGGTGGACTTGTCAAACAGAGAAACGTTCTATCAAGTCTCTATCTCGATGGGATCAAGCAACGGCCTTGGGGTCCTTGGTTTCGGGCTGTCAGCAGGTGCTCGACGTCCATCGAATGGGGGTAAACTAGGACGCTTTGCAGCTTCTGCTCTGTGCTTTATTAGTGATTGAAACTCTCTGAAACGACTTCAATGAAGGGCTATCTGGAAGTTTCGTTCGTTCGATTCCCCTCAAGAGTCCTGTGTGGGCTCGCGGCTCTTCCAAAGTTCTAAATTGATGTTTTCGCTTGTTACAGCAATCCACCGCGACTCGCAGGATGATGTGGCAAACGCTGCATGGTTCATTGGAATGATGTGCGCAATTGCGCTGCTCCTCCTGCTTCTGATGATCGTCTGTTTGATCAAAAGAAATCGAGGTGGAAAGTATTCGGTGCACGAAAAGGAGTTGGCGCAAGGCAGGGACATCGATGGCTACCCTGAAGAGGGCGGCTTCAACGAGTACACCAAAACGTAAGTGATTTCATTCCTGGCAGGGATTCGGCAAAGCAGCTCAAAGTATCGAAAGTACGCGGTGACGCATCTCTTTGGTTGCGCCAGTTTCGCGTTAGGCACATCGGAAACCATCCAGTTCAAGTGTCGCAGCCACTGTGTGCGACGCACGAATGTTTGACTGATTCTTCCAAACGACCTCAATTGGCTTCTAATTTACGAGTGTTTTTCTTCCGTGTGCCACAGGGCGGGTCCCCGTAGAGCTGGTTCCCGAACGTCGCTGCAGTCAAGCCGTGGAGGTTCCGAGAGTGATTCGCTGGCTGAATACGGTGACGGAGAAGCTGGAGAGTTCGGCGAAGACGGATCCTTCATTGGCCAGTACGGCGTCAAGAAGGGCCGGAAATCCACGAGGGCTCAAATGCCGAGCCACGACCCCAACGCGCCGTCTGCTCTCGCCACCTTCGTCTAAACTTGAGGCCGGAGCCGGCGAAGAACACCGCCATCATCTCCATCCGAGTGGCGTATCCAGGGAAGGGGGGGGGGGATGTAAATTTCCTTGACATTTTTTTAAAATCATCAACTCCAAACGAAACGACAAGATCTTAAAATATCCCAGGTGATATAGAATAAATATGCGAAGAATCTCATGGAATTTCGAATCAACGTGTGTTCCTTCCCATAAGATTTGGTACTCCCCTCTCCCTGGATACGCCTCCGCCCTTCCATCATCATCATCACGGTCATCGTCCTGCCGCTCGACGTACGACGCGTTTCGACAACGACAACGTTCTATGTGCACGGATGAATGACCGATCAGCGATGAAGCTCCTCCGCTACTCATCAATGAGGCTCATCGGCAGAAGAAGAATTTAAAGAAAAAGAGTCTGAGAGCTGCGGCGCACTCCTCTGCGCACTGCCACCACTATTTGAAAACGACAGATGAAAAAGGTTTGGAAGCGTGAAAATTTCAACATTGGGCCACAGTCATGTCGCTCCGTGTAGAAGATGAGCCAGGTGACGATGAATAAGGAGTAGATGGACGGAATGTTCATGATTGACCTTAGCAGAGAGACAGAGAGAGAATTATTCTATATGGCAATGAGCCTTTGTATTGTACACTGTTGTAAACGATGCCCTGTTTAATGACGAAGCAGATTTCGAGGCGAAATGTTTTCGGCCTTCAGAAGTCCCGTTTGAACCAACTCGAGTTGAGAGATGGAAGAGCAATGAAGCTGAGACAGAAACGAGACGTTTTCAGAAGCGTTATAACGCGTATTTGCGTTTTGATTCGAAATGAAAGGTGATCTCAAGGCCCAGTCGTTTGGGGCATTTTGTAGATCTGATTCGGGTTCCGATTTCATTCGCCGATCCTTCTCTCAATCTTTTGCGTAGTTTTTTGGAAAACAACGGAAGAAAGCGAAACGAAACGATGAAAGGAAACACGGAAGAAATTGTGAAAAACAGAAAGAACCTCATGCTGAGAGCCAGCAATTCTGATACTTCATTGTAATCAGTCATGGAAAGTTTATTGACTAATTTATTCTTTTATTTATTTGAGGCAAACTTCATTAGTTCGTAATACGATGCTGTCCCCACATTCCAGGAGCGAAGCTCTATTTTACCATCTTCGGTCAGGGAAGAAAATCAACCACTTCTTCGCTAGAAAGGAACAACGTGGTGCTTCTCTGCAACTCGATATCTTATTCTGAAAGTCTTCTGACGATATTTTATTGCTCCGATTGTCTTTTCCTCATTATCCTCATAGCACTGAGTGGTTGATTTGCATTCCATTCGAAGACCATTGCTTAATTTTGGATGCTGTCGTTTGATATTCTAATCGAGCGGAATTCATTCTCGTGTTTAGTTTTTCATCTGTAATAGAAGTGCGTTCGCTAGCTATCGGTTTCACCCAGAAGTGAAAAAATTAATGATCGCGAAAGTGTGAGTGATCCAGAGTTCACTAAAAAGCCCGGTCAGAACGCTTAGCACAGAAGCCCGCCTCTCTCACTCTAGAAACCTATCTCCATGAGCGACTATCCAATCGAAAGTTCGTGAGGCGCGGCTTACCAAGCTCTCGTCCCGGGCATCTCAGCCCCTGGAATTTAATTGGATTGAGGCACCACGGGTAGCCGCTCACGGAGACAAACCTTGGTCAGTCCTACTCGGAGACGTGGTCTCGGCCTTGATTGTTGATCATTCAGGTGCTGTCGGCCAAGCTGAGCCTAGACCTTTAGGCGGAAGGAGAGGGTCTTTGACGAAAGATCTCCCGAAGAATCTCCGAACCAATTTTCTTCTACACCACGAGGAATCGTAATGAGCAAAGCAAGCAAGCAAGCGAGCAAGTATGCAAGCAGAGCAACCAATAAGCCAACCACGCAGATAATGCACGAAGATCGCATGGCTCGAGCGAGAGACCGGGGTATTGGCGAATCGATTTTATTGCAATGTTATCGCCGCCAATCCTAATCCGGGGACGTCAGGACGGGCTCTTCGAGACGGTTGCGAAGGTCTGACGGCACGGTAGAGGTGTGCTTGGTATCCATCACCTAGATCCATGACCCTTCCGCCAATCCACCAATCCAATCCCACCCACCCTGCTACCTACTCACTGTCCCCATCTCCAATGAATCCTTAACCCTTCCCGAGATTATGTACGACCGAATTGGAATCATGTTGTCAGATATTCAAACATGTTCTGTATTCGAACTCACTGCCCGCTATTTTTTCTCAATCGATACGAAAGTGTTCATTTTCCGAAGCTGAAACGCCGATTGAACTGCCTTCCGCTCAGTTTACGTGAATCCCTTCCAAGCCCCATAGATTAGAAGCGACGACGGCCGCTGAGGCTACGCCTTCAGGAAGACATGCCATGCGTGTATATATCTAGACGAATGAGGTCGCATGCGGGCTCGAGTGCGCCGACCGTCGTCTGATGATGATTGATAGAATGACTGATTGATTGATTGATAAGACCATTAATTACCATTATTACGACTATTACTATGTATTCAGAGCAGAACCACTACATTGAGGGAAATAAATGTGAAATTTATTTAACGAATAATCTCGAGTTCTAATTCTGTCGTCGAGTTACAGCAAGTTATTCTCTTTGCGAGTCAATTGATTTCTCGCATTCTTGTGAGCCCTCTAGGATGCCTGTTACACTCGTTCTATAGGTTGAGCGGCTCTCTTCGCTCTCCACTGCTGTCATCTACGGCCATTGGCTTCCTTCCATTATCACCGCAAAGACATAACCATTGCAAAAGTAGGGCTCCACCTCTTCACGTAAGCTTCGCTCAAGTTAACTCGTGTGACGTCGCCACCCGACAGCACGGCAGACAATTTCTTTTGTTCGGTAAAACTCAGGCCCAGTTGCTTCCGTTCCCTCATCGCTTGCTGGAAATTTCTCGAATTTCTCGGGTGCATGAATCGAACACGGAAGGGACGAACTTCAAGAACAAGAATTCACTCGCTGGGGATGATTGCAAGAGAATAAACATCTCTCGGAGATCACGGGAGCACCCGGGATCATATCAGGTTCGGATTTCGGGCTCCAGATTCGAGAACTTTGTCGTGATCCTCGTGTCACAAGATCCAAGGCTGGAAAGATGGAGCGGTTGGAAAACAAGCGACAGCGATCTTGCCCATTCAGGAGAAATGCTCCTTTCCAGAGGCATCTGTCGATCGAGGAGTGGGATCTCCCGACTGCGCCGTGGCATGCTTTTTGACAACGACACTGATAAATTTCTATGTGTACTCCGGAATACCCGCTATAAAGGACCCCTCAAAAAAAAATTGGCCTCTCAGATACCAAACTTCCCTCGAAATGAGCTCTCCGAGTGACTAGAGCGTGGGATGGGAGAAAGGTTGATTGCCTGGAGGACTCCTCATCTGGGAGGTTCGTTATCTGAGGGGTTCGTTGTATGCGGGCTTTTAGTGTGATTCGATTGGATGACGCATTATGTCAAACATTCGCGTTACAGTGTAGCTCTGTTCCTCTTCATTGAAGTCGACCTCAATTAGGATAGAGAAGCTAAGAATAGATTCCAACAGCACGGGCTCCGCGACGGTCAGGATAAAAGTTTCCATGGAGATATGCAAAAATATAAAAAGGAATCGGAGTTTCTTCCACTCTAAGAGACATGCCGACGCCGACTAGATATAGATTCCTCGCAGATTACTCGGGCTGCGCCACAAGACTATTTTCCAAAATTTCCCTCGTTCAGTGCCTGACATCTTTCGCCGAAGTTCTCAATTTCAATGAGAATCCGAGAATCAGATCACAATGATAACTTTATTCTCTGGTTACTCATCCACGCGAGACGACCTCCATGACCTATCTCCAATCAGTGGTTAGAGAATCACATGCTGGACCGGAAAGATTCAGATAGAGTGTTTTGTTTTTTTGGTGTCGAAATCGGCTGCGCAGTTACACACCTGTTTCACTGGCAATCAACATGCTCGGCTGGGGGCCGATCGCAGATCCCGCGGTCAGTTTCGGCGTGCAATCCAAACAATTTTATGCCCGGAAACGAGTTGCCAAGTAGATTTGAGTGGCAAGCGTGTTTTGTCAGCATTCCGATCGATCACGGAGGTCCCCACAAATGTCGGAAACGAGTGGGGGGAACTTTCGAGAGAATTTTCGGTTGGATCTTTTCCCTTAAACTTCGGGAAGTGTCTCACATCGGTCATGAGTAGTGTGTTTACATAGAATCAAAGTGTCCTTCAACTTCAAATCGATGACGAACTCCTGTTTGCAGATCTTCTAATTACTTGTACGAAAAGTGGAAACACGAGCCGCCAAGTCACAGCCTAGTTGAGACTAACTTCACTCGGTGTGAAATTTGTCAATCACGCTTTTCGTTCGAATCTGCGACGAGAAGAACATCCGAGCTTGCATGCGCGAGCGCAACCACACCGGATCCGGCTCTACAGTCCCGTAAATGTGTTTTCGCTCAGAGTGACGGTCCCCGCCTGCCAAACGAAGCTTATTGTGACGATTCTGGCGACAATTTCCCAGAAAGTGAAGACAAGCGATAGAAAAACGCTGTCGCACGAGAGCTACTGCAAGTAGTAATATCTGGAAACTTCTGTCGCCTGCCAGAAGGAGCTGCGGAGATTTCCATTCATTAGGATCACCTCAGTTTTTCAAATTGTACCCTGGCATCGATCAATGACGAGTGATGTCGGAGCGGAGAGAAGATCATGGGAAACCATCGCTCGAATCTTGCTCATGCTGATAGCAGCCTTACACGAGTTTCTTGAAATCCCTCCCATATGACCGGTGGTGATATTCCCCTGAATCGCCGTTTACTACGCTTACGACAGTTTCCGGCCAGTAAGTCTTTCTCTCTCCCGAATACACATGTACGAGGAAACAAACACAGTACATGTGATGGATACGGTAAGATTCCCGAAAAAGCACCGACTCGCAGGCTGGTTACCCTTCAGTTTTCTACGTAATCACGTTGAACAGCATTGTCATCAGCCATCACAGTGATGTCACAATTCACGGTGTTCCCTTTCAAATTCATATCAAAAGCAAATGAAGACAACTCGAGACCATTTCAACAAACTCCTTGTGTAACACGACCGCGTTGATTGTCTCACGATAACCATCGTGCTATGGGAGCGATGCACACAGGTGAATCTGCGAGAAGGAGCTCTGCATGCTCCCAAAAACTCGAAACGAAAAGCCTCGTCCAAAAGCACTCCGCGGGAATCTGAATTTCCGCCCCTACGCTATCCACTCGAGTCACGGCAATCGGAACGGCACTCCGCACTCGACTGAAAAACAACTTTCGCCCACAGAGGAGTAGAACCGCCCTTTTTGTATTTGGAACAGTGAACAGATACATGAAACGAAGCGAGTTCAGATTGAAATCGGTTGCAAACATCACTTCCAAATGACCTCTAGGATCAGTGGACATCTGGGTTGACTTCTTCAGATGTTACAAAGAATCGGTTTCGAGCGAGCGGAGGGAGTCCAGCGGAGCCTAAACATTGGCAGCGGAAGCAAGGTCGTTCCTAATAATGTTCACTGCAATCGTGAACGCGGCCGCAGCTTCTGTCGCCGTCATTCCTTCCGACGGCGTCAGATGACATGATTCTACCTAATCTCCGAAACAAACGCCGCGGAAACAACTCATGATTGTAGAAAAGATGAAGATTTCGGGATATGAACCGCGTCGCCCTCATTCCGATGATCGCATAGTCGATTTCTCGTGTTTATGAGGGATGCTGGACTATGCTCAGAATTGGAAACTGTTGCTTCAGGATTGAACATGAATGCTGGCATCAGAGCGAGATTTATAAACATGCATTGCTTACATAACATGTCTGAGCGGACACGTTGAGCAGCCATCGGTTAAAGATGCACTCGCAGATGGAGACAGGCGCGCCCGTTTCATAATGTCGCATTCAAACGAAATTTCACCATAACCCTGGTCGACAACATCGTTTCCACGGGGATCCGACGACAAACGGAGGAAGCTTCCACGATTAGATTCATAGACTGCTTGATTATAGAGACGAGCGTTGCTTGCATCCGGAAATGTTGGAAGCCTCGAACCTCATCGTGGAAGAGATTCGAATATGTACTCAAAAATCCAGGTTGTTTCAACTCACTTATCGGTGCGTCGGAAACGAAATGTCACCGTCTTGTGATTTCAGGAAAGAATTGTGACGGAAATTGATTAACAGTGCTCAAATGCCGTCCCGAAACTTCTCGATAGTGTCTCTGTCATCATAGAAACAACAAACGGCGATTTCCCAGAATGATGTCACTTCAGGGTTTCAGAGCAAACGTTCCATTGCCTCGTTCCCACCACTGCTTCCTTCCTCGCATGATATAGAGTACGTATCCTCGCTGTTCTAGAGATCCATGACAGAAGAGTTAATTCATCTGATGTGTCCTTCTTTGAATTTTAGAGTGATGTTGTTTCCAAGCAACTCTCACAATAGTCTCGAGAATTCGATGTCGCTCTATTACCGTCAGTTGCGCGAGGTCAGAGTAGCGAAGAGGTCTTTGCCAAGTCTGCCTAAGGACAGTCTAGCATGAAATTTATGCTCCATTTTTTTCGTTACGCGGGTGCGGGACCTGGAACGATCTCATTCGTCTGTTTCCTGTATTTCTCGATAGATTTCAGCGTTTGAACATGGCTTAGGCAAGGCCGCGGAGTGGCTGTAACATATCCTCACTCAGAGCACCGGTATTGCAATCTTGAGTGGAGATTCCTCGGCCTGATAGATCACGAAACGAGCATTTCAGGCATCCCGAGAGAAGCCCTCAAAAAGCAGAGTGTCGACAAAATTCTATCTCGAGAACGTTTTCGAGACCCGGAAGCTGGCGTTCGTCTCTAGAGCGGGGCCCCAAGTCCAGTTTCTCTGACAGAAGGCAAAGTCTCCTCTCGAGCGCTGCTCAATGAGCGATCGATTGATGCGTCGACTAAGTGATAAAAGTACTGGACTCCGATTCATTCGCACCGCATTCAGTGGTGTTCACTTGATTCCCGTTCGAAATGCCAACATTCATCAGATATGCTCCGGGAGGACGGTGGTGAGAATTCGGCACAACAAAACACCGACCATGAGTCCTCCGTGGTGTTGACCTGCAGCGTCTGCAGCCTCCATTCTCAAAGAAACTCACGCAAGCTTTCCATACTGATATCGATGCAGGAATTTGGACTGTTCTCTCAGAATATTGACACGAAATCTCATGGAGGACTCGGTGGCAGAGTTGAACAGATTAGAGACTATGAATGAATTTCCCCATGAATTTCACGTTCGATTTCAGATCCAAAATCATAGTGTTCAAGATCGGTGAGACTTGACACTGGCATCTTATGCAGGTCTTACCTTGGCCCGAAAAATCTGACCTTAAACCTGTCCAGCACTCAGACATAGAAGGCACTCACTCCACACGTTGGTCGTCTGGTCACGAAACGAAAAGCTCAACTTTAAAGCCGCCCGCCTCACAACACTTGTGGATCATCGTATTCAGGAGTGTTATCGTCACCATCTTCAATGATCGTCCATCGATTCCATCATCAATGGCTCCACGCTGATCTCCATCTTCATGGACACCACGTGCAGTCGGGGCAACTACGTCAGCATCGACGGCAATTCAAGGCTCAAGATTCCTTGGAAGAGTTAAACTCATCGAGATTCTACTTTGGTTCGAGAGTTTGGATAACTTTGGAATGTTTTCATCCACTTCCAATCTTTCTTCATTTCACCGACGCGCGTGGATGGTGCGCATCTTAGACGCCGGCAGGCGACGTGACACTTGTCCGCAAGCCCCACCAATGATATACTACTTGACCTTCCAGGACCTTTCGAGGAGTCGTTCTAGCATAATACTATGTTGTTTTTCTTTCACTCAATCCTGGTTTCAGAATTTATGAATAAGGAGCGAAAGGAGAGGTTACGCGGAGATTGCGGCGTCCTCGATCCACCGTCAGCGTCGAGGAGACGGTTTCTCTCTTCCGTCGTTCAATCAGTGAAACGACGACATTCGAATAAGTTGTTTCGACGATCGAGGAGGCGCCAGAAGTTTGCTTGAACGAACTTGATAATCGATGATAAATAGCCCGGGAAAATCAAGGAGAAATCGCAAGGTCAGTATGAGTGTTTCGAAATGGTCGTCTGGTCGTGCACTCCATGGCGATATTTCATTGGATTCCGACTCTTCGGCGAGAAATTGAATTTTTATTTTTCCTCGGCTTGGCCAAGTAAATGAAATGGAGATGAGGGCCTCATCTCGCTTCTTTTAATTCAAGTTCCCTCTCTCCGTCGTCATTACTTCCAGCCTTGTCTCGCCTTCATTTCTCTGAGGGATCAAAGGCGTTCAGCCATAAATCCTCAACGGAACTCTTCGTTCGCTGTTAGGCAAATCGGATTCTTGATCGATTCGCTGATTAGATCGCGCTGCATAAAACAAATCTCCCATCTCCGACTTTCAGCGATTTAGTCGAAAACCCCAAACCTCAGAGGAATTTCTCTCTTTTTTCTATGGAGCATCCCGTCTGCCGCGCAGTCAGATATTTTCAAACGAAATCCCGCCTGCACATGACAGAAATAATTTTCTTTTCTCTGAATCGGCAAATTAGAAGTCGGCGTCGTATCCAAACCAATTGAGTTGGAGAAACAAAATCGCTCGACGGTCACAGTAAGCAAGACAAGTGCGGAAATATAAAGAGGAAGGAGCTAAGAAACCGGTTTGATCCGGAGTACGTCAGCAATATCCAGTATTCATCCGAAGCGTCCAATCTAAGCAACTGAAACGCGGGCATCACCAACAACAGCGTTGTAATCACCATCGCGAGGCATACATTGGACCTGTTACATGATGCAATCAATCTCGAAATAAATCTTCCTCTTTTCGCTAGTTTTTCACTCGCTTGGTTGGTTGGCTGGCTGGCTGGCTGGCTGGCCGTCTTTACAGACGATATGCGTCTTACATCAAACTAGACCGCTAGGGTACAATCGTCGTGAGAGCAAGCGCGCATTCTGCCAGAAGGACCGCAGACCGCGTGGTGGGATCGCAGATAAATGGTGTCATCTTCTCATTTCTCTCCATCAGCTCCTTATCCTCAGGTCAACCTGCGAGGCATCCTGCCATCCTGCCAGACTGCGCGACTGCTGGTTTGTCCGCTTGTTGATTACTGTCAGCCTGGGTCAGCGTGTTCTACTACTTGCTGTTGTCTGTTCTACTACTTGGTCCAGTATCAGAGTACTTAGCGAGAGAGCGCCGGACACTCGAACCTACGTATCTTGGATGCGAGTCTGGATCACTATGTTCGGTCAACGGCAAACTCGGTCGCGTCGCGGGAACGGAAGCAGACTGCTTGTCGTCTCCAGCGATCGAAGCTGACCCCTGCGTCACCGGGACTTCAGCGAGGCGAGTTATTCCAGTGTTTGTTCTCCTTTTTCCTTCATGGCATCCTTTTTCAATCTCCAACCGACAGAAGGCATCCGCCGGTTCGCACGCCTGACGATCTCGTGATGAGAACGCGGTGAGCACCGAGAACGAAAAAAAAAAATAAAGACGACAAGCGCTTCAAGGCAAGAAAAATGGGAACCAATTGTACTCCAATGCGTATCGACGAAAGCATCCCACTCGAAACGAACGCGAGCACGCGCTACAAGCGTAGGTGAGGGAGCCTATCAAATCCAAAAGTGGTCACAGGAAGATCGTGGCGGAGGAACTCTCAATGGAAGATTGTCGTTCCTGCCACTTTCTGGTCCTCTACTGAGTGTGTCGACTTTCTGGCGCATGCCCGAATTTCTTTTGATGTGAAAACAGGGAGATTGGAGTCGAAGGAGAGTGTGCGAGAGATGATCGCCAACAATATGGATAGAAATCGAGCATGGCCAGCATTTCACACTCACACAAAGTAAATTAGCTCGTACGCGCGTTGTCGCTATCTAGTTAGTTCTCCCTTCCCCGAGCGTTTCGAAAGATAAATCAACACTCTTTTTTTCTGTGAATCGACTTCAGCAGTGACGTCATCTGATGCCGGCGGAGACGACGAGGGTCTTTCCCCGTCGCCAAATTCTATGGAGTTATCTAGAAAGATGCCTCTTCGTCTGAAATGTATTCTCTTCTCCACAGAAGATACCGAGCGAAGTCTCGGCGTACACTTGAACCAGACCAAGCCTCACAGCAGCACTCCGTCCGAGTAACGGGAAGTCGACTCTCTCTCTTATTGACAAGGTTTGAAACCCTTCAACACAACATCCAATACGAGGCACGCTGAGATTATTCGGACGGCTTCAACGCTACTTCGAACTTAATTTGGCGGCGATCCTTATCTGGGTTGTGAAATGGGAAACAAGATTAGGAATCGTCTCCGAAAGTCGAATGTGGGAAGTTTGGTAAAGAAGCCAAAACTAAGCGGGCTCAATCGGAAGGTTAGGATCGATCCAGTAAGAACCCGTTTCGTTCGCCGCCGCGCCGGTTCACTAAACAAGTAGATGCCCGCTTCCAACACCAATGGACACCTGTCTTCGCGCCACCGCCGCCGCCGCTTACCGTTTATCCAGTCTAAAAAAACCTTCCATCTGAACTCGACGCAAGATCATGCAAGCACTTCATGAGAAACCGTTAAACGTGAAAAACGTTTCTCGGGATTCCGGAGAACCATACATCATCACGATACGAGATCGGAAGCGCCTCCGTGATGCTGAGTCCGGGATCCCCTCTAATCTGTTTGCCTGAATTCTGTTCTCTGGCGCCAGAGACCCTAATTGGAATTGTAAAGAAGCCAGAGATCAGATTGAAAGTGGATGTTTTGCGCAGGGGGAGGACCCTGGTTGGATGAAAAAGGTGCTCTTCGCCCGACGCCAATGCACGAGCATCTTGACGCGATTGTCGAGATGTCTCCGAGGGCAGCTCTTCGATCTTCCATTACGTTTGTTGCTTGTGATCTCAGCAATGCTGAAATAAAGGGACTTCAATCATGCCGACAGAATACTGTCACCTCATTCATTAAAGCTTGAATCATTTCGAAAAGTTGAGATTTTTCGTTCGGCCTGAGGATCCCATTTAAAATGAGAACCTTACGGGGAAGACGATGTCCATCAAGTAGCGCTCGCTCCTCGCGTGACAACGTTTTCAAGGGAATCCCAAAGTGACGTCCGCTCTCAACAAACTCGTTCAATGAACAAGAACTAGAAATCAGAGTTTGTTTCACGAACTTTGAGTCAGGACAGCTAGGTGATACTTTCAATGAGAAAAAAACTTCAGTGAAAGGTTCAGCTCTAAACGCTTCGGTTCGGAAGGGGCTCTGGGCGGCGTTATTTGGATCACAAGAACCACCTTAGAGGAAATTCGGAACGGATAGAGAACGTTTCGAGAGACTCAAGTGTAAGGGTTGCTTCGAACATCTCCTTTTGAGTAGCATCCAAGAATCAGAGGAAGATAAGAAACATTTTGGGCAGCTGAAGGGAATGGAAATGTTCGCCGTGTGTGGAAAATGAGTTCACAAGTATTATGTGCTTCACTATGTTCTCAACAAAAGCTGTTTTCGTTTGGCTCAGGGTCAAGCGGAACGGAAACCGTCGACGTCACGGCGTCGTCATCAGCGTCGTCGCCGTTTGCTGAAGAGGGAGCTTTCCGCAGACGACTTGCGTTAGACAGGGTGCCGAGGTAGAGAGAGGGTGCTGGGTCGCTCCGGCCACAGGTGATACGGACAGGAAGTTCCGTTGATATTCGCCTCTTGATTTCCACGAGGGAGAGCTTGACCTGCCAGGTGAGACTCCCGCTACGCTCAATCGAAGCTCGAGACTCACTTCACCAAATATCAAGACCCGAAATCGTGGTCCGCCTCCAAAATCGACCGAGTACATTCAGAAGATAGAGTACTAGGCGTGAAACATAGTTGGACGGAGCAACTTTCACAACCATCCTGATAGGTCGTCCACTTTGTCAAACCTATTCGGGTTCATTCGGGTAATGTCACGCGATTTGGCGGATCGCCAATTATAGAATCTACGTTCGCTTATCGGGTTACGTTAATGAGGAGAGGAATCACGCCGAGAGGAACATGAATCATGCCGAGATAGCGTCGGAAAACGCTGCGCTCGTGGATGTATGAGAAACGTGAAAGATGTCCTTGGTTGTAACCGGAGAGAAGCTTCGGAATTCGTGCTCTGTCGGGTAGAGTACTCGAAAAAAGGTTGAAGCTTGTGTGAAATCTGAGAGGTCATCATGTTATTCCGGAAATGGCAATGCAAGCACTCTCTTCCTTCGAAAAGAAACTTCGATGACGAAGGCTCTCCCCCTCGGCACTGTCGGCGATCATCCGGTCATGGTGGCGTAAATGATTCACATCACAGTGATGCGAATACTGCGCCGGCAAGAGAGACCTGAATATCTCTCGAATTCTCCGCTTTTTGCTGAGCTCTGGATCGGAGTTGGACCTTCCAGGGTTTCTTGGAAAATTAGATATCGATAAGATTCCGGATTCCGCTACCTTTGTCTGTTCTCGGTCGCACTCCACATTTTGTCCTGATCAAAACTTGGATGACGCAACTCCGGGGGGACTTCCAGTCATTTTGTAACCGAAGCGTCTCCGAGGACTCCGGTCTGAGAAGAAGTTTGGCTTCATTTTGGTAAGCGCTTAGCGGATCAAAGATAATGGAGGAACCGTTTTCCGGATTTTGTTGAATCGAACTGACGCTTTCGAAACAAGTGTGAGGATTTGGTTGTGATTCCCCTTTCTTGTTGCGCATGTTTCGAGTTCCGAGAAGCGAACCTTCGAATATCATCTTCGCGACGTTGGGTTCGCCTCCTGTTTATTAGCACGAGGAACCACCACACCCCACACGGGCCGAAAACAAACGAAAAATCTCTCGTGCTGCAAAATAACGGTTTCGTCGAAGAACAGCCGCGCATCGTACTCTTCGCAGCGTGTTCCACTAGCTCTTAGATTTAAGGTTTCGTCGGGGAAGTGAAACTCCACTTCTAAGACGCCGCATGGGTTCACCTTGAAAGGCTCTTGTTGAAATTGATCCCAGTTTTGCCTACGGCCATCGATTACTGTGCCGGAAAAGCTTCTCGAGATTCCACAGTGTTGAATCTTCAATAAGTATTTACCTGGAATCAGAGGTAGCGCACTGCGAATGCTCTCGACGCGCAAGGTCACAAGCAGCTGCGGCCTACTCGCAAGAGCTGCCTTGCTCCAAGAAGTGAGAGGACTGAAGTTCATCTTGTTTACTTGAGATATCCGAAGTGGAAGATCTTCATTGCTCTCTTTGATTCGATCCAAATTATCTCGGAGCCAAACTGAGAACTCGACGAAGTTAGAATCGAAAACACCCGGCGGAGAACTTTTGGCATCGGATGAAGGCGAGGCCGAACTTTTGCGCTGGATTTGGTTTCCTCGGAGCTTCCTTTCAGTCGGAAGATCAAAGCAGATCTCGGTTCGTAGCCGCAGCTTGATGCCCTGCTGTACGACCCATTCGTTCATTATCTCATCAAGCGAAAGTCGAAATGTTTTCTGTGACGTAAAATGTGACGTGTCGAGAGCGGCCTTGCTTCCGATCGTCAGAAAGATAGCGCTGTGTAAAGAGAACATCACCGCGTCTTCGGACGCAGAGCCGTGGAATCGGTCGGTGTCATCAGTGCGACCTAAATATATGACCTCCTTGGTTCCTTGCCGGAAACAAAGCTGAAGAAGTCCCATGGTGCTCGGTCCCGAAACGAGCACCGGCCGAACGAAACACCGGAGCTGCTGTTCATGTCCTTCGAGCGATCGGTTCGCCGGCTCGCTTTCACTTTCGAGTTTCTTCAAGATTTTCAGCGCTTTAGCGAATCGCGATTCGAGGAAGCGGAGATACGCGATGCTAAGCCGGAGCTCGCTGGCGGTATCTGGCAAAATACCGAATTTTTTCAACTCCTTCATGAGGATTTTCATCGATTTTGCAACTTTTTGCCATCGCGGGTTTCGTTGTTCTCCTTGCTACAGCAACCCTCGAAGGACAGATATCTCTGGTCGGAAGGGTGACATCAATGATTTGGATCGCATCATCGCGGAGAAGTCAACTCGAGAGGTTGCCGATAAAATGAGGAGGCTTTTATCCAATCAAGCGTGTACGTTTGAGAAATGTTTTCTGTTGAGTCGTATGCCATTTAAGGAGCGACGTCAGATCCACGCGAACAGGAAGCAGCTCACTCATCGCGTTCAACCAAAAAAAGCGGCTGAGACCGCTTGTCGGAATGACGCGGACGGTGTTGAAAACGAACTGTCCCGTGGTCAGCATTGATCCAGCCGAGCGGTAGACCTTTCGCCGAGGTGGTACGCTCGAACGACCTCCCAATCCGAGCTAAGGCTTCATCTCAACTCGGCCCTAAATTCGATATTTTATTCTGTTTACGTCTTGCCGATCTCGAATCATCCAGGTTCCTCTTTCGGTGTAGTTTTTGTCGTTGATCTCAGAATAGAAATGATCCAAAATCAACACTCTTTGTCGTCGGACGATCGGTGTGTCGCTCGCTTCGACGGTGGAACGGTCTAGAGCGCAATCTTCCAGCTGATACGGAGCTCTTGTTTTGAGAACCGTGTCTCCTCATATGTTCGACAAGAATCTTTCGTTGGGTATGCCCGTGGAAGGTCTGCTGTGCGGATGACTCGGAGTGTCGGCGCTGGATGACGTTACCCGTTTTTGAAATGACTGAAACCGAGCGACATGCTGTCTCGGGTTGCGCGACTTGTACAAAAAAACAGACAATCTCGTCGAGTTTCCTGAGTCAAAGAATATCTCTCAACGTGTTGTGACGACGCTCTGTTTCTCCGGAAGGTTCTCTCACAAGGAGTTACATTGACAGCAAACATGTTGTCATTTCCGTTGGTAACATTAGAGTAAACACCAACACGATGATTCTCGTTTTTGCGAATTTTCCAACGGAACTTTCGTTTCGGCCTTGTTTTCAGGCTTGCAGGCGCATGTGCGCACATAATTTGAAGTTTGGAGATTTACTTGTCATTGTCTTCGACGAAAACAAGACAAAGTATCGCTTCCACGGCTCCTATGAAATTAATGATTTGTTTTACGAGCCTTACTGGTTTAGAAAGCTAGGCAGACTCAACGACGACTTAGGCAGTGAGGCGAATAAGACCGAATCCTTTGAGTTCTCGTTGGAGTCGAGCACTTTGTTGACAAAATCTGTTCAGCCACCCAGAATCGATCGTTTCCCATCAGCCACCTGCGAAATTCCTTCTGGATTCTGGGCAGCCCGACCCGAATCTTCACCCGCCAAGCCTTTCGAACGAGAAGTTTGAAGAAGACGTCGAGTCGCCGAGAACCCATTCCAGAGTGTTGCACACGCGTTGACTTATCATGTTGAGTAGAACTGTATCTTTTGCTAACGAACCAGAGAACGAACCTTGAATAGTCTGAGGCGAGGAAATTAAATCGTGCGCGACAAATTAGGTAATCAGAGAGGAAAACAAAGCTCGGCGCAGCAGATGATACCTTGCGCACTCTTGCGGCTTGCGGCTGTTGGCAATCTCCATCGTAGTTAATCGACTCGGAGGTCTCCAGTGTTGCTTTTTTGACACCTAATGATCCATTGGATGTCGCGCCGATAAGAATCGACGACCGAAACATTGGATGGGCACTTATTCCAGCTTCCAGAGTGTGGCTAGGCTGCCCCCCTCCCCTCCCACAGAAAATGAGATGTACGTTGCGGAATACTAGGTCATTGAAAACGTGAGCAATTTCAATATGCCGTTCATCAAATGAACCACTTTGTGAATCGAATTGAATTGAATGTTTTTGGAATCCGATTCATCGCTGAACTGAGTCTGAGTTTGAGCTCCACGGGCCGGGACCGTGTTTACAGGAGGCGGCTTTTCAGCCACGCTACGCCGACTCTGCGCCGAGAATGGTTGACGAAGTGTGAAAACAAGTCACAACCTCTAACTGCCGACTCAAGTACTATCAAGTGATGCTCATAGAGAAGACAGCTCGGAGTGGAAGAAGAAGTATACTGATTCCACGAGGCTCACGACCTCGCTGAGATCTTTTCCCTCGTTGAGATTCACAAGAACTTCGGGAGCACCTAGACATCGATTTGTGAGCTGAGCTCAATGTCACTCTCTCTTCCATGTTTGAAAACATCATCGGATATCAAGAGATTCACAAAAATCATCGGTGAAGACAAGCTAATAATTTCCGATTAGTAAAGTCCACAGTTTGTGAGTCGCAATGACAAGAATCGGTCGTTGTGACGCTCGTTTGAAAATCAGTGTAGAATGAAAGGGGAAGGGGTAGATTAGGGGAAGGGGTTTTGGGGGTGTCTCATATCCTCGCTGGTTGACGTTCCCTGGACCGTTACGAAGTACTTTGAGAAGACCGATCCCTGACCGAAATGAGTCCAGGTCGATTCAATTACGATCAGCCGAGCAATTGTATTCGCGCGAACGGCGGCAGCTCGTGAGAAGAGGTATTTGCACGTTTTCATTTACACGCATTCGGGCAGCATCTGAGACTCGTCGTGAAAGCCATCGGCGCCAAGTACTCTAAGTTTTGTGCAAGTCTCGACGAATTTGGGCGTGATTTGACGTGATCGAATCACTGAAGAATCTTGAACAACGTAAAACCGGAAACTTAGTCAACCTCTCTCGGACAGACTGTGGGTAGGACGGAAATTACTCGGAGTTAACCAGTCGATATTTCGACGTGGCGTCGTGACCGTAGAGATTGATCTGTCAAATGTTCCAGCGAAAAATCCTCGAAGTTCAACTGTGAGCATTCACCCCGAGGTAGCGCAACTTCTTCCTAGACAAGGTTGGTTTACGCAGTGAGAAGAAATAATGGAGAAAATGTTTCCGGCCAGTTGCCACTCTCGTATTCCTGGCATCACTCTTAATCTAAGTCGTTTGAGTCTAGCCTGAATTCACCGCACGCGTCACTGAAATCGCTTAGAATGTGGTGCTGCAGTCAAATGATATGCTCTATCTCTGCCCGTTGCTTTAAGGAAGTGTTACTTCTCTCGACTAAAGCGTAATCAAGATTAAGGACCAATGCAAACCGAGCGACGAACCAGCGTGCAACTGACCGCCCCAATATCATTTTCGACATTCTGCGTCTTCTGCTGTTCAAATTGCCCATCAGAGTTCGTTTACGACGGTCGATTCACGCGCGCGGACTCGCTCGTTTGCGTGTTTTGTCTAACTTCTCCTGAGTAAGTGAGTGACCCAGAAACTCGTCCGAACCGAATCATCCAATCCTCGATCAAACCACCGGAAACCTCAGATACAGAGGAGACGACCCACGAGAACTCGCTCTCCTCATGCTCAACGACCTCTTTTGAAAATACAGTGTGTTCATTGAGCGATGATTAATCATCCTTCCTTGGTTAAGTTAATTGGTTCAGTCTCAGCCTCAGATCCACATCTGAGAAGAGGCTAGAGTTTTGTGGAGACCGGGTCACGAGCGGAAGGTGGCCTCTATTAAACTTCAAAATAACAAACCCCACATTCACTGATCTCGAGCCCATCATCATGAAAAAAATGAATCGGTTCCACAATAGAACCCAATCCGAGGACGCCTCCGCTTGTGGTGTCATCCTCAGCAGATTTCCCTTAAGTTCTCAACACTACGAGAACACGGAAGACTGGTGTAGCTTATTTTGCAGTGGATTCCTCTCGGGGAAGAGCTCATAAGCAGTCGTGGTCTCCTGGTATGTTGTTAACTACACGTTGAATGCGATCAATATGATCGTTCATGTAACTCGAGTTCGCGTTTCAAATTGCTTACTGATCTTTTGATGCACAAGCTCCGTGTTCGCGACTCCCGCGTCCAAACCCCGAAGGAATTTCGTCGTCCTCGATCTCAGATATGCTCACTCTATGCCTTCGCGCGGCATTCCGACATTTCATCGTAAAGTGGATAACTAATGCTTTATTTGTCTCAATAGGTTCTAGTTTGTGAGCATAGCCATGTGCTTCCGAAAATCGCCTAAAGATACAACCCGATCGTAGACGTCGAGCGGTGTTGCACCTTCTCGTGACGGCCGTCATCCCTTACCCATTTGGAGAGAAGGGACTGAGTGAAGGAGGGATATCAACTCGGGACCCCAGGAAGCTGGCACAGAGCGAGCAGGTCCTCAGTACAACACGGACACTATGTCCTCCTGACTCTTCAGCGTAACTCGATCATTCGGTTTTTCTGTTGAACAGTCAGTGAACCAGTCTGTCCACTGTTGCGACAACTTCACCTCGTTTCCTCGTGGTGTTGAAAATCGATCTTGTCCTCTCCTCGGACTCAAGAACTTTTCTCGACTCTTCCTGTCATCGTTCTGATTCCGCCGTTGAATTCCCTCAAGTGCAGTGATCGCCATGGTGTCCATCACAGAGACGAAAGTCCTGCCGGAGAAGAAGGAGGAGCACAAGAAATCAAAGCTTGTCAAATACGGACAAACCGTCAACTTGAACCTGGGATGTCTGGGCATGGTGAGTGTGTTGCATCACCAATTTAACAAAATCTTCTTTTGTTGAGTTCAAGGTCCACAGGGTTTCGTTTGCGGTCGCTAGTCAGTTTGTCTAATAACCTCTATCGAAACCTACAGTCAGCGAAAAGTGTTCGATGTCGCCGGCGTTCACTCGTTCGGAAATGTCAAGACCGGCGGGCTGTTCTCTTCTGAGAACTTTTGGCGCGAAGTTTCCGGGCCGTAGAACTACCTATCTGATCCGCATTGCGAGCCCTTGATTCGATTCTGTCGATCATTAGCGTTTCGAGCACAATGAAATCGTTTCTGGCATTGCTCGAGTCCATCAATCTCCCACGATGCCGTAGGTCAGTCGGAGCGCTGAAAATTTGCACTTTCGCGTCCCGTTCGAACAAATTCCATCTAACATTCCACGGTGCCAGTATATTCCCGATAACATCGTGGAGCTTCTTCGTTTGAAGTGCTATCGGATCGTGGGGCTCACGAGCCATCACGTCGCGGCGTGATTATTACGGTCGGCTTTCCTGCTCACAACAATCTTCCGTTCATGTTCTCCCTAATTCCGCTCGATAATCAGGTTTTCGTCTTCGATTTTGTGCCAGTTCTGGCCATCAACGCACCGCAAAAATGGGGTTTTCCCTGATAAGGCGCCCTCGACGAAGATAACGGGAATACCGTCTGCCGAATATGCCTATCATCATAAATTTCGGAATCTTGTTCCTTGGAGATATTTGTGTCAATCTTCGGAAGCACTTTCGCTGACGGCGCGGCGCATTTCGATGGAGAAAAAAAACCGAACGTAAATCCTCATCTTTGATGTGCGGGAAGTACAGCTGGCGGCTCTCTTGATCGATCCTCTCTTCGCTCTTTCTGTTACCACAGAAAGAATCCTGCCCCGAACGCTCTTGAAACAGGGGCGCATATTCAGAGCATCTAGAGTTCATTCGAGCGAGACTCGATTCGGAAAGTCCCATCGGTGTTTATTTCCTTCTGTAGTTGCGTTGCCTCTCTCCTTTTTTCCCTATGACGGTTGAGAAACAATTCCGAGCAACGTGAAACAATAAGTTCTAAATTTGGCTCAATGAGACGCAATTCTCCACGGAACTCAGGGGGAGAGCCGCTAGTGCCGCCGGCGGCGCGGCGTGTCGGTCGTATTGGCGGCCATGCTCTGAGCCTATGAGGGAGAGTTGTCGAATGCACTCGTCGCCGATGTGGGGCTGAGTTTAGACCGGCCGGATCCAGTTCAGGTCGGCTTCCGATGCGGAGACCGGAACTGTACACCCTCGTGAGTGGCAGACCAACGACCTCGGATCCATAACGAGCGCGTACATGGGACTCTCAACGAGAGCGCGGCGTCGTATCTTAGAGTACCACGTCAAGTCTCCGGCTAATAACCGCTGTCAGATGAAAGAAATCGAGGCGAACCGAGTGCACACGATGCGCCTGAAAACTTGAATTCAATGACATCTGAAAACAGCGACAGCCAACGCTCCTCGAATCAAACCGAGGCCACCGCGCTGCCAGTGGCTTCGATCGTTTTTGCCGCTTTCACTGTTCTAGCATAGCTCATCGGGACCGGCTGGAATGAGTTTTGATGCTGCAAACGGTCAAGAGACATGAATATCATCTACGCGTTGATCGGAAGCCTCTCATCGAGAGATCTCGAATATCAACGCAATGATCCCAAACAACGCCACGACCCTACCCGAAGGCCTCGATGTGTCCACGGAAAGAGAAACGTTACGGGTTTTTTTCTGCTCACAACGATGAGTGACTGGTAGACGTTTTCTATAGGAATCTGAATAATAGCCCTGTTGCTTTGCTCACTCCGGTGAAGCGTTATCCGAGTGTGTTTAGCCAGGCTTCAGAAACACGGAATCTTCCACCACCACGCGTTCCGTGAGAAGTTCAGATTTGGCCTTTTAGTCGGGGCTGGTCGGTCGCTTCAAAACGATGACTACTGACTCGACATTAGCGGTCCTCTACACTTGAAACAGCTGGTTTCCGCTAACTGTGCGGACTGCGTCTGTTTCATGCGTAACTGCTCATTCAATCGAATTTTTTTTGAATGGAGCTCGATTTTCTCGAAATGAAGTATAGAATGGAAGAACGGGAGCTGTACACTGAGCGTCAACAATCCGATGTTACCATGCCGGAGAGCATCGAGCTCGCTTCTTTCAGGTCGAAATTAGCGTGAATGAACGGTTTCGAATCGGAGAAATGGAGATCACGGACACCTGATCGATCCGAGTCTCTCATTCTGAGTGATTTCCATTTTCTTCCAGGGCCTCATGACTTCTGTCATTGGAGTCACTCTTCTGGATCTCACCGAGATATACAGCACCCAAACAGAGCATGCCTCGCACATCATCACGTTCAGAGGCTGCGGAGCCCTGATGGGATCGCTATTCGGTGGAATGCTCCTTGACAAGTGAGTACCGTGGTCAGCGACGAATTTCACGGGACCTCCCCGAGTTTCTTTCAAAAAAAATACCGAGAATAGGTTCATCATTCGGCATGCGGTGCGAATGCGGCGACGAACCGAGCGAGCGCGTCAAGTGCGCATCGATATGATAACAACGTAGCATCGAGGGCGGCCACTTGCTTTCGTTCCCGACCACTTCATATATCATTTTTGCCAAGTGCCAATTCACTTCTGAGCGGGACCGCAGCTTAGCGATTCAAACCGCTCAGCATAGAATCTGATCGGTCGCGATCGACTACGTCGACAAGCCGCGAAACAGCTCTCCTTACAACTGTATCAGTTCCTCGATCGACCCCTAGGGAGCTCACTCGTTCGTAAACTACCTTGGCCTTGCACTCGAAATCTGATCGATAATCAAGTTTTCTCTCGTTTCCAATTACAGATTCAACACTCAGGTCTTAATAACGACTGCTATGCTCGTAGCCTCCATCGCTGCAAGTTTGATTCCTGTCTGTCCTACACTGCCCATTGCCTACGGAGTCACTTTCGTTTACGGTCTCACTGTTGGAGTTTTCGATACCGGTAAGTTGAACGACACTTCATTTGATGACTGACTCAGTGCCGTATCCATGGTTTGGAATACCATATATTCTGCAGTCGCATGAGGCGGCGATTGATGAGTCGTTGTTAACACTTTCATTTCGCTCGACTTCAGGTGCCAACATCTGGATCATCAACCTTTGGGGCAAGAAAAATGGACCAATGCTTCAGATATATCACTTCGCTTTCGGAATCGGAGGTCTTCTGTCACCGATTGTCGCAGAACCGTTCCTCAGTCTCCATCACAAAGACACTGGAGCTGCAATCACCCACGCTCACGTTCCTAGGTCGATCGATATATTCGATCAGATGGTCGAGCCGCTGCTCAACAGCACACGACCCGTCACGTCTGTCCTCAGACCATCTCGTATTGACATTCCTTACGGCATCATTGCCTCCGTCCACTTCATGCTTTTCATCTCTATGCTTGTGTTCTACTGGATCGACTCCTCCGACACGAAGCCTCCCGCGGCTGTCCAGAACGAGGGTGTCACCGCTGGAAAATGCAAGAGATACACTCTGTTGATGTGCCTCTCCTTCTACCTGATGATCTACGTCGCGCTCGAGAGCTGCTTGGGTCAAATGTTGTCCGCGTTTGCCGTTAAGAGCAAGCTGCAATTCTCCAAATCCCAAGCTTCCTATTTGAGCTCCTTGTTTTGGACGACGTTCACGATGTCCAGAGTGTTCTCAGCGTTCTGGGCGTTGAAATCCACGCCGAAGTGTATGATGTTTACCGAGCACACGATGTCGCTCTTCGCTTTCGGCATGTTCCTATGGTTCGGCGAGACCAACAAGACAATGGTCTGGGTGTGCGCCGCAATGGTCGGAATCGGCGCTGCTGGGATGTACGCGACTGCCATTACATGGACGGTGAGTTATAGTAGATATCTGTGGATAGATTTCGGCTCGTACTGGAGTGCGGTCGTCCTTCCATCGAGTCCGGTGGTTCCGTTTGCGAAAAGGCGGGAGAATAACGGAGCTATTCCCTCTTCTGCAGGTTGAATTCATGCCATTGACTAACAAAATGATGTCAATCTCGACGATCTTCTCGGGATCGGGTGGAATGGCGCCCCCCTTCATTGTCGGACGCTTCATCGATGAGAACCCCATGATTCTCATGTACGCTTGCACCGGTCTCTGCTTGCTGCTCACCATCATCATGATTAGTGAGTGTCCGTCAAGATCACTGCACTTGCACCTGATGCAGAAGTAGTCAGGCGATAACTCAGCCGAAGCAAACATCTCTAACGTGTGCTTCTCTTTACAGTAATGTGGGGAATCACGAGTACAATGACCCCTCGGAAGTCGATGGTCATCAGTGCCGCAGAACTCGACTACGTTGAAGACGCAGAGAAAGGAGCCAAAGCTGTCGTCATTGCGAAGATGTAAAGAATGGTGTATTTTAGAAAAGCTTCTAGTATTTGAGAATTGTTCGTCAGAATGACTTCCTTCTGAGGATTCAAAGTTGCGTAGAGGTGGAGCCTCTGCGTGCGGTACGTTCAGGAAAGCTCTGTCGGGCACGAGCGACTGTACTCGACACAGCGACTTCCATCATATGGATTCCGAACTGAGTATTTCATCAGTCCGAGTAGTAGGTTAGATACAGAGATGCAGCTGTACTACAAATGGAGGACGCCATCGTTTCTCTGGTTCAGAACGACCGTTGAGACGAGCCGAGATTACATATATCATGAAATCATCATCCTATCGCTTGTGACAAGGCAAACTGACCAATCGTTGATCCTGTTCATATATTATATATAGTCAGCCGAGGTTGCTGTTAATACTTTGACTAGTGTACAGTTCTTATAAATAAGTGTAATAAATGAATGAATACCGACCTAAATTAGCCATAGGGTCTATCATTGTGTTAGAAATAGGTCGGCGAGCCAAACATACGATTGAATAATCGAAAAGAATGAGATGGAGAAAAATAAATTTAATAACCACAGAAAATGCCGTCCCAAGAAATCACTCTTTCCCTGTTTCGTTTCGCGAGAGTCGCGGCGAATTGGTTCGGATTCTTTGATATTGCATGTTGCATGGATCGCCCGATCATAATAGCAGAGCATTGTCCGTATTGATCTGGTTTCCCTTCGACCGATTGCAAGAAGATTCGCTCATTAGCGAGAAGCCCAAGCACGGCTCCTGGACGAATCCTCCGGGGCGGCGTAGTGATACGGAGTGTATGGAACATCCGATTTCATTCATCAATCCCTAGTTCATTCATGCATCTAGCTCAGAGCGCTTCTTGCCGGATTGGACTCATGTTCGGCGCCCTCTTCCACTTGGGAAAATTCCAATTTGGCGACCGATTCCATTCGACAGGGCTTTTTCCACAGCAGAGTAGAGGCCATCTACGGAGTCAACAACAGATATCGATGGCCGATCAGTAGAGATGGCCGAGTCTCACATGAAGTAAGCGAGCAAACAGAGACGGAACATTTAACGGGCCACCGTGGAGCAGAATCGGCTGGAGTATCTCGAGATCCTCCTGGACAAACATTTCTTGGAAACAACATTCAATGGAAGCCGAGCGGTCGGTAAACATACCAGAAACACAGGTGAGGTACGATTTATGATAGAAAATAATTTTATTTTGGAACTCTTTATCTAGGGAGGAAGACACGTTTGATAATAGCGGGCACTGTTGTCGATTTGCGCTTGATGTCCTTCCATTTCTTCCATCATCCGTTGTATTTGCTTATTGTGATCATCCATCTGAAAAGTGTAATTTAAAAATTTCTGTGGAATATATCTTTTCGTCGTGTTATTACATTAAATATATCCTTCGCTTCTTCTTTCGTATATTCGCATTTTTTTCCAGGAGGTTTCTTGAAGAATATTCAAAATCTCTCGTCGTTGAGTCGAGTTTCGCGTTTGCCTCACCGTCTTCTCATAGTTGAAGTAAAAATCTTCAATTGATTCGAGATCTCCCGCGATACGTTTGTATTCCTTGAATAGTTCATTCGTTCTCTGTCTCAGATCATCCACTTGTTCCTTCTTGGCGTTGTCAGACAACGTTTTGCGTCTTATTTCATTGACCGCTTCCCTGTAAACGAAATATAGTCATGATGAATCTAGGAGGTTCTGTGTCGCATTCCTCCGGAACTCTGGATATACTGAGAGACATTTTCCACACTCTCGGTACTGGTTGAAAGATCAGATTCAATGAGGACTAACTGATATTTCTGGCTCAGAGTCTCAGACAGCGCGTGAGCATCTTCCGCCTCCCGATGCGCCTCTTCAAACTCTCTTCTCAGATTTCCCGCTTTGAAAACGGCTTCGGTTTTGTTCAAGTTGAGAGTCCGCAGAGTACTCGTCAGATTCAAGGTATTAGCGAGCAGATCGGTGGAGCGCTGCTTCAGGGCACTTCCTCGATCGTTGAGCTGCAAAATGAAATCGGTGAAATCATCTCTCTAGCCGAGCTCCGCGCGCCACTCTTGTCGCAGACAATAAAGGGACTTCAAACTCATATGGCGAATCCTTCCCTATACATTCTTTCTTTGACGTGTAACGGGAGATCTGGGACTTACATCGGCGATTTCTGACTTGGAGTTTTCCAGCTCTCGTAGAACTTGTTCATTGATTGTACGAGTTTCTGATTGGTCGAGAGCCGCTTCATCCAGATATCTCTTGACAGTTTCAGCGCGATCCAGTATCTTTTGAGCTTCGTCCCTTGAAAAGAATAAACAGGTGAGCGAGTTGCCGATGATTAATCACTGCCGCTACCGAATTCCGAGTAATTAATGCGCAATAATTGTCAATTGTGTCAAACTCGTCATCGTCATTCGTCATGTGCTCACTTGATCCGGTTAGCCTTGTTCCGCAGATCGATCGTTCTATCCTTATCTTCTTGAGTCTCGGAGAGGATGTTCTTAATGTCAGATAGGCTCTGGATGGCCCCTTCAATTTTGCGAGACAATTCCTCAATTTGCTGAGGCGTCAGTTGGACTTTAAGCTCCAAACAATCGTTCGCAATCCGTCGAATGTCTGCTGGAGTACCCACGGCTTTTCTCAGCAGGCTCTCAATTTCTTCGAGAAGTTTCTTAAGATCATCCAACGATTTCGATGCGGTGTTGTGAGCGTCAATGACACTATTGTGGGCCTCCAGAGCTTTCTGCGAATTCACAGAAAAATTGACGATCATTGTGAAAGATGCAATCCAGAATCAGAGAGGATCTATGGTAAAAATGGCAGATATCTCGAACGCAGCAACTGGAGCAAAACTCACGGTGTGTGCCTGATTGGCGGAGGAGCGCGCGTCTTCGACGTTGTCCCGCATGCTGCCGGCTTTCTTCTGTTTAGTTTGCAGAATGTTTTCCAACGATTTCGCCATATCCAGAGCACTCTTCGCTTGGCGCACGGCAGCTTTGCCGCAGCTGATGTTCTCCCCGCAGTCTTCACATCCCACGCCTCCGCACTGATGCTTGCACCCGTCGACGGATGTGTCGCTGTCGCAAAGCTGAAATCAAGGATACATAAAAGCATTTTTTTTCCGTTATCGATTTCGCCATATTTGACTTTCTGCCCGTGATCAGTGTACTTGAGCGAGACCTACATGGCGATTGATCTCCGGCACGGTGCGCTCGAGGTTTGTGATGTCGCTGTCTAGCTCCTTCATGAGGTCTTCGTTCATGTTATACACGTTTCTAAAAGCCGATTGCTGACGATCCAAGAGATGAGACGCTTCGTTCCTCAGCGCGGTACTATTATCAAGGATTCCGCGGACCACGTAGCTCTGAAAGCAAGGGAAGGTTATGCTGCTCCCTTTTGGACGCTTCTACATATATTATCGATGTCAGGACGGATAAAGGAGGTCCTGGAATGCTCATTCTCTGAGTACGATGATTTTACCTTTTGCTGGTATTGTTTCGCCCTATCGAGGTTTTCCTTGATCAGATTGAACGCACCCATGACATCTTGTTCCCGCAGTGAGGTCATGTCTTCTTCGAGCTTCTTCACTTTCCCCTTGAGGTCATCAATGTCACCGTCGAGCTTGGCAGCGCTAGACACGAGGCCCAAGGATTCCGCGACCACGGTTGAATGTTTGGCCTGGGGATCATGACTCCTCCGTTAGATTGTTTGAGGAGAAATACGATAAAATGTTTCAGTACTCAGCGTTTGCTGCATACTCAGGGGAGAGTTGGACGAACCTCGGCGGTCGTGAGTTTCCCTTCAATCGTTTCGAGCATAAGCTTCAGCTGATCCAGCAGACTCTGCCTTTGAGGCAGATCCAGTGCGGGGATGTTAGCTTTGGCGAGAATCTCTTTGATCTGGGACAAATATCCTTCGATCTCCTTGAATTCCCGGTGGATTCCCGACGTTCCGGTCTGCTTGATGAGCCTTGAATGATTTCGATGTTTGATATAACAAAGTTGTCGCAAAAAAAAACTGGCGCAATACTCAAATCTTCATGGTATCAAATAGAAATAAGCCCGCCCAGGAGACACTCATCTACCTTGCAGTCTCAGTTAGATGCTTGGTGCGTTCGTCCAGCTCTTGGATGACCTTGTCCCAATCGTCGAAGCAGGGATCGCAAGGCTCGCACAATGGAGCTTTGCCTTTGAAGCCTCGAGCGCACTGATCGCATCGAGGTCCAGCCATTCCCTCACGACATTTACAATGCCCAGTTCGGGCATCGCAAACTCCCTTGATCGCTCCTTGGTAAGAGTCGCAATCACAGCCTGCGAAGGTAGAGACGATCAGCCGGATCCCTTCCTGGCACTTCGATTACCGAAATTCGTTTTTTATTTATGCATGGAAGACGAACACATCGGTTCTTCGATCTACTCACGGTAGCATCCGGATGCCGGATCACCGTAGAATCCTGGTGAACATTCGTTACACTGTAGACCTCCTCGACCGGGTTTGCAGTAACACTGTCCGTCGTGACCGCAAGTTACGCTTCCGTCCACAGTTCCGTGGAGATCGCAGTTGCAAGCTTTGCAACCCTTGCCCGAGTGGAAATCGTAGAATCCTTCAGCGCATTCACTACAACTGTCACCAACGACGTTCGGGTGACAGGTACATTTTCCGTTCTCTTGGTTGCAGTATGAGTTGACGGAGCCAATGGAGTCACAATCGCACTCCTGGCAACTGTTCGAAAGATTCATGGTTTCGATTAGAATTGAAATTCGTTACACAAGGATAGTTGTTCGCAAGGAACTCTATTTTCAGCAGACTCGATAAAACTTCAGGAGTAGTCATGCAGCCGACTCACTCGTTATTACTGTTCTTCCAATGTCCTTGTTTGCACAGTTCACATTGATCTCCTTCAGAATTGTGCAAACAACGGAGACATTTGCCAGTCAGCGGATCGCAGTTTCCTTCGAGACTCAAGTCGATTTTGCCGTTACAGTCACAGGGGATACATCCGTGTTTATCTTGGAAATAGTTGTTGTCGCATTCCTCGCATTTCGGTGTTTTGTATCCGGGCTTGCAGTGGCAGTACATTTCGTTGGTGCTAAAATCAGGTGGACATGTGCGTTAGTTCGGCTGGGGACCACCCATACCAACGCTTCCGCGCTCACATCGTTAGTGTTCTGATAGTCTGTTGTTCTTGATATTGATTTGGAGAGACTTCGCTTCTAGAATAGTGATCGATTACCTTGACAGCGTGCACGATGTAGCGTGGTTACGGCCTGAGGCAACCGTTCCGGGGCACAAACAAGAGTTGCAAGGGATGCCCCGCAACGGATCTCCGTAGTAACCCTCAAGACATTTCTCGCAGGAGACACCTCCTGTGTTGTCGCGACAGTCGATGCAAACTCCCGTCTTCGAATCACAAGTTTCTGCCCTGCCGTTGCACTCGCACGGCTGGCAGTGCCGTGGGGTTCCTCGAAAGCCTGGCTTGCACATGTCGCATTTTTCTCCGAAAACATCGTCGATGCAGTTGCATTTGCCGCGAGAGTTACAGAATTGGTTCCTCGATCCCTCGGTGTTGCAATTGCAAGCTAAGATAAAAAGCAAAAACGGCAAAGTTTCCAACTGCCTTGTGTGACCGGGAGGTATTGCTGCGTCTTCGCTCGACATAAGGAGCTCGGAGCTCACCTTTGCATTCGGCTTCGATGTCAAGTCCGTACGATGTTGTGTCGCAGGAATCACAGCGTCTGCCGACGACGTTCATTTTACATTTGCATTGACCTCCGATTGGGTCACAAACGTTGCTCGAAGTTCCAGGTCCACATTCACACCTGAACGCTCGATTCCAAACTGCCAGACCACCGGAGAAAAGGAGTTTCGGACACACCTCGTTTATGTTGTTCGTTCCGTAACGCTCAACGTGGTTGACACAATATTTGACATGGTCGACCGGTATGTTCCGGGGATAGACATCGAGTTTGTCATAACTCGGAACCAAGACGACCGAGTCAACGAGGATCTGGGCTTCGCTCGTGGACCTTGACTCCAGCCGGATTGTGACCGCGGTGTCTTTTTCAAGACAAACTCGCATCACGGGAACCGAGTCGCTGCAAAATTCATTTTCACTCAGTGTCAGAATGAAATTTTTATGATCGTATCAATCGATTCTTCTCTCGGCTAGCAAGAACCGCCAGAAGAATGGTTAACATACGTACAGCGTTCGAAGATTGATCATATCTCTTGGTTCCTCCTGAGCACCATTCCTTCGGCAATTTCCATCTGGCTGGAGGCGGCCATTCCTTATGAGTGTGATCTCGAGCTCCTGATTGTGAGAGCGTGGATCGCCGCGGACCAACACGTTGTAATCGCCCGTCCAAGGGATGACGGGGAAGTTCACTTCAATCATCCCAGCCAGTCCGAGATCCATGAAACCAACGCCAGTGAAATCTCGCATGTTGCTCTGCGCGTTGTGAGGGCGCATGATGACATTTGTGTTCTGGAAATGTGCGAATCTCTCTTCTCAAATGATATTCTCGACCTCGATCATGGCAAGCGGAGAAGAATGCGAATGCCATCCGAAATTATGAGATCAGAATTACCCTTTGTTGTACGGGGATTTCAGCTTCGTGCATCAGATAGTCAGGTAACGCAACAAAGTACCCGTCTTTGACTTGGTCACATCTGCGGCCCTCGATGCCGTCCTTACATTCACAATTTCCGGTGACAAGATCGCACTGATCCGGATTATGGGCTCCACCACGATCACAGTCACAGGGCTTGCAACCGGTCGGGCCCTCTTCGAGCCCATAGTGGCCGGGAGCACAGACATTACAAGATGGTTCGATGACGTTTTCTTTGCAAGAGCATTTCCCAGTCAGCTGGTCACATCCTTGACTTCCCGGTCGAATTCCTCTTCGGTCGCATTTGCAAGCTAAAAAAAACAAATTCTCACATTGAGCACCGCATTCCCTAAAATCATCTAGAGCCCCCATTCATAGCATTTAGTTCATTCCCTGAATGTCTCGAGGTTCCCAACACCGTGACCGACCTTCACAGCCGTCGTCGTTGCTTGCGTTGAGATTCCAGAAGCCTGGCTTGCACAGGTCGCATTTAGGACCGTGAACATTGGTCTTGCAAACACATCTTCCGGCAATCTGAGTTCCGTCGTCATACTGAACACATCGTCCGCCGTTTCGAGAACCGTTCTGGTCACATTCGCAGCGGCGACAAACACTATCGTAAAGAGCCCTGGAATATCCAAAGTCGTCACGCTATAGATTCTCCACTTTTCCGTACAAAGACCGACCATGAGTTTCGCTCATACCCTTGTGGGTTGCGGTAGTAGAAGTCCTCGCAGAGCTCACAGTTGTCTCCGGCAGTGTGGTCGCGACAGTTCACACAACGTCCCCCGGATTTCTTGCCGTTCTTTATGAACAGCTGTTCGTCGAACACACACTCGTCAGATAATTTATTGCAGTTGCAGCCTGGAATTCGAAATGACAGTTCGTTGTCTCGGTGGACATCCTGCATCCCTCTCGTTCTGATCACTGATCTCGGACGTCTCCTGAAGGACGAATAATCCTTTTGGATGACTCACTTTTACAGGAGGAAAACTCCTTCGACGCCCGCTGCCATTCCACATCTCTGTAGAGCGGATTACACTTCTCTCAATGGTCGCCCACCGTGTTGTGCTCACATTGACATTTGCTGTAAACCATGTTGGCCACTCTGTTGTCGTTACCAGCCGGTAGACAGTTTCCGGCGTGGCCGTAACAAGAACACGTTCCTCGGACGATCAAACTGCGGATCGAATAATAATATTTCTGTTTCCAGTCTTCACTTTGTCCGAAGGCGTCATCTCCAAGTTTGTGAAGCTTGAGGAAACGGAAGCGCAGGTTGGTGAGGCGCATGATTTCGTCCAATTCACGCAAGTTCGACATCTTCAGAGCTTCGTCCCTTGGGAGTAGATTCGAAAATAGCACTTTTCCATTGTGCTTCGGAATGAGTTGTGAATACTTTTCTTCGCACACAACGTCCGTGAGCTTGCGTTTCGGTGCCCTGGGGATCGACGGGAACTCCTGACTGCAGTCGTGTGCAAAGTACGCGATCGCTTTGAAACTCTGACCGCGGTCGGTTGATCTGCGGGAGGAAAAAAAAGTCGAAATTATCTCGTCGCTCACTGGAAGGAAAAGACACTCGTCGAGATTTCGAGCTGATTCCCGGATTTCCCCTTGACGAACTGTCATTGATCACTTACTTTTCAATGATCATAACTTTCGGTCGGAAGGTATGAAACGTCATGAGCAGATGCGTGAACTGAAACTCGGCTTCCAGGTTCAATTGTATCGTGACCTCTTCCTGGCCGGGTGCCGACTGCCATCTTTTGTCCATCTGTTGTGCACTGCTCTGTTTGATGATGTTCTCAACTCCAAAGTAGTTTCTGGTAGAAGATACGGTTGAACGTCATCTGGTTGGTACATCAATAGACAGACAACCACACAATTCAAGCGGAATACAATGACTCCGGGACGACTCAATCGAAAGCGAAGACGGGATCGAGGTCCAAAATACTCACGGAGCATTGCGATTACTTGAGCAAGTTTGGCGACAAATCCCCGGTCTATCTGCTCGTGTTGTGTTTGTTACATCGTGATCGCAATAAACCTGGTTGTCAGTACATGTCGAACTTGCCACCAACATCTTCTCTCTGCCTATCATCAGATCTCCCACCGGTGGGTAGCATGGTCCGTTCTCTGAGCATGAGTCTCTCGTCCCAACTGCGATTGATGGAATTCTTAATTTGTGCTTTCATCTTTTTGTGAAAAGCATGCGTGTTGCCATCTCATGCAGTCTAAACATGCGTAGTCATGCAGAGCCAAGGGGGGATTCCGGGTGTCTACGCGTTGTTACCGCTTCGTCCTCGAATTCCGCGCTGCTGTTGAATAAGCGGAACCTTCACCGACCCTCCACCAGGTGTTTTCTTCCATCTATCCTACCCTACCATAATTTTTGCCATCGATTGCAGCATCGACAAAGTCTCTCCATTGGCTGTCGACGTTACCGTACGACGTCGAGACTCTTCGATTCGAGTAACTGTGTTCGATCGTCGTTTTTATGGGTCCACTCTGCCTGGAAAGGTAACGTCTCCAATGGAAAAACATAGAAACGCACTCTGTTCACGCACGAAACATTCTCTTCGCACCTTGCAGAATTGCAAATCTCTCAGTTACCTGTGTGTGTAGGTGGTCTCACTAATGGCAGGTCTGGTACCACCGTAGTTGTGCGTGGTAGTGGTTCTCCTGTAGGATCCCGGAAAATACTCGACGGATGCTCCTGGAGGCACCGTTCTTTGTGAACTGAAGTACTGCAGCGGTTCTGAATCAAACTCATTCTGATAAGTTTTTATCATTTTACGGATGAATTTCCTCACTTTATGACGACAATCGAGTGAACACTTTAATCGCTCCGTATTCCGAAAAGTGAACAGCAATTGAGTAATCCCGGAAAAGTTAAAAACCTTTTACCTGCAATCACCGTTCTCCAGTTCTAAACTCATTTTGAGAGAACTGGGGAGGAAGCTGTGCCTTCGAGTTAGACAGTAATGCAGATGTCCCAGAAGGACCGCGAGAATTCACCCCAAAGTGAGGTGTTTATTATTATACATATGGTATGATGGTATGAACTCGAAGCATTTTTTCTCATTATGTTAAAGTTAGATCTACTTTGACCGTTAATGGTTATTCAGCCAACACTACAATAGACTAAGTTAAGAAGCTTTTCTGAAAGCAGAGTGTGCAAGTGACTGTCGCCTACCATGCGTCGACTACGATAACTAAAACTCATGAGAACATTGATGGATTTCTCTCATTTCACGTCGGACAAACCTCTACTTTGGGTTCTGGAGTTCCGCGAAACTTGGTGCCACCGGTCTCCTGGGCTGCTCTCTGGAAGCGGAGCGAAAGTTCGTTTAGAAGTGGACTGACCAAACTGTTTCCTTCTCAAAGATATCTCCGTTCGATTTTGAGAAGCCTGAATCAGTGACTCACGTTCGGTAGATTGTGGATTTACAGTTTGACTGAAGACACTTATTACAATGGCTATCAGTCCCAAACGACTGCCCTTTGGAAGGGCCATTGCGGGCTATGACCCAGTCGGACCCGGCTCCAGCTTAACCGGAAGAATAATTTAGAGCTCGGCTCAACAATGCCCTGAAAGGTGAATCGAAATTTGTTTGATCAGGAATGAGTTCTCGTCGTCGACGAGAGCTCCCCGAAGATAATTCTACTTGGGCCCATTCGATTCGATATCATTCAAAACTCAATCCTTATAGCTTTCTGCAAAGCTCGCATGGCATTGGTGCCAGATGAGGACAGAAGTTTATCGGACACCGCTTATGATGTTGATACCATGTTCATTCCCCTCATACTGTCCCGAATCACTTGGAGTTGCGAGCTGGCACATCGACCATACGGCGAGAGGGAGTCTTGTCGCTAAGAAAATGAGTCTTCGCATCAACGGAAACACAGTGCTCAATCTGGATGAGAAAATCACGCGAATGTTCCGCCGGTCGAAAAGGGTTCCCATGATCTCATCGAGTATTTCCAGTTTCTCTCAGCCGTTCACTCATCCAATCTCAGCGGAACGAGCGGACTGTACCGCCTGTTTGACTTCCTGGAGATAAGCAAAGGTCATATGCTGCCCAAAACGAGCCATGAACAGCGAAGAACAAATCCACTGTGCCAATCGCTCTCATGTGAGCTTTTTGGAGTCATGCGCCGTGGTTGAAGACATCCGTGGAGGATGCGCAGATACTTATAACAGAAGCTCAACCCCCTGTCGTTCGATCCATCTCGATATTAAATTGCGAAATTCTCGAGAAACTTCGGACGGCTTCGAGTGTGAAAAGTCGTTTGGCCGCCTTCCGATGCGGTAAACTCCAACAAGCATCTTATTCAAGCGACGCCCTAGCTTTCTGGGGTGCCACGAGACCGTCCCATAAATAGATTCTTGTCGCCGCTCTCCCAACCGCCAGCGAGTAAGGCGAATGATTTCGACCAGACCGTCTCATTCGAATCCCAAAGAAGTCCAATCCTACCGGACTTCTACTCGTCACTCATCGCTCGCGATTCGAAATAGCCAGGTGTCGAAGATTTGCACTTGTTTCAGTGGACGCACAGCTACAAATACTCATATAGGAGCGGTGTACATATGCACTAAGAAAATTAACATCCAGATCGACGATCAAATGCTTAGTGATTGCTGGAGAGCACAACTTTGATCCGCAGGCTTCCACAGTGAAAGGGTTTTTGCAACAAAGTTGACTGGAACATGAATATTACTGTTTTATCACAAGAGCAAGAGGATTCCACAATCTTGCAGTCGAGTCGGGTTCCTTTGATTTGTGTCTGACTCAGGACGGGCATTGAGCTCCCCTTATCAGCGACTGCAAGTCCACTGCACGTTTAACGCAAGAGAGATAGACTTCTCTTGAACAATGCTCTCATCGGTTTGCTGAAAATTTGACGGAGAGCCACCGAACAGAACGGTTTCTCAAGTCACTGAATCGGAAGCGGTCGACGAATCCGGTCTGTGCTCATTGCCTTGTGGCCACAATAATTCGGTTCTGTCTGAAAAGCTCCCACGCACCGACTGATAACCAGCTCGTCCTTTTATGGAGTTTGTAAGCAGCTGATTTGTATAGTTTAGCGTGGTTTCCATCTTTCACGTAAAATCTCAGTCATGTTCTTCACAGACTTTCGAGAGTACGAGTAATCGGGAGCGCGGCGTACGGAGCTCACCCTCCGATGGCCAGAATTTGAAATTCTAGGGGTCTGACTTCAAGCGCAATGAGAAAATGGTTGAATGCCTAGCTCCTTCATCATCGATCTCCGGAAGGCACGGCGAGGTTGTTTCAAAAGTAAATCGATTATAATGTGGAACTGAGCCCATTCCGATAACTTAGGAAACTCGAGAACCTTTGCTCGAGCTTATTTTCCGCAACAAAAGTCGCTCCCGAGAAATCCTGAGTCCTGACTTGAATGTCTTCCATGATGGGTACTCGGCAGTCATGATGCGCTTTGTGCAAGTACATCACACGAGAGCGCCGGTCTTTTTGTCGGGAATACCGGGCGGATGTTACAGGGGCTTATGCAATCGATCGAGATTTCGTGGAGAAAAAAAAACCTCAGCCTTGTTGAATGTGAACATGATCATTCCAACCTCGAAATGCATTGATCACTGATCAATAGCTTCAGCTTTAACGGTGCAGATAAAGTACGTTGAAGCATCTTGCTGACTTCGGCCTCCATATATGGGCTCTACAACAGTCAGAAAACGCGTGGGCGACAGCGCGCGCGTTCCTTTCATGGACCCAGCTTCGGCTACTTTCGAATCGAAGACAACGGGGAAGCGTATCCGATCGATGATTCCACTCAAACTCCGAGCCGTCGCAAAATCGGGGTTCTATCCCATGTGAAAGAACAAAGTTAACCCCCTTGAGAAGAGTCAACGCCGAAATAAAAAAATCCGAAGAGTTTTGTCCAGAAAATCAGATTTTCCGAACTTTTCCTCCTGATTGGCTCTCGCTTATGATAAAAATGCCGACGTTTCCTCGCGCGCTGTTGTGACGATCCAACGGCCCGTGCGTGGAGGTCGCGTTCAGCCAGAGTTTACATTCTGAGTCACCGAGTGTCGGAGCGAAAGCAGTAGTGATCGCATGTTGGAAGAAGAATCGAGTCCGGGCTCGGCTGTGAGCTGAGAGGTTTAAAGGAAGGGACCTCCAGCGGTCTTTCCAACAGCCTTTCCTGCGGTATTTCCAGCGGTTCCGAAGAGAGGCCGGAGGGGCCACTGCTCGCCTATCTTCCACGAGGATAACTCTCTCAGCTACGAGAATATAAACTCCAGATAGGATGGAGAACTAGCTTTGAAATCAAGCAAGAACATCTCTCCGAAAAGGATAATGACACCGCGCAAAGCGTTTTAGATACTCATTAGTCTGCTCTGCTCATCATCGGCTCTCATCGCTTGATTCTGAATTTCTGGGTGCAGTTTTCTCTTCTCAAAACTCAGCGACTCCGAAGAGAGAGGACAGAACCGCGCGTCAGATCGAATTCGTGGGAACCTCAGTGGGAGCCTCAGACACCACAGCTTCGCCTCGACCTCGGACCTCAATTCACGTGACACGAATGACAACAAAAAACGAGTTACGTACCTTTTGTCAAGTGTCCAGACGTGCGGTGTATGCTCCGCGACCAATCACAGCACACAAGCCCTATGCTCATCTCGTATGGCGCTAGGGGTCGCTCCCGGCGTCCGTCACTTTCTCAAAAGAAAGAGAATTCTTCTTTTTTCGTAGAAGAAGATTGTTGCTGCCTCGTTCGGCGGCGGTGGTGGTGGTGGTGCTGCTGCTGCCTGCCGCAGAGATGTGGGAGGGTGGACGGACAGCGCGACGAAGAGAGACACCCAGGATTGGACGACAACTTGCTCAGAGCGTAAACAGACCTGGTTTGGGTACTCTGATGATCAATGGTCGCCGAACGAGCTCTCTTGTTTTGAGTGCAATGGAATCTATGTAGATCCCGTTTTCTCAAAAGTGTAGATTTTGAGCTGAATCTTTGCCCTCGCGCTGTCGTTCGCCTTGGCTCCATCCGGCATCCTGCATTCAACGAGTTGTTGCCCGTGTTCGAAACAGAGTTTTTAGCGGCACGGGGGCCGGAATTCACCGAGAAATTATTTTTAATCGATGAATAGTTGTGAGAGACCTGGTCCTTGGGTGAAGTCGTTCAATTTTTACCCTTTTTCGTACGCAAATTAGAGAAAACTCTGGATTTTGTTGGTGAATGTTCTTTGACTCATCACCCATTTTACGTGAAAGTTTCGAAGATCCACCCATTCACAAACCCCCAGCTGCAATGTTCAGGAAAATAATTCTGTTTCGCCCTTCCGTGAACCGATAAAGATGGATTCCGATGGAATTCGCAGCCATGTCTTCTATTTCACGGATGGACTCCCTCTTCTTTCCGTCTAGTTCTGTCCCCTATTCACACAGAACACAGTCGCTTTATGATTATGGTTCTTTTTCTGATCTCTCGTACTCTATACAGGGAGGTCAGTAAGATCGTTTTCCGCAATTTTTTCAAAAACAATGCAATAGAGAAAAATCTCCGACGGATGACTCTCAGGCACCCCGAAAAACTATGATTTCATCGAAATTCTGCTCGAATACCTTTTGTTTCTCCACTTTCTCTATGGGAGACGCGAAATGTAATTTCCGTGTTTTTCTCGAAAACGACTCAATTTAGAGAAAAATGCCCGATGGATGACCGGCCTCAAAATTCGATTTGAGGCATCGGATACGATCGTCAGAAACCCCGGAAAACCGAATTCCACCGAGATACGCCACTCTCCAGGGAAATGTGGTGGACGGTTTCGAGCTCCCTTCCGCATCTTATACATCGGGGGTCTATCTCCCGGAATTTTGAGCGGTGGACTCTACTCGGGAGCATCCCTAGTCTAGCGAGTGCCATAGGTCCACTTCCTCGGCTGTTCCGACACAGCCCAAAGGACTCTTCGTTCCTTTCACTCCCTGAATAAGGTCAGACTCGGTTTGGGATTCATTGCTTCCCTCCAGGTCGGGGCCACCTTCTCTCGTATCCGTTTTTTCACGTTACGTTGAATAGACCCAGCTTCGATCTTTCATTCTTCCCGTATTCGAGGGGAATGTCCCAGCATGCGTAGTCGGTCTTCAGGAATTTGAGTCATTGTATCGCTTGTGTATCCATTGCACTTAGTCGTGTGAAGTATCGGATCTTGCTCTGTGCTTCTCTGTTTTCGAAGGTTGACCATCCAAGTTCTCCGAGTACGAACTGTGTGGCTAACTTGCGTTCGGCGATACCCATAGCCCATTTCTCTGCTGCAACCTGTGTTCTGTCGAACATGGCCTTCAGCAGTTTCGAGGTCATGGACGCTAGGTAGCGCCGCGTTAGCGTGCTTCAGCTTGGGGACCCCGGTTGCCTTCCACTGGATACTCGTGATTCGGAATCGATTGAAGGTCCACATTGCTTGGGCGCGCATGTGTTATTAACACCGGAATATGCATGCAAATATGCTCTAAAAATCAGGGAAATATGCATCATTATGCTGAAAATATGCGTCAAAAATTCACTGAGAAATCGAGTTGTGGAGAATATGCTTCCAGAAAATGTATGAAAAAGATAAATGAGGGTTTTCCGGTTTCAGAGCACAGTGGTCGATGCTCACCAGGGGGGTTCGCCTCCCTGGAGAGGCGTCCAGCTTTTTCAGGGGAAACGCTGTCTCTCTATTGGGTTCATTGAACTCCATGGCAGAGGATTTACGGGAAAAACATCGAATTCCCCCGGGTTCCCCAGTACGAGAAAACAGGGGAGCGCGAGTCGGAAAAGGTTCGGGAACACCGTCGTAGTGTGTCCGCACGTTTTCCGGAAACTCGTCAGCCACCCTATGCATTCGATGGGGACATGAGTTCGCTCTGTACGAAATATTTCCAGAGGATTACGCCCAGCGCAGCAGAATTGCCATTGGACCCATTGTGGAACAGACTGAACTATACAGTACTTCTTCGTTCATTGGCTCCGCGAACTTCGAAGATCAACCTGGCTGCTTGCATGCTGCAGTTGACAAGTGGCTCTGAAGATTCGGCCGGAAAAATTTTGTAACTTCCGCGAGAGAATAACTGCTTCTCGACAATCGTCTGAGCTCCAGTAACAGGAATTCGACCTATTTATGCGAAACTAGCGTCCCGGTCGCGCTTCGCTGCGACGCGTTACGTGGGGCTCGGGTCAGGTTTATCGAGATTCTCGTCGGGTATTTCTGCAGAAATCACGTCATCGATTCAGTTGGGTTTCAATTTCTCATTCAACCAAATTAAAATACTGCGGTGCGGCAGTCCTCTCTTCTGCCACTTAACTGACTACATCCTACATCGTACCTTTCCGCAAATGTGATGCTTGACCATGAGATCTAACTTCCTTGATGACTTTTGCTTAAACACACGGGTAGATATGTCAGGGCGGTCCGACGGCGACTAACCGGGGAACAACTATCACTTGATTTCATCTCTGCACGTGAAGGTGATGAACAGGTCGGGGCGACCATACGCGCGGAGATACACTGCCCGACATAATGATAGCACTGAGCGACTTTTCGCGATTTCCCTATCTTATACCGCAGCTAACCTCCGTCTTCTCCGTCTTCTCTGTCCTACCGGTGACAATTTCAATCAGGAGTTTCACGCTCAATTTATATCCCTCTAAGAGTTCTCCTTGGATTTTGATTAAAAAAATGCGATTCTCCGAGGCGACAAAAAGATAGCACACTTGTTACGGAACAGTAGAATCATAGCTCGATGAAGTTAAGGACGCACTCTCAATAGCGTATGGAGCCGCCGTGGGACTCCAGCACTGCGACCATGCGGTTCGGAAGTGACCTGTACAGATTTCGAACGTAATTTTGAGAGAGATTTGCTCATTCTTGTCTTATCGCGACTTTGAGCTCATCAATTGTGGAAAATTGGTGATTCTCTCGATATACCGCTCGAGAAAGGTGGCCCCACACGTTTTCTATTATGTTCAAGTCCGGTGACCTCGCATGCCACTTGAGACAGGCGATCTTTTTTTCCGTGAAGTAAGCTTTCACACGTCTTGCAGTATGCACAGCGGCATTGTCCTGCTGAAATATGAACGGAAGACATGGGAATGCATCCGCATCGGGTTTTCTGAACGGTCGTATCTGCGGTTTGATGATTCTCAAGTAGGTATCAGCGTCCATGCGTCCCGGGACGAAGATAATATCAGTCTTTCGATCGTAGCCAATACCGGCCTAGACCATGACACCACCGCCTCCCATTTGACGTCTGAAGACATATCTCTCTTCTTTTCTCAAATCGTGAAAATAGTACGCGAAGCCATCGGGACCATCTAAGGTGAATCGTTTCTCATCCGAGAACAAAACGCTGTACCAGGCAGCACTCCAACGAATATGCTTGCGAGCGAACTCTAATCGATTGAGTTTGTGAATTGGTGTGAGGGCTGGACATCTTCGTAACTTCTTTCTTTTCAAGTGTCGGGCACGCTTGAGCTCTCTTTGCACCGTTCGCACACTGCACGACACTCCGGTGGCTTGCGCGATCTCCTTAGCCGACTGAGAACTGTTTGACGCTGTTCGAAGAAGCGCTCTTTTCTGTCGTCTCGTGATTGCGCTCGGACGTCCTGAGCTCTTCTTCTTTCCATAGCCCTCGGGGTCGGCTAGGGAGTTGCTGATCACCTTCCTGCTGCGACCCGTCACTCGAGAAATCTCGGTTTGCGACTGGTTCTGGCCATGCAATCGCAAAATCACTAATTTTTCACTCTCAGCCAGAGACTTGCCTCGACCCATGATAGAATCAGGATTAAAACGAAGTGGAGAGTTTTGTCGACCGAAACAGCTTCTTTCGGACCCAACTTCGTTATCACACTTCTCGACGGTAGTGATCCAACCAGGGAATACCGCAGATGTGCTATCATTTTGTCGACCCGAAAAATGCATTTTTTCCGAATAAAATCGAGAATGTCGAGCCGAGACGGATGAAAATCGAACCCTGAACTTCCTTTAGGGAAGGGCTTCGGTTCCCGGAGAGATTCTGATGAATTCTCAAGAAAATTTCATTTTTTCCCCCATAAAACCGCTTGGGCTGTCATTTTGTCGTGCAGTGTACGTCAAAGCATCTTGGGCGTTTTCTTGCATGTGTCGGGGACCGTCTCGTGAAAATTGCCGGGAGAATGGCCCTCCGACCCGAGTCTTGAAGTCTTAACGCATTGACGCTCGAATCAGAAGAGACAGCATAGCGTTGCATAAAGTAATTCCCAGATAGAAGTTTTGTTTGATTCAGGCAAGCCCGCTGCATCTCAGGAGATGGTTGTCGGCGGTGCCGCGGATCATGAATCGATACGCGTAGAACTTCATTGAGCTGACTCTCCTCATTATTCTCTTCATTGGTCACAGAGTCTCGCATTCTCAAGTTAGAATGATAACCATCCTCACCCTGCCGAAACAAAATTGGACACTGCAGCGAGTCATACGCTCGATTGGTATCTGAGATTCGATGTGGCGTGCCTTGCCCACCGTGTATAACTAAAAATCACGACCATTAAAGTTCGTTCCCAACATGACGATTGCAACATCGTCGGTTGTTGGCGACGATGCCGGAGGTCCGGATGAACCTCCGGCATGCTGTCCATCCGGAGGTTCATCTGGACGTATGAAAACAGAGTAATCGTCGGCGGACATCTCGATATCGAGAGCTGTGCAGAACCCACGAATTCATTGATAATGTTCATTGGAAAAATCCTGAAACGCAAGCACGATCGGCTGCCCAGTGTTGTTGTTGAATCGACGGCACTGATGGGCCTCCTCCATCTCATTCCCCATGAAGTAGATTCGAAGAAACGCGGACTCGTTCTCGGCCTCTGGTAAAAGTGAGCCTACCTAATGGTAAACCTGACCCTGACTCCGACGTCTCGCCTGCAACCGAAGACCAGGTGGCCGGTACTGTTTGGGCGGCGGCAGCAGTACCGGCAGTTTCACCATTCAGTTGCCCATTCACGCAACAAAGACCTCGGGGCTCATTTCGGAACCTGAGGGCTCGACAGTGATCGCAAACAGTGCTCATTTGCCCGATGCTCACTTTTGGATTCCTACTGTATTCGCAAATAGTTAAAGGCAGCGTGGGTTCGGTCACTCGCCGGTCGCGGTCTGGACCGTGTCGAATGATCAGCGTCGGATCCAGACAGTCTCGGCGGCGGGAGCGCTCGCGATTCCTTTAAGTCCACGGCCTTTCTCACACAGGCTCGATCTCATCCGTTGATCATCCGCCGAGAAAGTAACTTGTAACTCCCTGTCGGCGAGCATAGCAGATACCTCCTCATGCTGTGAACGCGACATCGACAATGCCATGAATCCCTACTACCTCGAACAGTCCGACACGACGGCAAGAGCGTTCGCGCTTCCTTGGAGTGCGCTTCCAGACATGCAATTCATTCTTGATACTGGCTTGTTCATCACCACCAACGATTCAACGGCTGCGATCACATTGTGTGGGAGCTTCGCTATTTTAGCTTGACGTGCTTCCGTCGTCGCGACATCGGGATTCGAACGCTTGCGCCCAGGCAGTGTGGGCGCTGCATCCTTGAAGCTCATGGCCCGACTCGGAGCCTGAGCTTTTTCTCGTCGCCGGGGAGCAAAGGAGATGCGTCCCCTCTCTGAGTACGCGACACTGCTTTGTGTCTTTGCGCGCCGGACGTCGACCCACTGAGATGCGAACGTTTCCGGCCGCGCGGGATACCTAAGACGCGGAGCACACGTTTGCTTGCCAACCGCTGCTGCAAGGAATGACGAAGCTATTTTCCAGGCCGGCGACTGGAATGCCGCAGGGGCAACAACGGCGACCGAGGGCGCGTGATTCAAAAGGTGCTCTCAACCTATATGAGGACGACAATGTTTTCGAGTTTTCTTAAGATTCTGGCGTCTTCGAAGACTTATAGGGAACGTGAGGTAGCCTATGTCCGTCCTCGGCGGATCGCGCGCTGCTGTGCGAGATTTCGCACCATTTCCTGCAGTAGTTTTGGCCAAAGTTGCGCAGGACGGAGCGTCCGGATTTTCTCATTTATTTTGTAGACAAGCAAATCTTTCGGAAGCTGTTATTTTGATTCACACATTTCGGAAAGGAAGGATCAACAGCAGATCATTGGATCGCAAAAATATTCAACAGGTCTCGTCGAATCGATAGAAACAACGGCTCGAAGAGTGGGTACTGGCGCTACTATCAAAAGCTCTTGGGGAGATACCTCACAAAGAACGACACCGAGGTAGACCGGAACAGCACCAATAAGAAATCGTTCACCTCTTTCTTTGAGGGTCTGCCTTTGTCTCTAAGCTCTGGTATAAAGCGGTATCCCATAAATCCGGCAGCTCTCTCTACTGCATTCCTTCACTACGGCAATACGAACGATGACGAGGTAGGGGATTTTTTGTTTCTGGAATTCTTGGTTCGTCTCCCTAATTCATCCGCTCAGAATATGTTGTTAAGTCGTTTCTAAACTCGATCGTGTACTGGTACGCAGTTCGACTCTGATGAGGTCGGCGTGCCACTCGGATACGGTATCACTTCGCGCAGACCATTGCTGCCGATCGTCAACGGCCCGAGCTTGGACTCTGATGAAGACGATTCAGACAGGAGGAAACGTCCGCACAGAAAACCTCATAGGACACCGAATTTCGATATGAAGTGGCAACAGTCGCAACAACAAATGTATCCAAACCGCATCCATGGTGAGAAATTGAAAATGTTACGCGCCAGACCGGCTCAATGTGGCTTTCCATTCTCCGAGATCGATTTTCTAAATTCCGAATTGAACACAAAACAGAGAATCAGGGCTCCAGATGGGGTCCGAGTGGGCCGTCGACTGCGGCCCCGACCCCGATGGACTCAACGACTACGACGACTACTCAGACATCGCTCGCAACTCTCGCCTCTAGACCCGTGAAGAACGTAGTCTATGAAAAAGAGCCGGCGGAAAAACTATCCAGTCTCTCTTACAGGCGGCCCTATTATCCTCCTCCGCCTCTCGTGCCACCTCCGCCCCTTCCTCCACCGGCGCCTGTCCTTCCGATTGTCGGCGGGAATCCCGCTAAAGTGATCAACCCGTACATAAATATCGCATTCAACCCTCAGGTAGGCTAAGTCGGTAATATTCCTATCACTCCCGACTGCATTCACGTCTCCACTTCCTCTGCAGGGCCAAGGCAACACATACGCTGAAGTGATCTCGTCATTTCAGATGAACGTACTCGGCATGAGGATCCAAAAAAATTTCGGTCTGCATCTCGGCATAAGAATCGTCCGTCCCGTGAGACGTCCATTCGCTTTTCTCACGCCGTTGATCGGTGGGGCCATCTCTCCGGCCGCACCGCCGCCGAACTTCCTCCCTTTGGCTAATCCACCACCGGTGCAGCCTCCACCGTTTTATCAGTTCCAGCGACCGCTATCGGGAGCCGTTGAACAAGACATCGTCATCAGTAGGAAAGGTGGAGACTCCGGTGCCGTGTCGGAGGACGAGGATAAGGATAAACCGAAACTCAGCTTTCTTGAAAAAATTCGGCTCAAAACTCCGCTCTCTGGGGTGGAAGGACGAACCCAATGATTCACCTGTTCCGTGTTCCCTCCTGAATCGCTCAATCTTTCAAATTGTGAATTGGAATCCGCACAAAAATGAGACGACGGAATAAATAGTACATGAAACCGTGAAACGTGGTTCATTATGCCGCTGATAATGAAAATACACACGCGCCCAATGTTTGCTGCTTCCATTCGAAGACATGAGAGTTAGGACGCTCGAGAAAGCGAAAAGTAACGAGGCCAAATTGAAATTCTCCCGAGAATAATCATGCTCCAGCATGTTTGGCGAGTTCTCGAATGCCTGCCCTCGGACAGTAAATTATTTCTGCTCCAACTGTTGCGACTCGATTTGCCAGCACTCGATCGAGTCTTCATGAAAAGATTTTGGAGTCTTCGAACAGAGCCTATGCTAAGCTAGCTGGCATTCACCAACAATTTTTAGGAGAAAACCGCAAATACAGTGAACCCTAGGGAGGTTCCCGCTAATGACGAGAGGTCGCTGATGTGAACCTTCGGATTTCGCCGAAACTTCGCCAAAGTGAGGTCTATGATTGGAGTAAAGCGACCCTGTCGGAATTTTTCGCGGGTTTGTGCGGATCAAGAGATCTGACCTTTTAAAAACCGTGGAATTGCTGATCTCAGTTCCTGCAGCTCGGGGAGACGGGTGCGAATTCGCTCCGCTCTACGCGAAAAAGCCGATTTCCAAATGTTCATATCTCGTGATCCGCGCTTTTCTGTTTTTTTTTCCGACAGGGTTTTGCTCTTCCAATCATAAACTTCACGCTGATGGAGTTCCAGCGGAATCCGAGTGTTCACATCAGCGACCTCTCTTCGTAAGTGTAAAGGCTTCTATTAAACCTCACTCTAGGAATGGGTTGCCACAAGATTAATCTAGGTAGCATCCTCTGTGGGAGGCTAGAATCCGTAGGCTAGTGTGCCTACACTCACTTGGACCTACGAGTCGAATCAACAACTTCTGGTGCGAACAAGAATTATCGGGCGCCGTCCCCCAGAAACCGCTGCGTGAACTTTGAGGTTATTATCGTCTGAGCTTTGAGCGCCCGAGTTCGTTTGCGAGTTGCCCAGCAAAGCTCTGCTTGAAAATTCCCTCTCCCTATCGTAAGTCAGCTCTCTGCTAGCTAAACCACGGAGCTCTGTTTAAAAACACACGATCGCTATCGCGCCGGAACGCCGTGCGCTAAACAAGTCGCTGGTGAAATAGTGAGTTTTTGTCTCAAAAAATGGCGAACAGGACGGTCAAAGACGCGCTCACGGTGCATGGCACAAATCCGCAGTACCTGGTTGAAAAAATCATCCGCTCACGAGTCTACGAAAGCCGATACTGGAAAGAAGAATGTTTCGCCGTCACCGCAGATCTGATCGTGGACAAGGTTGGTACTTAATACTTAATGCCGTTTATTTGCTTATTCTCCGCTCTGAATGTTATCGACATTTGTACAAATGATTTAGTTACATCCACTCCAACTATTGGAGAAGAATGAACGGAATGGAGGATGAACCGTGTTCAGAATGACCCAGTGGACAGCACGAGAGATTTCCTTGCAATGTGTCACATACTCACTGGAAATTTCGCTCGGGAACACATCTTGTCGACGTAAAGCGGATGCCGTGATAACGTATGCGATTCTTTGACTCAAAGTGTGAGGACATTTATCTTTCAGGGGATGGAGTTACGTTATGTGGGTGGCGTCTATGGCGGAAACATCAAACCGACTCCATTTATATGCTTGGTTCTGAAAATGCTGCAGATCCAACCCGAGAAAGACATCATAATAGAATTTCTTCGACAGGAAGATTTCAAGTACATACGTGCTCTGGCGGCGATTTATCTCCGGCTAACAGGTAAGATAACGGTACTCTTTATTGCCAGATACAAGAATTCATGCAGAACTCATTTCGAATCATGCATTGGTTTGTTCTTTCTTATACTCTATTCCTTTTTCAGCTACTTCCGTTGACATTTACAAGTACTTAGAGCCTTTATACAACGACTACAGAAAACTAAGGTATCAAAATCGTCAGGGCGAGTTTGTCTTGACCACGATGGACCAGTTCGTTGACGATCTCCTCCATGAGGAACGCGTCTGTGACATAATATTGCCTCGCATCATGAAGCGTTACGTGCTTGAGGAAACGTCCGAACTCGAGCCGAGAGTTTCGCTCCTTGACGACGATAATGATGAAGACGAGAGCGAAGACGAAGAGCAGATGGAGATCGAGATGCAGAAAATTCAGAAAAAGAGACAGCAGGAAGAAGAGCTCGATCGGGACCGCAGGGAACGGCGCAAGGATGACCGGAAGAAAGACGACAGGCGAGATAGAGAGCGAGAAAGGGACCGAGATCGGGAACGTGACCGCGAACGCGATCGTCAGCGTGAAAGATACCCACCGAGAGAGAAGCGGAAGCGGAGTCGTAGCAAAGATAGAAGTCGAGACAGAAGGAGGGATCGTTACGATCGTAATCCCCCGCGGAAGGAGAGGAGACACGATCGTCGGCGAAGTCGGAGTTACGAGAGACATTACCGACGGCGGTGACAGGGCTCCATCCTGTAAAAATTGTACAGTTGAAATTTGTAACAATAAACCAGTAATCATCCAGTGAGTTGATTTGAAATATATCGGCTTCGCATTTCACTTGAGGTAGGAGGCTTCGGGGCATTGAAAGAGATCTGGTGAACTTCTTGTGTCACAGATGAGACGCCATTCCCGCGGACTCTGTTGTAGCCACAACGACCGCAACCAACTCCCAGCCCCAGGCATGCGTATTACAATCTCAATCGTTTCATCCCGGCTACCCCGCTGCCACTCGAACCTCGTGTTATTCGCTGTGGTGACTATTGTTGTGAGGTTGCTCTGAGCACAACCAAAACACTTCGTTCGCCGCAGCCTGTAATGAGGCTCCGTTTCCCAGAATCTAAATACACAAGTAATTTCAGCTCGGTCGGAGTAGTCCTTCGAGTCGAGGGAATTCGGTTTCAGAAGTTGCTTTCAGGCAACCTCAATCCAAAAGCTATGAATTTCTTCGGGGTTTGGGGTTCCGAAAATATATTTTTCTCGACTCCGATAGTGCTGAAATTTCTAGTGCGCGTACGTGGGTCGCGGACGTAACGAAGAAAAATCAGCTTTTGAGTTGTCTCTCAAAAGTGCCGGAACCAATGATAACTCGGCTAGACTCTTTGGCCTGGGAGGATTGTTCCGCAATCAGCCCTCGCGAACACTCTCGAAATCATTCAAACGATGCTGGTTCTTCGGACCCAAAATTCAATATTAAGATTCTGTGAATTCCAGTCCCCTACAGCCCAATGTTTCTACCCACAGCTGAGGGTTTCCGGCTACCTCTGTGCGAGAAGCCAATCTACCCTGGGTCTGTCGAACCTGTCTAATAAAAGTTACGGATCAGAATTTTCTCGGAATAGTGCTCTTCATTTATTATTAATTGACGATTCCTCTTCATTTCTGATCAGCGGGGCTTGGATAAATATTCTTGAAAAATCGGAATAAATATGCAGCAGAATATGCCATGGGAGGCGCTGGAGAGCAGAAATTCGAGGGAGTGAAAACCGCAGACATTTGGCAGAGGATTGGCTGAATTTTTATCGGAGAATGTGCGGGAACACGATGTTTCTTAGGACTTTGGTGGAGGCCTTGATTTTGGGTTGGTCCGGGTTTTGAACTCTGGATAGCGCGACGTACAGTTGAGTGAATTGTTATCGACAGTGGATGTTGGAGCCAAGATGACTCTGTCTGCTAAGTCCGAAATTTTGTCGAACATCGGGGTGTCACCCTCCCAGAGTTCCGGCAGGGTAGTTACTTGAAAGAAGCTTTTTTGCACGGTGCTGTTCTGGTCCACTGTGGATATATTGAAGAAGAATGGGAATTACTCGTAGAGGAGCCGGCACGGCACGGCTCTCAAGAAGTACGCATTACGTGCCAGTTCCGTCTCGCAGTCGATAGGAGTTGATTCTAGTCTCAAGACGATGTTAAGCTCCTTGGGGATCGGAAACCTCGAGCAACCTCCCTGAAGCAGTACCTCGGCACACAAGGGGTCGTCATTAGGCATTCCATGATTCGCTCGCAGTGGCGAACACTCCGAAAACACTGAAAGGGCGCCCCCTCAGCTTCACAGTGCTCCTCATATCGCGTTGGAGAGCCTCTCCAAGCCCCTCCCCCTCCCATCGAAAATACATAAACCAGAGAACCCTGAAGCTGAAATCACTCTGACTCTGGAATTTCAACCGAGTGCTCTCGTTCAACTCCGAGTTCCGTGAACCGAACACGCTTCATCCGCTATCATGTCGCATCCCACAAACTCTGGAATTCCATCAGGTGATGCCGCTTCCTGTTTGGGAGCTCAGCCCGAACCCGCTGTATCGTCGTCAACCACCGCGACCCGTGCTGTAACCATAAGCATCCCTGACGTAGACGGAAAGAGTGTCTTACAATTTCCCGTGACGCGAGATGAGGAAGGAAACTTCTTTTTCGGCGAATACTCGATCGTGCACTCCAGGAAATCAGTCCAACAGGGAAATATTACCCTTCAGTTCCGCATAAACAATGAATAAAGCTCTACATATTCAGATACATTTCGAGCAGTTTTTACGAGAGTTTTCATCTTCATCCAACATTGCCGAAAAAAGGTAGAGTGTACCCATTCGCGCGTCTCCAACGTCAAAAAAAATGGATCTGAGAGAAACGAGATTGCTGCCGGAAGGCAGATTTGATCACAATACCAGAACGACCAATCCAAAAGATAGGTAACATCAACGGAATTCGAATAAGAAAAAAACGAAAGAATTTGTTTTCACATGATTGGCCTAATGTTCGCGAACATTTGATGAAAAGAACGAGATCGTTTCAGAACAGAATTTCTGAGGACGAATCTGAGGGAAGTAGCCAAAGAGCGAGCAAATCGCGTTCCGATATCACTCAGAGGAAGTCGCAATCGTCAACTTCGACTCAGAGAAGAACCCTCTTTCTTTTAAGCCTGAGAAATCTTGATTTCAAAGTGAAAATTCGCGGACTCTGTTGTAGCCACAACGACCGCAACCAACTCCCAGCCCCAGGCATGCGTATTGCAATCTCAATCGTTTCATCCCGGCTACCCCGCTGCCACTCGAACCTCGTGTTATTCGCTGTGGTGACTATTGTTGTGAGGTTGCTCTGAGCACAACCAAAACACTTCGTTCGCCGCAGCCTGTAATGAGGCTCCGTTTCCCAGAATCTAAATACACAAGTAATTTCAGCTCGGTCGGAGTAGTCCTTCGAGTCGAGGGAATTCGGTTTCAGAAGTTGCTTTCAGGCAACCTCAATCCAAAAGCTATGAATTTCTTCGGGGTTTGGGGTTCCGAAAATATATTTTTCTCGACTCCGATAGTGCTGAAATTTCTAGTGCGCGTACGTGGGTCGCGGACGTAACGAAGAAAAATCAGCTTTTGAGTTGTCTCTCAAAAGTGCCGGAACCAATGATAACTCGGCTAGACTCTTTGGCCTGGGAGGATTGTTCCGCAATCAGCCCGCGCGAACACTCTCGAAATCATTCAAACGATGCTGGTTCTTCGGACCCAAAATTCAATATTAAGATTCTGTGAATTCCAGTCCCCTACAGCCCAATGTTTCTACCCACAGCTGAGGGTTTCCGGCTACCTCTGTGCGAGAAGCCAATCTACCCTGGGTCTGTCGAACCTGTCTAATAAAAGTTACGGATCAGAATTTTCTCGGAATAGTGCTCTTCATTTATTATTAATTGACGATTCCTCTTCATTTCTGATCAGCGGGGCTTGGATAAATATTCTTGAAAAATCGGAATAAATATGCAGCAGAATATGCCATGGGAGGCGCTGGAGAGCAGAAATTCGAGGGAGTGAAAACCGCAGACATTTGGCAGAGGATTGGCTGAATTTTTATCGGAGAATGTGCGGGAACACGATGTTTCTTAGGACTTTGGTGGAGGCCTTGATTTTGGGTTGGTCCGGGTTTTGAACTCTGGATAGCGCGACGTACAGTTGAGTGAATTGTTATCGACAGTGGATGTTGGAGCCAAGATGACTCTGTCTGCTAAGTCCGAAATTTTGTCGAACATCGGGGTGTCACCCTCCCAGAGTTCCGGCAGGGTAGTTACTTGAAAGAAGCTTTTTTGCACGGTGCTGTTCTGGTCCACTGTGGATATATTGAAGAAGAATGGGAATTACTCGTAGAGGAGCCGGCACGGCACGGCTCTCAAGAAGTACGCATTACGTGCCAGTTCCGTCTCGCAGTCGATAGGAGTTGATTCTAGTCTCAAGACGATGTTAAGCTCCTTGGGGATCGGAAACCTCGAGCAACCTCCCTGAAGCAGTACCTCGGCACACAAGGGGTCGTCATTAGGCATTCCATGATTCGCTCGCAGTGGCGAACACTCCGAAAACACTGAAAGGGCGCCCCCTCAGCTTCACAGTGCTCCTCAGATCGCGTTGGAGAGCCTCTCCAAGCCCCTCCCCCTCCCATCGAAAATTCATAAACCAGAGAACCCTGAAGCTGAAATCACTCTGACTCTGGAAATTCAACCGAGTGCTCTCGTTCAACTCCGAGTTCCGTGAACCGAACACGCTTCATCCGCTATCATGTCGCATCCCACAAACTCTGGAATTCCATCAGGTGATGCCGCTTCCTGTTTGGGAGCTCAGCCCGAACCCGCTGTATCGTCGTCAACCACCGCGACCCGGGCTGTAACCATAAGCATCCCTGACGTAGACGGAAAGAGTGTCTTACAATTTCCCGTGACGCGAGATGAGGAAGGAAACTTCTTTTTCGGCGAATACTCGATCGTGCACTCCAGGAAATCAGTCCAACAGGAAAATATTACCCTTCAGTTCCGCATAAACAATGAATAAAGCTCTACATATTCAGATACATTTCGAGCAATTTTTATGGGAGTTTCCATCTTCATCCAACATTGCCGAAAAAAGGTAGAGTGTACCATTCGCGCGTCTCCAACGTCAAAAAAAATGGATCTGAGAGAAACGAGATTGCTGCCGGAAGGCAGATTTGATCACAATACCAGAACGACCAATCCAAAAGATAGGTAACATCAACGGAATTCTAATACGAAAATGAACGGAGAACGAGGAAAAATTGGTTTTCACATGGCTGGGCTTATCGGTGGCAGGGCTTATGTTCGCGAACGTTTGATGAAAAGAACGAGATCGTTCCAGAACAGAATTTCTGAGGACGGATCTGAGGGAAGTAGTCGGAGAGCGATCTGTGGGCAGAAGCGAGACGGGTTCGGCGGGTTCACTACATGTGATCTGGGATGATTTCCTCCTGGATATATTCAAGAGAACATTAGGAAACCCAGGTAACTCGGAGCGTAGGCTAGCTGTATCGGCATTCTCCGGGTTCTATTTCGAAATCATCGATCGCGGGATTGTTTCACAACGAGAGCGAGCAAATTGCGTCTCAATATCTCTCAGAGTGAAGTCAGAGGAAGTCGAAATCGTCAGCTTCGACTCGGAAAAGAACCCGCTTTCTTTTTAGCTTGAGAAATCGAGACAATGGCGGATCTCAAAAATCCATTGAGTTTTCCGTCGGCACACAGGGCCGATTTAGTTCCTGAGTATTCGGTCGTTTGTTACACTTATTTTCGGAAACTTCTCAACTCCGTCGTGCGAAAACTCATCAATCATCGAGGATCTCAGCGTCCGGTTATCATCAAGTTGTGTGAATTTTCTTTCAAAACCACGGCAGAACTTTCGTACTGCAGCAGCGACCAGCGGAATCGGAGTCCTCCACTTCTCCCGGTTCGGAGTGCTCCAAACTGGCGATGAGTTTTCTCGCCGTAGAAGTCTTTCTGAAGAGAAAAGAACAAGCTGATTTCATGGGCGGGTACACACGTCGTCTCCGACGTTCATCGGTATTGAATTTGAAATTTATCCTGAATGGCAACACTCAGCCGCTCTTCATGGATTGCAAGCACGGATATTCTCGATTCTTCTGGAGATCAACACATTCCGGATTTTGGTAGATTCACTAACAATAAGCTGGGGTCATCCAAAGATTCAAGTCTCCAGCTGAACATCGATAATTTTGAAGGACGCTGGAATAGAGGTTGCAAGAACTCTCCGCCGAGCTGACGGTCACGCTCAGGCACACGATATCGAGTTGCGAAAACAGTGAAGTGCTGTTGCGCTGATGTCGGGTTCGCGAACAGGCTGCTCACGTTCGGCAGCAGCAGAAATTAGCTTGAACTCAGCTTGAAAAATCACTGAATCTGCCGGAATTCACGGCATCTTGGTTTCAAAGTGAAAATTCGCGGACTTTGTTGTAGCCACAACGACCGCAACCAACTCCCAGCCCCAGGCATGCGTATTGCAATCTCAATCGTTTCATCCCGGCTACCCCGCTGCCACTCGAACCTCGTGTTATTCGCTGTGGTGACTATTGTTGTGAGGTTGCTCTGAGCAAAACCGATACACTTCGTTCGCCGCAGCCTGTAATGAGGCTCCGTTTCCCAGAATCTAAATACACAAGTAATTTCAGCTCGGTCGGAGTAGTCCTTCGAGTCGAGGGAATTCGGTTTCAGAAGTTGCTTTCAGGCAACCTCAATCCGAAAGCTATGAATTTCTTCGGGGTTTGGGGTTCCGAAAATATATTTTTCTCGACTCCGATAGTGCTGAAATTTCTAGTGCGCGTACGTGGGTCGCGGACGTAACGAAGAAAAATCAGCTTTTGAGTTGTCTCTCAAAAGTGCCGGAACCAATGATAACTCGGCTAGACTCTTTGGCCTGGGAGGATTGTTCCGCAATCAGCCCGCGCGAACACTCTCGAAATCATTCAAACGATGCTGGTTCTTCGGACCCAAAATTCAATATTAAGATTCTGTGAATTCCAGTCCCCTACAGCCCAATGTTTCTACCCACAGCTGAGGGTTTCCGGCTACCTCTGTGCGAGAAGCCAATCTACCCTGGGTCTGTCGAACCTGTCTAATAAAAGTTACGGATCAGAATTTTCTCGGAATAGTGCTCTTCATTTATTATTAATTGACGATTCCTCTTCATTTCTGATCAGCGGGGCTTGGATAAATATTCTTGAAAAATCGGAATAAATATGCAGCAGAATATGCCATGGGAGGCGCTGGAGAGCAGAAATTCGAGGGAGTGAAAACCGCAGACATTTGGCAGAGGATTGGCTGAATTTTTATCGGAGAATGTGCGGGAACACGATGTTTCTTAGGACTTTGGTGGAGGCCTTGATTTTGGGTTGGTCCGGGTTTTGAACTCTGGATAGCGCGACGTACAGTTGAGTGAATTGTTATCGACAGTGGATGTTGGAGCCAAGATGACTCTGTCTGCTAAGTCCGAAATTTTGTCGAACATCGGGGTGTCACCCTCCCAGAGTTCCGGCAGGGTAGTTACTTGAAAGAAGCTTTTTTGCACGGTGCTGTTCTGGTCCACTGTGGATATATTGAAGAAGAATGGGAATTACTCGTAGAGGAGCCGGCACGGCACGGCTCTCAAGAAGTACGCATTACGTGCCAGTTCCGTCTCGCAGTCGATAGGAGTTGATTCTAGTCTCAAGACGATGTTAAGCTCCTTGGGGATCGGAAACCTCGAGCAACCTCCCTGAAGCAGTACCTCGGCACACAAGGGGTCGTCATTAGGCATTCCATGATTCGCTCGCAGTGGCGAACACTCCGAAAACACTGAAAGGGCGCCCCCTCAGCTTCACAGTGCTCCTCATATCGCGTTGGAGAGCCTCTCCAAGCCCCTCCCCCTCCCATCGAAAATACATAAACCAGAGAACCCTGAAGCTGAAATCACTCTGACTCTGGAATTTCAACCGAGTGCTCTCGTTCAACTCCGAGTTCCGTGAACCGAACACGCTTCATCCGCTATCATGTCGCATCCCACAAACTCTGGAATTCCATCAGGTGATGCCGCTTCCTGTTTGGGAGCTCAGCGCGAACCCGCTGTATCGTCGTCAACCACCGCGACCCGTGCTGTAACCATAAGCATCCCTGACGTAGACGGAAAGAGTGTCTTACAATTTCCCGTGACGCGAGATGAGGAAGGAAACTTCTTTTTCGGCGAATACTCGATCGTGCACTCCAGGAAATCAGTCCAACAGGAAAATATTACCCTTCAGTTCCGTATAAACAATGAATGAAGCTCTACATATTCAGATACATTTCGAGCAGTTTTTATGAGAGTTTTCATCTTCATCCAACCATGCCGAAAAAAAGTAGAGTGTACCAATTCCCCGATTCGTGAGCGTCTTCAACATCAAAGAATGGATTTGAGAGAAACGAGATTGCTGCCGAATGACAGATTTAATAGAATACTAGAACGCCACATGCAAGACAAAGATAACTTAAACGCAGTGGGAATACGAAAATGAGCGGAGAACGAGGGGATGCTCGTGAACTTTCGATTGGAAGAATGGGATCGTTCCGGAACAGAGTTCGAGGGCAGATCTGAGGTAAGAATCGCATAAAGGCCATTGATGGGCAGAAGCGGGACGGGTTCGGCGGGTTCTCGACATGTGATCTGGCTTGATTTCGATGAGCCAGGTCCCGGAGTATGGGATACCTGTATTAGTCTCCGATAACACATAAAACACTTCTACACACAGTCAACCCTCCATAATATAGGATCCCACTGTTCCCAGCAAGGATTTCCACGAAAAAGTCCATGTTCCGAGTTATGGGGAAGTGATCATCTGAAACAGTCCGTCTGTCGTCACCTGGAATCCCCTGCCAAGACATGCGATTCAAGATCAGTTTCCGAGATTCCACGGGCACTCACAGCATCCTAATCTAGAATGGAAAACTGGGCGATCACATAATCATGTGCCGACAGCAACGCCGCGGTGTTTGATTTGAGAAGCACGTTCACTTGTTTGCATGTATACATAATATCTATGATGTCAGTGAGTCCGAAAGCCCAAAATCCTCAATCTAAGCAGCCCTCCCTACATGAGGCGCAGAATTATCTTCCATGCTACCGGCCTGTCCATCCTAAGCCGGTCTTTCGTATCTCCCTCTAGATCTATCAATTACAATCAACATAAACAAAGTTTCTGGATTTACAATTTTCAGCTGCAGCATCAACCATAGATTCCTCGGCAACTGCGAGCGGCTCGCTTGGCTTGGCCACCGCAAGTGAGGGTCTCGGAGTGCAGGGGAACTCCGGGGTCGAGAAATTGAATTCCGGTGCATTCTCATCCTCGAGATCCAAGGTTTGTTGCATCGCCTCGCTGTAGAAACTTGGGGTGCCTTGGATCCCGTTCTTCGCTGCGTTACTTCTGGTCCGCATCCTAGAGACGGCCATGGGACGGTTTGCGCCGTGTCCACCGCCGTAAGACTTCTGACGGAAATTTCACAAAATAGCACGAACGATCAAACTTGCGACCTGTTCTTTTGATAGAGCTGTAGCAGACAGAAGTCCTGGCCAGAAATGTGCACCGTCAACCGGCACTTCGATTCCTGTTCCAACGTAGAATCAAATATTCAATTGCTCCCGCAAGAGATGTGCTGAATGAGCTGTCAAGCTCGCCTTCCTGACCAAACTCCGAAGCCGTTATCTGTTCACATTCATAGATTTCATATCCTCCTCAATGAGCTGTGAAAAGTTCCGAGACACTCATGCACGACACGCTCTGAATCCTAATATGGCCAATGGCTGACGAGCCGCCGCGCTGCTCGACTTGAACAATCGAGCGTTATCGCAAGCGAACTACCAGTGGTCCACCAGTGGTGGGGTGACGGGTGACCCATTCTTGCCATTTCAGGTCCTTGTGTTCATATTCATTATCGTCATGAATTCTCGACCAGCTTTGATGAGGTACCTCGGAACTTCTTTGATTTGCTTGGAGTCCTTGAATTCGTCGGTGTTTCTAATCACAAGTGCAAAAAATAAAGCATTTCGATTCCGCTCACCCGAAGAATATGTTCGGCCGGTTTCATCCCGACCTACAATAGATCCTCCAACAGAAGCCGCGGCTTCTAAATATCATTTCAAACGTCTCCGCCGAGGGGCATATTACTGGAGTCGGACTACCATTAGAGGGAGGCATCAAAAATTCCAAGTGTCTCGATTACCGGACTCCGATTGGAAGAAGGCTTCCAGAAAAAACATTGAATCCGTAATCACAGATTCCGCAATTCGGGAGTTCATACATACATGTGTAGCTCTGCAACGGTGTTACGAAAGGCAGCAAGGCGAAGAGTTCTCTCTCTTCAGTGCTCATTTCTTTTCGAGTGCTACACGGGTAGGTTCCAATGCACTCTGAAATCTAGGTCTGGGTGTTTTCCGTAATAATTCCTCCGAGAAAAGAATCAACACTCTAGGACACGATCATTATTATCGAACTATTGGATTTCGAAGACTTTGCGGGCTTCCAAATGAGTTGGATTCCGAGGGGCTTTTTCGAAAAATGCCTGATCGAGAGTCCGGAGGGTCGGCCAGAAATGGTTCGATAGGATGCATGCACTTGCGGCTTCATTCCCTCACCAGGAATAGGTGATGGAGTAACAGCGGTGGTCTCGGAGATTCGCCATGAGCGAAATGCCGCATGATTTCCGAAGAAGATGAGTAAGACACAAGAAGACGCCGCTCCTGATTGTCAGCCTTAGCGACGCAATGAATCAAAATGTACCATTTCCAGGTTTTGATCTTGGCGACGTCGACACACGGCTGGTCGACACTGTCCGGCCATGATCAGAGTTCTACAAAGAGTGCCGACTGAGTCCATAGCTTACACAACCCAAAGTACTCCACTGGTACTCTGCACACCAGTTCTCGGAAAGCAAGTTCTCTGGGAGTGGTCCTGCATGAGAACCTGAAATGGGATGCAAACCTCGAAGCACTGTCCAAGAAGTGCAATGCCGTATGCTCCTCGTTACGCCGACTAAGAGAGATCGGCCTCCCGCGAGCGCGCTTGCTCCAAGCTTAGAAGCTCCAAGCTCACCCTTTTCGAGCCGATTTCAAGCTACTGCATAGCTATCTGGGGCGGGGGTCACGCGTCCACCATGAACCAAGCGCGGGTACTGCAGAATGACGCGATGAGAGCGATATTTGCGAGACGGAGGAGGGACTCGGTACGATACTTGTACACCATACACAACATTTTGCCAATCGACCAGCTCTGTTTTGTCAGGCAGGCTACATCGGCTTCCAAAATGTTGAGGGGAAGAGTACCCATACGTTTGACCGAGTGCAAGCTAGACAAACGCGCAAGGCTGGCAATCTGAGGTTTTCGTTCGTGAGGAGAGAATTCAGCCGCCAGGCACCTCGCTGTCGACTTGACATCGTATGGAGTTCCCTGCCGAGCGAGATTCGGGCACTCAAGTCTGCAATGATATTCAAGAGAGCTCTACTGACGAGCCTGCCAGTAGAGCTACCATCCGTGAACTCGTAGTCAATAATTCTCAGAAATACAATAATAATTCTCCTCTAGGTATTCAATCAAACAAAACAAAAACAGAGAGACCTTAGGCGCCCGACGGCAGCAGCTCTTCAATAAACAAACACGTGAACTGAACCGAAGTGCATATAGAGAACCTCGCGTACAAATAGGAGGTTCCTTAAAAGGAAGGTTTTTCCAATGCGGGTTCCATATATGGCAAGTTTCTTACACACAACGTTCCCAATATTCAGAACTTTAGGGTACTCTCAATTTCCTTCAACATTCGAATTCATGTCATGTGAGCTTAGGAGGGTTGAATCCAAAAGTCGGATCATGGAGAAGTCTCAGGGAAATCGAATCCGGAGGAATGTTCTACATGGACTCATCATGATGATTTTTTCTCCAATCGGCCCGGCTCGGAACGTGACTCGAGAAGCAGAATGGAAGGCTGTCCGATCTGCATTCGGAAAATGAGACCACTGGGTTAGCCTCGGAAAAAGGTCAAGGCCGCAGCCTCTGAACTCGAGAAAGAAAATAATGACGTCAATACGATTCCCAAAGTCGGCTTATTCCTCTGATTGATCGGATGAGGCCATCAGTTCATGATCGTCTTCCGTTTTATTCGGAATTTACGCAAATATCGGAAGCCAACAACTCATACATGCACTGATGTAATTGACTCGATTCGATATCTGTGAGGGTGTGGGTTCCAGGATCCTATTCTAGGAGGATAGGATAAATCGTTGTATCGATTGTCAGAAACACACGTCCCCGTCAGATGGGTAGCAACGATGTCAACTTCTCATAGGAAGTCAGCCGAGTTTGTCCTCTACCACAGCATACTCGATTAGAGCCGTTCTCGGAAGGAGACACACAGGTCCTCATCCGAACAGCCTCGAGAATCGCTGTTTGGGAAGTTCTTGAGTTTAGGAAGGACCTACCCAAGCGATGAACCTGATTTTCATGAAGCCTGAAAACACCTTCAAATATTGCGTCCCGGAAACTCACCCCATTCCTCACAGCTCGAAAAAATCACTCGAACTGGAAAAGTCGGAATTGTCGCTCGATTTTATTCCGATATTCCCAGATGATGTATGAGGCGAACGAGTCTCAGATTCACAGATCAGGACTTGGGGCACGGAGCCGAAGCCGTTCGTAATTTTAATAAAATGATAAATATACAAATTTTCGCGGCTAAGACATAGTTTCAGCTGTGAATTGACAACGACTTAAGTACTTTGCGGGAACTCGAAATGACTGCTATGTCTACATAAGTGTTCGGGCAGTTCACGATTTGATCGTACCGGTGCAGCTGTCGATGACGGGTCTTTGTTCGAATCGGTGAACGTGATTGTGCTTTCGTGGTCAAAGCAATTTTGCTCTCTCGGTGGGAATGTTCTCATGCTCTGCAGATTCTTGCAGAATTCGAAACCTCCAAGAAGGGTTCTAAGCTGATGAACAATCGTCGGGGACTACCTCCTTCCGTCTACGCTTTGCGATGTCTTCCATGAAGCCGGTGAAGGCGATCGACGGGCAATCGTTCAGCAGTCATGTAATCGTTCCGGGGTCAATTAGAGATCGGGTGTAGCCTCGCTTTGTCGGATTCAGATATGGCTGTAGACATCAGATTCTTCCTCTCGAACCGGAGGTACGCTTCTATGAGTACCAAGACGGCTCCTGCCGTCACCTTCCGATAACGGTCTCTGTTGCTGTGATTGGGCTGGCCAATAGCTCATGTTTATGACTCTGGCCACTGATGATCGTCGCCGATCTTGGAGTGGGATCGGAGGATCGGTATTGTTCGATATGAACTCGGGGTTCGTCTAGGAAAAGGAATTTATCGTGAGATTCCCCTCTGATCTAACTTCATTTATCCGCTCGCTCGGATTCTTCGCTCGTCTGGAAATATTTCGCCTCGATACCACTTCAACAAACTTCCGATTTCCCTCACGGTCAAACCAGAGCCTCGATCTCAGAGCAGAGATTATTTCCATCGGAAACAGTGGTTTGGGGTGGCTGGAAGGGTCTAGGCCTTGGAAATGTACTCACATAACAGGCATTGTCCATTCGGCTAAGTCGTCTGCCATAACCTTGCAGCATGTTCCCCACGAGTATGCTGGGCCTCCTTTCGTATCCTCCGGAGGAATGCACCGTGTCGCCGAGAGAAGATCTTGGGAGCTGAGGTAAAACCGCTCTTGAGAGCCTCCTGACAGGATCTGCTCCTCCTATATTGCCCATCTTATTCGAAACCGTCTGGAAAACGTCGTCATCCTCGGCATCCTGGAAGAAATCCGACAGCTGATTGAGTTCCAGTTCACAGATGGCACAGGACAGTAAAGGTCATCAACGGAGATGAATTCCGCATCAAATATCCTCAATCTTGGAACCCCCCAGAGGAATAAATAATGAACAAATTATGAAAATCGTGAGCTCTCGCCACGCGAACGGAAAACTACTCGCTTAACGTGAGCTTCGTCATACGGGGGTTCGTTAATTGTGGGGTTTGAAGTGAGTGGGAGTGAAGGACATTCGAATGTCTCCGAAACTTACCATCAGGATATCTTGGAGCGTTTGGAGCTGAGATAATCGGGCTTTGGGATCATCGGAACTCATGAGCTTAGGATCAATGCCAGCAACAGTCTGGAATGTTTTCCGCAAGTTTAATGCTGACTTAGCTTGCATCAAAGACTTGAGAAAACTGTGGAATATTGGAAATATTTATTCCTGTCACTTCGAGAACTCACCGCCCATTCCGACAACACGGTCTGAGCCATATCGCCGGAGGATCCGAAAGTGGTGTTCCTTCTGTTGTATTCTCTAGCGACCTTGATATCATGCTTCCAGAAACGATCGGTGTCTGGCAGTGATTTCTCCGGAGCGATTTCTTTTATCTGGAAAACAAATTCGATTTTCTTTAGTGACACTTGAAACAGTTCGAGCCCCTTGGCTCCGTGTTTTTCTTTCTGACTCGGTTGGACCAGTTCTGTTTTGTCTTCGAATAATATCGACAGTGGAGCAGAAGACGTCGGAAGAGTCGGTTTGAAGTCTGGACTCCAGTTCAACTCTGAGCCCTTTCACAGAATTGTGACTCAACGGGAATTCTTTTGACTCGACGCTAATCGAAAAACTTGGATCTGATTCGTCCGAACTTTTCAGAACAGACTTCCGAGTTTCGGCGTCCGGAACTGTGGCGCGCAATGAGGTCTTTTCGGTTGTGCGTGCCACTTTGAATTGTGTGGCTGCTCGAGCTGTTCTTGGCAATCACTGAGATTGCTTCTCTCCGAATGCATCGAATGTTCCGACAGCCGAAAACGAACTTCCTGCTTTTCTTGGAGTAATCGATACCGCCTCCTCTCGAGAGCGTTTTTTGCGCTTCGAGCCGTGACATCCGCTCTCGCTTATGACCCGATGAGATTAAACATCGTCTTGCTCGAACCTAGAGGCTCGTAAGATTCAACGTCGTTTCGAGAAGTTCCACGTAATTCTGTGTGGTCTACGAAGGAACCGTCATCGCTAGTTTACCAACACACCTTCAAGAACAGTGAGCCAGCGATGATGATGCACATAATGTTGACCAGTGTTAAACAAAATGAAATTATCGCCATTACGGCACATTCCTTGTGCATGTTTGCATTGTCAAAGTAGTACGCATTGAACCCTGGATGAGCCACGTATGCGGGATAGGTTTCTCGTATAACGGTGAGATTCGTACGCGGGATCGACACCTCAACCTGAAAAGGAAAAGAGAGGCTACGGTATTCCAGTCGTTCGATTCTAGGTTTCTCGCGCGTTTCAGGGTGACATATCTGTTTAAGTTCATATCCCACGCTTCTCCCGATATCTCCAATGTGGAGTGCGGAGTGTGAGTAAGGAGTGGACTGTTACGAGTGATGAATCATCCATCCACGTTCGCGCTGAGAAAGTCTTGGGGAGACTTTTTAGAAGCATGAAAGTAAGCTCGGCTGGTCTCCCACTTACCGTGATGGGATTCTGAGTCGAAGCCTTCATCACTTTCATCAGCGCCAACGACCATAACGTCCCCTGTGAAACAGATTCGAATCGAATGAACTTCCACAAAAAAAGCAACGTATATAGCTCCTTCAAAGTAAATTGATACAGCGGGGGGAGGCAATCTGGGAATTAATGGGTTGACTCTTCGAAACTTGGGATATGGTTTAGGCGCGCTCGGAGACTCGAGATCCCTGAAGTAACTCACGCAATTGATTGAAGGTGGTAAGAGTGAAGCGGAAATAGCTACTCCCACGAGACACGCCGAGTTTCCGCCCAAGATTGCCATTGCAACACCGCCTCCAGACGGCAGAGCAACCAAGGCACCGACCCATAGCGATCTCCATTGACCTCTGGAAAAATGACGGACATTCAGAGCCAGGACTCTTGTGGAAATTTGAATACGAGGTCGGCGAAGTCGTTGTTTTTTGGTTTCTCGAGAATCGAACCCCCATTATCGGGGATCGTCGATTATCGATATCGGGGATCGTTGCTGTACCTCGCAGTTTGCTCAGAATTGGGCCAAGTATTGGGACCCCAAGCTAGAGCGCCTTGTTCGTCGCCGAAATACGCCATCGTTATGCCGAAGCAGAAGCCGAAGCTCAGGCAAAGGGCAAGTCCCACCAGTTCGGTCCTAAGCCCGCATCGAACGAGTTTGTAATCATGGATTATGATTCCGAATGTGATCGCCATAATCGGACCCTAAAATTGAAAAAGAAAATACTGACATGAGGCTGAATTGGAACATTCAAATCCCACCGTACGACATTACATGCATTCGGCCGAAGCGAATTTACCATGAGCGGAGACACCAACATAGCGGCAATAATGGAGACCACCGAGTTGTCCATCAATCCCAACGCTGCGATCATTCCGGCAAGAAGAATCAGGGCAACGAAGTCGAAGTTCAGCTCTCCTGCGGCTCTAACGCCCTCGACAACCTGGAGAATACGGAGTAAGTATTTCGAGACCGCAGGCTTCATTCGATTACCGGTCTGCTTCCTGGCAACAGTCAGGCTAACTGGCTTGGGCCGCTAGTGGCCTGGCGTATGTATGATAGGAGGAGGCGGGACGGCTTATGATACTCGGCCTGCAGGCATTGTACTCAACGAGACTCAATTATCAGTATTCGATAGTCTCTTCATCAAGTGTTATGGTGGACAAGGCTTTGGGAGGGAGAAAAGTTGAACGAATACTGAGGTCACGAATCGCGATAGACAACAGCTGCATTGACCGTAAAGCATTCTGTGGCGCCACTCGGATGACAGTTCGCCACCTGTGACCTTGGAGCAAAGACATTTTTTCGTTCTTCCGTCTCGTACTCGCTATTGCCAACTGAGTCGTGGAGTATATGGAGGCTAGCCGGACGGAAACAGTGGCAGAATGCGGCACCGTGAAGCGAGAGACGGGCGAAGAAAGGGCTGCAGAATAAATCTCGGGATGTTTTGCTTGCCTATCCGGCGGGCAGTTACAGCGAGGGCAGCCGTTTCTTTTCGGGGAAGAAAAATCCTCAGGCAAGCTCGAGCATTTGCTCAGGTTGGGAATCTCGTGCACAACTCAACAAAACTACGTTCAGCGGGTCAGGGGGCGGTTTTCGCAATTTCATACAGATACCAGGGAGATCGGAAATGAGCGGCGAGAAAGCTGTCTTAATCTCAACATCGGCATTCAGACGAGCAATCCGAAATTTTGATTCGCGCCGAATTTGCATTGCGGAGTGAGCCTTCGATTAAGAAGAGGCATGTCTGAGAAAATGATTACGAAACTCACCTGAGCAACCGTGAGACGAGAGGTGACTGATTTGAGGAATTTCTCCTGCGCGCTCTTGAAGCCAGTTTTCTTCTTGTCTTCAAATCTTCAAAGAGAACCAACAAGAAAAGTTTCGAGTCAGCTGAGCTCATTGGTATCCGTCATGAGCGAGTGATCAGAATCTCAGCGTCTGGTTCGCATGACAAATTAGGCCACTGTTTGATCTTGAAGTTCCATTTTTTTTCTCGACGCTGCTCGTACAGTCGGAAGCAATTGAATTGGAACGCGACTTTTTGGGTATTCTTCAAACGTTCAACTTTTGGGAGTGGAAACCAGGGGGGAAATTTTTCTCGACAATTCAAGGTACGCAATGTCCGCCACCTTCGTCGGTGATTCGCGTTCCAGCCTTGCATGTCACGTCTTCGTTTATTTTCATGCCTCGCAGCCACAGGAGCAGAAAGAAGATTACGGCAGGAGAATCATTGTCAACCACGGTCGGACGATTCCAGTGCCCACTCCCAGCACCGGTGTGGGGAACAAGGCCGACGAATTCGAATCAGATTCACCATTGTCACAGAGCCGAGCTCGCCGAAATCTTCCAAGTGCGACAGGCCGGACTCCCCTGACGCTTTCAATACTCCTCGACCATCCGCGACTTCAATCTCGATTCGAAGGGAATAACCCGGTCTCGCGGAGTTTCGATGTTTCGCATTTTTCCGAAGCACCGGGTCTGACGCGTTGTGTGAGTCCCGGTTTCTGAGGAAGCCATTCTCCTTCATTTTTTCTGTCTGACCGCTTGAGTAAAGAGGCTTCGCTTCGTATGAGTCGCGGACATATATGAGACGAAGATGGGTCTCAGAGGGAAAGACAGCTCGGAAATCTTCAAAAGAGCAGTTAACACTTCCGTCGGAACAGAAACGGTCCGATGACACTTATGTTACGGTAAAGCTGCCCTCGGATACAAATTGGTGCCAAAAGGACACCACGGCGAAGCGTTTCGTCGACGGGCCAAGGATTTGTGCCCGTAGGGCTTGTCGGCGTGGGGGGAAATGTTTCACATTTGTGACGTTCACATTGCTCGCCTGGCTAAGGAAGGACACGCTTCGCATCGAATAATTATGTCGACAGCCGGCATGCTGAATAATTCAACATTGTCTCTTGTGCGACTAAAATCGGCGCTCCTTTCGTTTGTGGCAGCGCATAACTGGCGATTGATAAGCCGCGAGTCATGCTTGCTGTCATTTGCTAACACTATGGCCAGTTGTTATAGATACCGGATCCCAGTGGAGCAAATTTATGGAAGGCACATGCATACCATTTCTGGCGGCATCACGGTGACAGGAAAGGATGAAGCAAGAGACGACATCAGCCATCCAGAAGTTGAAATCAGATACTCTGCATATCGAAGATGCGCACAGAGCTGAGGCTCCTCGAGGAAACGGAGGAGATTTCATTTCGACCACATCGAATGCAGGAGAAAGTCTTGTTTGTGTACTTACACGTCGTCATTGTTCTCGATGAATTTCGAGTTTTCGCCTTCTCCGCGGTAGAAAATGGCACATGGCATACATCTTGAATGAGAGAAGAAAACTTCTTATACCACTCATTTCGGTTAACTGCATGCAATTGTTGTCTTTCACTTTTGGATGGCTCAGCGGTGCTTAATTATGGTGGAACACGCCGAGTATGTTGATACCCCTAAGAACGTCGTTCATTCTCAAAGTTGTACCGCGTATTACAATGTCATTACTTTCTCGAGTTGTTATCACATTCTGCGGGTGTAAACACCCTAAATAGAGCTTTGCTCTGAGCTGTACACGTGCCGTCGACACGTAAGCCCCATCGCAGCCGAATAAGCCGCCAGAGACCCCGAGGCTATGCTACGGGACGGTGAATTCTCGGGTTAGTGACTGGCCCGTGTATGCTGTTTAATATGGCTGTTTTCCGTGTACTTTACGCATTCTTCTTGCCAGACATCGAGTTTTTCAGAAGATGCCCAGAATGAGTTGCTGCCCTCATGAAGATTCTCTCTCAAAAAGCAACCGAGTTCTTTGAAGAGAAGAAGCCACCTTGTTGCTTTGGTTGAGCGCAGACTAGTTTGCTATCTATCTACACTGGTATAAAGAGCATCATAAATAGGCGTTTTATGATCGTAGTAATATGTAGCGAACGACTGGAGAGCAGTGATTAACAATCTCTTTTTTCTCTTCCTGCCTTATACACAAATTATGCGCTGCAATTCAGAAAACGTTGGGATGTCCCCCTCGATCCCTTCTCGGCATCAAAGTGTTTGCCCAGAACGAACGTTTTTTACGATACTCACGCAACGGTGCTCTTCTCGTCGGTTCCGATTCCTCTCGCCGTGAGCAGTCGTAGGACCATATCGGTCTCATCGGAAGTTTCCACTCCGAAGAATACTTGGTAGAAGTCATCCGAGGGCGATGTTCACCAAACTGCATCTTTGATTTCTAAATGAGCCAAGGTTTCCCTGAGTGCCTGAAATTTTCAAGTCGAATGTTTGGATCTGACTGTGTAGTGATCTCGAAAACTCGACAGCAATCTACACCAGCGGTTTCCACGAGGATCCCGTCAAATCCATGAAATTAGGTTGCTGACATTAGCACGGTGCCTCTACCTGTTTGTGCTGATTGGTGACATTGTTGTTGATGTTGTTATTGTTCCGATTGGCGTCATTGAATTGTATGGTTGTCTGTCGGTTTTTTTGATTCGCTGAAAGAAAAAAGCGATGAGTACATTGAATCACGAAATCATATCCCCATCCCTGACACCAATTGTATGCCTCAGGTTTCGGTTCTTGTCGAGGTTTGAGCTTGACAGTCATGTATATGACGTCATGGTTGCCCGGTGCGATTGCCCGGTGACCTGAATCACTCGGCTGGGAATATAATACGCAAGAAAACGAATGAACTGACACATCTTCCACTTTTTTTCGTGTCTTCCAGACGTCGAATTCTAAATTTCTTGAGAAATTGCATCACATTCGGAAGTAGCTTTTTTGGTCAATTAATATACGCGTCATCCAAAGATTTGAATTCATGATTTTCTGTCTAAGGTGGAAAACGTTGTTTCTGGGATCGCTGATTTGGTCGCTTGCAAACGTGAAACTCTCGGATATCTCCACCCCGAGCAAATTCGTGATTGATGCTGAGCTCCCGTCTAGTTCCTTCATCATCTTTCTGTCATGACCTTGCTTCTGTTTGCAAACATGTCGTATGACACCAATTCCATCCTATATCAGATTTCTTCCGATACATATGTGAGAGGCTACGACATTTTCGATTGCACCCATGACCGAGGGCATTCAGGGTTGAATTCGTTCGTGTTTACGAGCACCGATCGATTCAGATATCGGCGTGAATCAATTCAGAATCCAGAATGAGCACACCAAAGGGCGGAAATGTCGTGAATGAGCAAAGGATAGCATAGAATATCTACGGAGTGTATGCGGATGCAGCAAGGTAACTACACTGTTCCAACGGGTTGAATATTCCTCCCGGTTGACTAAAGGCGTGGATTTCACATTACTAAGTTTCGATGAATGGTTTCATATGTTTATTCGAGCCGCGCGCTGCGACCGCTTCAAGGTTGGTGACGTCACACCTTCAAAATCATCGCGATCATAGGAGAAAACGAACGGGTTCATCAATCCGTCATCGAAGGAACGGAAACGCATGAACCCATCAATTATATGTAGGTACGATAGTGCCGGTAGTGAGAGTTTTGCCGGATATTCAACTATGAGATAAGGCTCCCATGGAACTCCCAATATTTTATTCCCAGTCCCGGGTAAGCGTCAATATTTTTCCTCATTCGTTTTTCGTGATCTCTCTCAGTATTTCGAAAATAGGTAGTCTTCGTGCTATTTACTTGTTGGAATGTGTCGAAACAGAATGCTCTCGCTTTGCGCAACGTAGGGGGGGGGGCTACGCTCATTTTCAAGTTCAGAGAGGTGGAAAAGTTTGGAAAGAAAATTTTCAACTTGCGGCTCTGAATGGCTGGATGCTCTCTGAGATCTCATTTGTTCCAGAGACCAGCGCAGCAAAGTCTCAGTCAAGACTTCCATTCTAGCGGAAAAATGATTGAGGATTATCATAATTCTTCTTGGATGGATCCAGTGCCGAGTCCTGTTTCAAATCACTTCTTCCACTCTTTAACCCTCAACAGAGTTTGCTCTCGTGACCGGAGTCAGACTTTGTTCTTCGGGTTGAAGCCGAGCTTGATGCTCGGTTTTTTTTCCTCTCCAAACAACTCAAAAGCTCCATGAGCGCTGCCAGACCTCAAGAGTTTTCGCCCAACTTTTCCCGAATGGTTTGTAGTTCGCCATTGACCGTCCCACGGTTCGGGATCTTGTGGAAAGTTCATGACAGTCGAAGGGTTTCGATTTATGAAGTTTGCGACGGTAGAAACATCAGTTTATCGACATCACCGGTAGGGCAGGTCCAAGGGATTAATCCCAAAAAAATATCAATGAATGACTTATCGCTCCAATCGTAGCAAACACTCTGACTGCGGATCGCGAGATCCGCCTCGACTTAGCCCCTACTTTTCTAATCCAGACTGAGACAATGAAGGATTTAGCGTAATCTCTTTCTACGGGTGAGTACCTCGGACATCGAGATCATTTCTACAAGACAATGGTCTCACAAGAACGACCTTTAAGACCGCTTGAAACCACCCCCTCGAATGGCTTGCAATGTCCAAGAGTATTTTCGCCAATTTCCACACCCTCAAAGACTTTTGCTGAATCTCAAAAACGATCATCTCATGATCTTTTCGAAAGACCTCTTGTTTTGCTGCGAGCAATTCGCATCGAATCTATTTTACACTGATTCGCCGCTTCCGAGTAAAGACCATCCTCCTTGACGCCTAATTCTAAATGAAGAAATCAGGATTTGAACGCGTCACGCCAATCGAGAACAAGGACACAAGATGGATGCACGGGTTCGATTTAGACTCCAAGGAACTGGCTGAGGTGCTCGGTTGTTCGGGAGCTCCGATGCCTAACAATTCGATATCGTTCGACATGACACCACCATCGCCCAATATTGGGAACAAATCAGATTCTGGAGTCCATTTTCTTTTCGCAACTCCAATGATCAAAGAGACCACTGATGACATTGTGTACTGATCAACAAGTACTACGGTATGAGACAAAGACTGTCGGGGATTAGGCAAAGGAGAATATTCGACTCGTCGATTCCAAAGAAGAACTTTGAGGCAACTCAAGTCACGAAGAGCGATTCCACTCATTATTGCAGAACGCGACACCTATTCCGGCATCAGAGTATGCACATCTATCCGACTCTTGCTTCGTTTTACTTTACCTTTATCCTTGTTGTCCGTCTTCGGAACGCTCACAACAAACCACATAGACATGATGGAAGCCGGGTTTACTTCGCTCCCCGCTCAGGATAGGATCCACGTTCCGAGGTAGTTCGAGCTGACACCGTCTCGTGTGACCGGTCGCAACGGCCGAGCAAAACAAGCGGGATCGCGTGCGGCTTTTTCCGTAAGAAAAAGTTGCTACGTAGGCCGTTGGAAAGACCTCACGGTTTCACTCACGCAGTAGTAGGAATCGATTCAATAGAATGTGCGGCAGGAGTTTCTGTCCCTAAATAGCGAGCATCGAAGTCGTTTAGCGCCTTTAAAAGTCATGCCGCCGCTGACAGTTGCAGAGGTAAGAGGGAGTCCTCTTTCCTGCGCGATCGGTGCAGATCCCATTCCGGCACATTGAGCTACCAGCCGCGTCCAGGACAAACTGTTCGCCTTGTGTTTGCAAAGTTAGTGGTTGATGACGTGTTCGAATGGTCTCGTACGCAAGAAGCCGTAATCCTTCCCCCGACAGTACTTGGGAGTCTCTTCTTAATCTTTCGGAAATGACAATCTTTCGCCGCTTGGAGCCGTCTTGAATAGACGGTGAATGTCTGACAGCATCAAAATTCGCGGTGGATGTTGTGGTGAGAGCGGGTCATGATTCGTAAGACAGAGCATATCGCTATTCGTTTTCTCGGATGACTCACGGTCTGCACTCCGTCATGGTGATGATTGAACGAGCTCAAGATTTCGGGGATATGAAATTAATGGAAGAACTTCGATCGTCATTGAAATTCTCCGTGGAGCCTCTGCTTCTCCATTTTGAGATAGAAACTGAACTCGGGCGGAATGAACGGGACCACTGGCAAGTTTGTTTCGACATTTGGAGGTAAAGGCGCCTATATCCGCCGAGTCTGAGATAGTGAAGCTCTTCGAGCGGAATGCAGGAAATTTATTTTCTTGAACAGGCTGTCAATCTTCGGAATATTCAGCATATTCCACGTCCCTGGCAAGGGAACACAATAAACCCATGCCCTATCCGGGCATGCGTTTCTTGAGTGGTTTATCATAATCGGTTGAGGAGTGGACAAGTTGACTTTCGATTATGTCTATATATGAATACATTCCCGGTTTTCTCGGGTCGGACGCTGCAGTTTTTGACTGTTGCCGCAATCCTCCTGGAGTTGTTTTGAAGCGAGAGCCAATTTGATGCGGTCAATGAGCTTGGATCCTCTCAAAATTAGGTCGTAAACTAATCACGAGCGTACTGTTTTGCTAAACCAAGATAATGGCAAATTATTACGGGCTGTTCCGAGCTTACATTGTCGGCTCGCTCGCTGATCCAATCGTCGATAATGAAGCGACGATGCCTGTAATCTCTATTTTTCTCCTTGATCCTCTAGTAAATTCTTCATTGAACCGTGTTTTCCTAGTAAGGGTCGTTGACGGCTCTGATGGCGTAAGATTTCATTCAAGCCGCTCGTTGTCATCCGTTCGAGAGGGTACGATGTCTGATAATCTGGCTTTCGGTGCGCGTTCCTTTGTTGTATTAATATTTTGTGACTGTCAAGATGTCTCTAGTGAAAAATGCACGGAAATGGATCAGGAAAGAGATGATGTAGAATGACGCCACCGATAGAAGCTGGCGTCCGATTGATTCAACCGTGAATTCATTCATGAGTCCTGTCTGCTGTTCGCTCGACGCCTCAGATAGCATACTACATCATCACCGGGCCAAGAAAAGCGTCATCCGTTTAAATAGTCGAATGTTTAGAGCCTGACATTTCGTTGCATCTGTGATCTGCATAGAGTAGTCAGCTCGTTCGCCTTCGTGCAAAAAGTGGAATTATGGTAGCAATGAATGGAACTAACGTGAGGTTGGTTGACACGAAGGTTTCTATGGAGGAAATTCGTTGAACACGCGGCAGTACAGCGGAAATCTATTTGGATCAGAGTGATAACCGACTAATCTCGTGGCTATCATGTCTTCATAAATAAGCTCCGGAGTCTAGCGGATTTCGATAGGATGACGGAATCAAAACTTCTTGTGTCGAGAATCCGGCTCTTCTCTCTTCAAACATAGTTAGATATCAGTCGGAGATCTTTTTCGCAACTACATTGGAACGGGATCCATCTGGAAACTGTTGCTAACATGTCGCCGTGAGGGAAGAAAAAGTGATATGTCTGCCAGACGCGGGGAAACCGAACGTCATATCGGATGCGACTCATACTCTCAGAGCTCCTGGCCTGAGGCTATTGACAAGACGCTCGACTCCTCCTCAATGTAGTTCGATCTGCGAGTAACGACTTAAGGGTATCGTCTCGTAACTGCTTAGCCGTATTTATCAGAAGTGTGCCGTCTTGTCTTGGACAAACACGCACTGGTCGCCTGGAAACCGCAGATTGAGATTCATCTTGTTTCGTGGTTGACCATGGGGTATGGAACAGAGGAAAACAGCTTTTTGCTCGTTGACCTTGGCGGCGAAAAAGAATAAATTTCCTATGCGGCACTCTCGATCACCTTGATTGGCGCGTTCTGTCGCCGGAGCTATATTCTGCCCATTGTGTTCAATCGAATTTTACAGTTTCTGAATTTGGGAATGTATCTCGTTGCTGTCATCATGAAAATTGAACTTTCGACATTGAGCTAGGTTTCCTCGTTCGTATCAGATGGCTGAGAAGCTCCCAGAGTTTCCGTTGGATCGATACCGGTGAGCGACCGCGTGCCGTCCAGAAACGTCAACATTCCCTTAGCTGGCGATTGTAGAAGTTCATGATCACAAACGGTCGTATCAAGAAGCGCACGATGCAAGTGGAAAGGCAGGAATGCTTGCGCCTACTGCCAGTGCCGACGCTGATCCACACGGGCAGGAATAGATGAACAGTCGCGTACAGCGTAGCGATCCCGAAGATGCGATTGGGAAACGTCAACTCCGTTCGAAGTGAGAGCAAGACACCCTTATAGCTATCTGAAATAGAGCCGACGGCTTCGTCGATGACTTTCTCTTGATTATTCACGAATTCAGTATTCCACTCGTCGACAGCTATATTAGGCGACATAAGTCACAGATAAAACCCCGACTGCTCAATGCTTTTCCGCCGCTGAAGGCAACACATTTCTTAGGGCGTGGCTCCTGATTCGCGGGAACGATTCTGACCTTTCATCTGTTCGAGCGCAAGTAGAATAGCCTGATGCGGAGCAACCGAACTATAGCTGATTCGATTCTTCCGGACACGCCATCAGTCCATGCGTCGATTCCGTCGAGAATGCTCGAGAGCTTTGCTCCCACTGAAAATGAGTTCCAAATGGAATCAGACCCGGGCGTGATAGAATTCTTTGCGGGCTTCATTCTTTTTCCCGAGTACCGCAAATTCTGAATCCACGCGAAGAGTTCATGCAAGTTTCTGCGGAAAATCTTAGGAAGTTGCAACAACGTTGCTGCTCTCTATTTCCATACGAGCACTTGACGATGGGGGCGGAATCTGAAATGAAACGCTCCCAGAACCTGCGTTCAACACGCGTGAGGGAACCGAGAAGGTGGAGAAAAGTGAAAGCGGACTGTAAGCGCTATCCAGTGGACTGACATTCTTCGAAACGATATTAATATCATAGTTGAATTTCCATAATTTTCGGATGTCAGCGAACCTGCCCGTGAAACCTGTCAGCATGAACCGTTTCCCCACGGGGCGGCGACCACAGAAAATATCGTAGTCCCTCTTTTGGTCGGCATAAACTCCTATGAGAGCCGACTTCTAATAGAGCCATTGGGAAGGGTTTGGAAAATTGTGGAAATAAGACAAGTAACCGGAATGGTCATTCGGTGAAATGTTGAGTAGTGTTCGCATCTCAAGCCTGAAAGAAATCGAGCAAATCGGTCGCGAAGCGCCGCCGGAAAACGGAGCTGATGTCAAACACATCAAACGACGGCACTACTATGGAATCGGGAGAAAATTTCTAGGAGGGCTGTCAATAATTCGTCAGCGGTCGTTCCGAACCATTCCGTCCGAAAATACTCTCCGAAAGAAGCGGACCCGTACGATCTCGGAAGGGGATAGCTGTCTCGCTCTAACGATAACTCAAGGTCAAGTATCGACGGAGAATCGCGAAAAGAATATGAGTGAGAGGAACCTGATATTTCCAGAATAGGACCGGGAGCTCAGCTTAATCGAATCTTGATGATTCGACTTGAGCTTTTGAGTTCTAGCATGACTAGCTCGATTCGGTTGAATTAATGTTTCATAGATTTTCATCACCTGGGTCAGCCTCGCACGGATACTCTGCTGAGATTGTACAATGATTTTGTGAAGCTTTCCTCATTTTGCTCTCTCCCTGACGATTCAACGCGGCTATCAATTTATTTGAAGCTCATTTGCGAGCAAACCTTCTCTTATGTCTTAATCCGCGTACTCCGAGTCCGATCACGAATTGGATGCTCGTGAAACTTCGCGACCAGAAATACCTTTGAATCATTCTCTCTTTTTTTTCCACACAAGAACGGCTCGTGGGAAAAGTACTATCGCCGATGATTGGAATGTAAGATGGATGCGTTGGAAAAGGTCGGAAATATTCTTTAAACACAGGAGGAGAATCCGGTGGCACCCTTGGGGGTGATGGACGATGATCCTTGAACGGGATCAGCTGACTGGACTGACAACAAATGGGAGTATGAAACTTTTTCAGAGAGTTCCTCTGAAGTCGCAAAGGGGATTTTCATTCTGCCCGAAACTCGTCCACGAAGACGGGATCGTTCGCTCTGTTCAACGAACTCATTCTTGCCGCGCTCGTATTCGAGAGGAAAAGAATTCGATTTCTCCCGACATTAGACCTCGCGCGGAACTGATCGAGCGTTTTCGCTCATCTTGACCCCTTCAAAAACACACAGCGAAGGATAAAGATATCCTAAATTCTGAGATCTCTTATTCTCATAATGAGAACGGCTTCTAATGTGATACCAGAATCAAACGAACATCGCTTCTCGTGAGGTTATCCGCAACGTGGTCAGCATAATTGATCGATAATCCTGTATGGATTCATGCAGAAGGTCGAACGGGACTCAAGAATGCCATTGAGCATCTTTGTTGCACGTCTGACGCACATACGGAGCCATGACTCGTCAACTTCGGACAGAAACATTCTTCTCCTCGCGAATCCACAATGTGGCCGTACCCGTACTGTTCAACTCCTCTGGCTCGAATCCTCTCTACACTACATGCCCAGTGGAACTTCTATTCCCATACCCAAACTTTGGACGAAGACTGAACTCCGGTTCGCAATTCAAAGTTTGTCGCTGTCTGGCAGGCTTCATCAACATCGCGCGTCCAATGTCGTCCGGATCGAAAATAGACCGTAGCAACGACAGAAGGAGACAATGGTGTGCTTCACTGTCTACCGCAAACGACTGTTTCTTATCGGTTGACATCACTGTTCCGAACAAAGAGTGTCGACGTATCCATGCAGCGCACCGCAACTGCAATACCAGTGTCGCTCCATCGCTCTGGTTCATGAAGACAAAAAATCGTTCGTGCAACCCATATAGTTTGTACATATGAGCCTGTGCGGACTAAAAGAGAACAAACATGGAGACGAACGACGGATTCGGTGCAAATGCGCGGATAGTCGTCATTTTCTCGCGGAAGTAGTCATTTTTCTCGGAATCGGCAATGCACGCTGGTGTTGCTCGTTTCCGTCGCGAGAGTTCCGCTTCGAAAACTACGATCCTGTCTCTGACGTAGCACGTTTCGGATTCTGATTCGAGCTTTGACTTCCCGAGGTCGTTAAGTAGGAAGATCATGACTCTCACTTCGAAACATGGGAAGCTCAGAAAGCACGAGTCCCAGATGACGAGGGTACATTTTGGTGAGGAAACCGTCCTCGGGGTTGCACTAGCTATTCGCAATATGCGTTTCGTCATCTGTGTTCAGGACTTCGGATACGATGCGGTATTCTTCCTGAGGATAGGTTGTCGACACATGCTCCGCCAGCCAGGACTTGTCGTCAAGAACGAAGCCGGAGACTGGCATTGACAGGAACCGCGGGAGGGAGGGAGGGAGGGAGGGGTAAGGGCTGTATCGTTACCTCCGGTGACAATGGACGGATTTCGATTGATCAAGGTCTGACAAGCGGAGTGACGGGGTCGTCGTACACTGACTGAAGAAGGCTATCCCGTCGATGTCGAATGTGAAGCGTCCGACAGACATGGCTGATGAAAAAAAATCAATATTTCAAGCAAAAATTCATACCTACTCGTGACGATTTCAATTGCGTGCTCGTTGTGCGCAAAACACTATCATGAGCTATAGAGAAACTCAAGGAAACTTCACGCTTCGGGAAGTCCGAACTCGGAAGGACAAAAACGGTTTTCCGCCGTCAGTGATGTATGTTTTAAAAATAAGCTCCAGCTCGATTCTTCTGGACGATGGAGGCAAAAAATGTACTCTGGAAACATTGTTCCTGAATGAAATTCTACCTTCGCGAAAGCCTCGATCTCATTTTTCCCCTGATCCTCCGAAACGAGGGAAGAGGGCTCAATGTGCGACACTTGTCAATATCTACCCATGGCGCGAGAGCGATGAGAACGTCTCGCTAATGGGGGACGGATCAAATGATTGAACCCACTAACATGGCCGGGTTACTTCAGACCTTGGACTTCGTAATCAACAAGCCGCTCACGAATTATCTCCGCCAAGAGGTCAATGCGTTGACGGAACACGGGATGGTTTAAAAGAGTCGCGGTAACTTCTCCAAATGAAGGCTGTTTCTAGGCTGAGGGAGTCTTGAGAGCAATGGGAAAATTTCCAGATGTTATGTTGCAGATGCGGGAAAGTATTACTCAATCGGTACGGAACGGGTACATACAGTTTGAGGGGCTCCTCAGTTGAGATCCCGGATTCCTGCACTCAATTCTTTTTCAGGAAGTTAGAAGAAAAAATAGGCTTTGCTCTCAGAGTTCGGCTGAGTTCACTCTTTTGATTTCAAGACAACAATCTGAGCTGTGTCGGACCAATAGGATTACGAACCGATCTACTTTGTCTACTGCGCCGTAGAAGAGACAAAACATGAAACTGACAGGGAAATGATTTTTTACTCTTCTCAACAATGGCGAACGGGGGCCCTGCACTCGATTGAAACAAATGGCATATATTTCAAATCGCAAGGTTTTTCCCGACCTATCCGAGCCTTACCCGACAATTAGCAGGTAGAGGATGTGACCTGAATGTTAATCAGGTCAACTCAGGCTCTGAAATCCGGCTCCTTCGTGTACCGACGCGCTCATTGCGCTCTATGAGTCTGAAATCTCTCCGAGGGGATTCTCGACTGATATCGCAGCAGATCGGAGAAGCGAAGAATTTAAGTGAAAGACTTCTTCAACACATCAGAAGGGATTAGAGTAGAGGTTCCTAGATTTGGCCGGAGGGACAGCGTATGTTATTGATTCTCCTCTGATTACTGGTTTTGCAGACGATCCGACATCCACGTGAACTTGGCATCGGCGACCTGTGCTCTAACTAACTTTAACCGAAGCGGTGAGCGCGGAATTGCATGCAACGTTCATCAGGTTTCAAAACCCTTTCGTCGGTATTCGGTTCACGTCGAACCTCGCTGGAGGGTGTGGTGATTTTCGAGCTTTCTCCGACGTCCTCGATAGGCCTCGACCTCAGATTGAGAGATGAGTTCTAGAGACCCCGTTTCCCCTTCGTCTGATGATGACCCGTTCAGTTTTCATTGAAATCAAGTCATCTAAATCTCGTATTCGAGAGGCTATACCGCATCCAATCATTGTCGGAGGCGGTGTGCGACTTACACACTCGTTTGAGTCACCCCGGAGTTCTTTAGATTGAGATGTAACGCCTGATTAACCTGGCAGGTCCTTCCCTGAAGTGAAGTCTCTGCACGGGAAAAGATCCTGGGCTTTACGAAATTCCCTTCATGCTTTGGAAACATTTTCCAAACTGCGATTTGTTCGAGATTTTGGAGGAGCCCTTTAGCGAGGAAGATCCATCATCGACTGCAAAGAGCGTTCATGGTTTTTAGATCGATCAATTTGAATTACAAAAGCGTCTCTGGAGTCTCTATGGAGCCGGCCGGTGTGAGAAGTGGGCCAAACGCGCACTGACGAGCTACTCGTTGAGGACAGTTTTAGTCCAGTCGAGTCACAGTCTCTTTAGCGATGGTTTCCATAGAGACTGCTGAATGAATATCAAAACATAGTCCGGCGCAAAGCAGCCTCACTCGTCGGCAATAGTGTCGAAGCTTTGCGTGATTTGAAGCATTGTTTCCAACTGAAAGCACACGATGTGAACTAAGCAGGATATGTCACTCTTCTCGAGAGCTCCTTGTGATGAAAGCAGGGTTTCCTCTTGACTGTCATGGGAAATCCATTAGTGAGTAGCTATAAAGGAAGTTTCGTGGCGGCTCGACTGTTCTCAACCGCCGCGGGGGGAGTGCGTTGGCCTCCAGGTAAGCTTGCTTGTTATGCTTGCAACTCTCAGCGTATCCGGTCATGCTCTTAAATCGCCGTCCACCAGATCTGCAGAAGCCATCCATTCATTAATGCATCCACGTCCTCGGGTGTATCGTCTTTCAATCAAACCTCCCATCGATCACCCAATTGTTTCAGCGAGAAAGTTCCGGCTCTGACTATGAATGAGACTCGTTTCCGTAGCAGCTAGCTACGGTCTCTTTTCTCGAGGTTTCCCCCATCTCTGTCGGAAATATACACTCGTGCAATAGTTTCAGGCTCGTAACTCATTCAGTGACGCCAAACCGAGTCTCGAGTGCTGTTTTCTTTTCTCGAAACGATGGAACAGGATCCGAGTTTCAAAAATTTGTGGTGCGAATGCCCCAGGGACGCTCATGTCAGTTGCAGTTTTACATACATTCACGTCAGTGAGGCCGTAATCAAGAGGCAAGGGGGGAGATGCGGCTCCGACACGATCCAAAAACAGCCCATCACTCTCTCTGTGCTCTGCATTTCCATGTAATCTCCTGAGTTCTTCCCCGTCCGCTTGTTTCATTTTCATCCCTTTTATTCTCAAGAGACGACGTCGCGCCCTTGGCCCACCATTGTGATCATCGAGCAGTACGGTAGAGCATTGTGGCTTTCGCAGAAATGTGACGGCTTTCACAGCGACTTCTATTGTGTGAGATCGCACCGTAGTCGTGGGTTGGTTGAGCGGCCGAAGGGCTATTGAGCCTTCATATCGCGTAGATTCGGTCTATCCGACCGCATGCTCACCGTGGCCGAAATCTCTGCGCTTAATTTGATCATGATCGGTCGGACAAGACTTACAGCGTACTCTGTTCCCATCGGCTTTCAAAAATGCCTGAAAGCACACTTTGTCGAAATCGACTCGAACGGAATGACAGAGGCAATCGTTCCCGTTGGAAAGCCCTTCAAAATCTTTTGCTGATTCAGGGACAGACGCAATCCGTCTCGGAATGAAATGGCGATTCTGTCAACTCAACAGAGATTCCTCGAATGATTGGCTTCACAATCAGACAGCATGATCGATCGCACACCATGCGGAGAGCTCAATTTAGACCAGGGACTCCTCGGAATCACAAACCGACGGGGCCTTGTCAGGACTGTAGTGTGCCTCTAATGCCAACATTCTTTCTTCTTACAAGTATTTTAGAGAGTTCCTACTTACCTCGAGCCTCCCAACTGCTCGGGCTGAATGTGAGCTCATGCTTTGCGTTCGCTTATAGACCCATTTATTCCAGATTCAGTGCAAGGATGCTCACGGCTATCGTTCTGGCTGCTGGAATGCATCCTGTTCTGGTGGCCTCTAATAATCGGAGGCGTTTTGTTGGATAGCCTCGTCCGCCATTACTTTCTCGACTTTTTTTGCGCTTGTGGACTTTTCTCTGGGATATCCTTCCTTTTCGTCATCATCAATTGGCTCATCTTCAACTACAGGAGGAGTCACACGGTAGCGCCGGAATCTGGAAAGGTATTTCGCCAATGTTCTCTTCGCTCCTTACCACGTGAATCATTTCGAGAGCTCCGTCGTGAATTCTTAAAAATCCGAAGCTTTCGATTTTAATACTTTCTTGATACAAATGATTGTTTTTTCCCCGCACAGGACGAAGTCACTCTGACACAACTATTATCAAAATCCACGCCTTTCAATTACGCCCTACTCTATGCAGTGGCAGCTGCTATTCTCCATTTTGGAGTTCAATACCTGAACTTCTGGTTGACGGTGAGTTGTTGTTTAACTTTACATATTTAGCCCATTTGGATATCGATCTCCACGAGCAACAGGTGATCGTAGGAATAGTTTTCGGCGAGATCGTCACGAATCATGAACCTCGCCGAACCGGAGAAGATACGACAAAGTGCAATGCTGCCGAACATATCGATATGGCTGCATTCCTCAAGTCGAACATAAATATTTCTTGAGAATTCCTGTCTCGAATCCACTACCTTGGAACTCGAAACGACTCACGGGGCACTCACCTCATCGGTGTAACATGGTTCATCGGAGGCTAAGCCTCGGCACTGACCCCACCGTTCGCAAACCAGGAAGTTCCTTTGTCTCAGAATCCTCTTCCGACATTGAGCATTCTTTTCAAAAACTCAAGCGTTCATTTATGCGAACTAGATAGGACTTATGGTAACGGGACGGGGAATGGAGCGGAAAAACATTGTCGCTGAATCGTTTGTGAGAGCTAAGAACATCTGGGGAGAATGGGAACAGCGGAAGCCGTTGAAAAATGAATGGCATTCGCCCCATTGTCTGCTTCCTCGTAGGCTTGGACAGCATTCCTTCTGTCTTCGTCTCCGACTGAGCGTATGGGATGACCAAGAGGAGTCAACGTAGGTAATTGAACTGGTTACTTTCGTTTGTCGTTGGTAGGTCCTGATTTGAAAGAGTACAGAACTTGATGAAGGATTTTTTCGGAGGAACTATTCCTTTTGTCCTCAACTCTCAATTTTCCAATGCTTTCCCGATGAATTATTCTACCACTTCGTCGGACTCCTGATTTCCTCTTTTTTTGACGGTGACTCTTCATAGAATTTAGGGTCTCTGCACTTCAATTGGTCATTCAGTTCTGATCACTACTCATAAAGGGGTTTTATTTCCTTTCGTCGTGAGAATCCCGATGTCATCATGCAGCGAGGTCGATTGAGAATTCACTTTTGAGCTCGATGTTCGACCACGTTCGTCGACAGTTCAATCCGTCTATATTGCGTTCGACCTGGTGACCTGAATCGGCGATATGAGCACAAAATTGAGCGACGGGCGTGATTACTGCCGGACCTAATGAGCGGATGAGCCGATCGGACGCTTTTCGCTTCCCTCGGCCTTCTCCCGTTCCCTTCATTTCTTGGAGATTATGACGGGTTTCCGCGAAGATTACGAAATGGGATTCATAACTAGCGTAGCAGAGATTTGCTACGAGCATCGAATACCTGACGGGTTAAATAGGCCTATCACGCAATTATGATGATAGTATCGACTCAAGATCGGCTCACCACGGAGCGTCTGTTAGGAAATAACTCGATTTTCGCAGGTCTGATCAGATTTGGTTCCTGCACTCGAGAACAAATCACACGATTTTACTCTCGAACAGATTTGGGCTCAAGGGGTACAAACGAAAAAATACTTTTCCACAAAAAATCTCTGACATCCTTTGTAACCTTCGCTCCTGTTTGTCGTTTTCCTCGAGCGGAGGATCAAGAGCATATTCGTCTAAACTGGCGCTCTGTTTAGAAAATACTATAGAGGACTTTTCGCATGGAGAACATTCCTTTTCGTGTAACGGACTTTTCACGAAGCGGGACTAGCTTCCATGCCCTGGAGGCCATTTATCAGCGATCTGAGGCAAAGTCCTGCGGGTCCTGAGTCTCATGGCTTCGCGGATCCCCTGCGAGCTCGTTGAGTTTTCTGGCGTTCGGTCTCAATAGCAGGAAAGCCTATCCCTCAAGAGAAGCGTACTTTATACGCCGGGAACTTCAACAAAGAAAGAGTCCGTTACAAGCGGGACTTCGGGGTAATTCTATCGACATAGATCATGTGTCCTCCAATTTCCTCATCTGAACATGAGCCCTCGCCACAATGCATTGCACATTCGTCAGACTCAAATGCTTTTTATTGATCTACTTCTTTTGACATCTCCTTGGAAAAATTTTCTGCTCTCCAATGTACGTCCTTTCTATCGGCCACGGCAGTGTGATTGTCGCCTGTGTCGCCTCTGTCGAACTCGACGGGAAGAACTTACCGTGTGTTTATTTCGAAAAATAAGAATGGCTACTCGGGATTAATTCAATTCGCGCTGAAATCAACCGTCACCGCTAGCTTTAGCTCCCGATGCTGCATCGACCAGGAAGTCTTCATTCCTACGAGTCCTTGCTTGCAAGCAAGCCGAGGCTCAGATAATGGGTCGGGTAGGGCGAGGATTTCATGTTCTTGAGCCTCAGACGTTGCAACAAACGAACATCCCAAATATTACACGAGTCTAGAGCAGGGGTTCACAAACGAGGCAAAAACATTTTGTGCGGCCCGCAAGGGCGTTTCCGTGTATCAACGAAATCTTGTTTGTGATCGAAGTTTTGCGGAGTCACAGCAGCTCAATCCGATTACGCTGCGAAATAGGTCGCTTCATGGAACCACACATCGAGAGCACTCCCTGCTGGATTCCCGCATATCTTTTGTGAGGATTTAGTACCTTCCTGAAGCCTCGCAATCACGCTAGAAGATACATGCCGTATTCCAGCTTGATGAACCCAAACAAGTCGAGGGTTGGATCGAGAAGGTCGGACACACTTCTCGGAAGATGGTATCTATACAGTTACAGTCACCATGGAACCACAAACAGAGAAACTTGTGAACGGGAAGTCGTCCAATAAGCTCATTAGGATTCATTAAATGTCAAAGTCACAGCTACGGGGAGAACGCACCGGATATCCATGCGTTACGCGTCAGGTTTCCGGCCCCTCGGTACGATGCTGTGCACCCCTGGTCTGGAGCCTAAAATGGGAAATCCAATGCGCTGAAATGTCCGAAGCGATTCCGTGAAGCTCGCTTTGTTAAAAGTGACTTCATGGATGAGAATGTTTCAGTCCTAGACTAACAAATCGCACGACCGAGTCGCGAGCGCTCCTTCTTGTAGACCACCAGGACATGTCACGCGCGTTCGAGGTAACATCATTAGGTAGACAGGGCTCGGTCGGGGACATCAAATGGAGACCGACACTCAAACTCCAACAAACACCTGTCAGAATTCATATTACGGCCGATGTCAGCTTCTATGTACATGATGGTTTTTCAAACGCTTTATCGCATCAGAGCCCTCGCAGAATCGTTGAAATTTTGAAAAAAGAAATATTGTTTACTGTTCTGCTGGTCTCAGAATGTTATTCCCTGATTCTGGGAGGTATATGAGGCATGTCTCACGTTCGGAGGGGAACTTTGTGTGTCTTCATTCTTTTCCCCGAAACTGCGTTGCTATAATCCTATGTTTGTGCTTCATTGAAGTACCTAGAGTACGATAGAACGATACTCCCTCTCCAGAATCCGGCAAAGCTTGCCTCGAAATTCACTTGCCACCCTCGCGGACTCTCCGGGATTAGAGGCGAGAAAGAACAGCTGTAGTTGATTCCTTTTCTTCTCGTTGCTACAGTCTCTGCAGGGGATATCCAGAGACGTCCATGATGATGACGAAAGGGCTAGAAAACCTCATCACTGAGAAGATTCGAGAGTACTGGGCGACCTTCATGAAGATCACTACAAAACAGAGGAAATCCTCTTCCACATGGGAACGTCGGTTTCCTGCGGACTTCCGATCGGAAGTCGTTTCGCGACTTGCGATCCCATCTGGTCCTCTTCTCATTATTTCGTCGCTGTTTTCAGTCAATACTGGTCGCAGAATCAAGCTCCCCCTTAACTCAAACCTCACTCGAATTTAATCTGTTCGCAATCTTAGCCCTAGATTCTAGTGACGCTCTTGACGGTCCCGACTGCTTCAGGGGAAGTTTCCTTCGTGCGATCGCCGCTCATGGATCGTGCGAAAAGCATCGCCTCCTAACGGATATGCGTGAAAAGAATGGCAAGAATAGGGAAATTCCATTTGCCGAGAGACTTTTGTTCTTGTTCCTTTCACTTGATGGAACACTCATTGATTCTCAAACTTGGATAGCGGATAACGTGGTCGTACACCGTGAAGGATCACGGCAACTATATCGCGTCGTTCTGTTCGATATCCTGTGATTGTAGGCATCAATTGAGTGTGGGTTAGGGTTCGCCAGCGGTAGCCTAGTTGCGAATCTCATATGAGCCTGGGCCTTCGCTTATCTTACTCTGGTCCCTCGAGTGAGCAAGCGACCGAGCAAACAATATCTTCACCACGATAAATCGAATCCGTTCCGAGTCGTAATTACTAGTGGAGTAACCGTCTACTAGTAGCCGCCAGCGATCGGTGCTGTTAGAGAAAGCTCACCGATTTCAATCTTCGCAGCATCGCGAGGTCATCTCACTATGGAGTCTGGAAATGGTCATTCGCTACCTTCTGTGGATCACAGACTGCGTTGCAATGCATTCGTTGGCGGTGCAGTCGCCCATAGAAACGGCGACGTTTCAAATCCCGCAGAACGCTCATCAGGACTCGTGGTAAGTTATTTGCCAGACATTTTTGTCCGGCTATTTGAAATCAACTCATTATCTGGACAGTGTATCCGCTTTCTCGGTCAAGTGGTACAAAATTACATATTGGATAAGCGAGTTCTGGCTCGGGATCTGAATCGACTCGCGAACTCGGCTTTTCCATTCCGGACCTCAGTAGAGTCAGTATTCCTTTGAGGGAAAGTGATTTTTCGATGAAAACGACTTGAGTTCCGGGAGGCTAAAAACTCGACATTGACTTTAACCTTGATACATCGGATGCTTGATCGTGTTGTGAATTAGTTCTGTATGTTGAAGTACGTTGAGTGTTAAGGTCACTGACCGAAGCATCCGGCTGCCTACGTGCTCGGTATACTTCACGGCGGTACACAACAGCTTTTGCGACTGAACGTGATCTATTTACGGCGCGGCGTCGATGACTTGGATGCGAATATCCATCATTTTTCCTCTTCATGCAGACCACCTTCTGATTGAGTTCTCCAGCCTCCGGCAAGGGGGCTGTTCGCTCGTTCCTTTGGGGAAGTAACGTTAATATTAATTTCTAGGCACCAACCGTTGATGCGACCATTTTACCTGGCGTGCCTCGTCGGAATAGCAATTTTCCTGCGGGAAGTACCTGTGGAAAGTATGAACCATTTTCTGGTTCCTATTGTGGATGCATTTATCTGTCTGCTGCCGCTGCTGTGGCTTTTGGGAGTTCTGGCTCCGCTCGATGCTCTGAAACTGTGGTTCGGGGAGTGGATAACGTCCACTGTCTTCGGAGGATCACCCACTGCGAGCGAGTTGTCGTAAGTACAATGCAGAGTTGCTCCGGGACAGCAGACGCCAAAAGAGAAAACTATTCTTTGCTCGAAGAAAATCTGGAACGAAGAGTTTCCAGCCCAGCAAGTCAATGAACCAACCATCCGTTATCCATTGGCTCGATTCTTCTCGGGGGCCAAAGTTTTTTCCTTCTCCACTCGAGAGCTTCCATCCAGGCGACGGAAGCTATTCCAGAGTTTTTGAAGTTCCTAACGACATCTTTTGCAGACTCTACACGAAACTGCTCGCCTCACTAGTGTTCACCGTGATCTGTTTCTACATTCGAGGCGCGATAACAATCATCTCGTGCATTGCGGGTTTCGTCCTATCGATACATTTCGGCAATCTGCGCAAACTCTACCCAGCGCTTCACCACTGCGTGACATTCATAGTCTGTCTAGCCGTCTCCATAAGAGAAGACTCGGTGTCCGAACAAGCGGAGATAGCCATCGTTTCAATCCTGGCTACTGTTCTCGTTTTCTCCGAGATGTACTCGTGTGCACAAAAGGTCACAATCCTTGGAGGACTCATCAGGAATCCGTTTTGGAGCAATTTCAAGTCGCGACAAAGAACGTCGTGCGGAAATGTTACGCACTTGATTCTTCAAGGGGCGCTCATCCATACGGGTAAGTTTCGTTGACTGCTCAATGGTTCGTGAAGAGGAGAAAAAAGATATTCGCTTGCCTTTCAGCTGTGCACGAGCTTCTTCTAATTGAGGCCCTCGCTTAAAACGGTGCGAATGGCAATGGCTTTGAACTTGAACACGCTCTGCTGGGCATTCAGAACTGTGCTGCGACGCAGGTGTATTTACAACACTCAATTTATGGTTAATATCCGGAATGGATGCTGGCAAATCGATTCATTGATCAGGCGGAAATTAGATCGTTGGATCATGACTCAAAATGCCCACTTAGCAGAGGCTTGGAGTGCAGTTCCGAATCTTCGGCTCGCCTCAACGCCGAACGGCAGCCAGCGTTTTCAATGGATTATGAAGGATGGCATCTTCCAAACAGGGGAGGAATATTTACGCTCGAGGCTTCCCAAGGAGAAGAGTCTTTTTTTAAAACGAGATCGTGCGCGGCCTTTTCCGATGCCAACACTATCGCCTCCGTCTTGGCTTATTCTATGGGGATGATTAATCATCTCATAATCGAATAAAGTAGTGGCTTAGATGGCAGAGAGAATCGAGGAGCTCAGTCAGTTCCTTATTTTTTTCCAGTGTGCCCTCCTATGGTGTGCTGGATTCTGACCAGCGGCGATTTCTACGCAGGAACAGCGTTGCGACGGTTCCTGGTCACGGTATCTCTGATCAAAGCGCACCGAGAGGTGAGTATTCTATAAAAGAAATCCTGTGAGGTACCTTCAGGGTAGAGCTCTCATCATTTCTGAATCGAGCCGGCGTTGCAATCGGATCCTCATGTTCCGGCGCGGTTGCAGGTATTCCAATACACGAAGAACTCGATCTTCGTGAGCGTCGTAACCGTCATCCTCAGAGCTTCAAACGATGATTTGATGGCGTTCCCTCTCTGCGCGCTCTTCGCGTTGGTTTCGATCTCGCTGCGAACTCTCATCGGATTCTTCGAACGACTCTATACAGTCATCATAGTTCTGTTCTCATCGGTGTTCATTTCCAAACAGCGCTTAGAGCACAATTGGGTTCTCTTCGGTAAGTTCCGCTTGAAATCGATTCCCGAGGGTATTCATCTCCGCTGCATTTTTTTCGAGGCACGACGATGCTTTCGTCGTTTCAAACACACATGTGAATGCCATTGAACCTGGCCGCGCTCGAACATTCGAACCTGAGCTATTTCTGTGTTTGCGATCCAAACCAAATCGAATATCATGAGCCTTGCATTCGAAGGCAATCTACAGACGTTGGATTCCCGTTACATCTTCCCTCTCCTCGCGGCTCCCGACGTTCTCCTTTCATCGTTTCTTGCCTCGGAGATGAAAGGAGTTGTTGTTTCTTGTTTTCCTCCCACTGCAAGAACGTCCTCGGACGATTCCCTCGAGACCGTTTGCGGACGTCCATAGACGCACCGCTTTGAAAATCCTTGCCACCATAAATTGTTGGCGTTTTTCTCGCTTCAGGCGTTCCACGTGCTTGATCTCGAGTTTCTGAGTGACTCTCCCTGTTTCCTCGCCATTCTTTCTTTCTGTCTTGGTTTTTCGAGAAAATCTCAAATCCGCGCTCGCTTCGAAATAGCGCTCGCTCCGAGCACGCCAAATGATGATGCGATGCCACTCGAGACTGAAAGCAAGCGATCCACTCTATGCTGTAGCGAGAAAACTTCCAGACTGAGTGACTAATGCGAACGATGCATTCCAGGACTGAATATCATCCTATTCCCGTGGATGTTGTTCGTGGCAAGCATCACTGCCTTTCTGCAGAGTCCGGTCTTGGCTCTGTTTTCTTTGCCTATATTCATTCCCGGCTTCCCTCGGCCACGTCGCTTCTGGGCTTTCCGCGAACATCATCAGCAACAACAACAACTACTTCCACCACCAACACGACAGCGATGTTCACCAGAACGACAACAGGAGAATCGGTCTCAGGAGAAGGAACACGAGCCAACGCGCCTCTCGGAACAAACGGCGGCGGTCAAGAGTGACGTCGTGTTCTACGCTCAGGTGAACATGAGCGACATAATGAGGTCGCTGTTTTTCCAGCGGCAGTTTCCGCTCTCCTCATCCTCGTTTGCAGTGCCACGATACCGTTATTTCCTCTCCGATGTCCCCACAAACAACTCGAGAACGTTCTCGATGTGTGGCGCCGGCTAAGCAGACCGAGCGTCTGTCCAAGCGACCGTTGTTCGTTTGGTTCTGCGTGCCCGCAGCTGCTCGGTCGAGTACCGACGGCGGCGTGCCAAAAGTTATTAGACTTTTCATGACCCCAGATATCTGCCTCGCATCAACTGGAAATAGCGAACGAGGGAAGCTCGGAAATCTGATTAGTCTCCATAACTAGGAAAAAGCACGCTTCGACACTTACTCATCCTGCGTATATATGTACAACAACCTCGATAGGGTGAAGGGATGCTCCATACGTCGAGCGTTTAAGATATCGAAATCGTTATGACGTCCAAACGAGGTTGGCAAGAGTTTCTCAAAGAAAAGGCTCCCGGTAAGTGGGGTTCTCTCGTTGCAGTTCATCCCGAGGCTCATCGTCCAATTGCAAAACTCGCTGAGTCGAGGTTTATTGGGCTCTTCAACAGCGGGCTCTTGTTTCCTCGCACGTCACCAGAACAGACTTGTTTTCTTTCGAGTCATCGAAGCCGGCTTCCTGTACCGCTGCATCGAGGCTAAAGGACTCGAGCTCCAAGAGACCTCTTGTCACACCCTGGAAGCGGCCAAAGTTAGTGCACTCGTCGTTGTTTCGGCCAGTTTCGGTTTTTTGGTTTTTGTGCGGTTCAACCGCTCGATTCGATCGAAGTCACAATATGCGTTGTCGTGTAGTCATCGGAATAACTGCTTTAAGGTGGACGAAATCATCGAGGACTGTTTCCTGAAAGAGGAGGCAGGCTGCATGAACTCCCACGCTGCCAACACCTTCAGACCACGAGCGCGAGCTCATGTGGTGACGTATTCGTCTGCGCGGAACGTTCTGACAGGGGTCATCGATCAACCAGCGTTTTTCGAAGCCTTGCTGAACAATTTCTCGCGAGTGCTGCTATGGGTTCTGCTGCATCATCAAGCGTCTAAAATAACCGGTGAGTGTCTGTGGTTTGTTCGTCCAAATTCTTCGCTGTGCTGGTTTTTTCATCTTGGAGCAGATCTGCAAAGTGAGAGAAGTGAATAGATTGACTAATGACGAAAGCTGGAACAGAATCGTTGATGGTTCGAAGAATTCGAGAACGTTCCTCGGAGAATGAACCGATGTTCCTTGAGCCCCGCTCTGCGATAACGTTCCGTCCCGATGTCGAATCCATTCGCTTCGCCAGAAGCTCCACATCGCATCGTTCCCGATGTTACTCTGGATTCCGTCAGTTAACTGCTTGGCCAGCAGATTTTACGATGCAAATGGACTGCCTGCGATGATCCATCTCATCGATGTATCCAGTTTGGCTGTGCTTTATCTATAAATATATATCTGTATCTGTACTTATACGAGAGGGGAGAACGAGAGAAGATCGACGATCGGTCGGACGGACGGTGTGAGTGGAAGTGAGGAACGCGGAGAACGTTTCGCTTCGAGCGACCTCCTGATGCTGGCGGAAGCGAACGATTGTGGGAGTTTCAGGAGCCGATCGGGATTTCTACCGAAAGATCTGAGGTCGTTCAAGCCGGCCATCCCGATGCGGGAACGGGGAGAAATCGCGAGAGGCGCTTCACGATGGGCTCGCACTTCCGGATCTGAGCATTGATGCTTCTCCGTCAGAGAGAACTGTAGTAAAAACTTCGTACAACGGCGTTTTCCAGCCCACAGATCTGGGAGAAGGCGCGAGGTTTTTATGGCAGATCGGAAGTAAAAGAAACTATTTGCTTGCAGAGAACAACAATATTGACAGAGAGGACGTATCCGCTTCCACCGATATGCTCAGTGAGCATTCCCGCTACAGGCCGCGTAATTCCTGGTGGAGCCTGCTGTCAAAAGAGCGGAATCCTTTTCGGAGATATCCGTCGAGACTTTTCATCGATTCCTGGATGTCTATCGTCGCTGTGCACGTACGTACCTATCTATTCGTAACGACTGAACTAGAACTGGATTAAGGATTATTCAGTCGATCGCCCCGCGGCTGAAGGGAGAAGAACTCGATCACGAATCGAGGGAGCCTCGCGAGATGGTACACGTACGTACCCACTCTCCGACGCATTCATCGATTACACCGTACGGAAGCGAGTATCGTCATCGGGAACATGTTGTGGAACGCTTTCTGATGCTAAGCCTCCACCGTACTCCGTTCGTTACTCTGTCGTTCTCGCTTCCGGCCGTCGAGTGTCTTCCCATTGACGGCGAATCCGAACGAACTCGGTAATGTCACTGATAAGTCCGAGCTTTCTCGTTTCTTTCGAGAGAATGTGGGTCTCCACTGTCCCATCCGTGACCTGGAATCGACTCCAAGAAAGCGGACGGGGTTGAAACAGAAACTGGCTGCTTGGCGTACAGTCTCCAGAATTCATTTTCCCACTGAACTCGAAATAGGCTTGGGTTAGCCAACGAAGCCTCGGGGTGTTCCGCTTGGATTCACGACGGAGAGCGGGTAAAAAACTCGGGATCTATTCAACGCGGAAGATGAAACGAGGTCGCCACAGCCGAAGTCTGATGTCAGCGTTTCTCTTTTGGAAAAGCGAACCACTCAGGAGTTCGAGAGCAATTATTAGAATGCTTTTGAGCTTTAGGCTTTTTTTACCGCGGAACTCCTCGACCCTCTCGCGGCTTGTTTGAGCTCATCCGCTCTCCACTCAAAATAGCTTCCCAATTTGAGCCTTAAATCTTTTGATGGGATGGATACACTGAAGCGATACGGGATAGACCCTGTGACTCCTGAGACTCTTCAAACTTCTAGTTTCGCGCGCGCTACTTCCGAAAGGATTTCGAAAAACGTTCATGAATGAAAACCGTTGTCAACATTAACGAGGTGATTTCCAGGAATGGATGAATCTCGTTATATGAATCGATTTCCCACAAAGTTCTCACCAAATATCACTTCAGCCAACTCATTAGTGCTCTTCACGGCCCGAATGCCTCACAGAATATTATCAGCATTCCACTGGGATCCGAGCAACTCGGCGAAGAAAGCCATGAATGATTAATTGTGTTCCCATCCATTCTCAACTCGACATTCGTGCTAACCCCAACTGCGTTGCTTGCAGGTACGTCGAACTTTCCCGGGTATCGTTATGGCGACAGGAGAGGAGCCTTCTCTGTGCGTCGATTATCGACAAGTCTGCGACTTCTGCTACCGTGCAGTATTCCCTGATGAAGCTCTCACTTCAGCGCTTGTGAATCAGGCATTTAATGGAAATTTCTCGTTCGACTTCCCGGACGATTTGCATGCACTTGTTCAGCGGGCAGTGCAATTCACCACAAAGCTAGCCATCGACACAGTGATAATCAGCGAGGCCGAGACCGAGAGGGAGTTGGCCCGAATCCTTGAAACTTACGACAGCCGTTGGTTCATCGGAGTTGAAGGATCTCCTGAATGGAACAGATGCGTCAACAATGAAGTACCGTATATGTTTTCGATAGCACACGATCCGGCGACCGATGTGTACACCAGCCATCTCCTGAGTCTCATTCTCGATGAACCGGTCTACGTGGGAACTTTGAGTGGCAGCACAGTGGACTCAATCTGGTCCACTCTGTCCTTGGAACTGCTCTACATGACGAATGATGACGACGAGCGATATTCGATTCAAGCTCATCCTTGGCTGCTACGAAACTTGACAATTCAGTCAGCTGACCCTCCGTTGGGTTATCCTCTGTACATTGATCGAATGCGCTATCTCACCACTCTGAATTAGGTCGTTTGACAACGATCTGCAATCCATTCATCCTGTAAACAACAAGATTCGATGAGTCATCCGACTGTTTTGCCCAAATCATCTTGTACAGCTCAACATCTTGAACATACGTACCCACAGTACGTGAAGGGACAATCGATCCGAAGAAGAGAGCATCTGGAATCAGTCGCTCTATTCCCTCACCTTTTTGCGGAGATATTTTGTACAGTTTCGGCCTAAATCGGGGAAGTCCACCATTCCACGAGCGTCCGGATGAGTTCCTTGATTTAGTTTTTGCGTCTGTATACATCATGCCAGCTTTTCAACACTTGTGGATCTACTTTTGAGCTAATTTCAGAAAACGTTGTATAAACAAAGGCTGATGTTCTCTCATATCTGTATTCAGATCACGTGTCCAATAAGAGCAACGAAAGACTTTGGCAGTTGTTTGCTGACGAGAAGAGATTCAAATAAATCTGGAGCGATCCAGCTTCCGAAGAGCCTTTTGCGGAGCCAGCGTTTTTATTCGTAGCGCTTTGGTTGAGAAGCCGAAGTTGAGCACCGAGTGTGATCTAGTCCCTAGTTCAGCTGCACGGCGATGATAATGGATCCCCGGAGAGAGATTTTTCTTTCCTCGCCTTGCTCCTACTCGCAGCCTTCTTCGCTCGCTCGCTCGCTCATACTTCATATTCCGGAACTCCGACGTCGACTCGACCCAGATGTCCAGTTGTTTTCTTTTTTGGCAGAGAAGATGACACGGAAAATCGACGTCAAACTGAAAATAAATCGAATTGTCATTCCTCTCCCGGAACTCGCAGCTCAAGTTAGCGAAAGGCGGTAACGAGGTTCTGTCACGCGACAACATTCGAACCTGCGTGGTTTGACATTTTCGTCCGGTTTCCTCTCACTTCCTTATGGTTTGATTCCGCAGAACCCCTTCCTCGAACAGAACTCCTGTTCTCGCTTCGGTACTCTTGCGACTCATGTTGTTCATCTGGGATCTAGAGCAACGATATCAGCGCCAAAATACAAGAAGTTTGTGAGAGCTCGGAAATCATCTCGGAGAAGACACACCCCGCGAATGGATGGTTCTGGACATCGAGAGGACAGAGTTTCGCAAGAATGAAACGTCCGATATTTGCGGTGCCCACCATTCGCGGGAGTACGATGTCCTCAACCCTGACCGTGGGCCCTCTCATTTCGCTTTTCGAATATTGAAATTCAGGAAACGATCTCGGGCTCATCGTCTCTCCGATTCGTTTCCAAAAGTCTCGCGATACCACCACCCGTAAAAATCAGGATGTCGGAAGCAGACGACGGCCCAGGTTAGGAGTGATCTACGGCTCCTGCATTCTCGACGATTAAGTGACGTAGGTCGTCGGTCTCTCGCGCCTCGACAAGAGCAAAGGAGTCAGAAATGGTTTCTCGGGAAGAATGGATGGGGAGTGAGGTAAAGGGCCCAGCTCAGCTCCAAAACGTTACACCTACACCCGGCGGCTTCAGAGGGAACAACGAGAAAGTCTGGGCGTAAATGCTTTCGACGAATTTCCTTGATACTCGACGCATATGGTTATTGTGTTTATTGCTCCTCCTCAACTAGGATGCTCTTTTTTCTTCAACGGCAGTTGCGATCCGAGGATTCGGTGTCAGTTTTTGAGGAAAGTGGATGCCATTCGCCGTAGACGCTCTAACAGACGGTGTATCCATCAATGCTTACGCGGGGTTTTGCAGTTTTGTTATGTTGCACATCTGTTATGAGAATGTGCACTTTCCTTGTGTTACACATCACTCTCGTCTATCCCTTTTTGGCGGCCTGTGGGTGTAGAGCCGCCGCCATCGAGTTTTTATACAGGATTAGGCATATAACCACAACATGTAATAGTTCAATTTCCAATAGAGAACCGTGCAAGCTAGGTATCGATAGGATGGGGATGCAATGTTTTGGATGTGGCTGTCCTAGTTTTGCAAAATCTATTTGACAGCAGAAAACGAGGCCTGAGCTCCGCATAACGATTCACCCAATTCGACTCAAATCCGCAATTGCTAGTCCAGGTTGAAGTTCGAGGCCATATTTCCACCCCCAGTGTTGTGAGCCGTCAGATACGCAATATTCTGCAAGAATCTTGGAATTGGAAATGGTGGAGTTATGAAAGCCAGTTCACTTTGTTAGTTTCCGAAAATTTCAATGAAACGCACAAACTGAGGAATTGCCCTGCAATGCAGCTCTCCCGAGCTGAATCCTGAAGGACACCATTAAGGGTTCCACTTCATTTTTCATCGACCGAACTCTCGATCCGTATCTCGTTGGAAAAAGCGTCGCCATCAAGCTTCACTAGAACGCACAATAAGAACGCAAGTGAAAACTCAAACGGAGCGTAAAGCTTCAGAACACTCGAAACGCGTGCAACTGATGACCCCGTCTGTTCGAAACGAAAATCCACCGATGTTGCGGAACTCGGCGCAATTCAACCAACGAGATTGCGAGATGGTGCGTGCGGTCTGCACCGTACGCGCGAATCTGTTTGGCGGTCTAGGCGCTGCCCATATCGAGCGAAAGGTGGGACGTGAGCGGTGGCAGTCGACTTGTCTGATGATGCTTCCGATCGATCATCTTCACTCCGAATGTTAGCTTTCGCTGAAATTCATGTCAACAGATGCTGCGGAGCACTTGAGCGGGATTTCTGCCTCCGATACCCTCGAAAGAGAGGACGACTCTTTTCTGAATACCTCGCTTTCAAAGAAACGAAACTTCAGCCAAAACCTCGCAGAACACCTTGTTGAGGCGGTTCGTATCTTGTTTGCAGGAGTAGGTCTCGTTCCCATCTTCCCACGCTCGGGACGAAGATGCATTTTTTCGCATGCATGTACGTCTACGTATCAAAATTCTCTTGTTCATCGGATTCTTTCGCGTGCGAATGTAAACAGATCTCGGTGAGATCTGATCCGTCACTGAAAGCTGAGCCTTCGCGATGTGTGGGCTTTCTTGAATTTCAATCCCTCCAGATTAACTTGTCGAGTTGTGACGGGATCGAGGTTCTCGACTCGACACTGGCGGAAACAACCATTGCTTGAACTCCGTCTCGAGTTTTGCGAGCCAGAAGATCGACTGGGAAGTCCACCGGATAGTCGAACCACTCCATTTGTGAACAACACGTGTTCCGTGAGTGTTGTTCCGCTTCCATTCGAAGCGGAATCGAGCTCTTCCTTCTATGGTTCCGGTATGCTTTGTTCATGGTTCGACGTCACGAATCTGAGCGATTTCCTTTTGAGGCGGCTGCCGTGCGAGCTGGATGTACGTTGTCGCATGTTGTGCAGACATATCCTCTCAGGAAGAGCCATACTGTAGTGCCGTTTTCTTCCTACTCACCCACGGAGGCCTTGACTTGGTCAAACTGGAACGGATTCGATTATTTGTGCATCCATAAAGTACCCAGAGGAACACCATGTTGTATCCTGCGAGCGAAGAGCGTCTGAAATGAATGGAGATCGAAGGACTAGCCTCCCTTTGCTGATTCTGGTAGCGAATAGGAAAAGTTTGAGAAACCGCGAAACCCTACACAGATAGCACTCGATTTCGTCTCTTCCGAATGAGAACATCAAAGCAATCCTATGTACGGGTTCCGTTCTCGACAAAGTGGAAATCTGCCTTGGATGTAGTCTCGAAAGCGCCATGGGGAAACGGTGAGGAGCTTCCGGGAAACCGCAAAGGTCCAAGAGGTTCGATTTCGATATAATTAGCTCGGTGTTGTGCATCTGCGCTTCCTTATGATACTCTGGCTCCACTCGTGAGTGAAAGCCTCATCTGTTACGGTCGCATGAGCAGGGTGACATCGATTGACCACTCGACTCTCGACCTAATAAGGTGGACTCCTTTAATTAAGGCCAGATTCGATTTGTTACCTCTGATTGGAATATCGATATTGATCAGAAGTTCAGCCACTCCAAGCAAGCTCGAGCTGCGTTTCCTCGAGGACGTTCTCCAGGTCAGAGGAGCTTTGCTGATGCTTCAGAAACAAAAGGAAAACGTACAAAGTGTATAACGTGTCACGTCTCACGACTCTGTCATCGACGCGCTCAGCTGAATTCAGAGAGAAAGATTTGGAGGAGCTGGACTTCAGTTCGAAAATGCGTCTGCATGATTGGGGATGTATTGTGTGTGCTCGAATGACTTTTCAGCGCAGGTCGAACTTCGAGATTCGATCGTAATTTTGCGAAGAGTTTAGTCGACTGGATTCTGAAAGAGACGAAAAATGTTTCACCGTGCTGGCTGCGCTGTAATTGGTGACGGATTCTCTGCCAGTTTTGAATTGTCACGAATCCGAAGCCTTCATGGCGCTCGCCCTCGATTGATACCGATCGTGCCGTGTCGTGTATTTCAACGGCGCTGTTGGGATCTTGAGCTTTCGGCAGAAATGTCTCGAGTCAGTCGCATCTCACGGCGAAGTTCTCAAGGGCAATATCGCAAGGCTTAATGATCGGAACCAAGGATGGTGGCTGAGGACTATTTCGTGCCAATCAAGATCAGAGATAGAGAGCAAACGAAATGTTCGCAAAAGGCGTCACATCGTCTGTTTATTATTGCATCATTGATCTCCAAGGCCTTCTCGCGCTATCTGTCCTCTTCCATCACTCCAAGTGTTCGTTCTCACGGCGGCTTCTTGAGATTCTCATCTCAGTATGACTCGATCGACAGTCGTCATGAGAAATTCGGCTTCTTCTCGAATAGAACCGAATTGCGGACTGATCTGTTCATTCCTTGATTTTTCAGACGCGAACGGGAAAAGAGTGCTGGGGAACATTCAGATCATTCTTCGTCCGGGATAACGATTCCAGAATGCGAGTCCCCGTCCCTTGGTTCAGATTTTATTGAGGACGTTACGATGGGGTCTCTCCGCCGATTTGACGGCATTTCGGACCTCGAGGCCTGGGCATGCTGATTCTTCAGCTTTAGGGTCATGGGCTTTTGTGCAAGATGTCACACATCGCAACTGAAACGTGCCGCGATGTTCCTCGGGTCCACAAGGACAAGCGAAGTATGAAATCGGGACGGTTCGGAGAAAATGTCGATGGCATCATTGGAGACCTTTCGATGGCATTGGTTTATTCTCAGGATCATCTCGCTTTTCCTCAAGGAGGAGCTCAAAGCGTTTCAACCGACTTGACTCATTTGAAGTCATGGCTCTGATTTGCATTTGAACAAAATGGGTAGCTAGACGAAAAAGTAGAACAGTGAGCGATCGATCCGATTTCCCGAATCGTCGCCAAGTTCTCCGTCCGTTTCCTCTTTCTCGGCTGGGCAGCTCTCTCGGAGCCTCCAACTAAGACTCAGGTGTTCGTCGCGGTCAGTCGGGGAGCCAGTGACGAGCGTAAGCACCCGATGAAGGAGTCCATCTAAAGAAGAAAGAATAAGGAACAGACGCGGAGTTTCTGTTCAGGATCCCCGTTAAGACTCTTATCCCCGATGCCCGCCGGTGGTGCTCTCAGCAGAATGTGTTCGATTGCCGCAGCCGCCCCGCGACGGCTCCCGCTTTCACCACTTGGACTGCTCTTGCCGACTGGCACTCCAAGTGTCGGTCCCACAAGAGATGGAAGGTGTGTGCGTAGCTGTTCCTGTGTAATTTATTACCGTCATAATAAATTGAGTTAAGGGTGACCTGTTATGCTTTTGCGGTCCACTGTCGGATCAAAACAAAAACAATGCGTAACTTGTCGACCCACGTCGAGCAAGCTTTTCGCATCGAGAAACCATGCGGGAACAATCGCAAGTCACCTTCTATGTGAAGGGTCGTTCATGTTCTCTCTGTGCTCTTGTTCCTCTTCAACTGGGAAGGCAGAGCGCGTGATGAATCTACATGAATAGCGAACCCTTGCGTTATGGGAATCGACGAACTTCTAGAGCGCGAAACAAACTAAAAGCACACGGATGCAGCGTATTCAAGACGGAAAAAGCAAAAATTTGTTACGAGCGAGGACAAGGTGTATCTCCTGTTGCCGCTCCTTCGTCGTGAGCTCAAATATGCGACTGAAATATGCTTTCACCGCCTCGAGGCATCGTTTTTCCTCCGTTCGTTCTACCCAAACGTCACTCAGCCAACCCCTGGTCGGGCCGCCGGCGAGCTGCCGATACAGCTGAGAGACCTCCGGATATCGACATTGTAGGAAAGAAGGGCGGAAAACGAAAAGCCCGTTTCCCCTCCCCTCCCCCTCCCCCGAATATCGAATGTGCTCCACTCTGATATGTATCTCACGTCGAATCGAAAGACAGACTGGGGCTTCGGACGGGGCAGCTTAGTGCGGCGGCCGCGCATGAACAGACGTTATGGTTGAGACGTTCAGATGAAGGAGGGCCCGTCACAGTTAAATAGGGAAAACGGAGACGTAAAGGAGAATCAAACCGAAACAGAGGGATGGCTGGAGCCGCTGCGTGAGTGAAAAGTTGAAAACGATGTCGAAGTTCGATTGAGCTCAACCAAACCAGGAAAGGGATGCGACAAGAAGCCGCACAGAGACATCCCGATGGCGAAAGCGCGGTGTTCTCTCCCAAACTCTATTATCCGCTCAGTGGAGCAACAAGTCGCCAACTTCATCTCATCGCCATCTGGCTATTTCGGCCGACCGTCCCGGGGAAAAAGCGAATCTATGGACTAGCAGCCTGAGAGACAAAATGCCAAAAGAAAAGAGACAGCAGCTGGAAGGAGAAAAAAACAAAACTAAACTCTTCCGGCAGCATGCCTTCCCTTTCGAGACATTGGAGTGCTGCTCTCTTCGAGGAAACTAAACAAGAACTGCAGTCAGAGACAACGACGGCGGCGGAATGACCTTGGACCTGAAAACGCTGACGAGTCACATTCAGAGCACGGCAAACACAAAACGCTTCGACTAATTTTCCAGAACTCTATTGTGTGTCGTTACAGCAGCATTCTCGGTATCCGTGAGCTGAATTCTCTTTTGATATTTTCAATCACAGCTCAACGGATTCCGCCGCATTCCATCATCGTCCGCAGCAGAATACAAAATCGCGTCTGAGTGAATTGCTTTCTGACGAAGATTTCCGAGGACCAAAGCAGTCCCGGAGACTGTTCGATGGAATGCTAGATGCAAGATTCTTGATTTCCTTCCATAATCGATCGTTTATCGATCATGAAGGACTTCTGATAGGTGGATAGATAAACGAATCTCTCGGGGATCGGGGAGTTTGCGACGAACGGCACCAAAGCGAGCCAGAGATCATAAGGAAGTGATGACAGAGGAATGTCGTCGCGTGACTTGATTCCTGTATCGAGCAACCTTTCGAGATGACCGACTGAGATCTTTGATTGGAAGAACCCCCTGAGGAACGCTGCGAGCGATCGAGCCGGGAGTTGAAATCAGATTCCGCTGCTTGGTCAGAAATGAAGTGGCAGCGAAGTTCAGATTTTTAGGTGTTTCCAATGATCGATTCCCTCGCGACCACAGGTAACTGAAACTCTAGAATCACACCGAATACGAAATCCTGTGAGCAACGGAAATAATCGCTGATTCTGTGAAGATGTTTCTCATTCTGATCTCGAGTAACCTGTGCCGGGAGAGCGGAGACTCCTCCTCGGTGGACGGAGACCTGTGAACGTGATGTTGAAATGAAGAAACTTCCATCACAATGATCTTGTTTATTGAAAAATTCTACGATTCTTCTTTTTGCTCGTTCAACTACAAATTACAGTTTGTGTTAGTTATGGATGGGGGTTTCGAAACGGACAAGGTTCGGGACAGACCGGTGGTCTTACACGCTTCCACGATTGAAAAGCTTAGTGGAAGTTCTTTCGATGCACAAGATTTTTTTTTCATTTAGTGGTTACTAGTTCCAGCCGAGATCTTTTCGGCACGGAGTTTTTTGAGGTACCCTCCTCGGGTTTGCACGGTATTTTTTCTGATTTGTCTTCGGGGCAGACTCCCGTTCTTCTGGTGAGTTTTTTTTCGGAAACTAAAACTCTTATGCCCTCTCGCCACGTATTCTTCGAGCGAGCTGGATGTCCTTGGGCATGATGGTGACGCGTTTCGCGTGGATGGCACACAGATTTGTATCTTCGAACAATCCGACAAGATAGGCCTCAGCCGCTTCTTGCAATGCCATCACCGCGGATGATTGGAACCTGTATCGAACGAGCGCGAAATCGTTTAGATCGCAGAGAAACAATCAAAACGGAATTCATTCATCGAGAACGAGAGAATCGGATACTGAGAGTCGATATCTTGACCGAAACTAACAAACAAACGATTCTCAAATATAAACGCCGAGTCATCGTCGCCGGCACTACGGTCCATCGCTCGAAATTAGGCCTCGACGATGACAAGTGAAAACGAAACTCTGACGAAAGCTAACAATACTCACCGAAGATCGGTCTTGAAGTCCTGAGCGATTTCTCGAACCAATCGCTGGAAAGGGAGTTTGCGGATCAACAGCTCAGTTGACTTTTGATAACGCCGGATCTCACGCAAGGCAACTGTGCCGGGCCTGTAGCGATGCGGTTTCTTTACACCACCGGTCGCCGGTGCTGATTTGCGGGCGGCTTTAGTTGCCAGTTGCTTCCGAGGGGCTTTACCTCCGGTCGACTTTCTTGCTGTTTGCTTTGTACGAGCCATTGCGGAGCTGAGTTAACTTTCGATCCACACGCTTCTTCGTTCACGAGACAACTGACGCGCTCGAAGGCTCTGGCCAAAACGATGTTCTCGCTCGACTTTTCGCCCTCTCGACACGATGTCGAAATGTGCACGTGCACGCGGAGAAATCGACAATGTATCCCTCGAGTCGGAGATCGCTCTGCCTGTGATTGTCATCAACCTGTGGTTCCGCGACGAAGCAATTCTTTCGACAGCACCTTGAATGGCGGGCGGATCATCGGGGATACTGGATTTTCCCGGATACCGAGACTCGACGGTGAAGGGACTTCTGAACGAATTGGGTTCAGGAGATACGAGGTCTGGTTTCTGGCAATGAATTCTGCATGCTCTGGCATCGGAGAGATGTTTTGCATCATCAAGTTACGCCGCTTGCTTAGAGCGCTGATCCATTAAGGATGGAGCAAATGGAAGCGAACATTTCAGGAGGTAGAACCAACATTGATAAACAAAGATAAATTGCTTTTTTTGTGGCCTTCGGCAAAAATTGCTTGAATGGAGGGATGGAATCGACTTTTTCCCGCAGGTTTGGAGTTCGCATCAGGAGGCTTTTCCTGTTCTCTCCTCGTCATAACCGTTTCGAAATATTCAGGACTAACGATGTAGCCTGCTCGCGGTCCGAAATGAGTTCGGAACCTTCGTCCAAGAGAACTTTGTTTTCCAGCCACAACTTCCGCGGGTAAAGTCCTATTCTCCTCTGAAACACAACCGTGACGATGTGATGGATTTGAATGAAAGGAGAATGGAAGTGTTTTTATTTCGTGGAATTTACGGCGTTTCCGGCCTCCAAGGAGAGACCGGATCGCGGGAGATGTAGGCCGGGTGTCATCCGGATTCGCAGATATTTTCATAACTCCCTGAAGTTTTAATGGTGTCGGAAGAAATTTCGCGAACGGAGGAGCTTCCGAGAGCGCAGAATTCGATTCATGTTTTTGCTCTTGGCTGAATTCTCGAATTTTGATATCGGATCTTTCCATGCGGATGAGTTTTGGGAAGTTTCGCCGAGATGCGACGTTTCGGCGATCGCATCACGGAGGTTTTGAAGAGCGAAATGCAATCACTTGCGACAAATTGCGCTCTTATTGAATCTATCAGAAGATCTTGGCTCGTAAAAGAAATTGAGAATGAAGGAAACTCCGAGAGAGCTTCCTCACCGGATCACCTCATGTTTCCCGCACCCGGAAACAACTGTGGCAAAACATTGAACGAATACAGAACTCGTCTTGGTTTAAGGGAGGTTCACCCACGGATATTTTCCTTTGACCAGTTCTCACCTCTGTTAGACGGTTGGCCTCGAAACACGGGTTTGCGCGCGAGTATCTCGATTCGCTCTGACGGAAACGAAACAATCGTCAACAGCAAGAAATCAAGAGCTGCGATGTTACAGAAAGGGGTGGGGGGTCAAGCAGAAAAAAACGAACTGTATTTCCGCGGAAAGCCCATCGAACTCGTGCGGGCTCCAAATGTGTAGTTGGGAATCACGATACAACCGGCTCTTGGATTCAGCGATCACGTAAAGCAGACAGTCACGCACAGCGATACCACAATCATATGCCTCGGAAACTCGCAAGAACTACCTCTGGCCTTGGCAATAACAAATCCTCGAGGTAGAAGTCATGCCCACCATCGGTTACGAGATGACCAGAACAGCCTTCAAACTAACCAAAACGACGACGAAAATCTCGAGCGGAAGCGAAAGTCTCTTCCCCGGCCTGAGCGAACAAACATAGATTTCCTTCGTACTTGGTTTCGGCAAGGGAGGAAACCCGTTGAGATTGCGCGTGAGTGTTTGTTAATTTGATCGGGAACACCTAATTTCGAGTCGTGTATTCTGGTTCAGGTAGTCCGAGGAGAGATGGCTGGGTGTACTTGACGCTTGTGCACAGGGGCAAAGAATCATCGACGATTTATTTACTTCAGAGAGGAGTCTCAGTAGATTCCGAAGAATGAGACAAATTCCTGTGCGTGATTCTCCGTCATGTCAGGCGTGATCGCGAGCTCGACGTTGCAGGTTTTCATCCCGAGAAGCCATCGGATGCACGTCAGCACGTTTTTATGCAAGCGTGCTGACCGCTAAGCCACTTTGCTGGTTGGAGGGCTAGACAGGGTCGTCGTGCAATATCCAAAGCCGCAAACCGCTCAGCTTAGAACCTCGTGGAGGCGGCACTGCAGCAGCTTCGAGAAGCGATTCGCGCTCAATATTCTCAGAAGATTCACATCAACGTTCGTCCTGAATTGTTACGAGCGCATACGGCGGCTCATCAGAGGCCATAGGCAGGGTTACAGTCATGGAAAATTTCCAGAACACGTGTTCTCCGATGCAAGCCTTTCGTAACTCGATATCGCGGGGCACATTTCGTGCGATGTCGCAGAGGAGCGGAGTTACCCACTGGGGAAGCGATCTAAATCACTAAACAATATCAGCTCAAGCCTCTACGACCTCTACGAGTGCACGGTGAGCAAGCTGCCCCAAGACTGATTGTTTGTCTCTCGAGGAACACGCGACTCGTTCGGTTCAGCTGTGAAAGGATTTAATCTGCCGGGAAACTGTTGAATCCATGAAAATCGAAATATGGACCATTGAGTTCAGATGATATTGTTTTCATTCGGATCAAATTTTTATGGAGAAACGGATTTTGCTCAGTCCATGGGGAACATATCCTCGAGTCCTGTTGATCTTCCGTGTAGCTTCATCATCAGAGGACGCATTTCGCCTTCCAACGCGCGAAGACGCGCCAAGAAGTCTCCTCTGCTGGCGGTGCCGGACTCTGTCTCGAGCCATGTCTCGTTCTCCTCGATTTTCCCCAACGCCCGCGCCTGCTCAAAGAAGAACGAAAACGATGGAAAAACGCAGTCCATTGGCGAATCTAGGAACCGAGGTTGTCACAACCTCGGTGACAACCATTGCGAGCCCGTCATAATTTAATTAGTGCGACCCACTGCGTTCGTTTCGATGTTTTTTTTTTCGTTTTCTCACATCTTTTGGTTCTCGCCGGCACACACGACAGCATCGTCGATTCGTTTCAAGATGAGGAGTCAGACCCACAGACCGAATAATGAGTTGCCTCTAGAACTGCCGACATTAGCTACTACCGATGACATGTGCGAGATGGGTCGGAACGCGCACGGTGCCATCATGCGCTGAACACAACAAAACACAGGTTTCTAGAGTGTCGCTTGCTGTGGAGCAACTCACCTTTTCCTGATCGTTGAGTCGCTTTCCGCTTTCGTCGATCGCTGCCTTGACTGCAAAAACGTACGCCTCGAACTCGCTCTTCGCTTCGAGTTTTTCCTTCACGCGCATATCTTCCATTTTGAACTTTTCAGCTTCCTGCAGCATCCGGTCGATCTCTCCCGGCGTCAAACGACCTGCGACAAAAGAGTTCGAGTAGAACTTGATCAGATAAAGTTGTGGAAACGGGAAGCTGTTGCCACACAGAGGAGTCCGAAAGCAACAAGGAAGAACATATCGCCTATGAGTCGGGATCGAGGACAGTTGTGGAGAGAAGAGGAAACACGCTCGTGGGAAACAGCGACAATATCGTCATTATCGGAGTGAGAACTCTCGTTTCCACTAGGTCATTCGCCACTCTGGTGGGGCAACTAACAACCTGTCTATTCTTTTTTTTTTTTCTTTTATCAAGAGTGAGACAAGCTACGAACAGTAATGAACTCTCGTCTCTCATTTCCTATTTTTCCGTACCCTTGTCATTGGTGATCTTGATCATCTTCTTCTTCCCAGAGGAGCAGTCTCTGGCTGATACCTCGAGGATGCCGTTGACGTCTAGATCGAATGTCACCTCAATCTTGGGAACTCCACGGGGAGCTGGCGGGATACCGTCGAGATTAAAGCTGCCGAGCAAATGGTTGTCCTTCGTCAAGGTTCTCTCGCCCTCGAACACTTGAATGGTCACACCTTCAATGGCAGTACGGCAGTCAGAAACGTTCCGATCGAGAGTCGCCGGAAGTTCCCGAAACAATGCGGAACAGGATCAAATTTATTTTCATCGAACGCGAGGGGACAATGACTCCTCAACGAAGCCAAATAACAGAAAAGTCTCGCAGTCGGCAGGAATGACATTGAAGAATAGGAAACTACCAGGGGAACAATGACACTCACCCATTTGGTTGTCTTTGTAGGTTGAGAAAAATTGCGTTGCTTTGCAAGGAATAGTCGCGTTCCTGTTAATAAGGTTACTCATGACGCCGCCTGCTGTTTCGATTCCGAGCGACAGAGGAGTTACGTCGACTAGCAATACATCTCGGATGGCGTCGCTTTTGTCCCCGCGGAGAATTGCTGCCTGCACCGCAGCCCCGTACGCGACCGCCTCATCCGGGTTGATTGACATGTTGAGCTCGTGTCCTTCGAAGAATTCTTTCAGTAACTTCTGCACTCGGGGTATACGGGTCGAACCACCCACCATGACGATTTCATCGATTTGCGTCTTTTTCAACTTTGCGTCCTTCAGAGCCTTTTCGACGGGAACCAGCGTTGATTTGAAAAGGTCCGCGCACAGCTCTTCAAAACGAGCGCGCGTTATCTTCGCATAGAAATCCTCGCCGTCGTACAATGAATCAACTTCGATGCTGGCTTCTGCGCTCGCGCTCAAAGTTCGCTTTGCTCGCTCGCAAGCCGTTCTCAGTCTGCGCATGGCTTTGGGACTTCCGGACAGATCTTTTTGGAATTTCCGTTTGAATTCTGACGCGAAATGATTCACCATCCTATTGTCGAAGTCTTCGCCACCGAGGTGTGTGTCGCCGGAGGTTGCCTTTACTTCGAACATGGACCCGTCGGCAATGTTCAAGATAGAAACGTCGAAAGTCCCTCCACCGAGGTCAAACACCAGGATATTGCGATCGCCTTTAAGCTTCTTATCAAGCCCGTAAGCGATTGCAGCTGCAGTGGGCTCGTTTATAATACGCAAGACGTTTAGTCCGGCAATAACGCCTGCGTCCTTCGTAGCTTGCCGTTGCGAGTCGTTGAAGTACGCAGGCACGGTGACGACAGCGTCTTTTATGGGGGTACCCAGATACGTTTCAGCGATCTCTTTCATTTTGCCGAGGATCATCGACGAAATCTCTTCGGGTGCAAACTTTCTGTTCGTTCCCTTGAATTCCACTTGGATTGCGGGTTTTCCATTATCGTTTATCACTGTGAAAGGCCAATGCTTGAGGTCTTCAGCGATCTGAGGGTCGTCGTATCTTCGTCCGATGAGTCTCTTTGCATCGAAAATCGTGTTTCGTGCGTTGATCGAGGCTTGTGATCTCGCCGCCTCACCGATGAGTCTCTCAGTTTCGTTGAAGGACACGTAGGACGGAGTAGTTCGGTTCCCATGTTCGTTTGCTATTATCTCCACTTTGCCGTTTTGAAATACAGCCACGCACGAGAACGTCGTGCCGAGGTCGATGCCGACCGATGGCGCCATGTTCGCTGGAATCGAATGGAGTTTCAGATCCCCGGCAAGAGAATCGGGTTTATATCTCGACGTTTCGTTCCACCATTCTAGCGAATTTCCACGCCCTCAAGAGGCACACATGACGAAACTATCCGAAGGTCGCGCGCACTTCAGTTAGAAATGGGCCAAGGAGCTTTCATGGATGATGTAAGAACATAAATTTGCAAATCAGATCGATTGTGTGATATCGTTCGCCTGGAATGGCGGCTATTCTCGGGAAGGTTGCACAGTTCGTGTAAATTTCCTCCGCGACTTCAGCCTCAACCTCGACAGAACTCGAGCACGAGTGCTTTCAAACATTGTTCGCTCACCCTCGACATCGGATCTCGTCCGATATCCGAAACTTCTGCAAAAACAGTTCTAAACGGCCACGCAAACACCCGATCCGACACAAAACTAGCAGTAAAGTTGAATACGCACCTGTTAAATTTTGCGGATGTCGTTATCTTTTGCGAAAAACGCCGATTTTTTCGCCAAGGTGAGTCGAACAGCTACGGCAAACGAGAACGTTCATTGGATTCTGTTCGTTTGAGCCTACACGCGATGATTGTTCAACTTTGTTGAAATTCCCGAAGTTCCGGCGGAAGCGGCGGTTTCCCCAGCGGAGCGAATGTTGATTGGAGAACGAATCTATTTTTTTTCTGAGAAGTTATGAGAGATTTCTGAAACCTTGTCTTGAAAGCGTCCTTGACCTTTGTTCTATTCACGCTTCGGGGACGACGCAGACGTGCGAGGTGGGACTACTCTTCGCGGCGAGGAAATACTCGTTTCCGTGGAACTGCTTCTTTATTTAGAGAATTCTTTACGGTCTCTCTAGAGAAGCAAAGTAGAGACAAGAGGTTTAAGATGGTCGGGCGCTGCTTTGTCTGAGCTCAATATGCATCATGAGGATTTCCTCGCGTGGTTCCGTTGGCCTCGCAAAATAGTTCATTTTTCTCTATCGTGGATGGAATAGGGCAACTGAACCAAGCGGTCCTGGAAGCGGTCGAGGGAAAGGTTGGAGTTCCCTGCCTTTTTCATGTTGCCTTATGTAGATGGAGACCGCAAAGATCCTTCCGTATCTCGCTTTTGCTTAACACCAGCAAAAGTTTCCAACTTTACAACAGCAGACAATGAGCCAGATTCCCGAAGAAGTGTCCGATCCTCCCCTCTTTCAAACTTTCGAGTCAATGCTGCCTCGTACGGAGTCAGCGGAGCTACGAACGTCTCCCGGTCTCGAATCTGCTCAATAAGTTTATCGCCCCCAAAATAGAGCAGACTCTCTTCTCCTGATTTGAATAGTGTGGAGCTCGTAAGATTTTGTCAAGAATCGAAAGGGAGAGTTCGAGAACCAGCAGAAAGAAAATTGCGACGTCCAGATGTCACTTCCAACCGAATGCTGTCATGATTCTCTTCAGCTCGCGTTTTATGGGGTCTTCTCTTCAACCATATCCGGAAGCATTCCACTCTTTCTTGAGCATTGCTCTCTGCATATCGCTCGCATGCTTTTGGATCGCGGTCAAGAGTACCGGAGGAAGGCTTTCGAGCCCAAGAGCTAGCTCTCCCTTCGCTCGTTTTCGCGACTCTGCGCAAAGTGCTCGGAGGATCTAGATAAGCACTGACACAGTTCTTGGATTCTCTTCAGGAGAACAGTCTTGAAACTTTGCTCGGCGACCTCGTTACCTTCGGCAATGCCTCTTTTCGCTGAAGTATGCAGCCAGTCTTGGCTCGGAAGTGTTGAGCTTTTGCCACTTGAACGGCACGAAACTTGAGGCAATTAGCGGCGCGCTGCGAATAAGGAAGCACGGAGGATTTATGGACGGTTTCTGTCAACGCCCTCATGGAATGAAATATGCAACCGAGAAGTTAGAGCACGTCTGACGGTTTATCGATCCTAAGAGCCAACGGTGACTTGGATGTCGGGAGCCGATTTTTTCAATTGCATCAGTCTCGTTGCACGCGCACGGATGAGCCGTCGGTGGATGAGCTCGCGAGAGGTTTTCGAAGAAGTCGCTAATTGGACTAACGTGTCCAATTATCCCACCATTGTGACTCTGTTTCCCTTCTTCTGTTCTCTGTACGAACGAAGGCAAGCTTGTTACCTAATCCTCCGTTGTTCCTTGGAGCAGACTCGAGTCTCGTTGAGTGACATTCGTTAATTCCAACGTACTCTCCAAACCTTACAACTTCAAACGGAGACGGTGTGACACCAGCAGGTAGTATCAGACAAAGGCCTGTCCGCGAATCCCCGGAATCGGAGCTACACATCGATGTTCGTCAGTGTGAAACTTTTTCGATGTTAGCGATTGGGAGCCTGCCATTCCGGCACTCGTGGAAGACGTTTTTCCCTTCCTTTTGTCGACTGGATTGATACAGCAAGCTTCTGGGAGCCGAGGAATACGGGGACAGGAGATTTCGAGGGTTCGAGATCCGAAACTCTTCCAGTCGATTCCCGGAAACTCATCACTCGGAAATTCAGCGACGCTCTCACTTTGAGGAGAACTACTTTGCTGATAGGAATCCTTCAGCGTTGACGAGCAAATCCTCGTAGACATCGTCTCGAGTCCGGAAGAGTCGTTTTCCGAGTGCTCGAAAGGCCAATGACCGTTTCGAAATCACAGGACCTAACCGACGACGGATAGGTCACGGGCGCCGTGCGGTCCGCGTGGGCATCCACCGGCCTGTCTCTTGATGTGATTAATTATTGCTCACTGTGAGATAAGCCTTCGATTCACCAACAACGGAATCAACGTAACTAGCTAATCGTAGCACGGGATTTCGTCTGCCACGCGGGAGCCGGGGACGATCTGTACGTCTTTGCAGGTCGGTGGAGCATGCAACGATCAGGAATCCGGCTCGCGAAAGAATCCGGTATTTCTCTTCTCGAGGATCGAGCGATTCCTGACACTCGCCGTGCTCGTTGTGACAGGATACATCCGGCTCAGATTATCGGAGAAGTTATTGCTGTCTCGTTGACATACCTCGTAAATGAAGCAATATGGCAGCGAGGGTAAGGAGACATCGCTGAACAGGAGGACCCTCGGCGCTCTCTGACTTAACGACGACATGAAGCAAAATCGCAGAAAGAAACCCGGCTCCTAAGAGGACATACCACAAGTGGTGGAATGCTCGACGAAAGTTTTAGCCGGCGTGAGTGACAGTTCCCTTCAGCGGAACGGGATGTCATTTCCATGACGTCATACCCCTTTTTGTCGCATGAAACGGAGGGATCGGAGCTGAGGTGTAACGCCATGAAAGGGTTCTTCTTCAAAATATCGCCGAGGAAGCGAGAGCTTAGGGCCGCTAGCACGAGTCGCTGCGTCCGGATCCGCGTTTCAAAAGTCACTTGCAGGAATCGCAACTCCGCTTCTGGATTCAAGATTCTCTAGAAGAAGTAAAAAGCCTCCTCAGCTCGGTAATCTGTAGTTTATACGTTGTTCATTTTCTGGTTTTGTATAAAATTTTCAATTCGTTCGAAGTCAGTCTCTTCGGATTCTACATTCGTTCATATGCTATATATACACACGCACACAGTTGAAGACGAGGATACGCCGACAAGTTATGGCAGAATTCCTGCGATTCCAATATGGTGATGTTTCGTTCGGCCCCCTCATCTTCATCGTCAACATCGAATCTCGTAGCCATATGTTTAAATATAGTCTAAATATCTATTACATTAAGTTGTCATAGTGGTGACGAACCAACAGCCTTGTTGACACGCCCTGAGATTCAAATCACAGATACCTGGAGCAGACGAGCGATTCCCTGTGGAAAATCCTTCGCTTCCTACGTACTTGTTTCCCGTTTCGCTTCGTGCTATTCTCATCATCTCGATATGTAATTCAATTCACATTGGGAACAGAGTTTGTGGCTCGATTTTCTCTATTGCTATAAAGTTCTTCATCTCTGCAGAAAACGGAGACAATGGCATCAACGAAAAATGAGATGAAGTGCAATACCGTGTTTTAGTTTGGAGAAAAAAGATGGCTGTAATCAACGAATGAGTCTCTGTGGGTTCGGAGAAGAGACACCACGCGGAACAGAGTCTACACTACAGGTTGTTGATGGCTGATAGCTGGGGCAATCGAGAAGAGAACAAAAAAAAAACATTTCCACGAAGCGCCAGACAACCCTGCCGTATCCAATTTCGGATGTGACTAGAGCCTTCCTAATCGACGCAGCTCTTCTCATAAGATGCCAGAGTTGCGATCTCAGTCAGTCTTGTTCCTGGATTGTGTTTCGGGCCTCTGCCGCCTCGGTGGGATTATCACAAAAATTCCTCTGGACAGTCATTCAGACATTTCCTCTCTCACTCGGACAGTCACGTTGGACACGGTAAATTAGACGCGGCTCAACAACCACACAGGCAATTGTCTGGGACAAAGTTGCGATCACACAAACAGACGAGACAACACGAAAAACTTTCGCTTTTCGCCGGACAAAATCCTGAATGAAAGCTCTGGCGCCAACTCCGGAGAGCGGGTTAAGTGAAAGAAACATGAACACAGACAAACATCAAAATGGATCTGCACTCCACAAACACGCAGTCTCGCAATCTTCTCAAACAAACGATTCGGATAAGTTGAAGATAATCCTACTAGTTCCACGTGGGTCTGCATCAAATATTTCCCGGTTCAGCGTAAGTTCTATACTAGTGAGTCACAGCTGAGTATTACAATTATTTGGAGCTGAGTTCATCGTTTTCAACTTTGCGTCCCGTTTGACGTCGTTGCTGCTGCCGTCGTTGTCGCCATCTGCACCAAATGGTTCCGTTGCTCCTGGAGATACTGCAGTTTGAGTACCATGAGGCGTTGCTGGAACTGTTGAGCTTCGTGAAGCTGTGCGGCTACTTTTTGGATGGCTTGGAGAGCTTTCACAAACTCGAAGGTCGCTTCCGACTTGAGGTTCGCGCGTTTCGAGGGTCGATCGTCATCCCGGAACTCGTCCACCGTGTCCTCTTCGTCCTCATCGCCTGAAAATTTTCGAATATTTCATCAGATATGACACAAATATGAAGTGTCTGTGATTTCATTTCGAAACAAATACCATCCAAGCCGTTTGAGACCTCTCGGAGCCACTGGACAAACTTTAAGAAGAAAATCTCCGAAAAAAAGCGGTTGCGGGATCAAATCTTCGGAGGATTTCGGAAGCGTGCTTCTGCAGAACAGCTTGATTCGCGAGTCGATACTCTTATCTGGCGGAATCCCCACAAAACTTGAGAAGATCAGGAAGTTCGTTACTACCGCAAGTAGAAGAGAGAAACAACGACCTGGTGCTGAGGTCAAGTGGGATTAAGGCTGAAAGTCTTCTCATCAAAAAGTCAGAGAATTCGCTAATCCCCAACGTCTCGAGCCTCTTGAATCACTCGCTCGACTCGACGAAGAATGCGTTTTTGCTCCTGGGAGTCGCAAATGCGTTCGCCGACGTTTTTGTATCCGATTTGAGGTACGCGCTCGCTCGAACGCTGTTTCACTCTCGAAATCAAACGGAGTCGCTCAAAGTGAGTCATCAGAAAGTGATAATGGAGCGGAGCTCGATTCCTCCGCTACAATGCCCGCTTGCTGATGTGAACGAGGCCAACGGCAATCTTCGCCGTCGATCTCACGCAACAGCGAACCCTGGTCATGAGGCTCGAAGCCGAACCCTTTCCAGAGTTCTCTTTGTTGTCCATTGAATCTCCGGCCGCTTTATCCCGCACGCGTGACCGGTCGGCGCTGAGCAGTCTTTTCGCCGAGCGAGAGATGTTGTCATGGCTTTCGCGTATCAAGTCTGCGTGGGTTTCGCGACAGGCTTGACTGGGGACAACATGAGCTCAACGTGAGATTCCCGGGGGCTCACTCGATGTTTGCACGGGACTCTGAGCGGCCTCGCACGGTCTTGCAAGACCGGTCGAAAGTTCACGGAAACTTTGGCTCAGCTTCACGCAAAGACTTGCGAAACGTTTACGCGACGAAGGCTCGGAATTTCCGGCCCGAGGAACAGAATTCGACATTTCTCGAGTCGATGGAAAACAAACCTTCTTCGACTTCGGACGTTTTGCGCTTCGTGCCCTGAGTCGTGGTCTCTATTCGTTCGTCTGAAGAGGAGGACGAAGCGACCTGACCGCCTCCACTTGACGTGGGCGAGTGTATGTGGGGCCGGAGGTCCGCCGGAGAAGGATTTGTGAGTTGATGTTCGTCCGAGGATTCCTGCTCATCAACGGTGGAGCTCTGGTCGGCTACATCCGGTGTTTGCTGCCCGAGAGCTGAATACGAAGCCATGGCGGCGGCGAAATTCAGCAACATGTTTTTGTGACTGCAAAAGCGGTGGGTTGTCGGTTGAAACATTTGTGGTTATGAGTCGCTTGATGTTCGATTGTGGAGTTTCGTTCATTTCTTATAACTCGGCGGAGTCGAGAGGAAGTGAATCAAAAAAGGTTTTCCGATTTGGTAGGTTTTTCAAAGGAAAGGACGGATGAACGTACGCATCGGCAGCATTCAACTGTGAAGAAACCGGTTCCAACCAAGGCAGCTGAGGCTTGAGGGTCATTTGTTCAGGTCGAACGGGGAACGCATTCTGGGGGTGGAGAGTATGTTGAAGGTTGCCATAGGCTTGCTCGGTGAGATTGCGCATGCTTTCCTCAACGGCTTCCTCTCCAATGACCTGGAAACAGTATCGAGTGTTCATATTTTCCCCGAAGGAGGAACTTCATGAGGTAATGCTCCGGAAATACATCCCGACGCCGGAGGAACCGTCACGCTCCGTCATATCTCGGCTTCACGGAGCTAAACAATGGATCTGAAATCGCACAAAACCAACCTGAATAACACGTAGAACAACATCCGACAAGCGACGAGGTGGTCTACATTTCTTTAGTTCTGAAAAGAGACAAACACGTGTTCGTTATTCACTGGACTCTCGATCTTCTTTTCCGAAATCACGTCCAGAGTATGGAATCGTGAATCAGCTCGATTCGAATGGGACTAGACGGAGATCGGGGATTTCCAGACGAGTTGTTCTCCGTTCATCCTGACCCTTCCGGCAAAAATGATTCCTCGATACTCTCTATATTGCGTCGAGTTCCGGAAACCCGATCGAGTTCATTTTTCAACGAAAATACGAATTGAGCTTAAAGCGTAGTTTTGCGTATGGCGAAATCGATTTCATTCCGAAGTAGTTTTCTCCGACGACGAGGACGGTGCGGCCGCCATCATCAAAACTGCTACATACGTCCGCCGATTGTGTCTCGGATTCAGAATTCTCCGAGTTCTCTATCTTGTTTTTGAACGTAAGACAATCCGCCGCGGACGCTTTTCGACCTGGCTAGGTGACTGCGGACAATTGAATCGATCATGATGATATCCCTCGACGTGGATGAACAGTCCGCAATGGATTCAGCGAATCCGATGGAAGCGTGGACACCGGACACCGCAATATGCCGTCGGACTCAATCCGAGAAACAGGTTGACATCTCTCAACAAGTCTCTTTTCCAATCAGGTTTTAATTAAAGCACACACGGAACCCTACCGTACACTATCTCAGATGACAGCTCCGTCCATACGGCTGAGCTCGCTCGACTTTCAAAAGGAGTTCGGATCGATTTCGCGCAGACTCGAAGCTATTTGTTCTACTTCTACTCGGTAACCCTCGCCGCAGCGGAAAACTCCCATATGATTTGATATGATTCGAGGCCAGATCGGCGGAGTGGCTCGAGATTTTTATCAAAACAATGATCCGTTAGCGAATCGAAATGAAAATTATTCAAAACGCAACCGACGGGAGGTCTGCGGGTGCTCGCTCGAACTTCGAGCCGATGTTCCGTTTTGGGCCGAAGATCGCCAACGAGGCCGGCAGCAGAATGATCGAAGAGAACAGAAAACGATCCAAGCGTATCTTTGAAAATGGCAAAGTAGGCCCACGCGAATTCTCGTCCAATGCAGCGCAATGTTCTCGGAGAGTTTGCGTTTTCGAGATTTTGTCTAAATTCCTTCTGAAAAGTTCGAAGTCGATCGCGAATCCAGAGCCGCGAGCTGTTCGAAGGAAAATTTCGCAAATCCGATCGGAAGACAGTGGAGCGTTTCGTTAATTTCAAATCTATTGGATGTTCGTGAGTGAGGAGGCGCGCTGCCGTGGGAAGATTTCGGCAAAACGGAGGAAGAGTGTACTCCTGGCTCTAGAGAGCGTACACGATCTTCTCCCTCCGGTTCAGGGAATGGAAAATGCGAGGAAACTGATGAATTCATACGAAATCGGAGAGATGCTATCTATTCAACGACCGCGTTGCTGACTGGCGCGCGTTTATGCATTTATCCAGGTAAGAAAGCCAATTCCCGCAAGGTGGTTTCAAACACGATTCGTGCTGCGCACAGATAATCGTGGTGGTGGCGGTCAGTCCAGCTACGTTGGTGTTGCTGGTGTCGATGGAGGTTTCGTCGAAATAAGTCTGCGAGGGCACCGAAAGGTTAAAAATATCAACTTGGTATTTCTCGCATCGAGCAGCGGACATTGGCCGTTTAACAAAAGAACTTCGAGAACAAGCAACGACGAAGAAAAGAAAAGTGAGATGGATGTAATCTTTGTGCAGTCTTCGGCCAACCACAAGCTCCGCCGCCGTCGCCGCCGCCGCATCCAGCAGTCAAATGGCCAAAGAAGAGGGAGGTATCAAGAGAGTGAAAAATCCGAGAGGAAGATACAATGAAAAAGAAAGAATCCGGCGGCCCGACCGAACGCCCTCCCGCCGCTGCTGGTCGATTGGTCGGCTACGATCCACGAGCGAGAAAAATTAAATTCGTGTGCAACTCCACCTACCTGCAAGATGGCACTTCTGTTTAAATTGCCAATAAAGCTTCTTTGAGTAGACCATCATGTTGTCCCATTTTTTCTTGCATTCCGTCTGGGTGTGGCCTGCGGAGCCGGGAGGGCTCACGGAATTCACCGAGTCCGTGATCTCTTTCCAGGCTCGACGTTTGTCCTCCGACGTCACATCGCGATTGAATCTGGAAGGAAAGAAGGACGATTAGCCACACGAGTCAAGCTGATCGATGGCTAGAGCCCACGTTCTCGAGGAACCGACTTTTCGGGACCGCAGCCTGAATCTCTCTCGTTTTATTCTCTGAATCATTTGCTCAGAATTTGGGAACCGATCGATGCCACGAAGTCTCTCGTTTGAACAGATAACAAGACGAGCGTTTCCCGAATTCGGCTTTGTTCTCTTCTTGAGGAATCGTCATCTCGTTTACGCTTCCATTAGCGGTGAGCGCTCGAGATGATAAGATTGGCTCCGTTAATTCATTGGATTCGTCAGAAAGAGTCAGCGACAGGGTGAATGAGTGGTTTACGTTGAGCAACGTGGACACTGCCGGTCAAGTTTGCCTCCCGGCTGTTTCTTCGATAAAGGGAGGGAGAATAGAGAGGATGAGATTCAGACGAATTTTCGACTTCGAGTAAAGTGTTTTCTCCGCTGACGAGTTGAGACAAGGAGGGAAGCTCGCTCGCTCGCTCGCTCACTATTGATGACCTCGGCGGAATTTTGTTTCAGTACTTTTCCTGATTATGCTAATCGTCCGGATCGGATGGCTGTTTTCGCGGCGAACTGTCAAACGGTCGGTCAGGTTGTCATTTTGGAAAATTTCGGATTTTCTCTCAAAGATGGAAACACTCGTTATGACCGCTTTTGAACACTTTTGCGCATTGACATGTCAAGATGCTGCTCATGTACTTTCCGTACACTTACACCGCGGATTTCCAGCTCTGTAGTTTTCTTTCTTCAAATTTCTGTAGAGTGTGATTCGATTTCGGACGTTACCCGTGAGAGAATGAACTTTCTGTGAGGTGGGATCGAATCTTCGGAATTCCGCGCGTCGTGCACCCGTGCGCGAAAACGCTTCTGACACACTTGCCCGCCCAACACCCGTTGAGTCCGGGCTTATTTGAGGCGATCGATTGGTCGCGACGTACACCGCGCGTCTTGTCGTTCCAGTGGGCGAACGAAGATCCTTTCTGTGCGGAGAGAACTCGTTTTTCTAGCTCATGATCGCAAATACTGTGTGGACGCTCGCAGTCGATGCAATTTCAGTCGTCTCGCCATAAGGGGGCGTCGGATGAGGGTCCGCGTGACAACTCTGCATCTTTTCCAAATCAATGCGGTCGATCTGACTTTCAGTGACTCAAATCTGAACTGGCGAGTGGCGAATGGTGGTGGTGTCTAATGTAAGAGCCGAAAAGCCTGACCGCACATGCTATTCCATTTGACGGTTGACGCTGATTCGCACAACGTGATGTTGTCTTCTTGATAATAATTTTCGCAGCAGACCTGATCTTTGCTTTCTTCAGGCTGTGCACGACGACGTGAAGAACTTGAAGAACAGATACATCGTATCTTTTTCTATTGAAGAATAGAAAAGCCGAGCCGAGTGACAGCAGGTTGGCTCAGTCAGTCAGTCAGTCAGTCAGTCCGATGGTCGGACGGACGGACGGACGTTCACAGTCGACCAGTCGGACGAAGATAGACCCCTAATCATACGGCAACGACAACGACAACGGCAGCAGCGGCGGTGACGACTGGAAAGGCAACAACGTCGACGACGAAGACGACTGGGAATAAGTACAAGTTATCATTCTGACTGAAGGAGCCCACGTCAATCACGACGGACCAGGAGCGGCAGGAGGCATTGTGCTTAAAATTACGCCTGTCGAAGCAGCCAGCCAACAGACAAGCGAACCACAGGCCACCGGCCACTCAGACTGCAGCAATCGTGGCGGCATCGACGCATCTTCCACTGTGTGTTTACAAAACCAAAAACGCAGAAAACAAACACTCACTCACTCACACACACACAGTCACATAAACATACCGGTCTAGATTTTCATGAGCTTTTTCCCTCCGAAGAAACTCGCTGATCAAGTTGCGAGTCCAAAAGAGCGACCGATGGCTCCGAAAATCGCGGCGCGGACGGCGCATCCGATGCTGACAGTCGATAAACATCCATTCGTGAATTTGAAGACTCACAAAAAAAAGAAAGGAAACGGAACACGATCGAAAATTGTTGCCGAAAATCAAACGACCCTGCAGTTCACAGTTTGAAAACGTCCGAATCTATTGGACGGAGTTGGATGAAGTCTCTAGGAACGACGGAAAAAAGTTGTCGAGTTGGAGACGCACAAACTTCGTCAATCAACAACATTACCATTGTTCATTGTTCTGAAATCAGCGACAATCGAACTTTTCATTCGAATAGCACCAGTATGTACCGTGGAGAACAAATGGACCAGCCATCGTCGAAGGCGAATATTCTGCGCGGAAAACGCTGTTTGGAAGGAGCTGAGGAAGCAAGTGATGAAGAGCGGAGTCGTTATTAAGCTGGAGCCGTGGGCTAGCGAGCAAGCGTGTGTATGAACGATTTCTGAACTCATCTCGTTCATGCCGGTCGCGGCCTTTCCCTGGATGGACGGCGAGCCAAGCAGCCGATAGCACGACTGTAATCCATGCCCGAATCGACTCCAGCACGTGGTCGTTTCTTTGCGCACCAACTTCACCGTGGTCGTTGCCGCGGCCGCCGCTGCCACCGGCGTTGTCGTTTCTGTTGTTGTTGTTGTTGTCTATAACAATAATCATAATATCTCCTAAATCATGTCTAAGAAGAGCCAGCGTTGTAATCGACGCTCGTCGTAATCGTGATCATGAGCCGGCATCTCGACAATTGCATCGTTTTGAGAATCTGTTCGGCTCGTCGTTCAATCCAAGAGAGTTTTGATACAAACTACTCAGGCCACAAGTCATCGCTATCCAAAACCCTTTCTGTGCCGTCAGCGGTGGAGATACTGATTCGCCGGATTGGGATAATTTCTAGGAGACTGACTCGACATGGGCTCGCCGCCGAAAATTCCATCTTTTCCGGCGCTTCTCCATTGTCGTGAGATCGGGAAATTGATTCTGGTCGTCGCGGGAGCCGCCCGTGTCCACTTGGAAGTATTGGAGCATTCTCCGCTCTATTAGTACTAAATCTAATCGCCCGAAACTACAGAGGCAGGTGCAGAACGAAAACGCCGACAAACGCGATTTGACGCCGTGAAACCGTTGGTTTCGGAATCGTCCGCCTCGCTCCCGATCCATAGAACTGTAGAGGATCGAACACGAAATTAAAACGAGTTTCTGAAAGCTTTTTTCTCCTCCTCTGAAAGCCTTCCAAGTCCGAAGTCCTCGCCTCGGACGAGTTCACTGCAGCCTTGAAATGTTGCGTGAAGATTAGACTGCAGCATGTCGTCGGACTGGACGCAATATTATTTGTCTTCGGAAAGTTTTCTCGATCCTCGAAGTGAAGTTTCAAAGATTCTGGACGACGCTTAGGTTGAAGTTCACGTTTGCGTTCGGTACTGAGAGAAAGAAATCGATGACGATCGGCGTAGTCTCCACCGGAGATTTGAGAGAATCCACGAGCCACTGGGAATGAAAAGTATGTAAATACCTACGATGCTTATCCGGAGTGATAGGGGCGCAGAAAAGAAGCTGCGTATGCAAATGAAATTTACTGAGAACCTTCAACGAACGGTTGCCAGAAGATGCGCGCCTTTCTTAGTAGCCCTAGTACAGTCTTGAAGCAAAAACAAGAAGCAACAGAAATAAATAAAACGGAGAAAAAGCGAACTGGAAAGCGGGAGAGAACGCGAATCGCGAACGGAGATTAGGCCGAGATCTCCGTCGATCATAAATAATGTTTTGACAGCACTGCACGGAGCGACTTCTAAAAAATCAACGACGACGACAACTGCGTACGTCATGAGCGAAGTGGACGCCGACTAGAAACTACTTTTCTGCATCTTTCCATCCTCTCTCTCTCTCTCTTCTGGCGAATATTCGGCTAAATCGGTGTTTTCAAGTAGAAAGGAAAAATTGCCGCGTACTAGAAGTGTCTGCCCGCTCCAACGAGCTCCGAAAAATCGCCATCCTGTTCGGCTCGCGTTCACTGGACCGACGGTTAATGCCCAGAGAGACACCGTGGGCTTTCAAATTCGGTTTGGCCGGCCCCGCGGTCATCGCAAAATTCAAGCAACAGTCCAGTGACTAGAGCACCAACTGAATGTCCCATTGCAGTGTAACACTCTGGTCCATTCGAAATATTTCTTCCCGTCGTCGTCGTCCACTTCTTGAAATTTCGCTACGCGGCGGCAGCGGAGCAAATTCTTCTGAAAGAATCGATGACGAAGATCGAACGAGTGAATAAGTGAGCGAGCGGCCAAACACCCGACCAGATTCACGAGGCAGTCAGTCCCGAATTCAGAATGTTCCGCTGGAACGCTGACTGAGCTTGATGGTACAACGTGATGTTGATCAACAATCAATGAGCAGTGGAAATAACGAAATTGTAACAAATTTTCTTTCTCCTCCTTGCATGACTGACACACGGTCGGTTCTCCGGACGGACGGACGGACGGACCGAGCAACTCGTGGACTTGCTCACCGCAAACACTCGGACGAAGGATTGGACTGAAGTGGTTCGCCGGAGTCCTCGTTCTTCAGTCGACTCAGGTTGGTTGGTTGGCTGGCAGGCAGCCTGCGGCACGGATCGATCGGAGGAAAGAGCGAGGCAACGTTGTTGTCAAAATAAACAAACAATTGTTGTGGAAACTTTGTCTAAACCAGAATCACGACCTGATCGTCCTCGTGATCATCGCTGTTGCCGCCAACACCAGCATGATCATCCGTCAGCTGCTTTCACTGGGGATGTGTTGCACACTTTGGTGAGCGGCGCGCGTTCTCCTGATAACGTGGCCGGCATCGGTTGCGTGTTCGTTTAGTTTTTTCCTCGTGAGTGCGCTCGTGGCCGACTAAGTTCTTCACTGATCCGATAAACGGGGTGAACTGATATCGATACAACCAACCCCCGGGGTCACTTGCATTAGTGACCTCAACTCCTGACCGAAAATGCCGAAAGAATGTCCGTCCGTCCCTCCCCAACGCGACACTACCGTTTCCATCACGGAAAAAGTGGATGGCAGGACAAAGCCTCACCTTCGGAGAATTCTTTCCGGAAGCAGAAAATGTTGTCGGAATATTCAAGACTTATGCTCGTTCAGGTCATGAAGAGCACTCCGACAGATTTTGAGCTGCGTGACGATTTATAGGACGTGGGTTGTCATCGGCACCAACGGTTATTACGATCGAACGCGATACCATCTAACGGCTTCATCGCAACAGTAGCCATAACAACTTTGTACAAGTCATAAAAAGTTAGTGAGCAGCCATACGCGGGATCTGTCACATAGTGGGTTGGGGATGAGATATAGGGCTGTTGCCGTTCGAGGAGAAAATTCAAATGCGCTTGCCTTTTTCGCTTGCAGTTGCCGATTCACTGTAGTGCCAGCCCGTTAATCACGTTGCTGCACAGAAAGTTCCATTGACAAAAAGACTGGCCGAGAAAGAAAATATAAACGCCTACCTATTTCCCACAGATGTCGACGAAGTCAAGGCGAACCAGCTACCCTTTATAGATCATGACCGACTGAACTTACATAGCCATCGGGCTTCCGACGACGTTGACGCAAGCTAGGAACAACAGCAGCCCCGGACAACAACAAGAACAAAAAACAGTTATTGCCGATCGAAGACTTTATTAGTTTCTAGCTTGCAAGCTTATCTTTTCGTCGTGGAATCTCACCTGGGAACCGAACGATCAACGAAAGAAAAAAAAATGATAAAACGAGAAACAATGATAACTCGAACGAAGTATAAGTGGAAGCTAGTAGCTCTTCAAAACTGTCGATCGATCGATCGATTCGAATTTGGAGCACGGCTCGCCGTCTGTTCTGCCAGCCAGCCAATGAGCCGTAAAAATCAGAGAGAAGATCACTGTCGTATACCTACGTATGTTGCTAATCTTATCTCGAATACAATTCGCCACATATATCGCCGCTGGTCGGGAAAAAGAAGAACGACTCGAAGGCCCGAATGGTTTGTGGCATTTCGCGTCATAGACCGCAGCACAGATCGACGACGCGACGGCGACGAACAGTATTTCAGAGCCATCGTCAGTCGACGGTGGACGAGCAGCCGGTGTAATTCGATTCATGTCATCCAAGAAGAGTCGAAATATGATGAGCGCCGATTAAACATTGATGTGAGCGTCAAAATTCTGAGACTTCACGTTTCCGTCTAAGAAATTTGAAACTGTGTTGCCGATCATCGACGTATAGGACGTGGGACTCGCGTACCGCCGCGGCGTAATGTCCGTCGCTCGGCTACAAGGCGGCAAATTGCCGGTTTGATTTTTCTACTAGCTAGAAGCGATTCGGGACAGAATATCATTGACGTCCCCTCGTTCGAGGGTTAGATTCTTGACCAAGATTCCGAGTCGGATGAGCGTTTGGGCGTCGAGTTATTGAGAGCATCCTTGAAGTCTTTCTGGAACGATTTCCGGAATAGCGTTCGTAGGAAACAGATTCCCCGGATAATGGGGATCGGAAGATGTCAATTCTCGATTCCTTGGTTTGACGTTGACACGTCAGTTAACGATGCGCTCATTGGAAGAGAAGATTTAATAAGAGCGGTAATTTACGACGACGGCATTGATCCATCTCCTATCAGAACATGGCGCTGTATCGATGGCTAAACGATCGTGTTCCCCTTTGATCGTTATTGAAAGCGCATCGACAACTAACCCGCCATTCACACAACGGGTTTAGCCGAATCTGGGGACGGGCAACGGCGGCGAGTCTGCGGAATGACAGTCAACCACCCAGCGAGCTTTTACAAACGCTCGGATCGATGTGTAAAAAGAGAGGGAGAGAGAGAGAGATAGGAGGAGTCTGATACTGTTCGTGTGGAAGGCATTCGGAGCTCCATTAGCTTCTATTGAAATTGCCGTTGGCTATAAAAGAGAAGAGAAAAAGGGTTTCAACGGGAACGGATGATCTACACCGAGTTTTAATAGGCATTAACCCGTCAGGGAAGGTGGGTTGCTTTTTGTTGGCGAGCTCGGATGGCTAGTTGTTTGAAGCCCACATACATCGGCAGAGTGCAATTCTTTCAAGCAATCACAAATCATTCGGATCATTTGTCTGCAAAATCATCCGCTTCGGTTTGTGGACTACTCTTCCGAACGCTCTTCGTTTGACGAAACGGACTCCTCTCAACAACGGAACAAAAAATAATACGAAATTGCCACTCTAAAGAAAACACTTCATCACTTTGATCATCATCCCGATAAATCCTGATCGATCTCCCTCAATAGCCAACATCTCTTCGGCTGAGGATTCTAAAAGTTTCACACTCAATCAAAAACTCTGTCTGTTTTTCCCGGGACTATCCCCCTTCCCCCAGGAAGAAAGGGAACTTTGGGTAATCAATCGTAGTTTCAAGGTTGTTCAGATGGGAAGTTTCTGCTCATTCTGGGGACTTTTGTTCTGCGTTCCCTCGGAGAAACTCGAGGCGTCTGCATTCGTTCGGTATTCTTTGAATCTGCGGCTGAAGGGTCGGAGATGACAGCGTTTGGGAAAAAGGTTTCGACTTTCAATTCAAATAACGAGCCAAAAAGAACTGCGTTCGACTTAAAACGTCGTCGACAGTATTGTCGAATCTTTCCCTGATCAATCGATCGATCAGCTTGTTCCGTTTGGAAAAAGTTTCTGTATCAACGCACTGGTGTGACCGTTTCTGTATACCTCTGACCCTGACATTCTGGAAGTGAAGTTAACGAACTTTTCCGAAGCGAGTCCGGATTATGCATTCATCGAAAAGAGCGACTTACATCACAAATCATCAACGAAGCGTCCCTGCATTTTGAAAAGATTGAACTTTCCAGCACGAACAACGCGCATTGTGTCCAAAATGTATCCAATCCAGAATGTGTAAGTGTCGGTTGTGCGCTTTCGTTTCGCGCCGAGTACAGCGACATGACTGGTATTCGAGACCGACACTTTTTCTCAGACAGGGCTAGCTAGCTAGCCTGCGTATTGGAAGAGAGTCACGACTTCGCTACCAGGTCGTTAACTTTATGTCTTGGCCTGCTTGACCATGTAACATGATTATCGGCGATTACCCGTGGCAGAGCGTTGGTTGCTTTCCTGGCCGGGTAGGTTGACTTCTCTTTCTTCTTTCTTGCTTTAAATAAATATCCCACGATGAGCATCATGTACATACAGTACACACATTCCCTCTGCCTCGCTTTCAAACGGCTCGCTCGAGGAACCGACCGGCTAGCTTGCCATCTAGAGAAAGCAAACTGGCTGACTGACAGACAACGTTCCCGGTCGGCTTCAGCTGGGTCATAAATTTCGATGTAAAATTAATACCCAACTTCCCTCTAGTCGCAGGTTGCTTCCAGACTGAACGTTATCGTGCCCGCAGCAACACCGGGGGAATGTTCGTTTTGGAAGTTTCACGGCAGACGGAGCGAAAATTGAAAGAAAAAAAAAACAACCTTTCCGCGCGAGGGGAGAAACAAATGTTGTTTTGCGTCCGTTTCGTGTCGCAGGCTGCCAGAGTGTTCATCGGGATCCGCGCAGAGTTTGGCAGAGAGCAGCAGTGCGTGCGCAATGAAGTCGCTGAAGGTGACGCCGCGCCGCCGTTTCAAACACTCTTCTCCCGAACACTGTTATTAAGTAATGCCGCCGCCGTCGTATGAATGCTCACAGGTGTCTTCATCGACGGCGTTCTGAGGCCACCTGAGGAATCCATCCTCACGCTCCAACCCGTGTCCCATACCGTTTCCTGAACGAAAAAAATGCAAACTTTCGATGTTTAGGCATCTCCCGTGAAACCGTGTGAGTGCAGGAATGATAATTGACGAAACTTCTGGCAACATCGTCGAATGCCACGCATTTTGAAATGTAGTCTTCGATGCGAGTGGCGACGTGCGCAAGCAAACGACTGAGCGAGGTGGTTCGCTGCCAGGCGGCGATCAGTCGAAAAAACCCTTTCGGGGCTCTCCCTACGAGTCGACCTTCACGAATCATTAATGTTTCAATTCTGTGATACTGAAGAATTACTGAAAATACTTCTCAATGCCGCCGAATGTAGATGGATCGATATCAGTGAATGTAGAAAGGGTTGTGGAGTATCGCCGCTGGCTTCACTTGAGGAAGCCGGTTTCTAGTTTTGACGCGCCGTACGCGACTCGTTCCGACCAAACATAGCGAAATGAATATTCGATCAAAAATAGCTACTTTTTGCTTTTAGTAGATCATGTGATTAGGCGGGCGTACCGCACTAGAATGGATCTTTCTATTTGAAGCCAAGAGTGCCCGATCGGAACTTCGGATGTGGTTCCCGACAAAACGTGTACGAGTTGTTCGGGTCGACCGACACGGTGATCCGATAGATAATAATTCATCTTGTTTCCGTTATACTTTCGTCAAGTAATCGTTCAGATCGCAAATAAAATTTTTTTGTAACAATCCGAATCTTTGACGGCCTCGCACTTGTCGACTCCCAGGGTCTTCAATGCTGTCGGAGCGGTTTTCGAAGCATCGTTTGAATGATAAATACAACGATCGCCCATGTGGCCGCGGGCTAGCACCCAGGGTTTATTTCCTGAGAGCGACTCTGTCAAGCAGACGAGCGTACCACAAACATAGATAAAAAAAAACGCTCTTTTCTCATGCGATTGTGAGCATCACATGGAAATTGCAACAATTGTGCGTTCACTGCTCGTACGCGGACTCTACTCCAGAATTACCATACCCTTTCATTGCGGCGAGAATAGATCGATCGATCGACCGACCGACCGAGGTATTCAGTGTTTCAGCTGCTGGGTTCGTCGACTTCTGAACTGACTCGAAGATATTTTCAGTTCCACTGTTTTTGGCGATGATTTTATGGCCCCAGACATCCAGCAAATGAAGTGGACTGGCCGTCCACATACCTCTCAGACTGTTTGACTGACGTGTGCGATCGAAAGCCGTCTGATCGTAGATGATACTGCCCCATAATCACAGACTGAGGACCCAAAACGCACACCACGGACAATTCGGTAAACATTTGATGAAAAAAACGAACGTGTCTGTCGGTGGATTTATTCAAAAATATATAATTTCAAACAAATTTTCTTTGGTTCCGACTTTGACTGCTTCCGATCTGCAGAAGCGGAGATCCCCTCCATTCTCGAGGAACCAAGAGGGGAACGGCGTCTCCTCGTTGAAAGTTCATCTGAGAAACTTAGCCAGCTAGAGTAGCGGTGGCCAACCTTTTTCCCTCCGCGGACCCCTTGTCGCAGGCTCAAACCCTCGCGGACCCCCTAGCTAGAGCAATGGGATTTGTCTTCAGATCGTGGAGGAACTTCGCTTTCTTTAGGAAACGGGACAAACCACGTCAACTTTCGCCTCCAGCTGACTGGAAATCGCGGAGCCAACACTCGAACCCCACTCAAAGATATTGAACTCATCCAGTTCGCACATTTCTCATTCGACCCTGGCCAACCTGATCCAAATATGGTGAATATCCCGTGTCTGTTGGAGTCATTCGTCGAAAACAATGCGAAAGACTCTAAATGAGACACAAGTCACGATCGGATATGTCTACAAATATGTTGGGCAAACACAATAGTGCTACCCCGGCTGCGAATGTGCGGAAGAATGCAGAAGATTGGAAAAAACTCCTCGAATTTCAGTTTTTCCTTTCTTGAACGCTCGCGTGATTCTCCGATGGAATGCTCCATCAAAAAATCTGTTGCGTTTGAGAAACTCAAGTGCGAGCATCTTCGACGAGGTGAGAGCAGAGGAACGGATGCCACATGGTGTGAGTGGAGCATTGGAGGCGATACGCTCTCCTGGGAACCTCGCTGTCTCAAGAGATGGTGTACAAAACAAGAATAGTGATTCGCGCATCTTAGAGAAATGAGGTTTTCTGAAAACGGTGGAAACTTTGCAGCGGATCGAAACGTAACGAGGAGCCGTAAAACTATGAGAAAATGAAGGATCACTCGGTGCTGCCGAACGCTTTCAGCAGTCGCGAAGTCAAGCAGCCCTCGTCAGGTACAAAGTGCCTGGCACTCAGCACTCACAGAATTCGTGTGAGCCACTTAACCAATAAACGAGCAAGTGAAAACACAAATTCTTTCCACCACAATTGAAGACCGCTGAACAAGTGAAGCAAGCAAACCCAAAACGAGGCATTCTCGTCGTGAGCTGTCTGTCAAGTCTTCATGTCACACAACATCCAGTCGTTGCCTTTGCCGATGCCGTGGAGTTATTATTGCAGCGGGGACTGCCCGGCACCATCAACGCGGCCGCTGCTTCCAACAAAAGAACGTCTCAAGAGATACTTGGTATTTCTTTTTTTCTTACTCGTCTCCTGTTTTTATTTTTGTTCTGCTCGTTCGGCGACCGGCGCGAGATTCAAGCTCCGGCCACTCGTGTGTTTCCGCGAACTCCGAGCACAGCTAGCCCAATACAACTCATATGCACAAAGGGCGTTTCTCGTTGATCTTCACACTCCGTCTCGTTTCACTCAGAGACCGCTTGCACGACTCAGCAAACTCCTCCAGTTATCCGGCAATCAAGCGGTAAAGCATCGAGAGATCGTGCGAAGACAGGTCGGTCGGTCGGTCGGTCTTCCGTCCCCTTCAAGAGACTGGCAACGTGGGGACCTAGCGGTCTTATTCTGCCTGCGGCTCGAACGCGGGTGTATTGACTCATTCTCCGATGGCCCTCAGGTCCGTCCACTTGTTCCAAAACCTCTTATCCGCTTCTTGCTTCTCGGAGTGTTTATTCGTTTTCAACTTCTACGTTCCCGACACTTCATCTCAAAGCTGTCAAGTGATGTTACGACGTTGGTCAGCTGCAAGACGAGTATTTTTCCGTCTTTTACTCGTTCATCTTCTCCCAGACTGGGGTATCAATCGCGCCATTACGAAATCCGGATAGTGAATGTCGGGTACATATACTCACGTCCACATATTAGAAGGTTGTCGAGGTGGTTTCCAAGATCGCTGGGCAAGTTGCTATATGCCCTAACAGGTTTTGGATCTTCTCGATGAGGGTTTTCACTCAAGTCGAAGCTGAGAAAAAGTACGGCCCGGCGACAACATGTGTTATGATGCCGGACACGTCGCGACGGACTTTTTAGATAGGGGAGACTAAATCGATCGAATCGAAAATGTAACATGGAGGTTATAGTCTGGCATCAAGTTGAAATTGGCCAGCAAAGTCTCCCGCGCAATCCCAGACAGACATCTCTGTGGTGTAGTACGACTCGTCAGACTTGCAGCCGTACCACCGTAAGCGGAAAACATGTACCTGACATGTGACTCCACCAGGGAGAAGTACATATACCTCCGGCCTCCTCAAAGTTGACAGACAGGCGTCCTCATCCTGGCCGGGACAGCAATCACAGCATAGATGTTCCCAAAAATATGATCTGAATATTAGATCCGAGGCCAAATGTAAAGCGATGAACTTTGACCAGACGCTTCACCGCAATCCCGAGCAGCGTCCGGTTCCGAAACGTTTGTGAACTGAAATTGTGCGTGGGTTCTTCAGGGAGCCGAAATTATTCTGAGCCAGATGTCAGCTCGTGGTAACAGTTTAGGACTAATGGCTCGAATAACTCAGTCGCGAGATCGACCCGGATGCGCGCTCGGAACAGCGATTGCACCTCGACCCAACCAAACAGAGCACGTGCCAGGTGCCGCATCCTCGGATATTCTGGAGTCGGTCGCGGGCGAAGTTCATAGAGCGTTCGCGAGCGACGAGCGTTCAACAGGCGAGTCGCGTGGAAATCCGTTCGGAAGTGAGAAAGTTCAGGGTCGACCAGGCGTTCCATTTAATTATAGTGCAGAGTTCCTTCCCGAAACTCTTGACACGAATTCCATGAAACTCGAGTTCGAAACTCCGAAACAGTCGCTGCAACACGCACTCATCCGGCAAAATTGATTCCGACGAGAGCTCCGGTGCGGATCGGAGAGAGAGTCGATTCTTTGAATAACTGCCTCGTTCTCCCAGTCGCGGATCACGGAGCCTCCCTCCGATTGTTTGGGTTCTGAGCCGCTCTTTGAGCACGGGCAGCCTAGTCTCCATAACCAAAACAAGCAAAGCAGAAAAATAAGCAACTGCAGAAGCCGCTGTGCACGTCGCGACGTCTCCATCATTAGCGTCGTCTTCCAATGCTTTGATCGTTCGTCCGCTCTCCGGTTTTTTTCTTCGACTTCGAATGAGAGCTCTCGACAGGAGGATTTGGAGTCTCGCCTCTGATGCCCCATTGACGACGATCGGCCGATGACTCCCACGCGCTCTCCCGTCGCCATCACAGTCGCCGTAAGGAGCTTAATGAGGAAGCCACTTAGCTTTTGACAAAACTGCTGCTGCGGCCGTCGCAATCGTCAGCTTTGCAACGCAAATGTCATTTCCGTCGCTGAGAGCTTCGAACCGCCGACTCGAGACAGGTCCGATAAAGGGCATTGCCAGTGCAGGTGTTTTGCGATTTCTCGCTTCATCCTTCGAAGCCTCCGCCCCCTCTGGGTACCTCCATGTTCATGTAGTGTGGCACCAGCTCCGACTTCTCCTTCGCCGAAAGCTTCCTGAGCTCCGAACAGCGATCTAGGAATCTGGTTCATGGTGTCCATCTATAATACTAAATCGATGGACTGACAAACGATTGTACGGCTTTCATCGAACCGCGCACAGCTGGGAACATTATTGAAATTCAATGTTCAGTTCCACTGATCAAGGTCGATGAATAATCCGTACCGGAATCAAGGGACATCTAATGTCCATAACAGTTTTAATTGGGACACTGATTCGGTGGAAATGGCTTCGCCGTGCGTGAGCTGTGTACACAGCGCTCTACTCCGGTAAACGCGGTTTTTCTTTGCTGTTTTGGCGACCTTCATATCGATTAGACATGTATTGACAGGAATGTCGCGGCAACCTTCGCGTTTTTCTCATTTTCAATTTTCTTTGGAGCCTGGCTGAATGCGTACCTATGAGATGTGAGATCAGACAACTTCGCCCAGCGTCCTAGTTTCCTTCGGTGTCAGACAATGAGCAACCGGAGCGGATGAGCACCGCTTCGATTGGGATTCTCTGAGATGAAAACTTCTGGATTCAGTTCAAGTTGAAACTTGCGACGACATCGAAGTGGAGGGACTTGCATACCTTGCTCTCACGATGGCTTTCCGTCGCTCAACTTCCTCGACGAGACGAATCTTCTCCGCTTCCGTGAAGTGACACGCGGTCCCTGGCCGAGAAGCGAACCCATGCATCCCTGGAACAAAAAAAAACACAATTTTAAGAAGGGGCTTTGATTTTCAAGTAACGACGTTCTTCTCGATCTTTCCTTGAATAATGTCTCATGCTCGATTGTTCCTCCTCTCCGTCGAACGAGAACAATTTGTTTCAGTACCGTATAAGACAATGTCAATCAATCACTCAGTGAAATGAAACGAAATCGAATTCTCATAGCATCCGACGAGGAGGCGTTCCGTGACGGCGGGAGTGATGGCTTTGTGAGTGTGTAGGTGAGTTTCTGACGCGAAGGTGAAGCCCAATAGAACCGTTTTGTTTGGTTCCACGCTTGTCAGGAATCAGAATCAGCGTTTTGGCTATTTGGCGGCGCTTCCATTTCTGTTTCGGTCACAAGGTCTCGTCAGAAGGTAAAAAAACTATATTGCAGTAAGTGGCGGATTGTGAGATCAAAGTGCGATTCTCGCCAGCAGCTCACGTCCTTTCCGAGGGTTGTAAGCTCTAGTTCACGACTCCGTCCGGACCGGTCAGGAACATGTCTCGGATTCGGAATGCTGAGCTTTACTTCAATCGCCGGAGACAGATTTCAATCAGGACTGTTTGCCACTCAACAGGTTTTGATTGAAGACTTCCAGAGCCCTGGAGTTCTTCCAGCGCACCGACTTGATAGCGCTTCTCGTTGTCGGCTGGATAAGACCTCTGCTCGACTGGTCATGTTCAAACATGATTCTTCGTGTCATTGTTGGAACCGCCAACATTTCACTTGACTTGGCCGGGAAAGGAAGAGAAAAAAAGATGAGAAGAAGAAAAACGTTACAAGCAGTGAATTTTGAGCGCGAATGAAGTCAAGTGAAGAGAACGAACGTTGAAGAGTGGAAGAGAAAATGGCTAAAACTTCAAAGATAATAAGAACGTTTTGACTTTGACGTTTGCTCGATCTTCAAAAAGTCTTTGCAACAGATTTCTCTTTTCCGTTTTCGATTTTTCCTCGTCTCCCTCGATCTCAGCAGCGCGTTTCACTCGTACTTCAATCCATCCATTTTTATTCGTCGTCTCTTTTTAGAATTCTGATCAAACGCCATCGGATGCTCGCTGTATTTACGGCCCTGGATATAGTAACGAGAGATGCTTTGATGGAGTCGTTATCTGGCTATCCATCAAAACATCAATCAACGCAACGGTCATTCTCGTGAGTAATTTGCCGCTGATCGAAGGATCTCATTGTTAATCGCATCGACGGCGCTAAACCAGCTGAAACACTATGGTTCTCCTCGATGCTGTGCTTCACAGTATCCCGAAGTTCGTCATTGATCCGTCGATCTTCCGACAATGGAATTGTTCTCATCACATGTGGCAACCTCGTTCGCTTAGAATTTCGATAGTGTTCCCGATCTCCGAGTTTTCGAGAGTTTCTTCTCTACTCAATCTTTGGCACTTTTGTTCGATTCTAGCCCACCCAGCCTTAATTTCTGGAAGATTCTGATTTTGAATGAGCAGCCGAAGCTTTCGACGGAGCTGCATTCTCGCTCCGATGGCCAATGCTCGTTTGCATCGTAGACTTCATTTCAGAACTGATTCGGCGACGATAAGCGGGAACGTCTAGCCCAAAATCTGATTGTAACGGACTCGATAATTTTCCAAATATAATTACAAAGTCAACACGAATGGGTTCCCGATCATGAATAGCACCCTTCCATTAGACTCTGCTCAGGAATTGATTCAAAAACAAGTCTGCTGGGCGGAATTCATGCGTGATTCAAACCCGACCGGCACACCTGCCCATGATATGAGTCGGCATTTCTGATGGGAAAAAATATACATTTTTGTTTCCGTTCGATGTTTCTCGTGCGGAATTCTCCAGGACATGACGAGGGCGACTCGATTGATCTACATCAGATTTGCTCCACGCGGCGATCGAGAGAGTTACCGAGTTCTGGGTTTCTTGGAGATTCTCTATGGTTAGTCAGGCATTTGCCCCGAGTTCCGTTGAACGATCTGATTTCACTTCGATCGAAGTTGACAATACAACGATACAAAGTGTAGGAAACTACACCTGACGTCACATCATTTGCCGATTTGGAATTTCTCGATCGAGTGTTTCCCCCGTTTTCTACTTCAGTTTCCCGTTTCTGGAGTGTGAGATGGAACTCCGAGAACTGAACCAGCAACGGGCTGTCGCATTTCAATCCTTCGATTCTCTTTCTCCCTCAGATGGATCTGATACTAACTCAAACTCACAATCGGGTGGTCGCGATTCCTGTTTCGAGATCTGCCTAGAAACTTTTCAATTTTCTTGGTGCGCCATTCAATGGCGGCATCGCTCCTTTCTTCAACGGCTATCTCCAGTTCATCAATAGACGCCACTCCGAAACACCCTCGTTTTTCTTCCTTTCATTTTTTTCCCTTCTCCCTCTCTACCTCTTTCGCACCTCCTTCCATTACTTCCCATATATCTTTCCCATCCGCTTCGAGAGTCAACGTTTCTGGAGCCTGTCACCTAAGCTTGCAGAGAGCGTCACTCGAAACTTGGTTGTATTGTCATAGAACACTTTTCTCTCTGGTGTCGACCGTCCACGCCGTGATTCTTAATCCGTACAAACCTCGTCGGTCTCCTAAGCCCCGACCGTTTTGCCACCTTCGCCGCGCCGTCCTCCGGGAAAAATGTTGAAGCATTCACTTGGTCGCAAAGTTCACTGTGGCCAACGACAAAAGGGGAAAGTCCACGATCCTCATCGATTCGATGTCGCGATGACCAAAGATTGAAAGCGAGTTCTGCGCGAGCGAGGTCGCGAAGGGGATATGCAAGACTGCAAGTTCACTCGAAAGCAGCGATTCATGCACATCCAAATTGGTGTGTACCATCGTGGAGCCGGCGGTATTTCATGCAAGCTTAGTCGTGATATCACTCGCTGGTTCGCAGATGGGGTTTGTTTGATTTTTCCATGTGAATGCGATCTATGAGGAGAGATCATCGCAGCCGAAGCCTGTTTCATGCACCCAATCTGACACAGAGCCCTAGGAGACATCTCTCGGGGTTGTTTCCAGAAAGACTCGACCTTTGGAAATAGTTTGATTCCCGCATTCCGATGAATAGATCACTCGACCGTAGCGCCGCGGTGGCTGCTTCACTCTAAATATGTACATATATCTCACTCGGATACTTTGTTTGCGGTGCTCAGTCGTGATCTCGTCGAAGTCTTTCAGAACCTTTTCGATGTCTAGTTCTCTAATTCAGTTGCAACGGACAAGTTGAGGACCGCGTTCGAACACTGGGAGTTTACCCCTGCGTTTTCGATACTTGTACAATATTTATAGGACATCGAGAACTTAAACTAAATTAAATTACATCAGCTCCGCGCGAACTGGAGAAGGAAATTCAATTTATTGAATCGGAAAGCAAATCGTCTTGTCTGGCAGTTATCCGCCACTTTTGGTTCTTTCCTTTTTTTCGGCTTTTTCGTGAACGGTTCCGAAAGCAATTCGTTCTTCTAGAAAAGTTGGCTCCGATCAATCCATATCTCCGTAGCACGATTCCCTCGAATCGTCCGCGAAACTCGCACTGAACTGGAAAAAAAAAGAAACACCGACGAAAGAGCAGCGCTCGTCTGCAACCTGTCTGCCTGCCGAGCGTTCAGCCTTGTTTTCTTGTTCGGTTTGAGCGAGTAACATTTTTCAAACACAGAAGAAGAAATTCTAATGAAGGCATCCGCGTACGGATAAAGTGACAGGTTGAAATTAAAGCGCGTCGTCTCGCTTTTGAAGCGTTCTTGACTGTCGGTGGGAATAGAGGTCGAAGAGAAGCCCTGGGGTTAATCTCAGAATGGACGATCAAGGAAAGAGCCCGCGTGCATTGTCACTTTCGCCGATATCACCGTCAATGAACGGCTTCAGGAAAACAGCGACGAACTGAATGGCTGGCGCTTTATGGAAAAAGAAACCAGTTCCGTCAACTGTACATAGTTATCGCGGCGCATCAGCATTAGAAACGCTTTCATTGGTTTCGTTCGACGGTATGCTACAGCTTTTCATTTGCTCGTATGATAAAGCTTTTCTACCTGCTACTTATTAGCCCCATTGAACTTCCACGTGCCTTCGATATCCTATCCGAGATACTGTCGATTTGCTTCTTGCGATACAGCTCGTCCGCTTCACGGCTCAACCCGTTGCGGAATCAACGACACGTGGACCTGTATTAATAGCAGCTACCACACTGATGTCAGGGTTCGCCCTTCGTCCTTAAAAGCGACAGCCTTGCTTCAGATGAACAACCGACTGAGCAGATGATCATGGAAATACAAATTGATTGTATTTATTCGAGGCGTTCCGTTTTGAAGTTGCCTCCATCAAATAATAAAAATCTGCAAATGAGTCCGCATCAATCTTCAATGCAACTTTCTGTGAGCGCTCGGCTGATTTGGCACCCACTAAGCGCCAGATTCAGTCAGATTGAGTGCTTCATTTCAAACATCGTTTGAAGGTATCGTTTATTGGAACGCTCTCCCACGGAACGCCCATAACAAAATGAAAAATAAGAAAAAGTCGTGCCACGAGAAGATTTCGATCCCCTAGCCCGCCCGAAACAAGAACTGTGATGTCTCCCTTTGCCGACGCGAGAGTCTCTTCGGCGATCCCGTGCCCACTTCGAGTGAGCCGGTAGCTCAGACATCCGCCGTACAAGCGACTCGACACTTGGTCAGCTTCATCTTTCAACTCTTATTGTTATGAATCGTAGCTAGGCTGTCGTTTTCCACGAACATCGTTTTATTTTCTGGGTGGTTTATGGGCGAATCGGCGAAGACTACGCGACATTCATCTGTCACTCCAGACACACTTTCGTTCTGGTGCCATGCGGTTGGAGCGAAGCGCGACGGCGGAACCGCGCGGAGAAAGCCTCACAATGTCACATCGTCCGCCTGTTCAATCAAGGGGTTCACAAATGAGAGTCTTGACAGCGAGGATCTTTGTCTCTGTTACCATAAGGTTAGCTACTCAAAGTGCTTGTCTCCGTGATGGGAAAGAAGAGCCCATATAAGCTCTCATTTTTCATCAAAACATCGTCCACAGCGCCAAAATACAACTCATCGGTCATCCTCTGGGACTTGCTACCTAATAATCTGCGGAAACACTTTTGCCGCCGCCACCACCCGGAACAAACTCAAGCTCCACGCCGAGATGAGCCCGCGAGAATCGGAATTACTCATCGAGCACTGTCTGCGGGGCTTCGGCACCGGCGCGGCGAGTGTATTCCAGAATCTGTTCCACTCACAACTCAAAACGTACAGTGTGGAGACTGCTTGATTATGCGGCTAGATGACTTCTGGCCGAAAACACGGAAAACCTACCGATGCGTGGGTGTCTTCCTCGTCGGGCACTCCACAGTCCACAAATATCCTGAAGCTTCCCAGTGTCAGAACAAACGAGTTAGGAGTTTTGAATCCTCCTTTAAATAGTTAGGCGATAGCCGTCCATAACAGAAAGCCGGCGGAAGGAAGAAACAGCAACACAGCACGCACACAACACTAAAGCTGTCGAGAGCACCACCGTAAGACTATCCTGGGCTCAATCCTTGCCGCTGCCGACGCCGTGGTGAGCGGAACTGAATTCCCTCTCACTCTGGCCAGCGCGCAACAATCAGATAGAAGATCGATACACCAACTTATCGGGTTCAACGTTCTTCAGCACAGCAGACGGACTTCAGTAGACAGACTGACTGACTGACTGACTCCCTGACTGACTGCTCGCTTGCTCTCCTGCTCTCGCCTCGTTCGAGCTGCTCGCTTCACTAGTGCGGCGACAGCGATGTCCATAGCAATGCTGATGATGATGCAGAAGAAGAAGCGAGTACTTTCTTTCATGGGGAAAGAATGTGTACACCGGTGTTGGTAACAGCAAGAGCACCACCGGACCACAATGGTCAGTGAGCCTGACGGTCTCTCATGACTCAACTGCTGGCGGTGTTTCCTGTCGGAAAGAAATCGAATCGGTGTCGCGACTCAATCGATCATTCAATCAGACGCTAATTCGTGCACCCTGGGCATCGGGCTTCAGTGCTCTCTCCGGGAAGATGAAAGTTGAAGTTCGATACCGTCGTTCTTTGGAGACGCTCGCAATGCTGATTTGAGAAGAGAAGAAAAAATGAGATAGAATGTCGCTTTTCCGAGTGCATCCTCGGGAGCTCGTCGGGATGGCCGGAAGGGGGCTCGATGATCCCCTCTGCAACATATCGAAAGGAACGGAAGAAGTGTCGGATTTCTCTGCTGAACTCCATTATCTAGACGGCTTAGTTTGTCTCTTCGATGATCTCAGCCATGCTGTAAAAACTGTTGGAATCGCAGCACTCGAACAATGAAAATGTTTGGTTGCTTTTCTAGGATCGCTTATTTGTTTCGTTGCTTTATTTTTGCAATCTCAACGTTCGTTGGTAATAACCAGCTCGAGGGGAGCGCGCGGCTTTTTTTCTCTTTCATTCCAACGTGATTCATTACACGGGTTTTCTCAATCTTTCGTTTTGCGAAGGCGATTTCCAATACAGAAAATCTCCCACGAGCGGCAACGGCCGCGGCATCGTCAGCTGCATTAGGGCATTCAAGAGAATTTCCAATAACCAAGTGAAACATTCTGGAGAATGCTGGAAAAGTGGAAAATAGACAGCCGGTCAATGGACGACCAAACATTGAGGAATACAACCACAGAAGATTCGTTTCCTCTTTATTTTTTTTCCTACCGTCCCACAGGGATGCTTCTTGATTGTGATCCTGACCGTGTCTTCTTCGACATATCACGAGGACGAAGAGATTTGGATCTCGGGCAGAACCGAGAAGTTCGTGGCTTGGAGAACGGCGACCAACAAAACCATTTTACGGGGATTACGGCAAACAATCTCGTTTGTTCGTCAAGATCAGAGTTTCCCATCGTTTGCAAATATGCCTCAGCGAAAGAATTCTCACTCAGACCTCACTCGACTTCCACTCAAGTCTCCTAGCATTTCAAAAAAGTCAAATACAGTGGAGAGAGAGAGAGTAACCACTGGCAAAGTCTGACAATAGATGGAGCAAGTTCAGTCAAAGTAGAAAAACCAGAATATGTATACATCTGCCCTCTCTGATTCCATGCTCTATCAAACTGGGGTGTCAGTTATTTGTTTGAATCTTTTTCCGAACAATGCTGTCAAGAGGTTGATTCTCAAGATCAATCGCGCTTTTCCCGCACCTTAGAGTGGTTTTCGCAGATACTCGTTTCTGGACGAAAGGATATCGATCAGGGATCAACTAATTCCAGAAGTTCCCTGTATCCTTCCCATTCGAACACTTCCGGAAGCCAACTCCTGTTATCCAGGCCAGTGTTCGATCGTTGTGCAAGTTATTGCCCTCTCATGGAAGCCGGCCCAATTCTCGCAACGAGAATATTCCAATGCAGACCGCCTGGAGAAGGAGCTGACGATCGACAGCGATCCTTCAGTCACCAAACTTTCTTCAGTCGTTTGTACTCAAGAAGGGAAAATCGGAGGGGCGAACGAATGGAAAAATCGAGAGACTATCAGCAGGCTCCATCCCCGAATGTTCACCTCCTTCAGTCATTGGTGAGGTATGAGACATCGGTGAGAAAATGTTTCATTTTCTCTAAAGTGGTGTCGGTCACAATACAAAATACCTCTTTTAGAACATGGAGACGTCGAAGGCCTATAATTACGATGTCCACTACGTTACGACTCCGCAGACATGATCGCCGAAACTGACCAGCTAGCCGGCGACGGAACCGAAAAAATGAACGAACAAGGGGTCTGTGTCCGTCCGTCTATCCTCTCGCTGATCCGGTGACGTCTGATGTGGGCTGTCTGCAGTGCGTTGTTGCCGAAACCAAACAAAGAGATACTTTGATTCTTTTCTGTACTCGTCCACCAACAGCGTCAGCCTCCAGAGACAAAACATCCGCGCCGCGTGGAACAGTTCAGTTTCTCCAACTGGTAAATGTGTCCCAAGAGCTGAGAGGAGGCGCTGAGCTGACCAAGAGAGTCTTTGGCTCCGAACCTTGTGGGCCTCCATCAAAAAAGACCATAAAATACAGTTATCTTCGAACGAAACGCTTCCCAGCTGTGATGTAGATAGGAATCCATAAAAGCACCTGAGAGAGTCTTACACTAAGGAGAAGGATAACGCAAGAGCGATAGTTGTGATTAGAATGTAGGCCAGGTTGATGCCGCACCTGATATCATCATCATCATCATCCTCCTCGAGTTAATGGGAAGAGTATGCTAAGCCTGTTCAAAACCCTCTTCTTTTCTTCATGCTTGAGCAGCTTTGCGTGCAGACGCACGCGTTTCTCGAGATAACGACAATGATGGCGAGTGAACTCGATTAGCATAGAGATGGAATATCCGCTCCGAGAGACCGGTTGAGCTTGCAGCGGGATTGGTTTCGATGGAGCTTTCGATTGCGGGAATTAGAAAGGGCGTAGCGCAGAATTCGAGGATTAATCGACGTAGCAGTCCACTATGCGGACGAAGTTATGTTTTCGACTGCTTTTGCCGCAGCTTCCCGAGCTCGTAGCACCACAGTCTCCAGAATCAGGTCGGATTCCAGACTTGAGCTGAGACTCCCAGTCCGGAAATGTTCCCCATAGTTCCCATTCCATGGTTTTCCTCCGAAAAATGCTGGGAGAACTCCTTTACAGCGAACCAGGGGTTTCAACATGGAGGTGCAAGAAGAAGAAACACGAGGAGCCCTAGACACTCTGAAAGGGCACCCACGAATCGAAACAACCACTGACAGCCGGGGAATTTCTGAACCGGATTTTTCTTCTTCAGTCGGGATATTGCACGCACACGATGGGGACCGTTTTCTGCCCGAGCTCCTGCAATTCAGCCACAGTATCTACGTCTCTAGTCTGTTTGTCAAGTTGTCTGACTGGATGACTTTTGATATCGGGAAAGAAAATAAATAAAAACTGGTCTCTTCGCACTGCCAGCGACCTTTCGTGAGACATCTCTGGCTTCCACAAAAAATAAAAAAATAAAGACCGAATTCCACGCGCGTGAATTCTCAGTAGATTCGTGCAGAAAGAACCGAGGTTTTCCACGCTCGAATCTGACCAGGATCTGAGCCGCGTTGTAAGTGGAAAATCGCTCCAATCATGGTGATCCATTGTATTCGATGGGCGTCCTTCGGCGCATTCATCATAGAACAGTGGAAGTTTGTGTACTACATTTCTGGGGGACGCCTCGAACTAGTTCAGCGTCTCTATGAATGCTTGATGTAATCAACTCATGACCCCACAAACCCACGCACATGAATGTGGCGTGTTCAAGTCACGGAACTTCCTAGTGTTACGGTATACTGATTGTGAGCTCAGAGTGGCCTATCCCACAGGGATCCTCAAAACTTTGACGGAATATTGTTCCCTCGAGACCCGCTGGATGCTCTCTGATGATTCTTCCCTTCCGGAGTCGAACGAAAGGCTTCTTCGATAGAATTCGATGGCCTCAAAAAGTATTGGATCTTGTCCAACTCGAACGAACTCGTGCGAAAACCCGTTCCATCTGCAGCTCAGAAACGCAACAGCCGTGCATCGACGCGACGCGCGGCCTCGGGCGAGTGGTAGGTAGCAATTCAGGATGAGATGTTTCCAAGCCGATCTCTAATTTGCGGAGACTTCCGAGATGCTTTGCTGGAATTCTAGTGAAGTCAAATCCGTAACTCTCCGACTGCGCAGTGGGCATGAAAACGAATCAACGTGGTCTAGCGGTTCGTAGGCGGAAGGGATTTATCGATATTTGCGCATTTCCGAGTTCATGAGATGTTTTGTGGGCGCCGATGTGCAGTTCTCTTTGAAATCCACGAAATCAACGCCGCAAATTCCTAACGCGGCTCTATGTAGACACAATCGAGTCGCTTTCGTTCGTAGCGGAGGCCTGGATTGATTGAATTGAACTTCTGAAATCTATGCTGGATCTCGTACGTGAGGCTGCAGAAGGGGTTTTACTGCGGTGTGTTTGTGTTGTCCCGTTTATCAGAATGTTACGAACGACAACAATCCCGCTTCTGCTAATGCTGCTGCTGATACTGCTGCCGTTGGCAGAGGTAAAAAAACGGAACGAAAGAGTTAGAGCGAGATAGAGAATATAAATGCGTTCCCTGCTGCTAAGCTCCGTCCGTCCATCAGTTGGTTCCTGCCACAGTGTTCTTGCTCCGATCTTGGCCGATGGCTGCCACTCGCGCTCTCTGCTCTTGTTCATTTCCAGCCCGAGAAGAGCGAACGACCGCGAAAATAGATAGGACGGAACCTGTTTTGGTCCTGAATCTAAGACAAATCCCTCGAGGAATACTCACTTCGGTTTAATTTTCGAGTGATCGCAAGTTCGAGCCGGATTCATAGAGATAGCTCTCCCAGGGGATGGAGCCGTTGATGGTTCAGATTGACTTCATTCATTCGATGAGAAGCTTAACTGCTAGGATCGATCAACCACCAATTAGATACCACTAGCACGGCAGAGTTTTTCTAGAGGTGCCCTGTGCAAACCACAGTCTTGAGGTTTGCACGCCGCATGTACATACACGCAGCGGTGACGAGCACGTGCAATTAGTGCATATGCGCCTGGCACCGGCCTCGGCCTCAACTTCCCGCAGTCCGGGCTTTGTTTGCAAGAACACTATACCGATGCCAATGAGTCGAGAGAAATTAAAAAATCATCGAACTCAAAGTCCACCCGGATGGTCGGCCTTATTCAACTGCATTCGCTCTCTCAAAACATTAAACAATCACTTAGCGGTTCCGTCAGACGGGCAGCAACTCGTTGTCAGAACTGCTTCAATTTTTCAAGATTTTGAAATGACTGTAGAATCGTTGTGCGATGACTCGCAGTCACTGACTTCTTCGTTGGACAGCTACAGCTCGTCGATATTCCTCTCAGTTTTTTTCCTCTGCTATTTCGCTCCATTTTGATTTCATCTCGTCGACTTCGGCGTTTTTTGCGTCTGTCGGCCGCGTTAGTTGCTCGCTCGCCTTTTCGTCCGCGCGCTCGTTTTGTTGGCCTGAGAAGTTGACTGAAGTATCAGACTGAAAATTTGCGTTCGACGGGAACAGGGAAGACAGCTGGTCGAAGCAACTCGTCCCTCCCGACGACATGTTCTTGAAATCCTCCGGGGATGGAGAACGGAGTCGGCGATTCTCGACAGAAAGAATCCTCCCTCCGCCTCTCACGTGGCCTCTTCGGATCTCTTTGTCTGCAAGTCTGAAGCTATCTCGCCTGTTCAACACATTCCAGTTCCTCTTTGTTTCACAATCACCAAGACAGCCGTTGTAGGACTTCGGTGTTTCCTATTTCCGGATTCCGATCGCGAGTACTCGAGTCCCAGGACAGACATCCTTGAATTCCGTCTTGACCCTTGAATTACGTTTGGTTGCACGGGAAGGCCGAGTGACGGACGAAAAGGAGACATCTGGAAAGGAGAAACTTCTCATTCAGGTTTTGCGGGAATAAAGTAATATCGTCTTCTCCTCAAACCTCTCTCTTGTGAAGGTGAGTCTGACTCCGCAGTGTTCCCGCTCTAGTAGCTCCCACCATCTCCGTGGACTGTTTACGCGGCAAACTTCGATCAGAGATGACATAGCTCAAAGAACTACGACGTGAAAGGATATCAGTTTTTTCCCGATGGACTTCCAATGAGAACGGCTCGGAATCCAAATACCGAGGCGAAGTCGCATTCGCGTGGACTACAGTGATGTACTCGGTCGGTCCGTTGGTTGGTCGGCTGGTTGGTTTGTCGGCCGCCCGGTCATCTCTGCGGCTGCTGGAGCCGCACGCCTTTTCAAAATTGATTTCCTTCGCAAGTTCAGAATTGAACGACTTCGCACAGACAGACACACTGAAATGCGCGCATTCTTTTTCCAAGTCCACGCTGCCGCAAAATTTCCTACCGCACCAGTGTGAGAAGAGTGACAGCCCCGTAATCCAGCCGTCGCTGCCACCACTAGAAAAAAAATAGTGAAAAAACCAAGACGAGAAATAAGAATGTATCAAGAATGGCGTGAAAATTACACCAGTGTGCTGTTGCCCGGTTTGCTGGCGTTGCCGATTCGATGTCCATTGTTGTGATGAGAAGACGACGACGACACAGGCACACAGTTGGTCAGTCAGTCAGTCAGTCAGTCAGCCTGAGCTCGAGATGCACAAGCGGACAGATCGAGCGACCGCTCCACGGTCCGACCGACCGACGGACGGACGGACAGACAGACAGTCAGGCAAAGAGGCGGGCGAAGGGATCGAGACCCCGCGTAGCCGCTGCTGCTGGCCAAAAATTGCTCTCAAAAATCGAAAGAAGAAAGGAAAAAATTATGCCGTCGTCGTCCATACTTCGGTTGAAAGAAAAATTCTCTCTTCTGAAAGGAATAGGATTCCATCTTTTTCTATCCACCGGTTTTTTCTTTCAGCGGAGAAGAACAGGCATCGAAGCCTGCAGTGTGAAACGTCGAGCGTCGTGCCCGCCAGAAATGGGCCCAGCAATTTGGGAACGGCAGAGATAAACGAAATTGAATCTTTGGAAGCCTGAAACTGTGATTTCCAAGCATTGGAGAGTTCGCGCTCATCGGCATCATGACGGAGATTTGACTTTTTTTCCAAATCTTCAAGAGACACAATCTCAACGTGTTCGAGTCGTTCTCAGATAAGCTCGTATTGCCTCGAGAAGATGATGAATAAAATAATAAATGGAGGGAAATTATTGCACATAATGAAGGTTTATGCAGGGAAGCGGGTATTCCACTTTCCAAGATCGATCGATTCACAAGTGATGTGGATCGTGAGTCCCTAACTCGCAACGATTCCCGGTTATCAGAGAACAGGGGAATGACTCCAGCTGCAGGATTGCACCTGCAGTCCTCATGAAAATAACGACATGTTGGAACAGGAGTCCGCTTATCAACTGCTCGCCACTCCTGTTCCGTTGGCCTTCGCAGAGATTCTTTGTGAAAACTAGCAGACCGAACGTCATCCAACTTGACCGTGTCGGAGAACAATGGGTCCTGCAGCGACAAATCACCTCTCATTAAGGGAGGCATCCGGCAGAGTTTCAAACTTCAGCAGTCCCGGTTGCTTCCAAGTCAGCCTCGTCGAAGCGTTCGTCATTGAGCTCAGGCTCCTTTTCTATCGGTGCGGTGATCAGTCACCGAAGTCACACAATTTTCAGCTCATTAATCGATGGATCATTCGACCAGCTGGACCCTCTACCTGTGTTCGGTGAGACCTTCGTCCTCGAGATCTGACGAGAGCTACACTGCGCCGCCGCTGACTTGGCGGAGCGTTGTTGAAGGTCTCGATGTGGAACCACCACTTTCATTCGAGCTCTTCTGTGAAGCACGTCTATCGAAGTTATCGAATGGATTACCTTGCACGTTCACGAGTGGGAGCGCTTGTTCACGTCTGACGTACGCGTGCGAGTCTGCCTCTGGCATGCTGCCAATTACGGTTTTTCTGAGTCTACAGGTGGTGTTCTTATAGATAGCCGAGTTGTATTGGGTTCCGAGGACGAAACGCCTCAGGACAATCAGAAGCTTTCGGGGATACAGAAGAGAGTTCCAGTGTGAAGTCGGGCGAGTTTAAGACCGAACGATTTTGAGAGTCCAAAAATCGTCAGGACTGCGGCGTTCAATAAAAACCCTCGCTCGGTCGAGGAGTTCTCCTTAAACTACTGTGATCTCGCCTCAGTCTATCGAACTCTCCCGATTATATGGGACCAATGGTCCGCTTTACCTAGAATTCAGAGTAATAGGGCCGAGGCTTTGAGGCTTTTTATAGACGGCCGCCATCTTCGGAAACTTCGACGCATGAAGGAGTGGAGCCACCGATCACTCCTCCGTGGGCTTGGCTGCGGTCTGATCTTCCCCGGAAGTTCCTCGAGTAGTAAGTAACTTAGGGAGGAGTTCGCATCTGGTATGGGATCTCGAGGTCGGAAACATCGGGTCTCAGCTAAGCAGTCGTTGTTTCGAAACTCCGGCTGGAAGGATCTCTCGACTCGACCACAGTGGCGCGCGAGTTTGTTTTCCACGGATGAATCCAGGAACGCATTCAAGCGCTTGCACCCAGTTCCATTGATTTGGCTCTTTATCTAGCTCGCTGGTGGATCCTTTGTCGGGAAAGAATCGTCTCCACTTTTTTCAATTTCGATTGAAGGCGCGCATTTCGCTGCTCCAACGGTAAGCTGCCTCTCGATCGCTACGCATAGTTCTCACAGTTCCGTCGAGGCCCATACGGCCGCGGCGCAGTGATCGAGAGAGCGAGCGAGCGAGCGACCGTCATGTTATTTATCTTTGAGCTCCGAAAATGAGATTGAGTTTTTTTTTTTTGTTCTTGCCTGTTTCGGTCGTGCTGGAGTTGTTGTTTTTGCTTTCGCCGTTGGAGTTGTTATCGTCGTTGTTGATGTTGGCGTTGTTGTCGCCGTAGCCGCCGTCGTCGTCGTTGGTGGTGTTTGTTGCTATTCTGTTTACAACTAGTGGTCCAGTGAGGAATCTAGAAGTTCGCAGTGGCGGCAGACAGGAGAGCAATCTAGCTCTCAACTCATTTGCATGCAACCAGAAAACAAAGAAGAAATATTTCTTAGCGATCCGTTCGACGGTGAATGGCTTTTTCATCCAGTTGGGCGTTCATCCGACGTTCGTTTGTCTATTTGTTCAGGAACGCTTCACGAATTGTTCGTTATAAAAAGCACTTGGCGACTATGGACATCATCCACGAACGAAAATCTGCGCTGTTCGATGCGGGATAATTTACGAAAGACCTTGAGGAGACCGCGTCGACGAATATTCAAGAAATTTTGGGACATTATCGATATTATCTCCGAGATAACGATTGTATACACGGCTCCTTTCATTAGCTTGCTTGTTTTTCGTCAGCTTTGATAAAACTTGATTTCGAGAAGAATAGCACCCTACAACAGACGACGAAGATTCTTTTCAGGACAGATTCCGCTTTCTTTTCTTGCGCGGATCGGCGAACGAGACGACAAATTGAAGTTGTCTCCCAAACACTCGGAGTTCCTGTCAGGTCGTCGAGTAAGGAACTACCATAGCTGTCGTTTGGTCGCTTCGAAGTCGCTGGTGGACTACGGAGAGGAGAGAAAAATATTCTGTTCGTCGCTTCGTGCCTGATCTTTCCCTTGATTCATGGCGGGAACAAGTTATCTGATACTGTGAACAAATTGATCACCGAGCGGTGAAGTAAAGCTTCGCTCTTGGTTTGATTTGCATGGCGAAGCCCGTCGGCTGTCTCCCAACATCAGTCGGTCATCTCGCGCCGTCGCCGTCGAATTATCCAACTTTGACATGAATCGAAACATCACGAAATGTAAACAAACCGTCGAGCAAATATCTAGATGACTGCGATCCAATGCACACCGAAGCGCCTCGCCACCGGTTGCGATAAAACTATTGTGCATCTGTTTGTACGGCGGCGGCGCCGCGGCGGCGGCTCGAGAGAACCCCTGCTCGAGCGATTGATGAGGTTGCATGCATGGATAGATGGGAAGGTAAATGGATCGGAGCGACAAATTCTGATTTATTCAGAACACTGAATCCAGCATCTGGAGCCTCCGATCAGCTGAACCCACGAGACGCCGACGAATAAATTCTCGGACGGAGCTTTGTAGCTCGATTTCTGCTGACGTAAATCAGCTTCTCTCGAGTCCCTTCCGGCAGACCTTTTTCTTCCGTGCCGCCGCCGCCGCTCCGGCGGAGATTCCGGTGCAGGATTTCTTCGTTCGTGCCCCACCAGAGACCGATATAGCGGTGAGCGAGCGATTAGCCCGATCGGCAAACAACGAGCAAATGAATAATGCGGCTCTAGTTAATGAATCATTTTTCGCGGAGAGAATAATCTATTCGCCAACGCCACCCAGATCAGGATATTCGGGATCTATTACATGTGGAACAAGGGTCGAAGCGAGCTAGTCGCATCTCGAAGTGATTCCCACTCCTCCGATACGGACCTGAGCAACGTCTCAGGATGGCTGTAAAGAAGCGTCAGGATGGATTCCGAGCCTCGGGAGTCAGGACTTGTCGGCTTCCTGAACGGAATAAACGAGACGGAAAAGTCTGGTCAAGTAAGGAGAAATTGCTCGGTTGCATTTCTAGGAGTCCGGTCGGCGATAGCGTGCCACAAACGGACACTCCCAGGACCGATCCGTGCTTTTCGACTCTTCCATTCTGTTGTTGAACTATGGAAGAATTCGAGTGTTAATCCCATTATAGGAGCCTCTCCGTTTGTCGTTGACCTTCCCACGCGAGAGGCGAGCAACTCCAATCTACAGATCCACAGTGTTGCTCGATAGTTCTGGGCCGGATATAGTGCATAATTTAAGAAGATTGCATAAATTATCGGTTCAGAGTTAACAGTGATTCTCGAGCGCTAAATATATATCGGAGTCAATCATTGGCGCTGATATCGATATCAGGACGTGGACCTTAGATCTTTGCTGCTGCATGCGGCGTCATTGAATATTCGCTTTAAACTTGAATAATTTGTGTGGATATCAGAAGGCGAAACAAACGACGCATAGATCAAGGCAGAAGGCATGTACCACATGGAATGTTCGAAAAGAGTGTCCTTACTGGCTCTCACACTTGAACTCCTTCAAACTCGGACGGAAGTTGGTTGACTGCAGGTGCCCGCTCCGTCACCTTTGAAGCTGCCCCGAAGTACCATATGAGAGAAAAATGATTCTTCCTTAGGAGACCCGACGTCATAAATGCATTGCGTGTACGGAAACTTCGCTTCAGATCGTATTCTAAGTGGGTTGACGACGAAGCTGGAGAACGTGACGAAAGCGAGCTTGATATCATGTGTCGGGGATCTGATCTCCTTAAGGAGCCGGGACACGGCCAACGTGTTCACTCCAATATTAGTGTCGAACACAATGTCCTGTCGGACGGAAATAGTCGTTTTCGGACGTCATGAGACTCTTTGGACGAGAGTCTCTACTTCACGGAAGAGAACAGTTCGTCTCTTGTATCCTCCGGAGCACAAAGAAGGACGCCAGCACTTTGTTCTTATAAATCGCATGGAATAGGAAGCGTACCGGTTCGAGGAGACATTATTTTTATCGCTGCAAGCCTTTCATCCACTTGAAAACTGAAGAGTGGCCCGTGAACAGTCGGTGGCCCATCACTGGCACACTACCCTATCCTACGTCAGCTTCTCCAACTTTCTTTAACAAGCAAACGGTTTCCCGACTCCGAGATAACGATCTCAATCAGACCGTTTCTGAGTATCAAAATCTTCGACAACCGGATGACTGATCTGCCTCAGACAAATGGAGTGAAAGATAATTAGCTGATCACCATTTCGTTAGTCGAATAGAAATTCTCATTATAATTTACGGAATTCGCGGACCGACTATATGGTAAGAGGCCAAAACGAGTGATTCCCCGCTCAGTGGACCCATGTGAAGCCGCCGGCACCGAGTCAGTTCGATGTGAGTTCAGTGGCGATGACGAAGGAGCGATGCCTCGATGGACTTCTGCTTAGAGCAGTGGTTCCCAACCTGGGGGCCTGGGCTCCCCAAGGGGGCCCAGAACCAATTCTCGGGGGGCCCGAGTCTTAGCAAGTCTTTGGTAAAGTTAGGGGCCAAGAACGATTGCTTATCGCTGCCGATCGGTCGACTTCGGATCGATGTAAAATGATTCACACAGAATCTTCTTGATTTTGAAATCGAAAGGAAATGCGAAACGATTTCCCCAGGATCACACATGCTTGCGAATCTAAAACGTTGATTTTCTTCATTTCCTTTCGACTGTTGATCGGCTGGAAATGGAGACTCACAAGGACTCTTTTGAATTCTGTTGAATTTAAGAACATTTGTGATTGAAGCGGTATTGAGCACCTCATACAGAGGTTCGCAGACCGTAAACGTGATTCGATATTCGAATGATAAGTTGATTCCAGGGGGTTCTGGAGGGAATACATCAGGGGGCCCGAGTCTGGCCGCCACCATGACAGGGGAGCCCAGTCACCGAAAAGGTCGGGAACCACTGGCTTAGAGCTCGGAACAAGACACTTTTCGGTGACTCGTCTGTTTCGGTCTGGAATAGGCGGTCTATCCGGAGAAGAATCACTGCTTCGTTCAGGGAGAAATTCGGAATCTGAACGTGAGGAATACGTAGATTGGTCCTCGAGAGAGCAAGTGGAACCTAATCACCGAAACGATCGTACGAAGCTTTGGAGATTTTTTTGATTCTGTGAGGATAGCAACTATCGTAAATCGTCTACGCTGCTTTCAAAGAGGACTCGGAGTTAATTTTTAGGGCCCACTTCGCGCCCCGAAGATGGAACCCTCTACGATACTGAGCGCGTTGCTGAAATCGGCAAGGAAGCAAATTCGCAAACGAGGACGCCCCTGCCTTCCAAAAAGTCAGTTCGCGATTGGAACCTCAAACCAAAGCCGAAATTAACATCATCGGGAATAATTTTTTGCTCTAGCTTTTCACGATCTTTGATCCTCCCCTTGGGTAAGAATAAGTTTCTCTCGGATGTCATCGACTTAGAGCACCCGCGAGAAACCGATTCAACTTCGTTTCATTATGATCATTTGCGAATGTCGAGACTTCGAGAGCAGATGTTTCAAAATCCCCTGAAGTAAACTACGAGATCTGTATGGAACATGTCAACCGTAAATACATGGTCTGATAATTTTAATGTTGGTGGAGCTAAGTCTCCCCTTTTTTGAGGCAATTCAATTTGAATGTTCGCACCGAAGATTCGATTTCCTGGAAACTCTTCGAACGACTCCTCTCCCTCGGATCTGCAGATCTCATCCATTCCTTCTGGGGTACATATTTCCCATTCGTTCTGACATCGTCGGCACGCCGCGGGGGTTCCCATGCTCATGTTACCCAATGAGGCGTAGGTCATGCTCGCCACGCATGAGCTTCCGAGCATCTATCCTCATGAATTCACTCCCGTAGAGAACGTCCGTGGACTCATACTCGCGGGATTCATGATTTTGAAGAAGAAGATCATGTCTGACGATTTCTTTAGTCTGCGGCTAGAATTCAACAAATCTTCAGTTGATGAGGAGCACCAATTCAGAAACTTCCGATGTCATTTGAAAACGAAGGAAATCGGAAGATCGAAATATCGCGCGTATTTCTACATAGACTTGAGAACGGACCTGGATCGCCCAACGATATAGTCTGAGTTGAGCCCACAGAGATTCCTCATGAGATTCGAGAATATTTGGAACCTCATCAAGCAATTTCACTCTAATCGGACTTCAGCGACTCGCCGCTTGGTGGATCGATCCGGAGCCGTATCGTTCTACGGCATCACTGCAATCAAGAGGTGTGACTGGAGAATTCCGAATTGAGCTTCTTGGATGGTGCTTTATCGAGCTCGAGCGCGCTCCCTACTACGTCGTAAACATCGGAATTCCCTTATTTAAATTTCATTTCTCGTACCATGGAGTCTCTGAGCACGCCCTTGCTTTTCGAATGAGGCTTCTGCTCGAGTATACATTGGGTAACATGCCCTTCGTGGAAGCGATGCAACATTTAATCGGGAGGTCAACTCATCTGAATCAGGAGCAAGGGGTGCCCTGCAACCCGGAGATAATAGTGACCCGTGGGTAGACATGTCATATCATCGGACATGTCCGTCCTGATCATGGTCGCAGTCGGAGTGTTCCGAGGATTTAATCTTGCCCGAGGCAAAATGACCGCACGGAGTCAGAGATCTCAGCTTTTTGATTACTCTGACGGCGCGGCGGCTATTTCAATGTCGAGCTTGAATCTGGATCTGCTCCGTGGTGGTCGTTTCTCGGGGAAGTGCAGTTGCATGTCGATCTCAAAACAGGGCCAACCGCAACTTTTGAAGTGTATTTTGAGTTTAATTCTTCTCCTTCTCTGTACTAAGAGTTTTCACAGAAACACATCGCGCACGAATGCGAGGCATGAATTCATGCGAAATCCACAAAGGATCGCCTACAGAAGCGTGAGGTCCACTGGGATTTACACCGATGATGTTGAGAGTGAGCGCCGCTAGCAGACTCCTATCATCTCTTGTACGCTCCTATGGCATCTCTGTCTATGACCATGAATCAAGAGACGTACTCTGTATTTTTTGATCGTTTAATGTCTCGGCGCCGCTCGGAGCTTTCCAAGGCTTGTGCGCAGATCTGACAACTTACATATATAACCCCCGAAGCGCTCCAAAGCTTATATTCATTTGATCTTGCCATCGTCGCAAGCTCGGTTTTACCCAAGCCGAGGATGCAATCGTCCAGCGATTCCGGGGAGTTTTGCCGCACGGAATTCGCAAGGTCAGGTCTCCCGAAACAGCTGCTCATATCCATGCCGTGGACCATTTATGGCTATACTACATACTTCCGATAGTTTTCCTTGAGAGCGGAGAAGCTAGCTGCCGAACGCGGGCCGTTGAGTCAGGTGATACTTGGATCACAAAGAGCTTATCAGATGCCCAGCTTTTGTCTTGCCGAATACCCTATGGGGAAGAAGCTTTCCTTCAAAACGGCATTTTTAAGCAACCAAAGTTATGGCTTGATTCAGTATCTCGAGAATTTGAGTACAGTTCAAAAGCTCAATGTTACAGGCCGTGTCTATGGAATCTCGGCCCGTGCCCACACGAACTATGAGAGTAGCATCGGTCTTATTCCGAGTGAGCCAGAATCGCCGCAGTCTTGTAGGGCGTATTCCGGGCATCTCGGGGCCGCTGAGTGTACTCAATTAGGAGTTATAGCGATATCGATATCGGCCATGCGGGTGTTGTGCCAGGTCAGCTCTTCGAGGTTGCCGGAGGCGCTGTAGAAGACGAACATGCAGGACCGTAGCATATGGAGCCACAATTAGTCGGGGTTCTAGCTTGATTCGTACATAAGCTACGTGGTGTATGCTATTAGATGGAAAACACGGCAAGGTCGACGCAAGCAAAAAGGTGTTACCCGGTGAGTGCTTTCTGCCTGTTACAAACTTGTCAGCTCCGAAGGAGCTTCTCGGTGATTCTGTATTCGTCGACCTGGGAGGATGTTTCTGATCGTTTTTGGCGAGCTACCTTGAATTTATTGGGAATCTCGTCGCGATGTACGATTGTTCCCTCTGCGGGACATTACTTTTACGACGAGCTTCCTACACACCGGTCCATGACATGCTTCGAATCACCATATCGCAAGAGCAAAACTGACACTTAGCTCAACCTTTCTTACAAATCGGAGTCTCCAACGGATGACAAAAGTGAGGAAAACCTCGGTTCCGCCTCGCGCCAAACGTGGAGCAAGAATATTCCCTCGACCCTCTTGGAGTGGCTCGTATTAGAGAATCAAAAAAAGTTATCCCGCCGCCCACAGATCAGAGCTTGTCCTCAAAAAGTGGACAATACGCGTGGCCCCGCGGCTAGGTGGGTCAGCCGAAGCAAGAACAGCATTCTAGAATCGACGGCGGTTATGAACAATATGATATGAAAAGGATGTCTATTATACATCGCTGAGGACGGGCTCTTGAGTCGAGGAGTGAGCCAACCGAGGGGGAAGGACCATTCGCTACATCTCCACAACAAACAGCTCTGAGCTCTCAGATGGAAAATGTGTAGTCTGAGAACTTGGCACTTCGCTTCACAGATGATCTGAAGGAGGACGCAGTCTCGCCTGAAGCGAGCTCCGAGAAAGAAGAATGTTCATTAATGTTTCCAGTCCAATATTATCACTCACGATGCCTCTAGACGACATCGAGAGCATATTTGCGTCGGATACACGAACTTTTCACGGGCATCTCGGCCATGCATGTTATCTTCTGTGGAGACCATTCTCAGAAGAGCGATGGACCAAACTTATTATTAGCCCGAAATCCCAGATGTAGGAAACCTCGATTATTAGGAGCTTGGAGTACAAGGAATCTCCCATTATCTACGTATACGCGATCCAATTTCGGCGAAACCTCGTTACAACGAACGAAATTCTCGGTCCCCAACTTGTGCATCCTGATCAACGAGAAGTTAAACTCCGGAGGCATACACATTGTTTTACTTTCTGTTACAAGCCTGTCCATGAACTACGTACAAGTTTAATGTTGATATCTATGACGAAGTCTGAACACAGATCAATTCGGGACCACATTTTCCCTCTGACAAGATATTTCACAGTAATGAAGCGACTTCTAGGGAATGACGGAAAGTAAGAATCGTACAAATTATAACCCGTGAGGCGCACGTAGTCCTGTAAAGTGATTCGTCGCCTCTCAACCTGTTTTCTCAGGCGCTGAGGGCGGTCATTGAGCACTCGGTTGGCAGAAAGTTGCACTTGAGCCTATTTTTCACGTGATTTCCGAGCGATTCCAGGATAATTCTCGCACGATTTGCATCGTCAAACTGACGGGCGGATTTTCAGGGATTTCGGGTATCAGGGCTACTGGGCTTGGGGATGCCGGGGGTAGGTACTGTGAGCGAGGATTTTTTCAGGGCCGGGCTGTTATTGAACTTAAGCCATCGGCACTCAACAGTTCAATTATGCAAAGCATTATTACCACAACCAAGGGCCCCGCATTGCAGTTGTCATATTCTCTAATCGACCCTGAGCATCGGTGCAAGACTTGTCCGTGTGCTTACAAAGGAGAGTTGGCGCCCACTTGGGTCTTAGCCGACGAGGACTACCGAGACCGAGAGGAAAAAGAGCATTCGTTGTGTCGAATGAGACAATCAAGAAAATCAAATCATTTTGTCGACTGCAAGTTCCTACCTGGGGCGGGGTGAAAACAGCTCATTCAGCGAGTGCATAACTGCTGTGAAAACAGCACCATCCCTATTCCTGTACTTCGTTATTGCGCATGTATGGACGGCTGTCAGCGATGACGTAACAGACTGAAATTTTCAAAAACAATGATTCTGTATTCATTTGGAAGTTCTCGAATGAGAAATTGAGACCGAGTCTAAGAATTGACTGATTTTTGTTCTACCGTTTCCGATCAATAGGATCAACCTCTCTGGTAGTTCCCGTAGAGTTCAATGTTGAGTTTCGTCACTTATTCTCGTTACAGAGGTGACGAAGTACTCGGGATGGCCCAACTAGCTGAATCTAAAGAAGTTGCCCGTCAAAAACAGTAATCTCGAGAGCCATTGTTATCACGTTGTCCGCGAGTTAGATGAATAGGAAGATGTGTTCCCTCTACTTTGGATAATCTAGTCTGTGATCCTCGAGTTTTGGAAACTTTCGTTTCTCTCGAACGTGATCCCGAGACATTCTCAACGACCGTCGCTTTGTTGGAAAACTAGTCATGACGTTCCGATGGAACTCGGAAAGACTCGAGGAGGTCATCAACTACCTAAGCTCACGTCGCGAAATCTGCAGAACCTTTCAGAACTTAGTCCATCCCACCTGTGCCAACGTTTTGCTTGGAGCCAGCGAAGGCGTCGGTCTTGTTGCTTCGTTCTCCGAATAGAGTTAAAAGTAGATTTCTACAAGATGATGGCTTTTTCAGCGGCTCTAGAACGGAGCGAAGATGCGGGAATGATTGAAGGGCTGCGCACAAACAACATTGCCCCACATTAAAAACATATTCAAGGCAAGAAAAAAATATGGACTTCACCTTTCCGGATTATTAGCTCCGCCATCACTTTCAGAAGAACAGACATTTGCATCCCCCGACATCCCAAGGGTTTTTGTCTCGTTATTGACTTAGATAACTGGACTCGAATTTCATTTAGAGACCGTCGTCGGCGCTGCTATTCGTGAGTCTGTTTCGAGTATGGCAAGAGCAATGTCCTCCGCTCCCGGCAGAGGAAAGTTCTGATTAAATAATCGATCAATTAGCGGAATGCCATACGTTTTGAAATGACATCCGACTTTAAGCAAGAGAGAAATGAATCCTGCCTCCACTATCTGCGCGTTCTGACTGCCCGCGGGCAACGTTCGCATGACTCTTGGAAGCTCCTCGGGGATCCGCTTCCCGAATCGGAGAGGAACGACCGGCATTGTAAACTCTCTAAATGAAACTCTAGCCGAACTTTGTGGGTTTTGCGATATCCAAAACCGCGCTTCCTGTTTCTCCTTATTCATGAGCGAGCTGCGAAACAAATGTCAAGTAGCGGCCGCCGTGGTTCCACGAGGCTCCAGTTTAAGCCGTGTTCTTGTTTGGCCCCGTGTAAACCTGCAAGCACGCTGAGTTGTCAACAGCACGCAATAAACAGTGAAGACGAAACCGCGAGCTCGCGCTTTGTCTGCGGTTTGTCGGAAGGAGTCCTGCGAGATCAGCGTTCGCGCGGAAGACACGACACGGTAAGGCATACGAGGAGTTTTTGCGCCGGAACTGAAGGAACTCTGTTGAAAACATTCTCTCTGCAAAGACAGCACCTAAAAATCGTTCTAGACCATTGAGTGGTTTTTCGCGCTGTGGAGTGAATAAACCGTGAGCGCATCGATTCCGCACCGTTAAGAAAACCTTGAATGTCTCACCCAACATTCCTCACATCGCGCGCTGAATGAAGAAGCTCCCCTTCCTGTTCGCCGACCGTGACCTCGCGTCCTTTGAGGCAACTCTAGCAGTTTAAGTCGCTCGAGAAAGAACTCTTGAGTCGAGAAAGCTCTCGGGGAACACGCGACACATGGTGAATTCCAACGAGTTTTTTCCGGGTCATCGCCCTCTTATAGCTTCTTGAACGAACTTTCAATTTGTGTGTGTTCGAGAATTTCATGCGGATTCAAGCGTGAGATATAAGAAAGCGGAGCTCTCGTTACGTGAATCGCCGATAATATCCATTGATTCCTCATAGAATCGTTTTTTTGCGAATTCCGACCACACCGAGGGTGAAGAAAACAAAATGAAGTGTGGAGGGGAATCGAGCTGTCATTCGGTTTGTGGGAAAGAAAGAGCAGAAAAAAATATTACGCAGCCGACAGGATTCGAACCTGTGCGGGGAGACCCCAATGGATTTCGAGTCCATCGCCTTAACCACTCGGCCACGACTGCACTGTTTAAGCTAAGAGCCATTTGAGGTTTTGCATTACAAGGATCACTACAGCCCGAAATGTCGCCGGAACTTGGAAAACTCCCATTATGGCGATAAAGTTTCTCCGGTAACGATCGTGTTTCTTCGAGTCAGCACAGAACACAAAAGCGTCAGCTGGCGCCAGACAGAGCGCATGCGCCGAAACCAAAACAAACATGGCGGCGCCCTTGTGTTCGAATCGAGTGCCGTTCCGCGCACCATGCTTGCATCTTCGTGAGGCCATGTTGGGGGCTACGAAACCCGCGTAGTTTTGGAATATTCCATAGTCTGTGCGTTGTCTTGAGTTGAGTCCATCAACCTCGGAGAAGATGACCATCTCGGATCTCGTCGCCAGCTTGGGCGACAACCCGTATTTCGGAGCGGGTGCCGGTCTTTTTGGTGTCGGTGTCTTGACCGCAGCGGCTCGGAAAGGAATGCAAGTAGGAATGCTTTTGTTCCGGAGACATTTCATGATGACTCTTGAAGTTTCTCGTCGAGACAAATGCTACGAGTGGCTCCTACAGTGGATCACGAACAATACAAAGCACACGCAGCACCTGAGCGTTGAAACAAAGTTCGAACAATTAGAAACCGGAAAAGTTAAGACGAATTTCGACTTCATTCCGAGCGTCGGAACACACTTCTTCAACCACAAAGGTACCTGGATTCGGGTGGAGCGGGCTCGTGAGCCCGGTTCGCAAGCTTTCAATTTCGAAGGCCAGCCTTTCGAGACAGTGCAGTTGACAGCTTTCGGTCGAAATCGTTCGGTTTACTTCGATATTCTGGAGAAAGCGCGGGAAGAAGCGCTTCACAGGGATGTAGGGAAAACTCTGATGTACACCGCTATGGGCGCGGACTGGCGTCAGTTTGGATTCCCGAGAGAACGAAGACCTTTAGAGAGTGTAATTCTCGACGAAAACATCAAAGAGCGAATCATCAAAGATGTCAGAGAATTCATCGCGAAACCGGACTGGTATTTGGAAAGAGGAATTCCATACAGAAGAGGCTACCTGCTCTACGGACCACCAGGCAGCGGGAAGAGCAGTTTCATCACAGCGTTGGCGGGCGAGCTCGAGTACGGAATTTGCGTATTGAATCTTAGCGATCGATCTCTGAGCGACGACCGACTCAACCATCTCATGAACGTGACGCCCCCACATACGATCGTGCTGCTTGAAGACGTCGATGCCTGTTTCGTTTCTCGGGAAAAACAGAAAGAGGAATCGTCGGTGGCCTTTGAAGGTCTGAACCGCGTGACGCTCAGTGGACTCCTGAACATGATGGACGGAGTCGTTTCTGCCGAGGCACGCCTGATGTTCATGACGACAAATCACATCGATCGTTTGGATCCTGCTCTGATACGCCCTGGGCGAGTGGATGTCAAAGAGTACATCGGTGACGCTAGCGATTATCAATTGAAATGTCTCTTCAGGAGGTTCTACTCGAATGTTGATGACGCTCTCGCGGAGAAGTTCGTCAAGAGAGTTCGGGATAACCACGAAAAAGTCAGCATGGCACAAATTCAAGGTCTTTTCATGTTCTATAAAGAATCGCCGCTCACGATGATCGATGAAGGGGTTGAAAAGCTGTCCACCCTTTGAAAGCTTGGCTTAGCGATGCTACAATTAATTAGCCTGGCAAAAAAACGACGAAAATAAAGCACAGGTTCTCTAATGAATGGAAGTCGAGTTTTTATTTTTCAAATTTTGGCTCCGCTTTCGTTGCTTTCAACGTTTATTCGCTCCTCTTGTTGAGAATGATTCATGGAGTCAGCGAAAAGCGCGCTCTGCTCAGTTGCTGCAGTCGATGATAACCTTAACCGCACCCCCGGCACCTGTCCTGGTGGTTTCGAAAGCCTTGGGCGCCTCTTCGAGCTTGAAGCGGTGGGTTATGAGAGGCTTGACGTTAACTTTGCCGGAAGCAATAAGTTCAATTGCAGTCGGATAGCTGTAAATAAAACAAAATTAAATGTTTTCGCAAGAGCGGAAGTTCTTCGAGACCGAAAAAGAGTTCAAGAGGACGTTGAACCGACCTGCTCAGTGCAAACTCAATTACTGTGAAATCTGATGCGTTATGAGAGATCATAGCACTTGAAATGTCTCTCAAATCACCTCGCAAATGATCCACGAAGTTTTCGACTTGAATGCCCGAAGAAAAACCTTCATAGATACACATATATCTTCATTTCGACCCTGAGCACCAAGGGTCCGTGGCGCAACGGATAACGCGCCTGACTACGGATCAGGAGATTGCAGGTTCGAATCCTGCCGGACTCGTTTTTTCTAGTCGTTTTTCTCGACAATATTTCTCTCGGAGCTTCGTCAGCTCTCGACATGGAACGGTGGGATGAAAGAAAACCGGAATCATTTTCATTTGGAATCCTGACAAGACGTCAGCCGCAGACAGCGCCTCGGAAACCGGTTATAAACCGCGCCACCGTTCTCGAAACAGGGACCCACCCTCTCATTGTCGATCTGGTTCCTGGCCCCGACACATCTCAGCCCGCTTGCTGGTTTCAACTTAGAGCGTCTCAGTGAGCCGAAGACATTTTTCTCGTTCTTCTCACCGCAACTGGGAGGAGCATGGAGCAAGATGCCTTCGACATTGTTAACTTTTCATAAAGCGTTGTCGAAACAGACATTTCTTACAATGTATCTCAGGGAGTTCGAACGAGACATTCCGGAGAGTCAAACTCTGAGGTGTTCCTTCTCGCAACTCCCGGAGCTCTTCTCTACGTAACCCTCAGAGGAAGTGCTTGCCCGTACACATCTATACCGGAGTTTGGATATTATCGGATGCATCACTGGAAGAGATATCGGAACTCGGGTTTGGGCTCCGTGACAGAGTCTCGGCTGGCTAGAATCAATGCTGACCTGACTTCAGATGATAGATCACAAAGCTCCAGTCTAGAGTATATCGGCTTCTTCCCCCTGGTGTACTGGCCATAGGGCAGGCTCTATCGCTGTATTAAAGCCGGCCATCAACACCAGGGGCTCACAAGCAGACGGAGTTCCCGATATCTACAAGGTCATTGGTAGAAGGAAATCCGTCGACCGTTTTGGTCTATCTTTCAGAGAACATCGACAGCGGCTTTGCCCTTTGAGCCAGATTCGAATCTTCGCCATTGCGATCGAACACCGAAAAGACATTTAGTCATTTGAGCGAAACCCTGAAAGGCGTGGGGAGATCTCATCTTGAGCGCCGGGCAAGACGTTTGTTTCAAGAGGCGCCTGGAGAATCATTCGGACTAATGACAGAACTAACGAACGGCGAAACGTCATTCATATTAGACGACGCTGAGTGGACAGGGCTGGCGTGGACGTCGCCTCCTCGGTGTTCCCGAATCCTTGGTGCTATCGCTTTGAAAGGGAAGTGTCCGATTGAATTTCGCTCAGTTTGTTCCGGACAGTAGCGAAGTAGTGTCTGCTTCTCCATTGAATAATTTACGAGATGTGCATCCATCTGGACCGCGCACGTTCCTCGGCTTGTTCCATCTGCTTTGCTTTCTTTTCTTCAATACAAGTATTCTCGGACGCTCCGTTTCCTCGACTTCCCCGCCGCTTCTTTTCAGCATCGATTGAAGCATTCCCTCAGTGAAGAGCGAACCTAACAGATGTGGTTATGAAACCAAGACAGAGACGGCGGGTTTTGCTTTCGTCGGTAGAGGTATACGACACTCAGTTCACCTTGCGGTCCCATGGGAGAGTTGGGAAACGCGACGAATGAGCACTGAATACAAATCGTACTCCCCTTCGGAAAAAATCGAGAGTTCAGTCACACGTCAAAAATCTGAACCTGACTCCGCTTATGCGGTCTCTACCAGTCACGGTCTCTGAGTCAGAGACAAGGCCCTCGAACGATTAAGAACTTCCGACCTCGGTCGTTGGAATCGCGACTTGAGTCCCACGTCAGATGGAGCTTTCACCGATTTTCTGATTCTGATCTCTCAAAACGATAACTTCACACTCTGAGTGAGAACAGCAACTGACGAGCCTCGACCGCGGGTTTTCGGCGAAGAGACCATGAAAGATTATGCTCGCGTGCATTTCGGGTCTCTTCTCGGGGAGAACATGGATTTTGTTTGAAGATGTAATTCTACACAATCTTCGGAGAATACGATCCCGACTGAATAATTGGGAGCGTTTGCAGCGCAAATATTCCGTCTGGTCTACAAGAGAACCCACTGATTCGCTCCGTGGACGAGAGTGCTCTATGTGTAGTGCTGCGTTGATATTTTGAATGGGTGACCAGGGAGTACAGTCACAGCTTACCAGTTAGCATAACGGAAAACCCCCCGGATGTCGATTTCCTTGATGACGGCATCCACGAGAGGCACCTTGACCTGTGGCGGTCCCATGCCGACCATGACGACGCGGCCGCCTTGACGAGTCGCCTTAAAACGAGAACAATGACTAACGTTACTTGCTGATGTAAAAACTTATCACCCGCCTCCTCATACTAATCAACGGAGCAAGCAGAGTGTTCGAATGAGCCCTCGGCTTCCAAAACGCAATATCATTAGCTCAGATTTGGCGTGTCTCATGGAGTCCATCCAACGGAACCACGAGTTGCGAGAGAAGTGCTTTTAGGTGCTGAAAGCAGCGCCAGATGCTGTTCGGCGCGCGCGGACGGAGGAAAAAAGTTAAATGAATATGCTCGAGTTCCTCTCAACCTCTGCAACATCGCTCGGAGTAGGGGTCCGGACGCATCCCTGCGAAGTCGTTTAGGCAACTCGAGCAAAGCGAGAAAAGAAGCCGTTTCATTCCATCAATCTCTCCTTAGTCAAGCTACGTGAAGGCCATTGGGATAAAAGCTGTCGCAAACAGGGAGAAGAACGAATTTTTTCCGCTCAAACAGGGCTACACTCGTTCACAGCATTCTGTCCCCGTGTCGCGATAGCCGGATCGAACAGCGAATCAATCACGGTCTGAGGGAAGAGTTTGTACTCGGTGTTGTATGTATGTACATATAAAAAACCTTCTCTTCCCTCTTCTTCCTGTTTGTGTACTCGGAACTGAAAACACCGCGGGGAGCTGCGGTGTACCCAAGGACGAAATGATTCCCCATCCCCCTTCCCCACCGGATTCCCGTCTGACATAAGGCTCCTCCATTGAGATCATCGTCATCATCTCGGCTTTTTCATGAAGAGAAAAAGAGAAACAGCATTCGCCAGCGGTTGGGAATCTCTCCGGTTCAGCACCGGTTCAGGGTGCGCGAATCGGCACCAGGCTCATGGACCCAACAGGAACGACTATGATCACGGCGACCAACCACTTTTATGGTCGGCTTCATTACTCGGCCTCCAACATACGATGTCATTGCATGTGTTAGTTTGCCAATGGTGTTATACAAAACCATATCAGCACGGCTGCGGGTACCGTTATAAAATACACAGAGAAACAAGAAAGAACGAGTTTGTCGACAGCGAGGATAAAGCAGTCCCTGCAATCTCTCCCTTCTGTTTGGCTTTTCGTCGGAGCGTACCGGGTGTCTACCTATCTCACTGACTCGGTGCTCCGATAGCCACCAACAACAGACAAAATAGGTTCCAGGCTTCTTTTGCCCGCACGGCAAGTATCATTGCGTGGCATTGTGAGGGTAAGTCGGAGAGGCAGGGGCAGCAGCGGTTCGAAACGATACAAAGAACAATTGTATCTGATGGATTCCGAGGGAAGGAATTGAGTCGGGTGATTTTCGTTGATGATCCCTCGGAGCGGCTTCCCTGCTCGAATACCCGAGGCCGCAATCGCCAACCTTGCCGTAAGGCTTCGGAACAAAGTTTGCGCGAATATGGAGCGCGTTCATCGCAACAGCCGATGGCACCCCGAGAGAATCCTGGTGGGCTCCTTTATTCAAAATTCATTCGTCGTGAATTTGCTTCGAAGTCTGTCTAAAACCAGGACCACTAACAAGGATGTCGTTGTTCGTTCGGGGCAGCTGATTTGAAAAGACACCGCGACGGAGAAACATCAGGACCTCCTCCGCGGGCGAAACTGGGGTTATCAGGCCGCTCGGTCGCTCCGTTCTCGGTTAGAAGAAATTCGTTTGAGGCACACAGGGCTCATTTGCTTCCAGAGAAATAAAAAAAAAACTCGAGAGCACGGAGCTAATCATAGTGGCCCTCCCGCAGGCTGGCTGGCTGGGTAGCCGACCGGTCGGTGGATGGCCCTGCACGGCGCGACGGCTAGAAAGCAGGCGGGATAGCGAACTGGTCGTGTTTGGACAGCCCCCATTAGACCATTGGAGAATGTGATCTCCATCGGAACGTGTCCGCCGTTTGCAACGCCAACGTTATATGCAGATAAGGGCGGTCGTCGTAAAAGAAGAACTCTTCGGACTCGGGAAAATTTCCCCGTCATCGAAGACTCCGTGGAACCGAGAAGGCAATCGATTGGTCGATGGACCAGAAGAAGACGATGAGGGAGTTGGCCAGACCCCCTCAGCCCCTCGCCCATCCCGAGCCGCTCCCATCAGGAGAGAGTTCTTTCTGAAATCGCGGATGCTCCTGAGTTTGTAGTCGCGTTTTTTCTCTCAAGCCACTTTCCGTCGGGAGCTCACGTGGGAGGCGGCCCGCCATCTCGATTGAGAGAAAAATCTTCACCATGCTTTCCGGCCATCCCTCTTCCACAGTCGGGTTCGTCTGGTCTGTGCGCTCATCTTCTGCAACGCATTTGCATACGGGAACCGAGTTTGAAATCAGTGCTTCTTGGGCGCGTCTCACGATTCACGTCTTTTCGTCGTTACGAACGTTAACTCTGCGGTGGGCCAATCGACAGGCGTGAGGGAAGAGCTGACCAGACTCGCTCGGCCGAAACTAAACACAATTTGCACTTTTCTTCGAATTCTTGTCGAGTCAACAGAAACGCCCTGAGGAAATCTTTCTACATGGACACTCCGAGACTCAAAGAGAGGCACCGGCCGAGTGCTCGGTTGACCGACCGGTTTGAGTCGTTCCAGACTGTCACGTAGCTCTCACGTAGCGGGAGCGGATGAGTGCGTCGACGACGTCGGACAAAACTAAAAGATCGCCGAAAATAACTTGGAACGACCGCTCGACCAGAACGGACAGCAGCTTTATCGGAAACGAGGACGAAATGACGAACGGCTCTTTTCGAGCAGCCGCCTTCGCAGCCATTGAGCTCGGTTTCTTGCAGAAGTCAGCAACCTTGTCTGAATGAGGTAGACGATCGTTGAGGGGAGCGACATCGGAATCGACGCAGTTTTCGTGTTGACGGTTTTGTGTGACACTGTTGAGTGTCACTTGAAGCGTCGGAGGAGACCGCCAGCTTGCTCCGATGTGAGGAACAAAACGGCAAAATTGCTCCCCAGCAGCTCTCAAGCCAAGGTCTCACGTTCCGAGCTACGAATCGCTGCTTCTGTTTCTGGCAGACTAGGCCTTATCATCCTCCGATCGCTCCGCTTTACTCGAGACGCAGCTTCTGACATGCCGGTCTTCGACGAGATTGATGAATAAATATTCGAGATCGTATGGCCCCGTGTCAACCTTCAATAATCGGAAAGAAACAGCAAGTTCCTATTTTGCTGGCGAAGGTTTCCCGTAATGGCCGGTGATCCGAGGAGAGGCAAGGAACAAGGGCTTCTCTTCTTGTCGAATCATCAGTTTCTCTTCTCCTCAAAACCGCAAAATGAAATATACAATGCGGGGAGAAAAAGCGAGATCAATGTGTTTCTAGCGGATCTTTATAGACCCGTCACCGAGGTGTAGAGCGTCGGAGAGCTTGTCGAGAGCAGACGTCTCGCGGCAATCTAGCGCTCGGTTCTCACCTCTCACTTGAGACATCGCACGAGCCAAACACTCACGTGAGTGATCTCTCTGTTCGAGAACACTCACGAGCCGTTTGCATTCATGTGGAGGATTTTTTCTGTCAATACGGCCCCTGACAGAATCTCGGAAGACACTGCGTTCTCAACTGCGGAGAACAGATGTTCTCATGAAAAATCCAGCAAAAATAGATAGTGAGCCACAATGCGTTTAGGAAACAAAATCATCCTGGAAATGAGGAGCTGGAAACAGTATTGCTCGGGAGAAATTGAACACGAACTGCATGAATGCGCGAAGTTGAATCTACAGCTCTCTGCTGACATCGTGACTCAACAGTATCTGGTGTCTTGATTTACAAAATATCGTCACGCGCTCTCAGGCTCTCAGTCTGGTGACGATGGCTCGACCTCTACTCGAAATTCGAAACGGTCTCAAGCGAGAATTCCGCTTCAGGCTCAAGCCACAAACTTAGGAAGTAATCACATGGAGTTTCTGGGGATCTGGTCCGTCATGAGTTGAAGTCGAAGGCAGCGAGGACTCTAATGTACTAAAGCGTATCCTCCACCATCAAGACGCCCATGCATAGGAGACTGAGGCTTGCAGCTTTCTCAAAGAAGCAGATCTCACATCGTACATCGCTCGATGAGAGTACCCGCCGGGAGCGTAATCCCGGTCAAAGCAACATGAAACCCGAAAGTCTCTGTCTTCCTCGTCTGAGTACCGCGGGCCTGCTACCTGGTCCATCCCAAGAACAGGTGCGCGGAAGTTCTTGGCCACTCAGATGATTATGCGAATAATTGATTAAGGACCCTTCCTGTTTTTTCCTAGCGTATGCTATGGTCTGCGGGAATTCCGGCTTGAACTAATTGGCACGGATGCTCAAAGCTCTGGAGATGCGAAGTTACTCCTTCAGAATGTGGTTTCGGAAACTGTATACAAGCGCGAAGACTCTTCAATACACGCGTTGGGTTCACGAATGCAGCGAGCCCACACTACGCAGATACTTTTGAGTGTCGAATAGAATTTGATACCGCACTATGCGTCAGAGGAAGCATGCATGGTAGATATTCTGCGATGCATGCGACATCGATGGATGCCGATCGATCTTCTAACAACCTTCGCGTGCAAACTCCGGTGTAGCTCCGTGCACGATAGTGTTTGAGTGAGTTCCCGTGCTGTGACAGGCAGCGAAACTTTCGAAATCATCGACCCTTCTCTCATAGAATCATCGAGATATTGTCAAAACTGAACCTTTTTCCCTCTTTTCCTGCTTTCGGTACTGGTGATAAATTTTCAGCGATTTAACCTCACATGGCCGGATATTCCTTCATGATGCGTAACGTGAGCGGATAATCTGAAGAAGTTTCTCCATGGTCCCCACCACTAGAGTCGTCACAACGAGTACTCTCAAGGTCAAAGCAAGGACTCCGATAGAAATTCCTCCAAGTTGAACAAGGCTTCAATGTCTGTGTCCCATCACAGTGTTGAGGTTGCAAACAAGAGTATCGAGTGGAATCCCAAGGGCAAACTCGTAGCATTGGTTTCTACTAGTGTGCCGCTCAACTTCGATTCCGACTGGAAAGTTTTCACGAAGGTCGTCACGTGGGCGACGTAAACCGTCAATAAAAGTTCTTCTCGATAAATCGAGTCTCTGCGAAGCCTCGGACTCTGAGGGATTTTCAATTTTCCTCATCTGTCTCGCAAGTAAGCATCTGAGCTGAATATTTGAGCTTTTCGCGGAAAAGAGATCCTCGACAGCAGCTGACCGAAGAGACACTCGATTCAACGATTCAGCGAAACGGGGGAATGATTTACGCCAAGTTCATTGCTCGCCAGACCCTGCGTCAAGTTGTCTCAGGTCGAGTCTGGGAGAAGCATTGCTGCAGGCTGCTATCAATTCGTGTCATGCAAGTCAGCCACGTGTGCAGCCCGAACCGAAATGTTTACAAGCGGGAGCAGCATCGGAACGCAAGTGCACCGGAACGGCCAAACATGAATCAACTCATTGAGTAGAAGGTGTCAATGGAGCGGAAACAAGATTTGACAGCCTTGCGAGAAATATCCAGCTTAGCGTCACGATGCTACATTCAGGCCGCATTCAGAACCCGAGAGCTCAAGACGATGAGCGGAACGCCGGAGAATTAGTGTGGCGATTCAATGTTGGGAACGAGAAAAAAAACGTAACAGCGAGGTAAGGTGCCGCAATGATCGTGAAGAATTAGGTTGGTGGAAAAATTTTCCAAGGAGTCTGGAACTCCGAATAGAAGAGCTCTCGAGGGAAATAATTCCATGGTAGCCCGAAGCAACGAATTCGAACTCGGCATCGCTAACTTTGTGTAAGTCAAAATTCCAAAGCGTCTCGATGCAAAAAGTCTCATGGTGTGTCACGACATTCCGAAACTGTTCTCCTGCGCTCGCGATGTAATTCCTCCTCGCTGGCGGTGAAGCACGATTTGTCGGTTGAGGATTTCATGAATAACATATTCGGATTCATTTCTGATTCAGGTGTTTGAGTCAGAGCTGAGTCTGCGTATCGACTGAGATTATGCTGATCCCAGTGAAGATGGAGGCTGAAATCAGGAGTCGATCGAGGATGCTCGCGACAAAGTTTCAAAGTCTCGCGGTCTGAGCTCCTCGAATACTAAAACGTTGGAATTTCACATTTGCCTTATTTCGAACTGTCATCATCGAGATGTGGAGGCTTCGTTCGAAAGAGAAATCCGCAAGAGCTCGGAATTTCGATGGATGCGCTGCATCAAAGCCGCGGTCCGAGCTCATGAATAATCCCGCGAACATCTACACCGAACTACAATCAGCTAAGAATAAACCGCCCCGTAGTGAAGTTGAGCTTTCTAGATCTGACGTCTCATTTTAGCGAAACAGGGTTCTCGCTAACTGTTTTTGCAATGTCACAGCTGCCTCGGACAGCAGATGGCCGTGACAAACTCATTTTATAACAGTTTCGCGATTCAAACCTGCTTCTCGCTGAAACAGGCTGAAATTGTTCGAATGGCGATGCAAGAAGAAAGCGCCAAACGCTTTACTGCGAGCGACAGCCAAGGAGAACAATCTTCACGGAAAAGGTGTCCCTGATGAGGTTTCTAGACGAATCTCGTCAAAAAGGAGGGAAGGAATATGAAGCCGTCCGGCAGTTTCCGTAATAGTGCGATTATGAACGATGCCGGGTGACAGAACTCGCTGAAATACCTACCGCAATCTGTGAGGGCTTTCCGCCATCGGAACTGATGCGGATGAGCGATTCGCGAACAAAGTTTCACGATGACCGAACAAGGAGAAAAAAAACTCACCATAATACCCAAGGCCACAGAACTCTCAACACCAGAGCACTCCAGAGTGACTTCAGGAGCTGATCCGGTTATTGCCAGGATCTCCTTGACGATAGCTTCGGTGGTTTTACCCTTAACATTAACCGTTCCAGTGGCGCCCAGTGAACGGACGAGCTCCAATTTGCTGTCCACGATATCTGAAATCAAGGAGAGAGATGATAAGCGAACGGATCTTGCGCAAGACTCTATTTGAGGATCGTAGGAAGGTTCTAATTTAGCCCCGTGGGAAAGTTTCCACGATTTAGTTTAGCAGGGAGAGAACGTCCCGGTCGAGTTTGCTCTAACGGTCGATTGACCACAATCTATGAAGTTCAATTTCCTGTTAAGACAGCAACGCGGCTCGAAGTTGGGCCCTTGGAGCACAACGTCTACGAGACTGAAGTTTGCCGGAAGTGCGGGAGAGCCCGTTTGTGGCTTGGAGACTGGACGAACTTCCACCAGAAGTTCAATGTTGAACATGTGCGGCTACTTCTGTTGTTGATCATGCTTGTCGTGTAGTTGTGACTAGACTGGTTCAGGAATATCCGCTCGTTGAAACGAGAAACATTGTCTTCCTTGTAGTTCTCATATTACACAGTTAGGATCTTCCGTCTTCTCTCTTCGCCGACATAATAAAGCAAACATGAATAAACACTCCGAGTAACAAGCTGAGCTTATGCAAATACACCAAAACTCATCGCTGTCAGCGATAGCCGCGTCTTCCTCCTCATGATACAGCCTTCGGTGAAAACAGATTGACATGTCTTGGCTCGAAGCAATAAGTTATGGGGGTAATCTAGTCTCTGTTGTTCTCAGATCAGTTGAACGAGCCGGTTTGACGTGAACACAAGGAGGGTACACAAAGAGGACACGGCACGCTGTCAAATCATAGAAGATACCATGTCACGGTCAAAGCTATCGATGGGTCTCAACAACGAAAACAGCATCCGAACCGAGAGCTTTGTCCACCGCGTAATCGGATAGGTAACTCAGACAATGGAGGGACGAGTCCGGGCTCGTCTGAAAGGTCGTACACTGCCACACGAGGGGGATTTCGTCTCTCTGACCCCAAACACAAAGAATACGCGCTTGAAGCCATTCGACACCGGCTTCGGAAAACAACAGATATTCCATCGAGTACTGAGAAGGGATCACGATATCGGTGTTCGATACTCCTGATTGTGCACTTCGTTGACGATTTTGTCGTTGAACAAATAAATGACATCAAAAATGTCGGAAAAACATGAGTTGCTCGGAACTTGCAAGAGCGGTAGTTGAGGTGACAGGTCCGTGGGAAGGACACAGCGTTAATCTCACTTCGACTGAGTGAGACTCGAGTCTGTCGATGCGCACATATTGCTTTCATTCAACCGCGTCGCACCGTGTTTACGTGAGGAGATACGGACTCATGGATTCCGATTTTCGAAGACTTCGTCTCCGGTCCTGAGAACAAGATCTCGGGTCTGTATCGCCGGTACATCTTGAAATGAGATCTGAAATCCTGCTTAGAGTTGCACTTCTGCTGAGGAATGAGAAAGTTCCGAAGCCCGGGTTAAGCCGTCGCGGTGGGCGTAATATGATCAACATGCGAACGAGAAGCACTTGTGAATCCCATTCGTCGTCTCGCGACAAAATCTCTTTCGGTTCGAGCTAGTGCATCAAAGGCTGAGATGCTTCACTGTGGGGCCGGAGAGAAGCAAAACCGGCGACGGAGCGAGAGCGTAAGCGAACGGCGCGGCGAGAAGAAGGACAGACCGTCTCCTCCGTGGTTCGAAACGATTCGATTTCGTCGCGAGCAGAGAATGAGAGTCGCCCTTGCAAGAACAGGGGTAGGTTCGCTTCAGGAGTACGACTCCCCGGGAGAGAGAAACGATAGAAAGTGGAGAAAATAAAAAGCTCAAACAGAATGAGATGCCACGTGACGTCATCAGAGTTTGGAATCCGAATTTCCCTGGCGGAATTATTGTGATTAACTCGCGGAAACGCTCTAAGCCAGAAAAGCCCTCGTGAAAGCCACGACAATGGGGAGCAATGAAAGAGAGAGAACGACCGGAAAATATGAGCAAAAGAGCACTCTTGCCCAAGTACTATTATATTTCGCATCAAGTCTACTTTAAGCGGCTTCCCGCTATCATTCCCTGGCATACAACGTAAGAAATTCCTCCATCCCACACGGTTAGACACTCGACGCGCTCCGAGGAAGAAGGAGACGACTCACTTACCCGTTACAACGACTGTAGTGGCACCGAATGCCTTTGCCACGAGAAGGTTCAACAATCCGATGGGTCCTGTGGATGGAAACTCTCTTGTATTTTGTAGGAATATTCTCGGTTTATGATTCGTGGGACGGGATTTCGAGCGTGAGCTTGACAGAGGTTCCAGAATGCGATGTCATGGCACTCAACAAGCGGAAGAAATCGAAGAGAATTCGTACGAGAGAGCCTCGAGCGGTTTGCCTCGAGAGCAAGATCTGTTCCAAGTTTGCAACTGAATAGATTCCAGCCGATTTCCCAATGGTCGACCCGGATATCTGCGACTCAACTTTTGCAAGAGTCGCAGAGTGAGGACTTCCTAACAAATGCAGTGAATATGTGTGTGGAGGGGAACCAGGGAGAGAAAAATATCTTCCACCCCGTAGTTTCTCCATTCGTTCCGTGCATCAACGACGATTCATGATGTTAGAAATGTATGTATATCATGAACATCTCCAATGGACAGTTATCCCTCTCATCGTATGGCCCAATGATTTCATGATACTCCCCAATATACGGGTAATTGATTTTCCCACGGAAGAAACTTTAAGGTTACCAAATGAAAAGAGAATGCTAGATGGGAGTGTCCTCACATTCTAGGAAACTCGAGACATGGTTTGTGCAGCGTTAAAGAGTTACCCTAGACTCTGAAGTCCAAGACCCTTCCACTCACCGGCTCCGGTGACAAGAACTTTCTCTCCGAATTTAAGATCAGCGCGGCGGCAGGCTTGCACCGCTACCGAAAGAGGCTCCACAAAGGCACCTTCATCGTAAGAAATCGAGTCGGGTAGTCTGAGAACAAGGAAGAAAGCTCAACTTAGAAATCAGACCGAACTGATTATACTCATTTGTTCGCCTTACGGGAAGGCGTGACACGCGTGTGCTCGCGAAACAGACTCCTTCCTTATCGGAAACAGCAGCCGCTTTTGCATTGTCCACCGTCGCATATCGGCTTGGCGACGCTCTTGTCCATGACACGACGGTCATACGTGATATCCCGAAATGTCGCCGGCGTTTTCTTGAGACGTTCCTTCCAAACAACGCAACGCTTATTAAATTTTCAGCCAGCCGACGTTCAATGGTGGGTGAGGACAAGCGGCATTTCTTGTGACCCAAGGCGGTCGCTGGATCGGGCGGGCGTTCTGTCGCAACATTCCTCGAGTCTTCCGGCTCTGGTCTCGGATATCGTGGGAAGACATTTTTCAACTTTTTCGTCGTTACATTACATCTCTTCTCTGATCTTTTCTGCGCTGCTCCTCCCATATCTGCCTTCTGTTCTGTTTTGCGGGGGCAATCTATGCGGATTCCGAGAAGGTCGAGACAAATGCCGGAATCCATTTCCTTCAAAGCTCGATGGAGAGCTCAGAATTCCATTTCGGAATGGGAATCGCTCGCCGCGAAAGGTTCGAGCGGAGCTAGAACTTGAGATCTCATGAATGTTGAATTGAAACGCCAGAAAAATTCTCGTCCTGAGGTGCCCGAGCCATTCTCGTTCCCCATTCACCGAATCGGCGGTGGTGAAGAATGTCCACGTTTCTCAGGTTGTTGAAAGGATCGCGGCGTCCCTGAAGTCTCACAAGCTAAAAAAAGTTCGACCGCTCCTCAAACCCAGTTCAAATTGAGCTCTGTTCATCCGAACACCTGCTGAAACAATGGTGTTGGCTCGACCTTTGTGGAAAAACAAGTTTCCGGAAGCTTCAGGCTTGATGAGTTTTCTTCAGCCAGGCTTCGAGTGGACTCGAGAGCCGAAGTCGTGTAGTTGGTGTTGCGGACGATTCAGGATTCGCAGGTGACGACGGACGAGCACTCCAGAAGCTTGAATTAGGGAAGCATGAAGAATATCTGATGGAAACTAGCCTTGATTCGGACGAACTGCTTCCACTGGCAAGGATAGTCAGGGGAGTAGTTGGTGCCCTCGTAGGCTCCGTGGTAGTTGCGGCAGAGGCAATAGTTATTATTCCGTAGTGGCTGAACTACTTAACGACCCAAGGGACCGCGATGGCAGAGTGGAATGCCTCGGCAACTCTGAGTGGTCAGCCGTCAACTGTTTCGTGCATTGATGGCGCAGTCCCAATCGAATAAGCTTCGACGGAACCATCGGAAAAGTCGAGAGGCGTTTTAACTGCCCGAAAATAATCGGAGGTCTAGGCACGGTTCGCGGAACATTTCCACGACCAACTCACTTGAAACAGAGGTCTGCGGCGTGGCAATAGAACCTCCTGAGAGTTCCATGATAAGGAGGAGTTGCGCAGAAAATCACCTTCTGACAAAGATTATAGCGTCCGGACCGGCAGTCCTCGCACTGGCGGCAGCTGACTCCAGGTTCCACCGCGACGCGATCGCCTGGAAAAGTGGTAGTCAAGTACTGTGCTTGTCTTGAAAAAGCTTCGTAGTTCGCCTTCCGTTCAAAGAAGAGGTGGAATCTGATGGAACTCGAAGCATGCGGTTTCAGACAACCACATTCTGAGGACTGGCTCTGCTCGTTGGAGGCACCCCGATGAAATGACTTCAATGCTGTCGCGCGGGACGCGATGATCAAACGGGAGGAATGCGCCTCGCCGGGGTTTGGGAATGGTTCGCGTCAGAAATTGTTATGACCGGGCGGGGAAAACTTCGTTCCAGAAAACTGCATTGTTGTTTCAAGAGATGGATAGACATATCTGAGTCTGCGCCGCTGTCTTCTCTCCAAGGAACGAAATGTCCCGACGAGTTCGTGAAGAAACGACGTCGAAAACCTTTTTTTCATTGTCTGCTCACAAATAGGTCGAGCTTCCTCAAGACGAATTTGGGACGAACATCACTTACCAACTTTGAGATGAGTTACTTTGGGCCCGAGTTTCGATACAACGCCCGCGGTCTCATGACCGAGGATCATCGGGTCAGTGACGACGAATGGCCCGATAGCTCCGTGAACCAGATAATGAACGTCCGAGCCGCAAATTCCTGTACTCTTGATGCGTAGTTGAACCTCTGCCCATCAGGAGGGGGTTAGTCATTATTGTTCAGTTCGTGGTTTCGTCTCCCATACGCTGCTATCATGATAAATTATTACTCATGGAGTGAGATAATGTTCCGACACGGAGTAATGCCGGCATGGGGAAGGAAAATCTTACCTCCTTCTTTGGGCTCGGGAAGCGGGGTTTGCTCCTGTAGGGAAAGGATATTTTCTTAAGTTCATCAAAACTCCCACGCGATCCGTCGAACAAATTGCTTACTCTTGGGAACGGATGTTCCTTTGAACCTCTAAATATTTTAGAGTATCTTTGTGTGGATGCATTAACCAGATGGAACCGTGATTCCTGCCGGAGCTTTCACCCAATGGTTCGAAGAACTCCTCTCTTACATCGATCATTTATATCAGATTGAAGTGAATGGAGAAGTTTTTGCGAAGTGACTACTAATCCTAGCTCAGTAGATCCACGGCAGTGGAAAGCTCGCACGCTCGCTATCAGGGTGTTCATTGAAATGTATCACCGGTCCTTAGGGAAGGAGAATCAACGTAGCTGCGAGTTCGGGGATTTTCTCTTCCAGATTAGGTCACCTGTTCGATCGCGACTCTCGAAGAATATTCGCGAGTCTTACGGTCTGAATGGCGAAACAGACAGGGTCAAACTTCCCATCATCTAACGATCCCGCTCCGAAGCTCTAAAAATCCTAAACATTAATATGGGAAGTAGTTGGTGTTTTTCCCATCGCAAACTTTTTTCCCCACGGAATCTGGCGCAGACATCTGTCGAGTCGCCGCAGCAAAGTAACTGGAAACTTTCAGCGATTGCCCCTTTCGACTTTGCTTCTCCCACCATTGTGGACGGCTTGAGGGGATAATCCTAGGTTTTCCAAACAGTGTCGGAACTTTTGTTAAAAAATCCCTTCACCAAGTAGAAGAGGGATATGAAAGAAACTCATTGCTGTCAGCTACATATGTTGGCCGGAAAAATGACGTTGGCGAAGCAACGCGTCGTAGTTGCTTCACGGTGTGAGCTTTCTGAAGGGCAAACTGAACGGTAAGCACCATCGCAAGCGCACGACGAAGTAAGGGCCAAATATTATGTCATGTGGAAACGATCGACTTTTCTCTGTGAGCTCGAGCCTCCTTTCGCACGAAAAAAAAACTCAGGAACGGAACATCTCAAGCTAGGGGATATCCTTGTCAGGATCGCGCAGTGTCTCGTTCAGATTGTACTCACAAGTCGCATGTCCCCCTTGGCATGGAGGACACAGGTAAGGTTATCCACGGGTGCCATTCTAGATGTGCGATTGAAAAGCCGTCGGAACAGTTTATCGGTCTGGGCGTCGAGAAGAACTCGACGTTTCGCGACACCACAAAGAATATCTTACGGTGGAAAGAAGTCCCTATCCTCTCCGCTGGAGGCGCGTCGTGTTTTGAGCGATGCGCCGCCGTGTGTACCGCGTGTTGATCCATGAGCAGCTGCGAATGCTTATTGAGACTTTTGGATGATCTTCAAGGTGGCGTTCTCTGCGAAGAGCAATCATAGAAAACGAGAGTCTGAATTAGAGAATTCTATTCATCTTGCTGTTCAGTCATATTTGTATTTTACTGAAAAAGAGCTGGAACTGAGATTTCCGAGGATGATCGAAAGCCACAATAACGATGTTTGTATCAGCTTTTCGTGATGGTGGAAACAAAACGGAGAAATAACAATCATTCGAAGCTTTTCGCGGTTTCGGCAGCGGTTGGCTTCTCCGAGCCGTCGACGAACATCCATTTTGACCTCGACGAACAACAGCTGAAGGTGACATCCTTGAAATATTGTTCACTTATTCTTCCAATATCGGCACTCTTCGGAAAAAATACTTACGCTGTGATATCAACGGATCGAGCGGACTGTTGTATCATTGAAGCGAAGCTTCCCTCCCGGCTGCCCGAATCGTGACGAAACTTCGCAATAGCCCGACCGAGATTCCCACTGCCCGATTCAGCAATTGCTTCCAGTCTTTCGAGCGAGTTCATACATTTCTTTCGAATTACAGGTAGGGCATTCGTTTGTTTGATTCTAAATCTTGAACGCTGCAGAATCCGTTGCTACCCTATACTCTAAACGGAGCCGGCCTTCTGTTAGATGAAACCTCTGGCGACTTGCCGGGGAATCCTCGCGCGTGAAAAGATGTATAATCGAGAAAGATTGCTCCTATGAATGAGTAGCTGCATACCGCGATCAAGATATGGATAGTGATCGCAGGCACACTCCGCTATAAAGTCGTTTCGCACGGCTAGAGACCTTGGAACGTAAAGTGGAAGATTTTGTTCCTGAAACTGCTCTGGTCTAAAAGAGAGGATTTCCTTCACTGGCACGTGTTTCGGTAGTCGGACGATTCTCAGTTGAACTCAGGTTCCTATCGACAATCGAGATTTATTATACGGGTGAATGTATTGTTTGTCAACGTTATCTGATACGTCTCTCAACCCGACGAATCGGTTCACTCAAAGAGGCTCTCCGTGGGGCAGAGTGCTGCCTTATTTTCCACAGAACAGCTCGAGGCTTCAGGGAATCGACCTTTTGGGAGCATTTGCTGCTTCCCGCATTATCGTTGGGGATATTGCGAATCGAGGGATGACCTTCGCTAACATGAGTTTTTCCGTAATCTTGATGGTTCCTCTGGAATCGGGAAAAATCTCCAAACTTCGCTTTTCGAGTCCGACTTCGTTCGTCATTCCGGATGAACGACGTAGGTGATACGGTTCGAAGAGTACTTCGAAATTCTCAATGCCGTTTTCGCTTCGTGACTGATGAACCATCGAACCGTAAGTCCCGGTTCAAGTTCTAGAACGACTCCTTTCCTCGAAATTGTTCCGTGGCCGTAATGTAGTGAATGGATGTCGGTAGCTTCGACCTCACAGCTGGGCCAATTTCATATCAAGACTTTTCGTACTGATTCGCATATTTTCGAAAGAAGCTGTGCGAATCCGCTTCGATAGCGTGACGAGTTTTAGGTTTCAAGCGAGCAAATGCGCCACGATGAAGTATCGGAGCCTCGTTCTCCGGATTTCTCCAGAGTTTATCGCAATGGATCTCTCTCTATCAATCGAATGAGTGTCCGACCCAGTTCGAAGCCCAGTCCTGCGATGGGATCAGAGAGCTCTGATTTGTTTTCAAAGCGAGAAATATACTCTTTGGGTGAAAACATGGTTTAGTCCTCAGCTGTGAACCCTACACCTTTTCATACTCATACTTGGGAATGTTATCATCCGAAGACATCGATGATCGCCGTTGACGAACGCTCGTGATGGAAAGACTCGGTCTGGAATCTGGAGGAAAACCGCCCGCCGAAGCGATTGTTGAAGCTCCACAGCAGACGACGGATTTCCCGCCTCGCTAAGAAACGCTCGCAAAAAGTATCTCCTTGACACTTGATTCCGCTTTCTCTTACTAGAGGAAGGAAACTGATTAAGCGAGAGCAAGGAAAGTTTGACAGGATCTTGGAAAACCTAAGGAGAGCCCTGTGATTTGTCAAAGCGTCCGGTGCACCGACCTCTTCCCTCGAGACGATCTGGGAGAAAAATTACGGAATCGAAAGAAAGTGTGCGAGCCTGGAATCCAAACTTTTTTCTCTCAGATTGGAGCTGTTCCATTCAGTTCGCAATGATCCGTTCTCCTATCTATCCTCGCAGCTGGGGCTGGCATAACTGAGCTCGTAGGTTCAACGAACTGTCTTCGTTGTCTCGATTCTAACTCGTTGAATCCAAATAACAGGTGATGAAGAGTCGACTCAATCTGTGATCATAATGTCTGCTAAGACTGATCTCATTGATTCACTACGCCAGTGATCCCAACTGTCCGCGGGACAACTATGGAGGTCCGTTATATGCGATACAACATACGTTATATGCGACATCTGCGAGGAATTGATTCTCAATCCAGCGTGGAGCAACTTTGTTTTCCATTTTTTCTAGTGGGAAGTGGAACCCAAGGTCGTCACGCAGTTAAAGTGAATGATTCTCGATGTCCGTTTTAACGCTCGGATCGAGCCTCGCATAATTTTCATCTAAGAAGTCTTGAAGAGACGCAAAAAATTCGAGCCGTTCTTCGGGAACCAGTGCAGCCCAGAGCTCGAGCTTCCTTTTCATGGTGCCGATTTTCTCCGAGGCAACAAATATATCTGTCTGTTTGCCTTGAAGAGCTATATTCAGCTCATTCAACTTGCCGAACAGATCAGCCAAGTTAGCCAGCTGCTGCAACAATTTCGCATCTTGGAACTTACTGAACTGTTCGAACGTGTGCTCCAGGTTGAACATCAGAACTTCGTCGCGCAGCTCAAATGGTCTATTAAGAGCGCCTAAAAAGATTGTGCTCGTGCTGCAACAGGTTGCTTTCAATATTGGCGAATAATGGACGCAGCCCGGATCACGCTACAGAATAGTGAGTTCCGCAATGATATAATCGCAAAACACCGAAGCATCCGCGAAACACTGGTTGTTTCTTGTTGTCACTGGTTGGATTTCAAGCAGCTTGGTTCACCATCGAACCAAGGCAACAGTCAAATTTTTCTTCTGAGGGAGCTCATTTTTGAGAGTGAACTGAATCCAGCAAGCCTCGCAGGGTTCACGACAGTAGACGAAGTTATCTTGGACTTGAGCTGAATTCTGCCAGCCGAAGCCTCCGTGCTGGGCATAGACAGTGTATGGTTCATTTTCGGGCACTACTTCCAGTGCCACTCAAGTCTTCGGCGCGCTCTGAATGTCGCTTAAGAGGAGAGGATGGCGTCCAGTCACAAAGATGATGTCATCCAGGTACATGGACGAACTTCCAAGCTCTAATGATTATTATCAAGATTAAACTACCGAATCATAATCATCGTCATCATCACTTGAAAATCATATCCTTAATCTTATCGGAATCTCCCAAAATATATGATTTCGACATGAATGCGTCTTGATTAAGACGTGATCATAATTATAAGTTTTTTTTTCTAATCATAATCATGACTATAATCATTTTTCCTGAGCATAGTCTCGATCAAAAAGAAGATCCCATTTTTGCAACTTTGCTCGGCGGATCTTGCGATCACGGGAGCCCGTCGCACCAGCGCAGACCCGAAAGTACGGCTCATAAATTACTTGGCGCAATAATTCTATATACGAACACGCGAAGCTCCTACAAATGTCGCATCTATCTGACATTCCAGATAGACTCGCTTTCCATCTTTTAGCTGCAAACATTCGTGCGATTGAGAGCATCCTCAACCATAAAATCGATGAGGGACCTCAGTGCTCATGGCTAACAAGAGGAGTGCACAACCTCAACCTGAAGTATCTTGGTCGAGCTCGGACGGAGTCATGGGATTGGGTAGTTGATACCAGGAAGCTCATCAAAATCGGCTAAACAATTGCAGAAAAATTGTTACTTCAACCCAAACTTGGCCGAAATCGACGATTTGGAGCGCTTTTGTGCTAAATGAAACGAAATGGCTATAAGTGATGAAACCGATGTGTATTCTGCCGGTTTTGTAAACATTTTTGGTATCATTGATGCAAACCCATGACTCTCCCTAAGTTTGGTCGAAAAATTCCAGCCTTATGTCATGCATTTAGCAACTTGAGAGGTGAAGAGTCATCCCGGCTTCATCTTCTCCGTTATAGGTTTACATGAATCGGAGAGGATTCCCTCACCTTCACAAAAACTGTAGTTAGTGAAATCCAACGATGAGCATCAACGTGCATGCCAATATGGGCGCAACATGGATTCCGAAGAATGGAATATATGTAGACTCATTTTGTCCTTGCAATAGGAAGAATATGAGATCTGATGTTGCGTCAAATCGAGTTGAAACGGGGACCGAATATAGAGCTCGATATTGAGGACACAAGTTTCCTGTAGAAATTCGAAGCAATTGCGTTGGACATCTTTCTATTGTTTTCCTAGCGACGACTCTATTTTTGATCAACGCGCTGACAATACCACGGTGTGGTTCCCACGGCGAACATAAGTTAGACCTCAAATTGGGAACAATGTTTTCCGAAAACAACTTCTGTTGACCGAGGGCACTGTGGGCCATCCGAAATCCCCAAATTCATATGACGCGTCGGAATCCACCGCTGGAGTTTTGCCTTCGTTTTTGGTCATGTCTTTATGTCGATCTCTTCCTTGCGTTGATAAAAAATGAAGCCACGCAACTCTCACCGTTCAAACCACGATGGAAGTCGTCAAGTATCGATAGCGTTCCGATTCAACATTCATTTATTGAGAGCTAGAATACTCGCCAGTACCTAGGCCCTAGAGCATTGAAAACAAGCCATCGATAAGATGCCTTGACGAGATCTGTTCGAGCAACAGCGATATCAATACGTTGGTCCCGTCGGGTTTGGACAGCAGGTCCACCAAAGAAACCAACGAGAGAAATTCACGCACCGCCGTGCATGTGAGGCCCGTCTAACGAACAATCTGCATAACGAACCCTTCCAAGTTTAAGGAACCAGTCGACACTGGTCTAGAGTTACGACTTTATTGCTGTGATTGTTCATTACTGTGAAGTACTCCCTCCGTCCCATAATGGTAGTAACATTTGAGCTCAGAATTCTGTCCCGAATCAGTAGTTACATTAGCCGATTTTCACTTTTCCCTCGTTCTTTTCCCCAAAAAAATGATACTTAACTGAAATGATTAGATCGAAACACGGGCTACTCGATGCTGGAGAAGAATGACGAGGACGAAATTCATTTGCTGCATCAATTACACCGTTCTTGTGAGAATTTTAGTTCCCTGGCGTTGTCGGAGCGTTTCAAAAGCAATTGAAGAACTCTCCTACGATCCTGATCACTGAGTTCGGTTCTTCTCTTCGGAGCTTCTGGAACGGATGACATCTTGTTCTTCCAGGGGATGCACCGCGAATAAGTCCTCATTTGTGTGATGTGAAAGTATCAAATGTGATTACTAATTCGGGACAAAGAGATGCATTTTTTCGCATGCGAAAATATGTCGAGATACCCGCGTTCATATGATACGTTCTAGCTATCGCATGATCTTCGAATTTCGATTGTGGTTGCTCCTTTGAGTGATGTTCACGATCACGATTCAAAAATTGCGATTGTTTCCTCAATTTCGACTCTCAACTTTAAATGTTACCACAATTATGGGACGGAGGGACTAATTCACAGTGTTGGTCTTGGACAAAAATCACGCCTCATCCCTCAACAAATCACGCATTTATTCCGAACCGAATCACCGAAGCTTATACCTCTGGAGCGTGCAGAGTCGCCTACTTTTTCCTTCGTCTTCGCTCATCATCGGTTGACCCATCTCCAGCGGCAGCGGCGGCAGCTGAAGCGGCTGTCTGGGCGATTTGAGTAATCGGGACGAAGATCCTTGTCACTATAGAATCGATTGTGTCAGCGAAACTTCCGTCCGAATTCTGGAGATTGGCCGTCGATCCAAGATTTTGTGAAAGCACTTGCTGAACCGCAGCCGTGAAAGCTCCTCGCATGTCACCGAAAACTCGCGGGCCCACTGCTGCGATGTCATTGTTGTTGGTTATAGCTGCAGCCAAATGCGAAATCATGTTGACCAGATTTCCTATCGCATCGTTTGAGCTCATTTGAGCATTAGCTGAGGCTAACACTGCACACACGACCAGGGCGTAGGACAGCTTCATCTTGAATGACTTGACGACTCCCTGATCACTGCCGACTGCGGATTTCATGAGCCGCTGAGTATTTCAAATTACGCACCGTCATGACAGCCTTTTGATTGAGGATAAACATAGCTGCTCGATAATGCTGAGCTGTCTCGGATCTGAAACTTCCCCGAGCTATGTTTCTTCTCAAGGCCTCTCTCTTCTCGACTACGGTACTTCGGATCGGAACCTGATCCGTGCAGCATCTACATCAGAGGTTCTCAAATTCACTCAAGTCGTGGAACTACGCTTATTCTTCAATGTCACCATTTGGACCCGTTCCCAACGATGTCAAAAACGAGTCTGAATCTGGGAGGTGATTGATCTTGGTGATTGAGATCAGGAGTTTAACAAGCACGATATCATTCGGAGCGCATGTCTGGGAGAACGATAAGTCTGTGAATTGACGAAAACGAAGGAGATCTTGAGCCATGTACATGGTACTTCAAAGACGAATTCTTCTCATTAAACTAGTTTCCGACCCAAAGTATTCGCTAGCAGCAAATCCGAGGCTTCGAATGAACAGATCCGTGAAACATGAAAGCAGCTCCACGTGCTCGCCTATCTTCTAACATTCCCCGATAATCAGAGACGAATCAATTGGAAGAAAGCTTTATTTCGGAGGATTTACGAGTTAACAGGACGATGAACAATCCAAATCGCAAGATTCTGAGCAGGACGGAGGTGGAGGCGGCGGCTTTTCTTCGCAGTTGTCATTGCAAGCAATGCCTTCGGGATCGAAGAGGCCGAGTTTCCCCAACATCAACTCTTTCGGGAAGTTCACGAGCTCCTGGATACTCAATTTCAGTTTTTCCAACATGTCGAGCAAAAGATTCAATGGTGATTTGGCGATCTAGAGTTTCCCTCTGAGGCCCGCTTCAACCGGCGATATTATTTGTGCACCGTGAGTCGCGAAAGGAAGCTTGATCCTGCGTAGCGGAAACAGGTCGAGTTTTTCGTCTCTGAATGTTCTCTCGGGTATGCCGAGTTTCTTCTCAACTTTGGTCAGTGGATCTAAAATTATGAGGGGATCGAAGACATCGATATCGGCGATCTTGCCTTCGACGGACGGGACGATCCTTTCACTTCCGTGCGGTGAGCTCGGAGCAGATGCGTCCCCGTGAGGAGACGGAGGAACTTCAGCGGTGGCTTGTCCGGCGAATCCATCACGAACTCCTCCGTTGAACAGAGAAAAAGCATGAGTAGCTCGAACGACACTCGCTGCGGAACACGAGGCCACGCAAAGCAGTAACACAGTCAAGCACTTCATGTTCAACGGACGGCGCGGAGACCGCTCGTTAGTGATATTGGATCTGGAGAGGAAGTCACCTCATTTAAACCTTCGAATAGAATAACATCTAAATATTTGGGTTCAGCGAAAAACAAACTTGAATTCGATGCCGTCAGTGCAAGACCTCGGAGTGTTCCTCGGCTTCCTGTGGGAGAAACTCTTTATATATTGACAGAGCCAAAGCAAATACTTTCGGAGCCCCACCTGTCTTTTCAGCAGAAAGTCACACCGATAGACGTTCTGAATGCAGATCAGCTCCTCGCATGACTATCATCGTAGTCGTTTGGGAAGTCGGTAGCAGAAGTTTGAGTTTCATCATCGCCAAGGATTAGCTCGCGGAATGTTGTTATTTTGGGTGACCGGCAGTGCTCCGCCCGCGCCTGAGAAGTGTTCTGTTCGCCGAAGACGCTTCCATGACGACGGAGCGGGAGTTTAGATTCGATACTCGTCAATCTTGCCATGGCTCGTGGAGTTATGCGAGCTCGCAACGTACGGGAGCCTCCCGTGATGACGTGCGCGCATGCTCGTGTCTAAATTGTCCCCATTAGAGACACGGTCGTGAGTCAACTCTACAAGTTTATTTCGATGATGATGTAGTATACAGTAGAAACTCGTTACAACGAATCCTGCTTGGCTTTTCAAGTTCTCAGCCGCTTTCGAATGGCACCAGACTCTGAGTTCTGTGTCTGTCGTTCAATTTTGCTGCGTCTTTCCCAAAAGTCGAGAGCATTGATTTACCGATGGCGTATTCAGCCGCCTTTGCAAATCTTTTTTCTGCGCCGTATCCACTTCTTTAAGAATCATCAATTTAAACTCTAACGGGAACTGTTGCGTTTTCTTGCTTGTCTCCAAAGACATCAGGACCGAAAACTTCCTCAACAGAACAGGTCTGTGAAGTTGAAAATTTTCTGATAACACGATTCGGAAATCTGTCCGCTGCGAGCAATGCAAACTTTCGAACGCGCGGTAAAGTAGTTGGTGAGCACAACACGAGCCGTCGTGCTGGGCGCTGAGCGTCAAGTTTCACGTTGAAACGTTTGCTAGCATCTCAGGAACCGCGCACAGAGTCTTCGAGATGCAGAATCGCCCCGCTCCCGTTTACTGGGACCCACCCAACTTCCAAGCAGAAACCCTACTGGAATTCTGTCACTCGCGTTCTCAAGTGAGAGTGATTGCGATGTCTGAGATGCTGAGAAGCAGGCAGCATACAACATCAAGTTTCCGGCAAGATTCCAACTTGGATTTAAGCAGCCTGCCAATAACGTCACGAACACCTGATTCGGTTACCCTACGACGGAGATGACTTCCACCAAAGGTCGAAAAATCCGAAATTCTCATTTTATCTCAGCAACCCTGTGCTTAGTTCTCTGTGTGGCGGAATTTTCCTGGCGAAGTAGCGAACGTTTCTCGAGACACTGGAGTTAATCGTCTCTGATACAGTAAGCTTCATTCATGTCTCGAATGTTCTGAAACGGAATCCCTCAGGAATCTTATCGGAGTTCACCCATTCGGTAGAATCGGAGTATCTTGATCGACATCGGAACAGTACGGAAACAGAGTCTTCCCAGAATTCATTCAAATTGACGCCTCGAAAGAGACTTCGGGTTGCCCGGTGTCATTATCCGCTCGGAATCTCACCGCCGTGGAAACATTGAAGAATTTCCAGAGCCTTCTGGTGCATACAGTTCATACATTTCCACGTCGAACCCCAGACTTCGTTTAACTTCGTCGCAATCGTGAGAGTCGAATATGTGACCGAGGCGGAGCTTGGAAGAATTTGTGTTATTTCGAGCAGAATAATTGTCCGAGTGAGGACGTTGTGATCGTTCTGATTCTGAATTTTCGGGTGAATTCAAGCGCTCGCTTATGAATTCACTCCTATTTTCTGTTCCTCGTCTGATCTGATTGACTCTGAAGTATTCAGCGGAGAAGAACAGATAAGACCCGCTCCGATGGCTTATTAGCTTTCATCAGAACGTTTTGCTGATACCTTCAAGAGTCGAAAATGTTCCGCTCTCGTGACTCTATGAGCAGACTCGAACGTTTCGAAGACGGAACACGACTAACAGATCAAATTTGAGTTTGGGAGAGCCCTCAGCAAACCTTGAGCCTAGCTCTTCGCTATTTCAAACTGACGCTCATTTCACGAGCGGGACTCTTGACGCCTAGCTCAACTCGTCACCGACTTCGAAATAGGAGAATCATTTGACACATTGCTGCTCGCTCAAAGTTGCGTTTGACGATGTTTCAAAGCATGGCTGACTTCCCTGAGAATTTACTTCGTTTCCTTCCCCAAGATTTCCATCCGTTTGAGATGATGTTCGAATATGGATCCATGTTGAACTGTAGCTACGCTCGACTTATTCTGCAGTTATTGTTAGGCAGTAGGATCGGAGAAGACTGGAGTCACAGCGGATCCGATTTCCATGAACTGAGCTCGAAATGAAGGAAGCAACAATAGAGGTAGTACCAGCGATGGGCATCAGCAGGCCGACACTTGACTTCTCGAAAGGGATTCGTTCATGAAAACGTCATCCGGAATATAGAAATGCGACACTCGAAGGAAAGCTCCACGAAAAAAAAACATTTCGGTGCTTTCTACAGGGATTCGAGTGGGAGATGGAAGGAGATGAATTTTAATTGACATCACGGTCGTTAGTCAACCCTGACGTTTTTTTCAAAGTCGAAGCGAAGATCCGAGAAGGGTTTCTTTTTCATTTCTTTCGAAATATAGTCTCTTCATTTGGATAGAGCGTACTAAGTTCTCAGCATACCGAGAACATAGCAAAAGCCACGGCCGCGTGCAACTCCACCCCAAAAAACATTCCGAGGAATTCGTCAGCGGTTAGGATCGAAACCAGACTCAGCCAACTCCCTGCGATGTTGACGTAGCGACCTAGACCCAGACGTCAGGCTTCCGGTCCAATAAGGATCAAGGGGGGCGTGGGTGTAGAGCAGATTCAGGAAGCATACTCGAACACCTTTGAATGTATGTCAGTGGAAAGCGGCAGACACAAAAGCGGAGCTTCGAAATCCTGCCTCGAGGCGCTCTCCAAAAATTGGAGAAGCGATACTCGAGGAATTCGGAACTCGATTCCGTCGATAGAATATGCAGATGAAATTAGCAGATTTCTCGCACATGTTCATACACATCATGGGTAGAGGGAATGTAGGCAGACTATTTCGTTTGACCGACGGGCGAACCCAATGGAGCATCTACTGGCCAGATCGGGTGGGACGGAGAGAAATACGGTCAGATTGCCTTCGCGATTCGAGCTGTGATAGTTTTTGAGTTAGTGGATGGCCCATGTTCGTCGGAAGCAAGCGAATGTATCTCAATCTAAGAAGATTTCGGAACATCGCGTGAGTCGGCACGACCGGATCAGCTTTCTCGCTAATTGATTCACACGGAAAGATTCATTTTTCATCAAGCAATCTCCTGACGTCCCCCGAAATTCGTCTCCTTGAGTCAGACAAGACGCTGCCACGCGATGATGGAGTGACACACGTCAATTACCACGTCTCCGGTTCGTAAAAAGGGTCGCCGCACTGAGTGAGCGAGCAGCAGCTAAGACCTTGATGCTCCGCTACGAAGTTCGATTCAAGAATCAAACTCATGGAGCTGATTTTTACGTGGTGGATTTCCCGAACTATCGTCGGCTCACGACATGATTGATTGCATCGCGAACCGACGTTACCGCTTCTCTTCAGAATCCTTTCTTTCCTGGAATTTATCCCGCATCTCGTTTGCGCAGTCCAGTATTTTCCCGTGCAATCAGAGTAAGTCAAGACGGCGTCAGAGGTGGATAGCGACGGAACCGCTGGCGGCACGCCTGATGTTTGGTCACGTCCGTCCTAACTACGCCCAGTCCTCGTTACAACTTGGTCCTGTCGGTGATTACAGCTCACATGCTGCGGAGATCGATGGAATGTTTGTTTTACTTCCTCCGCCCCGTTTCGATCGATGTATTTTATCGCAAGCGGACGAACGAAGCCGACCGAGTCTGCTGGAGGTGTTTTTGTCAACCTCCGGCTCGACCCCAATCAGTGAATTACGCCCACAATATCGGAAAACATTATTTCTATGATGATCGGGTCACGGAGACGGATCTACAGCCTTGTCACTTAAACCAGATTCACTGTTTTCGGTGCATCGGACACCAAACACTGCTTTATCCGCATTCGATCCTAATTTGTACGAAGCATTCCCCTTGGGGATTCGTCTTTGTTCCACCTCGCCGAACACGCTGGCATTCGATCCTCGAGGGACAAGGTAAACGAAAACCTCGCGGAACGTTGACTCTGAAATTTCCTCTTGGGCAAAGCAATCGGATAACTGTTTAGAGTCTGGAGGTTTCGCAAATAAAGACGCTGATTATTTCCATGAACTCGAACGTTTGGTCGTTTCTACGCTGACGGTGTTTATCCTGTGTCGATTGACGACGACGGCGCCGGCGGCCGGCGCTCTGAATATGGTTGAACGCAGTTCTCGCGTGGGCGACCCCTCGTGCGGCGCGCCTATTGAAGGTATCCAATCAAGGTAAAAGTAAAATACGTTCGCTGCGGAGAGCGTTTTTCTTGTTTACACACACACAGGCACAGGCACGAGTGCAGAAAACATTTTCTGACGATGAACCCAGTGTCTAATTAAGTCTCGTTTAGATGGAACAGCCAATTGGCCCAGCGTGCTGCATGCGCCGAAACTGGACGTGACGTGGAGTGCCAGTTGGAACGCGTGGGTGCAGTCTCAATTGAACTTCACGAAATGGCAATGATTCCGCGAATCTTCGATCTAATGTGAATTATCGAATTCACTTCAGAAACTCCAAGTCCACAGGCTCGAAGTCATCAGAGGCTCCTCCGCAACATCTTTCATTGGAGTCGAATCAGTTGCGTCCAGCCAGCGATTGGTTCTTTTGGGGGGTAATAGTGACGGCGTCTCGTCTCCTTCCAGTCTGAGCATTTTCGCAATGTTGCAAGACCTTGCGAAAGCGCTGAATAGCGTTCGGGAGGCTTCGGGCTTCATTCGCAGAATTCTCGCGAAGAAAAATTGGAACTGACTCCTACAGATCGCCCTCTTCCAGGCCAAGGTCCATCGTGCATTCACTGGGAAAACGAATTCCGTTTCTCTCCTTGACCGAATCTGTTGGATCCTGCACGGTGCACGCAAAACCAGTTCTCTCGACGTGATGCCACATTCCTCATGTTCGTGATCCCCAGAGAACGGTGAAGAGACATCCTCAAATGTATGTAATGAGTTTGTTGCTTTGGCCACACACTTTTATCTCACGTTTGGCAACTGCGGGAAAATAGTTCTCGTGGCACCTGATCATGAAATCCCCAGCTACGACGCGACGTGGACATGATTCGCTATGGTCGAGTGATGATTAAAGTTTGGAAGTTCTGGCATTATTCGAAGCAAGCAGCTAGCCATTCATCAACCCATCGACGAATGAAAAGTTCGAGGGATAGATCGATGGATGGATGATGTTGAGGAAGTGAGGCATCACTCATTATTCCTTCCTATCATCATGAGGATCCTCTCAAGATCAGTGTGAATCATTCGAATGTCTTGCATCACGTTGATGCCTGAATGACCGAGAATCAACCATGATTGAGCTCTCGTATGACAATAGGTAGGTTCGACTCTCCACAGAAGTCGAGATGCGATTCAGTCAAGAAGCAATAGTTGACCTGAAAACCGCGGAGATGAAAATGAGCGGTGCCGTCATCTATCGCATCGATTTCGCAGTTTGATCCCAAGATCGATCCGTGCAGGCAGAGGATCCCCAGGAGCACCATTTGTGAAACGCCTTCACTGAATGGCAGCACAGTATAGAGTCGATAGTTCACCTAAATATGGAACTACGTTTTGGAATTCTGAATTTCGGAAGCTCACCATATACGAGGCTATACTTTACAGCACGAAATTACTGAAAGGGAAAAGAGTACAAACCAACCAAGCATTGTTTGAAGTTAAAAAGAACTCCGTAGAAGTTCGTAAGAACTCCGTTGATGAATTTTGCACGATTTCCACACCTGCGTTAGAAATTTCGCGACTGACTTTGGGAGGGAGCTCGGTGCAAACGCCTAAAATGTTGAAAAGGGAACAGCTTAAACCATTTCCCCTTGAGTTTGAATAATTTACTCAGGAAGAGCGCTCGCGAACCTCCTGACACTCACATTAATCGACGGCATGGTGCTGGTTCGAGTGCCTTTCGGCCGTAACACGTCAAGAACCGGAAATTTCCGGGAGTGAACCGCGTCTCGAAATGTTTCGCGTGACTTTCCGACGGAAGGTGAGCCGAAGGCTTTGCGCGGCCTTTATCGCATTGACGCCTCACGGAGGAAATTCACGTCCTCTCCACTCTGAGACGCAATCGTCGTTCATCTCCGACTCATTGGTGAATTGCAATGCTCGTCACGGAGTCGAGTTCGGAACGAGGGGACCGATGGCCCGAAACGAGGCTTCTCGCAACAATGAAGAATAATCTGATTCTCGATCTCCCGGAGGGGTTCCAGTTCTTGCTTTCATAGCTCTAGCGGGGCCAGTCAGGGCTGGTAACAGACGCGGAAAGGGCATGAGTCACGCGTCAGATTTGAAAACGGGATCTGGTAGCAAGCCTAGCGACGGAATGTGGAAAAACATTCCCCGAGAACAGAGTGTTAGAAACCCACGCACTCTACCAAGAGCCTACATGTGACGTCCCATGTGACATCCCACTAACACAAGGGTGGCATCTCGCTTCTTCGGAGACACTCTGCCGCATCGTTAAAATTCCAACGTCTCGAGAAATTTTGCGACCCAGCCTCGGGACTCTCGGATTATTTTCTCGAATGTATTCAAGAGCGAGTCGTTGATTGAAGTTGGAATATGTCATTGTGAGTAACATTTTTTCGACCTCTCTGGAATCTCATGTCTCCTCGCGTTCCGCTCGGAGCATTCGAGAAATATTTCACACCAGCGGGGGCTGCATACTTGCGTGGGAGAAATGAATTGAGATTTTTCGTCTGCGTTCGCGGAACTCCCGAAGCGGCGAATATGGAGATTCGAGTTTCTTGTTATCCTTCATTAAAAGATCCACCGATCCATTATGCATTTGAATGAGTGGCATCGAATATTCATTGAGGAAGAGTCTGACATTCAAATAGATGTGGGGAAATACCTAGCTCGGTTTTTTGTGCAGCTAGGAGCATGCGGAAACCGCCTTGATACTCATGAGCCATGAGTGAATATCGAACGTGGATGATCCTGTCTCAAGAGGTAGAAACATGCGCGTCGGTTGATTTTGGCATTATGGAATGATGTCATCGTGGTTGTCGAATAACTTTGTCAGGGAAAACAAATCCACTGACAACTGGAAGCAGTTAACAAATACAGAGGATTGGCTCACCCAAATAAAAGGAAAAGGAGAATCTTCATGATGCGATTTGTCGTGTAAAATGATTTCGGTCGTTTCTCGCTTCTATTCTAGGGGACCGTAATAGGCACAGGAGCTGCTAGATTGTTCATACATAATATTCATTCGACGCTTTTGAGAACATATATTTTTTTTGTAGAATTCTACCTCGATTCAAATCGGGTAATTCATGGAGTCTCCGAGCTTCTCTACATAGAAATCTGAATCATTTCGAAATTCCATCTTCAGCGGAGAGTATCATGCTTTCGAAAATGAAGAACTACCTCGGATGAGAAGCGTGAAATGAGACTGATATCAAACTCCAGGAATAGAAGCTGGAAGCTGCGGCTCTCGGACGACTCGATGTCATATAAACGATTGCACAGTCTGCCATCCTGAACAAAAGCTCTTTGCCGCCAGCGCCACCGACGCCTGGTATCCAAGATGTTTGAATAGAAACATATTTTTATAATTCTCACCCATTTTACCATCCCATTCGCAAACCATCTTTATTCAGTTAAAACCGCTTAATCGGCCAACTGCTCCATCGATCTGCGCTTCCTTGGGTCCCAAAAAAGGTTGCACCTTGGTCGACCGTTGATCACTCTGAAAATTTAGCAGAGAGAACTTTTCACACAAAATATTTTTTCGAACTAGTGACAGTGTATGAAGGAAGCGACTTGAGCGAGAGCCTCTGGAGACGAGGTCGTCGTCCCTCTGCTTTTGGATAAAAAATTACGAGCGAAGCCATCCCGACCGCTCGTTGAGGAGCACGAGAATTTTCCAGCTTGGAGTCGACATTCGGCTTTTCAGCCTCTCTGACACTGATTTCATGTCTTTCGCCAAGAGTTCCAACCACGACTCTGACATATGTCGTAATTTGCACATTCCTGAACGTATGACGAGCTCACTCGCTTTCGTCCTTTCAATTGTTTGGATGAAATCCGGACGAAAATCTCTCTCCAAATCAGATGGGGAGCAGATTCCAGAGAACAGGAGACCATCATGCGATGGGGTTGAGAATCCCTCGGGAGCAGATGCTGTCACCTGTTCACCCGGACAGACCGCTCAGAGTTCTCGGTGAATTTATTGGAAAAAGATTCTTTCGATCCCAAAGTGACAAGCTGATCACATGCACCCCTCGGAAGAATCCTGATATGGCAGAATCTTCAATGGTTGTGGTGCTCGACGCTCAAAACGGATATTCTTCCACGGAACGCCGTCACTTTTTCGGAAACAATCTTCGAGTATTTCGGTGCCCTTGCATTAAATTACCGTGATGAAGTTGCTGTCTTGGGAGAAGCGATATGGCGCTAAAATCCGTTATCTAGCTTTATCGCCCCGCCCCTCCTTCTCGATGGGAGTGGAGCGCACAGCTGTATGTAATGAACACAAACGCAACCATCTGGAAGAATTTTCGGTGCGAATTAACGGAAGGATCATGCTGACGCTCGACCATCTCCAAACCGCCAAGTTTTGAGGTATCGAATCTTCCACTTCAATAATCCGCGACTTGGAAGCAAACGAATGCCAGAGTGAAGATGATCGGATTGAAGATGAACAAACATGCTCGGCATAGCAGCATAATACTGCGTCGGGATATTTAGATGGACTACAGTGGCGATGGATTCAGATTTTTTGTTGGATCATCGAATGTCTCTGCACGTTTTTACGTTTGCGAAAGCTGTCCGTTATGGACTCGGGATCGCATCTCGTTCTTGTCAGGAGTTGAATCATGATCCGTTTACACTGAACCATTCAGCTCGCCAGTGGCAAGCGCACGGTACGATGACATCAGTTGGAAGTGAAACCAGGTTCTAGGGTCAAAGCGTTGACAAGCTGAACAAAAAGCTTTAGATTGCATGATGGCCGAAAACGCAAATCCATATTAGGAAATTGTGAAAAGTTTTACTTTTCACGGGTGAGCCCGCATTCTTGTGGAATTAGAGGTTCTCCTTACGAGAACCCAAAAAGTTCATCAACGAAGCGGGTGGAGAAGGCGGAATAAAGCCTGATGATTACACACCCGGGTATGTTCCGAGAAATTAGTTTCTCGGATCCTGTCGAATGAGAGGAGACTGAGAAGGACCGATTTTACGCATAAGTGTAGCACAGAGTTCATTCGTCCACGATGTGACATCTAAAGTATGTTATGGGGAAGGAACCGTTCTGACGATTCACCTCGAGGTCAGTCACACGTGAAACAATTGCTGCTCCGCTGATCGGGATGCCGTCGTCGTATTCTCTATGGTCGCTTATTCGAGTTCCTATCTTCGGCCTCTCCAATAAAAAGTCGCCTTCCCACAGAAAAACTCTACACGCTCGATCTCACTACTTGATGTATGTGCTCTGGAATGTTATTCACAGCTGCGTACACAAAACTTGACTCTGGTCGAAAGCTCGACAGAGAACTTTGTCTGCGATGCCTCTGTTCACTTCTCTCCTAAACGACCGAAGAAGTGCGTCACATGAACGTCTCCCAAGAGCCCAGCAAGAAATGCTGTCTCTTCGACGCCACCGATCTTGTAGAAGTGCCGGTGTGTATCTTTGAGCGGTTGAATGTCTTTGTGGTTGTCTTCTAATGATACGAGAAAGACATGAGACAAACACTAAGTGGTCCTTCGGGATCGAGCTTGATGCATGATTCACAACCTCTCAGCATTTACAGTAGGCGCAGAGACGAAAGAAAGCGATGATGGAAGGGAGCTGGGGCCACTGAGGTGAGCGGAATAACTGCATTCCCGGACGCTATAGAGTCGGCAATCTACTGTTCGGAGTGGAAAGATTCAGATCCACGAGCACAAACGTTCAGGAGAGAAGCAACAATGTATGTATGAACAGGACAAGAACATTCACGGTGCTGATGTGATGGACGCCGACTCCGCGGTAGCTGATGGACCAAGGAAATCGGATTGCACGTGAGTTATTCTACCAGGAGGAAGCGCGTTCCCTGACAGTGTGCGTGTATTGATTGACTCGCGCGTCAGCAGTCAGCAGAAGAGACTTCAACAACTGTACCGACTTCGTTCAGGAACTGGTTCCGATGCCTCGCTGATTGTCAACTTGCGTTTCCCGGAAATCGAAGGGTCATGCAAGGTACATACTCATTCGGATTAGGGCGCGGAAACACTCGACTTTCAAAATGAATTCGGGCATCCGACATGGATAAAATAATAATATTCAGAGTTGGAGCTGCGCGAATTGAACGCATATCCCGCAAGTTCACCGAGAATCATTTCAAAATGTTGAAGTAAGCTGCGAGAGCATCTTGTTTATTGGCTGAGGTGTTCAGGGTTCAACAGTGGGAAGCCTGTAAGTCAGGCATAGCGGGAAAAACAACAGCTGCGGGAGACAGCTCCTTTGCACGGTCGTGCCAACTGTTCAGCGAGCTTTTGCGTGCTGGCCGTGCTGAACCTTGAGAAGATGACGTGCATGTGACAGGAAGGGCAAGGGAGTCGATTGGCGTCAGCGAACGAAACGAGAGAGCGAGCGAGTCAACTCGCCGTCAGTCTCCTCAAGTTCAAGCGGTATGGAGCGAAATCGGAAAAGGCTACAGAGGCAACCGACTAAGGATTCATCTCCTTCGGAATCTATCTGCCGTTTTGCGAATGACTGCACCTACGTGCCTGGCAGCGAGTGTGCCCGTCGGCTTCTCCTACAAACAGTCAGCACGCTCGGCAGTCGACCAAAGAGTGGGTGCCATAGAAAGAGACTCGCGCCGGAGAAACGCAACGGAAGCATATTGCTGTTCTCTATCTCGTCCTTTTGCCTTACATCCCCTCTTTTCACGTTGTTCCTAATGCTGGTGAAAGGCTTCGCAACGATTTTCCGCTGCCGTGTTATTCTGCTAGAGGCATTCTGCATCACAGCCGACACGAATAGCGCAGAGTCCGAGGAAAAAAGTCTCTTGCGAAAAACCGCGTGGGTTCCGACGGCGGCGGCAGTTGTTGGGAGCATCGGTGAGAAATTACGAATGCTTCTTAGCGAGACAAATCTCGTCAGAAGGGTTCACTTTCCCGTTTCGGACAAGTGCTTCACACTCAATGCCGGTCTGAGTGAGACTCTCAACGGAAAACGGAAGTCCCGTGAGCAGTGAGGAAACGCTTCGAGATCTCACGGACATAGAAATGGCCACTGACGCTGGACAGCCTCTTACGCCAAAATTTTAATGGCCGGTTTACAGCTGCGGCCGGCCGCTCAGATTGACTGAGTGAATTACGGTCATCTCAAATTCAGGCTGACCTTGACGTTTGTCTACGGCTCTCAAGAAATCTCCAGCCAAAACTCAGAACCACTCTAGCCGTCGGACTTGAGCCTGAGAAACTTGTACGATCCATTCACAGGGTCGGACGTCTGACATTTGGCTTCGTTGGTGTTATAGAAGCCCAAGAGCCCCTCTAACGACATGCGATATCCAATTTGCATTCTCTAAGAGTGTGGAGGTGACTTCCCGGCTCTACCGCTTGACTTTAGACACATCCATTGTCCCCATTCTCAAAACTCATTCTCAAAACTCGACGGGGGTCAGAGAAAATTACTGCGAAACCTCGAATTGAATCGAGAGACATTTTCTCTGATATTATAGCGTATTGATCCATCTTCAGACTGAGGACAAAGAGTACAGTGAACACTCGAGTCGACATTAGATCAATATTCAATATGTGTTCGATGGTCGTAGGTTATTGTGATTGAAATCCAGCCGCGTGTTTCAGCCGGAGCGACGACCAAAACTTCTTTGCCTCGAAGAGCCGAGTGCGCTGAGTTCTTCTATCAATCAAATCTGTTTGCGGCACAGAATACGAGCATGGCTGTGCCGCGGTTGCTACACTGGGAGATTTCGATTACTAGAACTATTTCGAGAGAGCTTTGAAATAATGGAAACCAAGTCAGGCCGCGCGGTGTTCAATCAGCGACGAACAATGGAAAATCATGGACACGTGCGTTGCCTTGATCCAGCACATACGATGCGAGTCGATTTTAGAGGCTTCTGAAATCATTTCGTCTCAGTACATAGCCGCGGTCGGAACTAAAGTCGTCGAAATCGATTTTTTAAATGGACGTTGATGTTCCATCTATCTTCCAGCGGCTCATCCTCTTCCGATGTCACCCGATTCGGAAAAGTCGGAACACCTCCTTCCGATGCGAAGTGTGCTCTTTCCGACGCAGTTTCTGGCAAGAGACTTAAAAGAACGACAGGCGCTGAAAAACCTCTGAGATTTGGCAAATTTATTGAATAACTTGTTGATGCTTCACAGAGATGAGGTATTAGTTTACACAATTCACAGAAACAATATACACATTTACGAGACGATCACGAGTACCGTCTTCTGTACATCCGTGCTCTGAATCCTTTGGATGGTTTTCCGTATCTATAGTATGCTATTAATATAGAGCTTAAAAGTTTAGGCATTAATCATCTCCGACTCTCCATCCACCAACATGAATTGATGGATTTATGGATGAATGATATCTGATTGTTTCAGCTCAGTCGTAATTTGGCGAATATCATGGATGTGGTCCACTTTTGATAGAAATAGTAATCTATGAATTGATGGAGGATGATCGATGTATAATGCCGACACCTCCACGCCCTCGTTATCACGTCCGAATGATATGCTCATGTCAGTTTTTCACAAGTTGTGTAAGTTTACAGTGATTCGTAAAGCTTCTTTTCCCGATTCACGTTGACCTTAGATTTGTCTCGATTGAGCACTGGGTCCCTACAGAACTGGCTGAGATCTTGACCTCTGAAAAGGAGTCATAGACTCCGAGAATACCCGCGAGGAACAAATGGAGCTCTAATAATAATTCATGTGCAGTTCAATTCGTTTCAAGAAGAAAGTTTTCTTTTAAATAGAAAAATAGTTTTGAGGAGGAAGATTGATTCATCTATGCGATCACTATGCACGAGGAAAAGTTGAGAAGTCTGCGGCGTTGAGACTAGAACTCCGTGTTCATATCAACTAGAAATTCCTACTCACACAAATAATGATCGGGGTTCGAGATGCAAGAAGTGTGCACACGAGGTGGAATCAAGCGAACATGTTGTTGTCTACTTTGTTGTCCACAGAACGATGACCCAGCATGAATGCGTGTGGGTTGTGATGACAGAACATTTTCTTGAAAGCTATCTTGAAGTTGGCATTGCATAATGCGTAGAGGAAAGGGTTTATCGTTGAATTCAGGTACCCCAACCAGATTACGGTCGTATGCAGTGACGATGAAATGCACGCCGGGCAGATGGCGGTTGTGATGAAAACGACTATGTAAGGAAGCCAGCAGGCTACGAACGCGCCGATGATCACACCTGGAACAGGTAAGGGAACCAATGACAATCGTTTCCTGATTCGCGGAGGCAAACTCCGGGATGTCGCTCTCGATTCATTAATTTAAAGGATAGATGTCGTCCGATTCGTGTTTGGGTTCGGAAATGCTGAGGCAGACACCGAGTATTTTCCGAAGAAGGAGCTTGAAGAGAACATCACGAAGAATGAAACGTTTTCGAAGATCCATCCATTCAGGCGACTTACGACTCGGCTCGCTTCTCCAACTTGAAGCCAGATCTTGGAAGAGGGAAGAGGGACCATCCTTGAAGAGTTTGTAAACAAGTCCCGTGTTTCTAGACGATAGTCAACGATGAACTCCGGCTTCTTAGGAATGGTCATCTCTACGAGTCATCAAGCACGCAATGGCCGTAAGCAAAGCGCAGACGGCCTTCACGGGCAAACAATTCAGAATTTCATTGCACACCAAACGCGACCCGCGCACGTACGATCGAGTGAGCAGAACCTCGAGAGTACACAGATTTCCTATGTAGAGAGCCGTGCACTTCGTACAAGTGGTTCTGTTTGGGACCCAGGAATCCGTGATCGGTCTCGAATATTCCGACCGTTCCGTAAACGAGACATATCAGGGAGCGAATCGACGAAGCGACAGCCAATGACACTCAATTAACTTCGTGGATGAGACGGAACGCGGATCAAAGACAAGAAAACCCACGCACGAGGAGGGTCGTTGATGTGAACACTCGCACTTCGCTGAAGCTTCGTCAGCGTGAAGTTCATAATTGTTAGACCAGGATTTTTCAAGGAAATGTACAGACACTGCTGACGAAATCCCAGTTTCCACATCAGCGACTTCTCCTTGTCGGAAATTCCGCGAGAAGAGAGTGCGATACTTTCGAATCCCTGAGAGTCAGGTCCTGTCTCGATGAGGTTTGGTCATCTGAAGTGGGTTCATCGTTGTTTGGCTCAGTATTCACGGAGTTCAAAACTGAGTTGATTGGGTTTTCACCCCCATTGAGGATCTGTTTCTTGAATTGCATCAACGAGCTCCATGAGAGACTGCTGCTGGTGAGCGATGTTGAACGATAAACAATCAGCTCCAGTCGCAGTTGAGGAAGTAATGGGTTCATCATCTTGGAAGTTCTTTCAGAACGATCCGAGGGCATGCCAGACAGCAGACAGAACACCTCAATTCGCTATTGCTCTTCTGATGATATGGAAAACCTGAATCCATTGCTGTTTCGCTCAGTATCAGAGAGGGAATTCATTAGGAATCGAATCGGAGGTTGTTCTGATCGAATGCTCAAGGCCGAATAATTGACTTCAGGATTTTCCTTTGATCTGCTATCGTAACTCCCTAATATATTCAGCGAGAGAGCCGATAGAACCCGAAGGCAACGTCGTGTCATTCATTGATCAGTTGTATCTCTTACCGAGTTGTCTAGCAGCTTTTTTCTGCTGTCCCAGATTTGCTGCATAGTTGTTCCTTGTTACTCTAAGGCGGAACGGTGCCCGGTGTCTTTTCATCGAGCCACCCGTGGACGCGTTTTCCACCGGGGTAGAAGCGTTCGAGTTGCCTCGAGGCACCTGAAACACGGTGATCCATTAGTGAATTAAGGCCAAGCAGAGCGCCGACAACGGCATAAAAGCCTTAAACGAACGACGGAATTTTTACTTTCAGCTCACACACCTTTTCGAGTTCATAGCTCTCGCGAAACGAGTTTCCATCGCGTTTCCTCCGTTTTTTAGAAAAGTAAAAACTGCTATTCCCATTCGAGTTTGGCATAATCTGCAACGAAAAAACCTTGCTTGTGATTCACTGTCTGTTTAAAGCCCGCGATTCGTTTCCTCATGAGTCGTTCCACGGTCGTCCGCACGTGATGAAATTTTTCCTCCCGTGAAGTGCGGCGATAGATTAGCTCCACATGGCTTCACTTACCACTGGAGTCGTCGAAGTGGATCCTTGTCCGGTGGGTGGGTTGCGTTTACGTTCAGCCGTAGTGTCGCTCCGCACGTGCATCAAACAAGGCGTACACGTGTTCGGCACGACCACCGTGCTTTTATTGCTTTCTGCGCTATTGCCGCTATCCTTATCTTCCCAGTCGGAGGGGTTCTCGGACGATAGTCCATCTTCTTCGGTTTTGCGTTTGCGTCGCTTTTTGGTTTGTTTCGTTGCGGCCGACACGACGAGATGTTTATGTGTGGTGTGGTTGTTCGAACCGGAGGATCTACTGGGCGTTCCGCCGACCTTATTCGGTTCTTCGTGTGCGGAGATTGATTCATTGCCTTCGCTGATGAACTCGACATCTTTGGCCAACGCCTTCCGTGAAATGCTTCGGCCGGGTGACGAGCCAACTGCCTGGGTCGCGTAACAGATCTGATTTTCGCCGATGGCAAATTTGGACCTCTTCTTGACTTCCATGAAGATCTTGAAGTACAGCACAATCATGAGCACCATGGGAATGTAGAAGTTGAGCGTCGAAGCCGTCAGCTTGAACAGAACGTTGTCGCTGAACTTTGTATCGCAGTTTTTTGAGAATTTCTTCTCTGGCAGTCCCGCCGAGCTGTGTGGATTCGATTCCGGGTCGGGGTCCCAGTCTTCCCAGAACACGATCGGGATTATCCACATGGCAGACACCAGCCACACGAATGCAATCATCACCAAGGCCCTCTTTTTCGTTCTCTTGCGCATGTACCGCAGAGGAGACGTTATACTCCAGTACCTGCGGAGGAAAGAACAGGTGAAAATTATGAACATCCCGATTTCATTCCGAATCCCCTGAGAGGATCAACATCTTTCGGCACCTCATGACACGGAAGGGAATTGCCGATGGAAACAAATTGATTCCGTATCATTCGCTCCGCTAAACCAGTGCGCAGAGTTAGGAATCTCCTCTGAAACGCAAGGCAGTGGACGACCCGATCGGTTTCCCAAAGCAGACATCGGGCCGAACGCGCATCGGATCGAACAAGATCGATCCATCGCTTAGTTGAGCCATCGATCTTCTTGCATTGAATACGCAAACTACCGGCCCTAGACGATGAGAGCCTAGGGTCCACGTTTGCCGTAGAGTAAGTGCCTCTTGACTCAGGGAAACTCTAGCGTGAGGGAGGTCAATGTCGGAAGGTGAATTGTTCGGTCGTGCTGTCAACGGAGCTACAGGAATCACGCTTTCATGGAAGCACCTCGGATGCCGTGACAAACTTCATTGCGACGGACAGGCTCTTTACGGGGCTAAGAGCTGAATTTTCGGAGCAAAAAGCGACAAATCGGCTTAGAATCTAAATTTTGTGGAAGATCATATGCTCCAATGGCTTTCGTCTGAACTCACCTGTCGAGACTTAAGATGAACAAATTGAGGATGGACGCTGTGGACGCAGTGTAGTCAGCGGAGAGCCAGAACAAGCAGATGAAGTCACCCATCTGCCACTCGTTTGCTAGAGCGTACGCCGATGAGATTGGCATGACAATGAGACCCACCGTCAGATCCGCGACGGCTAAACTCATGATGAACATGTTGCTCACCTGTTGGGAAATAACGAATCACTTTAGCTTGTCGAGGTCTTTGTACCGGTGCAGACGTTGTCGGAATTCAGTCTACAACTAAAACATAACGAGTTCAAAACCGCGCAGTTTCCTCGCAGTGGAAGAACAATGCTTTGAAAGTTGCTGAGTGAAAATGTTCTGCTGTAGTCGGGTCAAGTTCCCGAGAGCTTCGTCGTACGTGTCCCGCTTCGCGTAAGTGAGTGAGTGAGTGAGTGGGTGGGTGGGTGGGTGTGAGCCACTCGGAAGCCAAACAGTGCCTTTTTATGTCGTTCACACGAAACCTGTTCTAACAAGGCCAGACCAGAGGATTGACAGCCGAGCAGGCATGAACGAGCAAGGCCGAACAATTCTTTCAAAGAGAGCTTGAACACTCTTCAATTCAATGATGTTTGAGTGAGACAGCGATGTCACCGAGTCCAAGACACTCATGACGTCGCTTCGTAGGTGATTGCAAAACCACGGCATTACAATGTTACGACCTGTCTCGTCCTCATATGTATATATACCGTCAAAGAATTTATGACCTGAGAAGCTCTCTTCTTGCTCCCCGAGGGGGAGAGTCAGCTCGTATAAGCTCGATTTCCATTTCATCCAGCTTTTAATGATGAAGACGGAATGGATGTAGTTCTTTATGTGAGCTGCAGCCCGACATTACTCGGGAAACATCGTTCACCCCTATCCCCTGCCGAGTGAAACTCCCATTTCTACCTATAGTTGACTTCGGGCCCTGTATCCACAACATTGGTCCGTCAATAGAAAACTTGATAAATGAACATTCGAGGAAGCTGTTATTGGAGCATTTCGAGGAAGCAGCCGACAACAGGAGCCGTAACCTTTGAGGCAAGACTCCGCAGGATTTAACGCGAGAATCGGAGTGAAAATGTCAGGAGCATTTATTTTCTTTGTTCAATGTGAACCGCGACTTTTTCTTCTCTGTGGATTGGGATATCCTGACTGTCTGCTTGAGTGCTTTAGAGCAATAACGTCAACAAATATCAACAATGAAATAAGAAGATCGACTCGCACTTTGAAACGGCTCTCACAAAACCAGCATTCTGTGGACCGGATCGTCAAACTGAAATCCGACTTCTGCTATCAATTCAGGATCGGATTCATTTTAGTTACTCGTAGTTGCCCGCTCGAAAAAAAGTGCATATTCGCGCATATGACACAGCGCAAGCAACCAGCTGATTAGTATTCAGCACGTTCGCTGGGATTCACCGACAAAAATAAGAGAGAATTTATGGGTCATTGGGCTGAGCTCCACGTTGCATTCGTACAATGCCAGAGATGGAAGAGAAAAGTCAAGGTTCATCCTCCGCAAAGCCTTCCTCGAGTCTTCGCACACGGGTTGCAGTCTGATAGACGAGGATCACACATCAAGAGATATGAGCTGTCATTTCCCGAGAGATCTGGGGGGAGGGATCGATAGAGCTCCAACAGGAGTGTAATCCTGTGATACGCGAAGATACATCAAGAGTTGGTAGCTAAACGTACGATGTGAGCCCTGATGTATCATTTCAAGAAAACTCCAAGAGCGAAACCAAGCGAGACGAAATTTTGCTCAAAGTTTGGTCGCATGGCGAGAGTTTAGTTTTTCCCGACTTCTGATATCGCACTACTCACACTGCCATGCGGAGCGAAGGATTGCCAGCAAAATAAGCGGCAAAGAGCTCTGATCTATTTTCTTTCTACACTCATTGACGGGAATCTCTTGTGAGATTGCTTTTTCGATTGACGGCAGATGCAATTAACGACCTGGCGGTTTCAGAATGCTCCGTGGAGCGCATTTTCGCCGTCACTTTGAGACGGAGAGGAGGGAGAGCCCCTATAAATAGTCACAAGAGTCATTGTAAGTGTGGAGAATACGTGATGAATTGTGAGAAAGTGCTCAGAAGGAGGCTTCAGGAGACAACGGTCTATTCCTCGATGTCACTCTCGAAGAACGCTACAAACGTTGAGCTTCGCCTTGTGAACTGTTGCCTAAGTGAACGATGTCACAATACATTCGAGACACAAAGTTTCTATCGGTGCGTTCAAAATGGACTAGAGACCTTCTCGAGAGCACTAGACACGTTCAGCGTACTAGCCACAAATCGGCTCCGAGAAGGGAGCAGAATCTCGGGAATCATGAAACGCTTTTGTTACATGAGATCCCTCTATTTCAGAACAATTCGAAGGTGGGTGTTTCGAAACTCTAGCTGAGGGTCTGCGCTAGCGGCTAATGTAACAGAGAGGCGGATGAAAACACGCTTTTCTGGAAGCTTTTGCATAGGATTCTTTTCCCTTACAAAATGCACTCAAGTCTGGAAGAACCAACTTCTGTATATTGCGACTTGAATTCATTTATTCACTCCGACCGAGCATCGGATGACTCCGCTCTTGGACGTCATCTGCGTATTTGGAATCGGCATGAGCTTCTTCGATGTTGTCGAAACTGAGCAGCGAGTACAATCCGGAAGCCGGACCATTCTCGCTTGAGGCCTTGCGCATTTGTGATCAAATTACAAGTTGTGAACCATCGGCGAACATACAGTCCTTCCCGACGATCTGAGTTGCCCGAGGCTCGAGAGAGCAGGGCGTGCGTGGAGAAGTTCTTTGAGCCACATTGCTTCACCATTTGTGTAGAGAGCACAACTTGTATTCAATGAAGAATTCGAGGTGGAGTTTCGAAGGCAAAATATTCTTGCTGTACCTTTCAGGGCTGTCTAAGGAATAACCTTGAAAATCTCGGACTCTGCGAAGACTTTATTCACAACAGGGGCCGAATGGATACATTTGTTGAGATACACCTTGTTGCCGGCCTCCCGGGTGCTTGCCCCCGCGACGCCGCGCCGTCAATCATCGGAACACATTTCTTCTTGCAGTTCGCACCCGCTCTCGGTGAATAGTGTTCCTCGGAAACGGAAGCCACGCTCGCACGCATAGCCTTCGGCCTCTCCGGTGCTCGCGACGCACCCGCGCACGTACCCACGACATGCACGTCGGCCGTTGACTGTGCACCGCATACCCAGAGGCCGACGGGACGTAAGTTGCGCTGACGACGGAAAACTCCGACTGTGTATAGCTTGGTCAACGAATCGAGAAAGCTCCGCCGAACCGCCTCGAGGTGCGAACTTCTTCCAAAATACCTACTCTATTGTATATTGATGCTGTGATTTGATCTCATCTTCCATCGAAGAATGTGTCTACACACGAGACTCTTCCTCCACATTCCTGTCACAGCGGAATTCGATCCCTGGTCGAATCCATCATCAGACGGTTCTGATTGCTTACTCGGATCGTCTAGCGGTAGCCTCCTATTATCGTATCCCACGATCACATGTCCGCAGCGGACCTGGTCGATGAAATATGAGAGATACCGAGTACACACGCGAACGCACGGTTTTTGACGCAAGCTTGCGCAGTCAGCGGAGCCTGAGGCGACACTTGAAGAAGACGGAGTTTCGCGTCGGTTCCGCTAGAATCTAGATAATACGACAAACCCTTGAGGCTGATTTCGAACGTGTAGAACAAGAGGCCGGGGGTCGACGGCGCAGCGGGACGCAGGCCGCTCGGGCCGCCAATAGATTGGTGGGTCTTTCGCTTGAGCGGACGCGAGCCTCGCACAAGAATGTGAGTTCTTCTTCCTCACGGTTTCCCTTGGACAGAGGATCTGACAGTTGTGTGCGCTCCAATGTTTTGATTAAGAGTCTATAAGTTTTTTGTGCGACAACCGGTTCAATTCTGAAGTCTAGCGAAACTTTAGCTCCTATGACAAAAACCTAATAGAAGTACGTTCTCTCTTTCTGGAAAACACACTAAACGCTCCTGAACACATGGACGATTCAAGTCGCTCACCACTTCGGTTATGGCGGAGCCGGCAATGTTAAAACTCTGGAAAAACGTTGCCTCTGTAGCAACGATTCCATGGGAAGGCAATTCTAGGCAGGTATTTGTGAGGAGTTGAGTTCGTGATGAGACTTCCCGAGGCCGAGAGAAGAAATCAGTCGTGCTTGAACAGTGTAGTTTCTAAACTTGGCCAACGAAACTCGACACTCCCGTTCAAACATCGGAATCTGTTTTCCTGGAAACTTTCCGAAGGCTCCTCCTAGATACTAAGCCGCTGGAGTGGAAAGCTGAACCTCCTAAGTAAACCGCCTTTTCTCTCTACAAACTAAAATCTTTTGAGAAGCGTGTTGTTGTACTTACAACGAGAGACTTAAGTTTTTCTCTTCGGAATCTTGGTGTAAGAAAGTAACTGCTAGACCGGATCTCCTCTGCGATGGAAATCACCGCTTGGTCAGCAAAGATGGACTTCGGGAGCTCGCCGATGACTTGCCTTGGAGCGGAACTTGTACGCATGGTTTCATTCTCCCGCAAACGCTCGCCCCGGACAATCAACATTTCCTTCGGGAGGATATGAAGATGAGGTTCCGTAGTAAATCAGGGAATCCGCACCAGTTGCTGAGCAAAGCTCAAACCTTCGACTGCTAGCGTCTTAGCGCGTATACCGGTTGATGGAATGACTGAGCTCCGTCGTTTTCTCTGACATCCGGTGGAAAGAGAACGAATGAGGGATCATTCGAACGTTCTTATGGCCAAAACCGACTTGTGGGCACAAGGGAAGCAACAGAACGTGGCGTTCGAACAACCATTAGTACAGTCGGCCGCGACAAGAGCTGCTTCCGAACGGCTTAGCGCGTTGGAAGGCCGTCCTTCTTGGGCTCCAGTTTTCGTGTTACCTCCCGTGTTTCGAGTCTCTTTCGCGTGTGGGTTCCGCTTACTTTCCATAAGATGCGGGCAGCGCTTTGCCGGATTCCACCCTTTCGGACGTCGCTTCATATCCATTTAGATTCGTACCCGCTGACTACAAAAGTCGACTTCAGCGCTGAAAACTGCGGCTATAAATCATCAACAAATCCGTTAGAATGTATGAATGCGATTCGTTTCCGACGCACAAGTCTTCAAGTGATATATTGTTCTCACAGAAGAAGACAAACAACGCTCTACGAGCGGCTGTCGTTGACGTCGAGCATCGCTTCCCGTTCCATAGGTTCAAGCAACAGCGATTGGAATCTAGAAAAGCCGCGGATGAGACTTCCGGCAGAAATTCCTCTTTTTGACGAGGGTTCGATGATGTTTCGCGCGTATCATCGACATACCTATGTATGAACAAAGTGTGCTGGAGTGACTTTGTCCTCACAGCTGATCGGTATCGGCGCTTTTCCGCCCTTGCAGAGGGCGTTACTGAAGTCCTCTGGGACTTCCGGTCCCGAAGGTCGTCAGACGGAATTTCAGATCTCGGTCGAAGACTGCGATGATCGAAAAGTTCGAGCTTCCTCAGATCGAGTTGTTTCCAGAGGTTCAGAACTCACTCAGTCTTTGAACCCACCGCCCTCATCGTGCTGGTCGAAAATTGGAGCAGACAGAACCTAAAGTCATCACACATTGGTAGTGTCGGCGCTGTTCCGTTGGAGGATTCCCATGAGGACCCGCGGCAGCCTCTTATCTGTTATTACATCCATGCAGCCTCGTGAGCCGGTTCCCTTATCAATCTAGCAGTCTATCTTTTCTCCCTTCCGTAGTTTGTTGCCTCAGTGTTCTCAATGGAAACATACTCGTAACGCCGCCGCCGCCGTGGATTCTCCGATGCGCGGACAGCCTGCTTCTCTGCTCACATGTCTGTGTGCCTAGTTAGTTTGACTAGGCGCGCAATCCCGCGCGCGGAAGTCCCGGCGGATTGCGGAGGAATCATCGCAATCAACAAAACCTCGCTTCGTTTGTGTCTGAAACGCGACGTTTCTATTTGGGCTAGCTCTCGGACAGTGCGGCCGAACTTTTTGTCGTTTCCGCCGGGCTTGAGTGCGTCACTATTTCTTCACTCCTTCAACTGCGTTGTTTTGCTGCTTTCCAACGAAAAGTTACGTCGGCGGTGTGCCGTACATTTTGATGAGCAGCGACTGCAACAAGCGACTTCCGAGAGGGAGGCGCTTGGGCCGAGTCAACGATTCATTATAAAATGAAGCGTCCTGGGAAGGCAGCTCGAAGACTTGGGGTGGGAGATCACGGTGACAATCAGGATTCGTATCAAAAAAAAACTAGTGGAAAAGAACACAGCGTCTGTAGGCTCGAGTTTCGCCCTGTCGATGGAGGCAATGATTGTTGTTCCGTTCGTGGCTTGCATGAATTCCGCTCCATTGTGTCGCTCATATGACATGTAGCCAGACCACTTTGCGTAATTTATCAGCTCACAGTCCAGGGTAATTACTCTTCAGAAGTGGACAACATTTCTGAATAGCGTGCGTCACATCAAACGGAAACGCATTCCACTGCATGCAGTGAGCACCATCCGGCTCGTCATCCCAGGCGCATGTCGATTCACATGTGGAGGACTTACATGAGAAATGACGCCACGTGCACGGTTGCGAGTTTCAAGCTCCTTCACCGGATCGAAATCTCGCCCAGTCTTGCGATGGAACGGAAAGTCCTGTTCTTCGCCTCTCCAACAGGAATCGTTCGGAATCATCTCGTCGTAGGAGCACACAAAAAAAAAACGCGGATTCAGTGACCTCAAAGTGGATTGAATTCTCATCTTAGTGACATTTGGCCCGATGCGGGCTCATGGGGAGTTGTCTCGTTTTGCGACTAAACCGCTATCCATGCAGAACTTCAAGGGGCCAGCTGGCTGGTGTAATACCGCATGCAGAGAGGATCTCACTCTGTTGAAGTGAGAGTTCGGGAATCAATAGACTCCAGAGAGTCTAATTTTGCACATTATCTCTGCGGACCTACTTCCCTAAGTGAAGTGCCTGATATCGAGTGCGGTAGAGGTGCGACCACTCTTTCAAGCATTGGGGGCAGGATTGTTCCACGAACGGGCGTGGAGAGCACGATTGTCTTGCAACAACCTCTATCGCAGATGGGGCACTCAAATTTGAACGTGCGGCCATGCGGGATCCGATCGGAGAGTCTCACGGGCTTCCGACAGTCGGGCAAACGGACGAGTTAGTTGGTTGGTTGGTTGCTAGACTGGCTGGTTGGTTGGTTGGTTGGTTGGTTGGCTATAATGAGTCTAATGTCTGTTTCGGGACCTCGCACGGGGACCTCTGGGAGCGAGTCACAGTTGCGAGCGACGATTCTGCCAGGGGGCTACTCTCAGTTGCTGTGACATCAACGCGCGCCAAGTCTAAATGCCATCCCTCGGTCAGGTCACTGCAATTGATGGAACGCTCTCCAAAGACTTTCATAGCGGACGTGTGGAGAGTATTTACGAGGGAACTTTGTCAGATGCCGAAGAGGAATAACTCAACGAAACTCGACTGGCATCTTGAAGACCTCGATCCTGGAGATTGAACATGTATCTACGTGAATGAATACAATACCCACCGGTCTCGAACTCGACCGACAGTGAGCCCCGTGAATACGAGAACCGGAATGCTGAATGGCAACGACCTGAGTTCGAATACGGAATCCCATTCCAGAGTTGTGGGGGTTAAAGAATTGACCAGCGGATCGTGAAATTCTTTCCGCCTGTCATGATCGAGTACCGCCACGTGACGGACCACATTCATTTGAGGGAGATGGAATGGGATTCGAATAAAGAATAGTCTTAGATTGAGAGTTAATTCGAGATAACAAACTCTGTGGCGTTCCCGCAGCCTTCGGTCGCTTTTCTCGTCTCCACGATAGGATTTAATGGATACGAGTGTCGTTGTTTGTGGACGCACAGGAATCCATCGTAGTGAATGCCCGGATTCGTTTATCTAAGCGCGAGGAGCTAATGAACCCTAACCCGCCGATTTGGCGGAAACTTGATCACCTACAAGAATAACGCCCTTCACCAGGACGACATCGAACTCACAGGATCGAGTCTGGAGGCGTCTAATTCGATTTTAATGAACATCTCATCTTATTGAGAACTTTACCGACGAGTCAACACTGTTCGGGAATCTCAGCATGTGAAGCTTCGTGAATTCCGGAAATCCCGTAAAGCGCTTGCCATCGCAGGATCGAGTTTATTTACGAGACACTGTCTCCCTGGAATGTTGGTTCGAGAGTCTGCGGGCTTGACAGAAGTTCCCCGTCGGAATCCGATCGATGCAAATACGGACTCTGGACTGATCAACTCATGGAAACCACTTGTTCTCACTCTCCGCAAAACTGAGGAAGGAAAATTCCGCGACGTGCTTGTTGTTGAGAATCAAATGCACTAAATCACAGAATCTCTGGCTCGATTCTCGACCGAAGTTCCGTTGAATGACTCCAGGCCAAGTGTTTTCAATGTTCAAGTTCGGCTGGCTCTCATGCTCCTGACAGTCAGGAAGTTTGAGAGATGCTGATGTATATGGGAGTTGTACAGTGGAAGTAAGGGACTGTGGTCCGAATTCTAGATCAGCTGAGAAAAAGGAAATATCGATAAGAAAGCGTCACACAGCGGACCCTGGATTAGGAGCTTTGGTCGCTACTTTGCAAGAGCAGAAAGTTAGTTAACTCAGCCTCACGTTCGATTTTTAGGATCGGCAGGTATCTCGGGACGCTTGAGTTGGCGGAACCTTCAGGTGACTGAAGCCCGATATTCACACCAGATATATCTCTGGATATTCGAAGAGGACCGTGATCGATATGGTAAATCCAGAAGAGACGGGAATCTCAGTTGAGCACACAAAGGAATATGAACCGAGAGCGAATGTGAACGAGCTAGTTGAATTCAAGGAAGATCTGAAGTTAAAGACCGAAATCCGCTCGCAGAAGAAAACCGAGGACTTGATGTTGATTTTTGCAACCAGTATTTCCTGGGAGACTGATCTCAATTAGCAACGTACAACACAGATCTGATGAAGGAGCGGTCTCGATGGAGGGAAATGTTGCGTCGAATCAAGCATATTTCTCAAAACTTGTCTTCCCGCCGGGATCGATGTGTTATCGTCGGCAACAAAATTCAAACATTTTTGCTCCGTACCGAATCGCAGGGTATGCAAATCATGATTCACGAGATGTTTCAATATCCCGCCCACATCGTTATGAATGCGGGTCGCAAGCAAACCGAGAACCTTGTTGGTTATCAGCACGAATGAATCCTCGACTCGAAATGAATACCGCTGGGAACGAAATTAGAGCCCCACGCGGCAGCAGTTCAGGCCGAGTCATTGAAAACTCAAACTCCATGCGCTGTTTCCCCTGCGGCAGACGTCCGCATTCACTGGAGAAGCTCGAGTAGAAACTGTTCCAATATCTGGTGTATTCTAAATTAATGTCGAGGAGAGAATCCTCTCTGCACTCACTCTTTCGCCGACGCTTTCTTTTGGAGTCAAAGCTGAACGGTTCGAGGGATTGCAGCTGAGCTCATTCCTAAAAACTGGGGATGCTAAGAGAGAGAACAACTCTGGCTTCGCAGACTTTTTAGGCCATGTAGAGCAGTCAGGTTCTCCACGCCCTCCAACAGCAAAGTTTTTGTGTTGAATGACTCGGGTCATGGACTCCCCGATGAAGGTGTATTCTCATAACTCCTCACGTTCTAGAGGAACTGGGAGGTGGGAAGCGGCACCGGATGCAGTATTTGATCCGGCTCCGGTGGCCCAATTGGCCTTGTTCTGCTTCTGCTTGGATGTGTAATAGGGCGGAGAAATGGTGAACGCTTCCTGTTACAAAGGTCAGGATAAGCACCATGAACTACGCACGAAGAGAACTCACAAAAATAATTTTCCTGACATCCATTATAGGCACGACAGGAGTAGACCCGATCAACGAAAAATGTTTTTTTGTTCTCTACCAAGTGTTGTGATGATCATTAGTTCAGGAAATATCCCTAAACAGGAGCTGGGTCCGCCTTCATGAAGCTTCGTCGCCGTTCGACGCCAAGGGGCGTGATAGATAAGTTCCTGAGATAAGTTTTCCTGCCGGATTGTGAGCTCGCTTGCTCACAAGTTTCTCTCGCGCGAGACAGCCGTTCATATGTGACTCGGTTCACTCTGTGTTCCTGAATGTTCCATATACCTTTTTTGTGCCAATAAGATGGAACCGTCTACGGAATCGAAAACTACGTCGTCGCCGGATCGGATCTCAAGCGATGATCCCGTGTATCGACTCCATGGATGCATCACCATCTGCACATCCAAGATGCTCTTGTTGGGAAGAGCGTTATCGAGCTCGGTTGCAAGCGCATTCCGCAGCTAATCTTCTTTCCGGTGATCGAAACTGGTCCTGATAGTCGGAAAGCAAACTTTGGGACTTACGCCTCGAACTTGAACATGCCTTGGCGACTTCGGAAGTTTCGATTTCTTAGCCATCGGGAAACGGTGAAGAGTTCGAGTATCTATATCTCGTGCTTAGCTCACTCAGCTCAGGTTCTTCGGCTCTGAAAGGAACTGTTTGTGACTCCGTATAATTTTCGGATCCGCTCAGTCGATCGGCATCCAGCACAGTGAGCACGAGTTCGTCGACGGAAAGTCTGAAAACTCTCAAGGGCACACGTTCTCGCGATTATGTCCATGGCGTGTTCAATGCGTTTTGGGCGGATCGGTTCGGCAATCGTGTTCCCTCTAAATTGAAGTGGGGTTTGAAGCATAGGCATCACCCGAACTCGCGGTGAATTAAATGAAACGGGTTCGGGCCATCATTCTCTGGGGATTCTTATAGTATTGAGAGTTCCAGCACTCAAACCGAACCCGTGCTCGGAGTTCGTGAGTCAAAAGATTTCCCAGCCGGTGATCAGGCTGATCGTGTGTAATCTAGTAGTCCCCGACAGTGCCGCAAAACGATTTTACGATCAAATCATTCGGAGCTCTCTAATCATGCACGGTACGTTCCAAAGAACAATGGGAGGCTACGAAAATGCAGAAGCTCGAGTCGACGTGATCCCTAGGCAACGTGAGGCGGGCTCGCTCCGAGCGATGTATTTTACTTCCCAGACTTCAGGTAAACTTCGAATTCGCTGAATTCAATGTGCGCGTGAAATTTGAGAAATCAAAGTAAGAATCGCAGAAGAGTTATTATTCTCATCGTGACATCGATAACCGCTTTCACTGCGTTCCCTCCAAGGAAAAATGGCCTCATTTTTGTTCTGCTCGATAGACGCCATCCTTCATTTGTCATTCGAGACACTCCACTTGGGACCGGCCGACAGGCAGACAGAGTCTCAGGCGAGGAAGGAGGTTTGCCCTTGAGACTTCCAGCATTCCCGATGGGATCAACGCAGCATCGAGGCTGCTTCTGAAAAAACGAGTGAATTACGGTCACGATTCTCGATGCTCTGAATGTCGAACAAACTGGCCGAGATTCGGATTAGGAAAAACTAATCCTCTCGGGTATTCAATGTTGAGCCGGTCCTCGTCTTTGAATCCATATCCACGGTCCGGCGCAGCCGGTAGTTTTCCTTCGGTTCGTGGGATAATCTGTCCTTGAATACCTGTCAACATCGGACGCTCTGGAACTCGTATTCTCGATCTCCCGACTCGAGAACCGGCGCTGGAGAGGAATTTGCGATCCTCAATCCGAAACAAAGATCCGAGCATTGGAATCTTCACGTGAGACGAAGATGAGCAACAAAGTTTCGAATGGACATTACAATTCAGTTCAGCTTTCACTCCGTCACTTCCAAAATCTTTGTTTCTATGCTAATGGTACCATCTGCACACAAAAACCAGCGGTAGAACGAAAATGAACCCCATCTTTCCTGGATGTGTGCATTGCAAACAGAGTGCGCTCAGTGGGCGGGCTGCCGGTCGGCTTCCGTGCGGTTGTGTCGTTTGTTTGCCCGGTCGCTCTGAGGCCTACCGAAGAGAATAAAGTTGCTAAAAGTGGGACAGCGGAGCTGCGAGAAGATGGAAAGCGTCCTCTGCTGTTATATACGGCATTCGTATTGCTTAGACGCGAACAGTTCCACAGGCGTAAATTCCGACTCAGCTTCAAGCCGGTGCGACGTTTCCGTTCAAATGTAAATCTGACTCCTATGAAAGGCCTCTCGACTGCTCGGCCGTTTTTTGTCCTTCGTAGCGGATACGAGAAAGTTTGTGGGATCGAGATTTTCCGGAAGCGTCGAGCTATCTCCACAGTGACGGATCCGCCATCTCGTGAACTTCCACCTCTAGGGCCGTTCACTATCGAACTCTGCGATCTGAAAGCCTCGGAATACTTGTTGAGCGAAACGGCTCTCATTCCAGCATCGGGTACATTGGTGCATCAGCGGCAAGCTTCAACACTAACATGAATCCAAGCATCCATTCGCACAGAAGCGATAAAGCTCTTTCTCGGATCTTCGTCATCAAACTCATGAGCTTTGGCCCTCGGCTCACCACACCCTAGAGTGCCCAGAGTGGGCAAATCGACCGAGAGAGGATCAAAAAAGCCGCAACCAAACTGATTTTCTTCGAGTCGAGGCCAGCTGTGACCATCTTGAAACTCGCCCACCGAAAGAGGATAGTGATGGCTCTGATCTGAGAAACCTCTCCCAGTCATGACCACCCTGATAGCGTAATATACTGTTGCCGCATTTTCTGGCGTCTAAGGTAAGACTAAGAGGTGTATCAAACGCATCCGCGATTCCTTCCCCGAACCAGAGATGCCTCGCTTCCTTCCTTATTGAAGGAGAACGCCTCGCCTGAGATACGTTCGGAAAACATCTCGACATCTGTTATGATCATGGACACTCTCGCGATATTTTGGGGCAGAAGCGCGGCTTACACACTGTAAAGTACGGTGATTACACCTTGATCCATCATCTTCTGTCCAACTGTAGAACGATGTCCAAGAAACCGTTCTGGAGGATTACCACGACATTGGCTTCTAGCTTACAATCGAACATACTGATGTTAACACAGTGCTCTCCGCCTAATGTCGTTTTACCTCGAAAGCGACGAGTTCGGCTTTTACAATTATCTACTTTCGATTAACCCCTTTATCGGATCATACCCTAAATCGGATCAAAATGGTCGTTCCGCGATGTTGTCCTGATTAGGAGAAGTGCATCGTACAACGAAGGCTTCAGTTGTCAGCCGGAATTTGGACTGATTTGATTGTGCTCGGATCCATCTGCTCGACGAAATGAAGGTTGGTCCTTATCCATGGAGACGTGGTCTTCTTGCGAAATCCCGGCTCCTGGTATAAGCTCAACCGACTTGTCCGGATAAACGACAAACCATCATGCTCGTTCGTGGGATCACTCTCACTTGCATTATTCGCGTGTCCTCCTGTTTATGTACGGGGGACAATGAGCTCATGGTCGTCCCTTCCAGTTCAACGAGATCCAGAGGACGCGACACAAGCCACGCGGCTTCGCAGCTATCGTATGCGTGCTAGAATGGATTCGAGCAAACGGCTTGTTGAATGTGTCACCCCGAAACTATACGTGGTTGCTATAAGCTCACGTCCGCGAATTTCCGAATGTGACAAACGTGGCCCAGACATCGAGGGGCTACTCCCTCCTTACACCACGTAGAGTTCGAATACAACAACTATTTCCCGTTGAACATTTGTCTCTATTGGCCACGATCGAGTATTGAACAGTGATCCTCCAACGAAGGAACGAGAGAAGAATTTGAAATCAAGAAGAGATTCGATGTCAAAGAGCCAGAGCCTCCTCCGGAACTGCGGTGTTCGTCGAGGATACTCCTACTCGAAGAGCCTCTGACGTGTTTAGTTCTCAATCTGAACTTCCCTGAAATATTCATCGCCTCTTCCTTCAAGTCTTGCTTCCAAGAATAAATATACAGATCATCAAAATCATGTCGGATTCAGAGGTTCCTTTGAGGTCGACAAATCTGAAACCAAAGATGTCTCCTCATCTTTGCGAAGAAAAAATGTTTGGCGGTAAGCTCAAAATCCGCAACCGCTCCCCTCTGGAGTCATTCGTGGTTTCGCCGTATGCGTGATCGGTAGTTGTTTTGGATCAAGACTACGCGAGGTAATGAAGCGTGGTAGAAAACGTATCAAGGAGCGAGCTTTTGGTTGGAACGCGGCACGCTTTCGCGTCTCGTATAGCTCTCTCGATGACTGGTTGACGCACAGAAAGGTGAACATAGTAACTTCTGGAAAAATGAACCAACTCCCTCGCAAAAATATCATTTCTGATGGTTTTCACGAGATCTGCAGTCTGTGTTAATGGAACGGCGGCGGTTACCCACTCTATCGAGCAGAGAGGAATTCTGATTACGATTGTTTCTCTCAGCTGACTCGTCGGCCGTATTAGGGCTTATGTAGGCTTTGTCTGAGCTCCGTCGGAAGTTGATTACTTCAGGGTTGGCTCGATGTCATCAGAGCCGCGACTCTTGAATAGACACCTTCTAGAGGACGCCATCATGATGCAACGGTGTGAAGCCTATCAAGAGAAATGAACTTCGATACGAAGGATTACGATCAACAAGCTATTTAGATATGGGAACTAACTGTGACTCCCGGCATTCGCTGTTGCAGAACGACAGGCGACTCCCTTTCCACGCGGTCAGGCAGTGGCTGTCCAACCATTTACTTCATACGCTAGATCAACCGGGTATAGCAACGATGCGTTGCACGTTCGGCTCGGTGGATCGCATGCTTACTTAGTATTGCCGTGAGCTAATGTCTGTATTCCATATGATGACGTCTCTCTCGATCAGCTCTCAATCGGATTGGGAATCATTCAAGAAGCTGCTTCCGGAACCGGTTCCAGTGAATTCGGTTCTAAAACTCCAAAAGCATTCCCGAGGTCTTGAAGCCGTCTCGCAACCTTTTCTTGCAACCGACGAACTTTTCATCATTTTCGAAAGAAAAAGCCCATCCCTCCTGAATCGAGGCCGAGGCAAAGTGATGAAACAAAAACTCTAGCAACCTGAGAAGGGACTCCGTTCCTTGGGCGGCACGGGAGATACGGGCGGCTCGGAAGTCTCGTTTTTCATGCTACTCGACCTTCCCCTTTCCAGAATTTGATGAGGACGATTATTTCCATACGAAAATTTTGGTGTTCATTCGTTTCTTAATTACATCGATGGAACATGGGCGTAAAACGGAATGCGAGAAGCGATGCGACCGGCAGGTTTGAAATTCGATGGTTTTTCAGTTTACTTCGAGAAAAGAGCACCTCGAATCGCGACGATCCACGCGTCGTTGAGGCTTGTCGCGACTGTCACAAAAATCAGCGGTTCACTCAAAGACTTGAGGACTTGAGTTTTTTTCCGGGTAAAGGGTCAGTCCCGGAGTCAAACGCGGTCCGAGAAGCGAGAACACGTTGGACACAAAGTGAATTCTTCCATCTAGTGCATAATGTGCGTGGATAAGCTAGCGAAGACGAATTACACAGACGGTTACCATCGCTTACGTGTTCCAGGTTGTACATCAGGCTTTCCCCGTCCTTGTGAGTGAGCAAGCAAGCCCTGAGGGGCATGAGCATTGTTTGAGTTGTTCGCTTCCCCCACCGCAAACAAAACTTTGTCATGAGATGACACACAAGCCACTTCGTTCGCAAAGGAAGCGAGAAAATGGTGCATCGGGGCGCACGTGACGATTCGGCGGGACGCACGTGACGCGCCGTAGACGAGTTCGTTCAATATCTATGGCGCCATCGCACTATTATTATGTTGCCTCGATTCAAGGCCGAACAGGCACAGGTTGTCCCTCAAAGTCTGAATCAATATTCTAATTCACGTGGCCGTAATGAATGCCACGAGCACAATAGTGATTATCATTAGCGACAGTCGGGTAGCAACCTTTCCATAAGAACCACTCCTTAGTAATAAAGGACATCTTGATAGATCCAGCCCCTAATGTATCGGTGTCTTTGATACCCGACGGCGTCTTCCGCGCAATCTTTCCCGACGAGGCTAATCCGACTGTCTTGCATTAACGCCGATGTTTTTGGTGCAATATTCACCAATTTGAGGTATTCCACAATATTTTCTCGAATTGGATCGTCGGAACTCCACGATTCGGTTATGAGCGAGGCTCCCTCGTTCGTCTGGACTCATCCATCTCATGTTTGTTCCGCTAAGGCTCGTTTCGCGGGACGCCGAGGTCCTCCCTTGTAATGGGTCTATGTAGATACGAGGATAGTAAAAACGCAATTTCGCATTCGCGGCGCCGACTCATTCCAGAACGAAAATGCGCGGGGGTTTCCGTAGAACACGAAGTCACCACGCGAACAATGGAAGTGGACGCTTGAATGCGCTCCTTTCGGACGCTTCGTGTTTATGACGGAATTTCAACAAGGCGCGCGCAAGACGAAAATCTCTGCCCAACGACAGCCCAATCCCACTTTGTTCTGACTAAGGAATTCCAATGCACCGACTCAGAGTCGTTGAGTTCTGGATAGAAAATGAAGGTTGTGCCCGACGAAACTTTCCCGATAGGGATATTCATAGGCCGATCGGTCAAATATCGATAGGAACTCTCCGAGCTTCAAATCGCGAGGGACTGGCGAGTCAAAGGCGCGAACCTCGAGTCGGTACGCGGACAATCGAAAGTTTGAAGGATCTATTTTTCAGCTTCAGCATCTCGAACTCTTTGAAATGTCATGCTCTCTATCCTTCGCTTGAAAAGTATGAGATGTTCTCAACTAGAGACTGGGAATAACCTCAAGATGTCAAATTCTAATTCATGAAAGGAATCTGTTTCGACCAAGAAGCACTTTCGATAATATTCTTCCCGCCGATCTTGAAGAGTTCTCCTCGGCAGACGCGAACTCACCTGGAAAGAAAAACCATCTTCAGATACATAGTTGTGATTACGTTTTATTGCGAGAGCTACTGTGGAGTTTACCAGCTGGAGCCGTTTATCGATAGTCACGCCGAGAGAGCGCAACGAAACTACGATCAATCGATCGAGACTAATAATTATTCGATGACATTTGTTCCGCCATCTTTGCCTTGTCAAGAGCTTGGAGAGCCGAGTTTTGTGCCGAAAGCTACGCGGCCGAAATCAAGAACAGTCAAAAGTTCGTATTTGCTTCGTTTACTTCGGAACATCGAGGGTTACTTGATTTCATTGTCAGACTCGGCTGAGGGTTTCCGGCGCGCGTTGTCTTGTCATCAGCAGGAATGTTCGGACTGAGAAACATCGACCCTGTTTCGCGTCGTCGTGTTTCTCTGACAGGAACTTCGGAACAAATCAAGCTCCATGCCACTGTTCCTGAGTTTGTACAGCGAGGAGGAGGCAATCAACATAAATATCCATCGATGTTCGGCGTAGCAACAACATCGGAAGCGGCTTCCTCCGAGTTCTCTGTTCGTGGAAGAGACGGGAGCGACTGGGAGAAGGATCCTCCTTGTTAACTCCAAAGATCGTCAGAATGGATTTCTCCTCTGAGAAGCTGCGACAGTACGACAACGAGTGTTATTTTCAACAAACAAGCATCCGGAGAGAATATCAGATTTCTGGAATGTCGTCGACATCGCCGAAATTCTCATTCTCACGTTTTCTCTCGTGAGTCCGTGTTTTTCTCGTTTCCCGATAATCTTCTTGAATTTCCAAAATTTCTCTTGGTTCTTCGATCTCTCTTCCCATGGAAGCCAGATTATCATGCATATCAAGATTCCGCAGAGTGGATCAAGGATTCATTATACTTTAGCGAGGTCATTGATCGTTGGCTACGGAGCCGACGTAGCGCCGCGCCGCAATCTTGCCTTTGCAGGGTCGAACACATGGTGGAATATTCAGGATCTTTGACTTTGCATCGATGGTTCAGGACAAAGACATGCCACGCTTTGATTTCGAGATTGTTTGCACCTAAGTTCATGAATAATCCAATCAAGGAGAATATTAGGCCGAAATGTAGTGTTTGCTCCTAATGAAATCATCGACCGACATCAAATTCATGTCCAACTGTCGCCGTCACGGGGCGACTGCACAAAAGGTTTCGAATTGAAATTTTGAAAAACTCCGTTTCTAGACCCGTGGGAGGGAATCTTCTGTTCAGGATGAAACCGAACCTTACTTTTCCCTCAATATTTTTTTCTCAGTTCAGCTTCGGAACCCGGAGATTCCGGAGAAAAGTGCTCCTTCATCGTTTCCACAAATTGTGCTCGATGTCGTGGCTGCGTAAAATCCAACGATGTTTCGGATCCGTATGAGTTTGTGCCGCCGGATGGATATCTCCACATTTGTACGAGTCCTAGAGAATCTCAAGTTTCATTTTGCGACAGCGGACCCGGGTCTTGCCTTGGGGGATTTCCGGTCGGATTGCATCTTTCTAAATTGCACTTCGCGTTACCTCGAGCCATCCATTATACTCTGCCAGAAACAATCTAAACGCGTATTCTGAGAACACAATGCTATTTCGATTGCTCGTCGTATCAGCACTGCAGCATCCAAATGATCGCCGTCGCAGAGCATGATGTGACCTTCAATGATAGGTGCACCTAAGGGTGTGCACCCGGTTGCCCTAAAACCCAGATTCCGCGAAAAATGCATGCTCACAGTACCGACCCTCGGCATCCCTAAACCCAGTAGCCCTAATACCCGATATCCCTAAAAATGCGCCCGCTAGTTTGGCGGTTTAGAGCGATGATCGAAATCGTGCAAGGAGTAACTTGTTTGGGAATCACATGGCGATAACGAATAGCCGAGTTCTAATTCTAAAGTGCTTCGTATGAGTACGATAACCGGTTGCCACCTCCTTATCAAATAGATGTTTTTCGAACATGCAGACACAGACAGGGCGTAGCCCTTGTGTTTCCATCGATTCAAACAAAAGGCACTTTGTTCGAAAAAAAAACTCATGCATTCATGCGCAGAAAGTTGCGCTCGTGAGTGCTTATTTGTCATGTGACCTCCGAAGGACTCCAGGATACTTCTCGCGTGTTTTGCATCGCTCTAAACCGCCAAACTGGCGGGCTGATTTTTGGGGATATTGGGTTTTAGGGCTACTGGGTTTGATAATGCTGAAGGTCGGTACTGTGAGCATGGATTTTTCGCGGAATCGGGTTTTAGGGCAACCGGGCTGTATTCCACCCAAGTTGCACCCTCGAGACTCGGAGGGACGGACCCGTCGGTCGGATAGAGGGTGTCTAGCAAACTCTGACGCAGGATCTGTCTCTTTCTCGTTAATTCAAGAGAATTAGCGAAAAATCCGACGCAGATTCCGATCCGGTGCGGTGGCAGATCAACTACGCGCTAAAAAAAGTCGAAGGAATATACCGTCAAGTAAAGGTTAATTTAACGTCACCTCGATGTATTCGAAAAGTCCAAGCCCAGAGAGCCATGTGGGAGGCGTCTCGTCTACATTCCAGCTCGCCGCGACAACGGAAGTAACATTCTTCGTCGGCCCATGAGGTTTTTCGAAAATCACAGTCGGTGAACGTCCCTCTTGTTGCCAAAGTAACGACACTGTAGATACGTCTCGGTATCAAGGCAGCTGACAACAGACGCAGGGAGACGTCGCGTACGGAGTGCGACTTTCGAAAACATACCAGACGGACGTCAACCTAATAACCGAGAGATCCTTATACTCGGGTTCCTCGAATCCGGCATTCTTATGTCAGTTGTCGGACTGAAACGCAAAAACCCGATCGAGGTCCCGGATCGAACGACTTCGCACCAACAGAGTTGGCCGCAAACTGATCGAATGATGTTTTACCAATTTGGCGAAAGAAACGACCACGCGATCGACTTTTACTGTAGACCGATATCCACAAGAATGCAAATATTGAGTCATAATCGCGGTCTTTCGGGGAACAATCTGTTTCTACGAAGAAAGGTTTTTTAGAGCTGATAAAAAATGTGCGAAACTCGATAAGCCGAAACGGGCCGCGAGCCGAGACTGAAAGTTGGCCAAAATCCCCTCGACGAGTTGAAAACGTTTGGCTTTTGGGAGGAGCTTTGTTTGCTCGAGGACGACCCTGATACACACTGAACACACATTCATTCCATCTTCCTTGTTATTACGAGCATGGGTGTCGTTTTCCCGCGGTGTGTCAATTCTGTTTTCGCTATCGGGTTGACGTCGTGTTTTCACGATCAACCAACAAGATCATCGAATGACGAATGGACGCATCGATGCGGTTTCGAATTTACGGCGCGTGCGACCGGTAGACAGAGTAATATAAACAAGCGCATTTACGGTCGACTTGAAGCCAATATCCGACCTTATAATAAAGTGCGGCGAACACTGCGCTTCGGGCACGAAAGCGCACGTGAAGCGTGAAGGAATCTGAGAAGGCGCGGCGAGGCAAGCAAACGCCTTGTCCTTCGCAGAATCTCAGCCGAGTAGCCTCACTTCAGCCTCTGCTGTACTTGACAAGGACCACAGGTAGACGGAGGTGAAGCTCATCGGTCTATTCGGATATCCTCTCGCCAGGCACGGAAGTATTCTTCATCCTCATGGGAATGTAGATCTAGCAAGTTGTAGGCGTTCATCGGTGGAGACTTCTGCGTCAGTACGCTCCGCTGAGTCGGTCTCGAAGAATCGAGAACTCGACTCTGACTCGATCGAGCGTTAGATACTTTGATCCCATTCCCCAAACCACTCTGCGACACAAACAAGTAGACTGTTCACGTCGAGACTAGAACACTTGGATTCTTGTTTTCCGTCGAATCAGCTCCACGTGAAGATTCCAGAGCACACCTAGAAGCAGGACGTGCGAATCTCGAGACCTACGAACATTATAAATAGTGATTCAATGGACTCGACTTACGTCGCAACATTTCGGATGAGGTCACATTAGGAACTCGCCGAGCCCCGCAAGTCACGTTCCGGACGAGCGGCACACAAACGAACCCAACGGAAGACAAATCACGACCGGTACCAATTCCAATGAGACGACAGAGAAATTCCATTGTGAGTTGTCGCTATTCTACGACCTTGTATTCGGAAGCAGTTCTCCTCCAACACTCACACAGAAATAAATGCCAAGTCTAAGGGCCAAGCTCCGTGCCGATTCAACCACGTCAATTACGGGTATCTCGTTTTCTTCGCTAACAGCTCTCACTAGAATTGGAGCCGCTCAAGTTATGGCAAACAGCAGCAGCATTTATTATCAAGGAGCTGACCCAAAAGCTCGAAACAAGGCTCCCTCATTTATTTCCTTCTGGAGCTTTCCACCGCAGCCGGTCGCTCGGCTAAGTCTCGCGGAGAACTTTTCCAACTCTTTGTGGCTTAGCCGTCAGCGGGAAAAAAAATCTGATGGCACTGGGACGACGACGGCTTTGATCCAATTGTGTCAAAGGACCGGGTGGAACGAAATTGTTGCTTGTTTCCTTCAGAGACGGAAACGCGCTCTTCGGTTTGAGGAGGAAGCCTGCCAGCCATCCATCTCAGTGGCGAATGAGTGAACAAAACGACCGAGAGCTTTCGTGCCTCTATTTCAAAAAAAAAATCTTGCTTTGGTGTGGAAGCATCTCTCGCCTGAGGCCACTGCGGAGCACGCCGCGGTTGACAGATGCGAGTCCCGAGACGGGAAAAGTCACGCTTTCATCCGTGAACTCCTTGCGGAGCTTTCCCTTTGTTTGTCTTCGTGGTTTCTGCCTGAAATTCTTTATTAGATTCGGCTGCAACTCGTGGTCAGCGGAATGAAACACGCGCGTGATCTTCGTGCTTCCCCTCCTCGATCCTTGGATGGCATCCTACAAATCAAACTCCTGATTGATCTTCACTGAGCTTCTATATTTCAACCTTCGGAACGGGATCTTTAGCAATCACGCACGAAACGAGTCGTGTGCGTCTGATCAATAATGCGGCGGTAATTTACGACTGAAACGAGTAATTTTCGGTCGAGAAAGTTCTCGATGAACCGAATCAAGATTTCATTCAGTATCGATGACAATGGGTGAACTGTTTTCCCCAAGGAGCACACTGGACTCTACATCGTGTTTCGAGCGAGCTATCTACGGCCCCGGATCGAATCACGTATCCCGCCATTCGTTTCCCGCTCATGTTCCGACCATCTGAAGTCATTAGCGATAACCGTTTTTACACTCGCGTACTCAGGGCTCTGTTGGCTTTTCATAGAGGAATCCGTTCTCGGCGATCTGTACGTTCGTGTTCGTTTTTCCCTGCTGCGAACGCGCGAAAACGGCTCAGCCTCCTGGAACCTCGAAACGTGGGCCGCGCTCTGATAAGGCTTGCCATTCGTTTTAGGACACGAACGAACAACGCCGCAAACACGATTCTCACATCACACACAGAAGGAAGAACAGTGTACTAGTTACAGCAGCATAAAAGGAAGTGTCACTCCAACATTCTCAGACAGGAAGTAAATCTCTCACAGGAAAAGTTTACCTCAAAAACAGCCAGTTGATTCGGTGAGCGTTCCAGAAAGCTGTTTTTTTTTTTCACTGACTCGCTCCAGCGCTGGTGCCTGCAGCTCATAAAACTTTCCTACGTCATCAAAGACTCACTTAATCCCATCAATTATAAGATGAGCGAACTTCTAACGAGTGCTCCTTCCGCAAGTCTCATTAAGAATCCACAGCGAAGCAAAGCAGCCAAATGAGAGGCTCTTCGAAAATGTTCTTTACGACAAAAATTCTCTGCGGTTCCTTGCTCGGGTGTCTTCTTGCCTTACGACGCCGCTCATAACGTGGTCGAATGGAAGCAAAACACAGACACACACAGGAGCAGAAGCCGACCTTAATCATCTTTGGGTATCTGGTGGGAGTCTGATTGAGTCAACACTTGGTTCTTAGCTGAAACCATCCGTTATGGGGCATGGATACTGTTGTGGAAAACGTACAATTATGGGGCTCAGGACTCAAACGAGGAGCTTGTTGGGCTATTAACCCTTTATTCCTTTGTGGAAAGCCTCAGAAATGAAGTTATGGCTTCCATGCGAGGGAACGGCCACGCTGGAAGTTCTCCCATCCCGAGGTCTTTGATTCTTGACTCGACGACCTCTAAAGAACTGGACTGGTGTTTTTCGAGAACATCGCGAAGCTTCGAAGGAGATATATTTCCCCTTCGGCGACTTCAGGAGACGCCCTTTCGTGGGTCTGAATACCGCGATGCATCGGAAAGCACGAAGACTTCCAGCTCGGTGAATCGACTTCGCTAACCTCATCCTTTGCCGTCTTCTAGCCCCTCTTTTGCTCCAAAGATCACAGGCAGCAGAAAACCGTTTCCGAAACGACGACGTGTGGGCCTGAGATTTCTATTCCGGTCATTCATGTTTCTTTGACAAGGTCCGTGAAGGTCGCTCGGAAACAGAACACTGAGATCCACGAAACCTGCGAGATCACTAACCTGAAAGCAGAGAGTGGGTCTTTCGCTCTAATGCAAAGCCCCCTGATTCCCGACCGTTGGATTCATTCCTGTGCGCTCTGCGCTGATTTCGAAAAGATCAGCCATCAAACGAGGAAGCGATCACCGCCGCGCCGCCCGCCGTTCGTACGCTCCAGCTCAAGCTGATTGCAAACTTTAATTCAACATCGAATTTCTGCCTAGCTCCTTAGGACACTATCCGTCCAATCGATTCGATTAGAGTGAAGGCAGTTCGAATCTATTCTAACGCAACGGCTTTCTTCGCTCTAATCACCTATTTCCATGGTAATCACTTCCTTTCGAGCGGAACAATTAAACTCCTACCAAGCATGGCGCGGTGCCCGATAAGAAGCCACATCATCATCATCAATGACTGTACAAACGATGTTTCAATTGCGATGGAACCGCGTTATCCGTAATCGACCAATTCTTCCGATCTCAACGCTCCATTACTTTCACATAACTCGAATGGAAACTGCTCCGAGCGACGTCCCTCGCAACCACCTGCTGGGTCCGAGATTTTATTTCAGACTCGAATCCGTGACGATCCCAAACTCCTCAGCTGCCGAGAATCCCAGAGATGTTGCTATTCCTATTTCTCCCCCGCGCGGTGGCGCCGCAACGACACGAGCTTAGGGTTTCGTCTGCTATAATCTATCCTGCGAAAGAATCCACTGCGGAGATCTCGGATCACGATTCACGATCCGGTAGGACGGCAACGAGAAGAACGGTTTCAAGTTTCATGGCAACGCCTCGAAACAAATTCTCCATATCACAAGGAAAAACCGCACTTTCCGAAATGGAAAGAATTCGAAGCAACTGGACGGAGTCATTCAGGCTAACAAAGGTCATTGAGATGACTGCATACGGAAACAGATGCTTCGAATGGTCCGCTTCAATTTTTCTTCCTTTGGGAGAAGCTGCTGGCGCCTCCGTTGGCCTTTGGAGTATGAAACGCCTCTCCTTCTATTCCCAACTGTTTCTCGTCAGAAGATGCCGCCGCTCCTGCTGATCGAATATAGTTTCCGGACGCGGGAAATGGAGCCGCTCCGAAGGCCTTCAGTTCTTTTTTGTCGACCGTCAGAGAGCCTTTTCGTCCCGAGAATTTTTCATCGCTTCAAGAGAATTGGGCAGTTTTGTCGAAAGAAAAGTAGCCCCGTAGCGTGTGCAGTTCAGTCTGAGCGTATCGCTCATTGAGACCGTGGAGTCGAGTCCTTTATTCCTCAGTCAGTAGAGAGGCCACGGACTTTTGTTTGCAGGAAGAGGGAACTTGGTCAGCTATTCAAACTCGCCACAGACAGGCAGGCTGTTCTCCTCAGGCTATTTAACTCAACGACTAGGCCATAAACATCGTTTAACCAGCGGAACTGCAACGCTCTACGCACGACTTGGTAGTTCCCATGCGAATTAACGTCTTCACGTTGCTACCGCCGCGGCAACAGTACGAAGACACGACCAGATCTTCAATGATTTCCTGCCCGTTTGCTCAGCTTATCCCTCCATCGTGCTTTCGAGACCTCGTGGCCGTCGTTCTCCACCCACCATTCAACGTTCGTACAAAACCCTTGCTGCCGTGCTCCGAGGGTGCGAAGAGATTCGACAGTGCAAGTCCGATGGCAAGCAAAGGTGGTCGCGTTCCTTCGAATCCGTCGTCGAGGAGAAGAGGAAGGGAGAAAGCCAGAAATCGCACTTCGATCGGCAACCAATCGCCTATCGAATGCAATGAGGATATTGGTCTTCTACAAGCCAGCTGAGAGACGAAGCTGATACGTGTGAAGATGCTAATGACTCTCTTGTGTCTGTTGTAGACACTGTAACGCGATCCACCTATGTCGGAAGCATTGATCCGTTATTTTGTCGCTTCGTCCTCCGACTGACCATGAGGCTGCCTGCACAAGAAGTCATCCAAAGCGGTGGAGGAGCGAGCAATCCAGACGTTACACCGTTCGGGTAAACAGAAGATTCTGTTTGTTTGTACTCAACGAGTCAGAGCAACGTGAGTGCGTGTCATTCATGGAGCAAACTCGGGGAAAGTCGCATGAGTCGTCGTTGGCATCAACTTCGGCGAAGCATGGAATGTCTAGAATCATTCGAGTAGTTCTACACCCGATACCTGTGTGATATCCGGAAGACCGAAGAGTTCCCAGTATGAATCAAGAACTTACGGCTCTGCGTAGTCAATCTTTGCCGAGGCGTATCTCACATCCGATCAAGCATCTCCATATTTGAGGGGGTGGTGGATCAGACAGCAGTCACTAAGGACGCTCTCCGTATCTTGCCAGTGAAGAAAAACGCTTTGCAGCAGGACGCGAGTCAGATCTTTATTGAGCAGTAAACTCTAGACGGAAAGGGGAACCGCATTCAACCAGCATGTCCCTGGAAATGTGGACTGCTGTTCTCAGCTGCAAGGTGGCTTGAGTCCCTCTTCTTGGATCAAGTACATAAGTATCTACTCAGCTGGCGTGATCGTCTCGGGAAACAGAACGTCCGAAAGGGGAGTTTCTCTCCGAGCAATGGGCGAGCAAACATCATTCCAGCCTGATTGCTAGTCACGGTGGAATGAATCATTGGACTCATTAGTTATTCATTCATGCCAGAAACCTCTGGAATATTCAATCCCATCAACTGTGACCTCCACCGAAAGCGGTGTTAGTGACCTGGACGATTAACTAATGATGCTGTAAAAACTGTTTGCCCACCGGTGCTGGATGCCGGAGGCAGAACCGAGCGTCGGAACGTTATCTTAATCGAACGTGTAATGTCCTCCACGCCATAGGTCACGGATCGAAATGCTGGCGTCGATCGTCGGCTTTCCAGCTCAATAGAGCTCGCAGACGGCACGGTTTCGCCGACCGTCACTGATATTCGCCATCCGAAAGAGAAGTGTGCTCAATGTGGAATCCTCCGTTACAAAGCCAGGAACATTGTTCAGGAACAATCGGCAGACTCAATTCAGGCAAATGGGATCCTGGCGGACCTACTATCAACAATGGAACGGAAACAAGCCGCTCAAAGCAGCAGCCATTCCATGAAAGACGAATTCGGCTTCAAAATTCTGGACGAAATTGGGCAACTGTCGAAGATGTCTTTTGCTGACTCCAACATGAGGACTTCAACCATCACCAGACCTCGAAGAGCCTGACTCCGCGTCTCTGTTTCAATATCGCTCCCTGGAAATGCGTCCCGAAAATATCAGGGCGACGAGGTTTTCCGCGCTCCCACTGAATCGGGAATTTTCGCCAAGTCGACAACGCCCAGTTATAGGTTGACCACGCGTCGTCGTCGGCCCCTACGACTCCGAACTGTAGCTTCGTCGGGTGAGCCAAACATTCACTGGCGTTCTGACCTCAATGGGAGAGGAGGTTCACGACTTGGGACTCCATCAATATTTGAGACTGGTTATAAAATACATTCCTCTTTCTCGCCCTCTCTCTCTCTCTTTTTTTTGTTGTGGCCGTCCAGGACTCTTCCAGATTTCGTTCAATATGTAGTTCGTGCTTAACGAGCCGTCGATCTCCTCCGAGTCTTGCGGTCTTCTCTCGGGCTTCTCATCGGAATGAGTAAAAGCCGAACTATCAAACTATAATTGATAAGATGAATTGAATTCGGTTTCATCTTGCGGCTCTTTCTCCGAAATGATGGATGTGCGAAAAAGTTCTAGCAGCGAGAGAATCAGCAGAACCGAAACGCCGACGATTATTATCATCCAACACTTAGGGCTCGATCGCCGACCCTCACAAAACTAATGAATCAATGTTTTTCTCTGTTCGCTGCTCATCACTGGATTCCTCATTTGGTCCGAGTCGATTCCGACTTTCTTCCGCCCGAAGGCAACGAAAACATTAAATAACTAATGACTAGAAAAAGAGATGCAGAGCAACCGAGAGATATAGTAATCCAATTTGTCGGAATGGGAGCTCGGTCGTTCCATGCATAGTTTCCCCTAGAGCGTTCGTAAACGCCCAAGTTGTCTCGCTCGCGACCTCCAGCCTCCCATCTGAACCTGACCGAGCAAAAGAACTCCCAAACCTCACAAGCGGGCCTCGCTGTCGTCTACATGCGACTCGGCGAGCGATAGGAGGCAATTTCGCTCAGTTCAGAGAACACAATTTCCATTTTGGAGGCGCAGCTTGAGATTCGTGTAACAAGAATGAAGGAGGAGGGAGGGAACGGGAAAAACGGTGCCATGTCATCAGTTTCCAGGATATATTTGCCTTTCCGACGATGAACATGACGATTGTAGGAATGGTCGCTTCTACCGGAGGTTCTGTCGTCTGCGGCTCATCGGTGCGGAAAACTCCACTTTGCTCTCCGATACGTCAACAAGCTAACTTTTTTCCACTTTATCGGTATAGCCTTCCCGGCAGATGGTCAACGAATCGACCTGGTACTGATGAGCAGAGTTGAAAGTTCGGGTTCGCTTGAAATATTGCTCACGAATAACGAGAACGAAACTCCGAAGCGAATGATTTTCCGGGATCCCCGCTCCGAAAGAGAACACCAACGTCTTGGAGATGATTTATATGGTACTGATGAAGGGAAAAAGGAGCTCTGCAGAGGTAGCGTTCGAGGATTTTTAGGCGGCCCCAGTCTGGGATCACTTAAGCTTTGTGATGTCGACAGAAGAAGCGTTCGAAACGAGATTCAATCATCCCGTCTCCTGCATAAATTTCTACTATGTTCTCAGATTGACAGCTGGAACGTTCTCTGCGTACTGACAGACGTAACGTCTGTCGGTCGAAGTGAAGGTACAGATAGGGGTTGATGATGCTGGAGGCCATCAGTGAGCCGACGGTTCTGCGTCGAGACTCCGAATTCGAGGTTCATTATGAGGAAGTTGGGGAGTGGCCGACCTTTGCTCGAAGGGATTGGAACTCTAGTCGCACTATTTAGGATTCTAGCCAAAGTAAAAGCTGATAAGATTCAGTGCTGCTTTGGGATCCCTTTCCGGAACTTGATCTTTGTACACGTAAAACTCGAATTTGCTCGAAGCTCTCCAAATCTTGGGCTTAATGGGTGACATCCGCGGAACGCTCTACAGACAGTTTTTTCTCTGCTCTGAGTGAGAGATGACATTTAGAAGTCGGTGCTCGGAGCTCTTCGGCGGTTTGTTAAAGTTTAATTGCCGCTCGGAGCGACTGATGGATTCGCAAGTTCGTTCCGCCGCCGTCGGGTCATTGTCCATCGTGTTTCGTCGCAAGTAACTGAACAAGGGGATTTCGTGAACTTTTGTGCGCAGAACCAGTGAAACCTTGTCGACAAGCTGTCAGATCCACTCTTTAGTTTTCAATGAGAGTTTGTTGACGAGCTTCCGGCCGTTTTGTGCTTCGAGGAGGCCGCTTCAATTTCAGCGCATGGTGGCGTTGTCGTCTCCGAGTTAACAGTGTGCCAACGAAGAAAAGGGAGGACAACGGTAAACAGGCTGCCTCTAAGCCCAGATGAAAAATGAAACGTTGTGTTTAGTCCCCAGAGACCGCCGAATAACACGCGCACCACAGTTGCTGCTCTCTTCCTTCAGAGTAGCATCGCTTTCGACCCCCTCTCGATATAAGATGACGATCCCACGGTCATTGTCTCGATCATCGGATCTGCACTGGACGCTGTTCCCGAGCAGCCGTTCCCGCCCGTTGACAGGCCATCCGTTCAGAACGACGACAGGTTGTCTTATTCTCGCGGGAAAAGAAAATTGCAACGACGCTCAAGTGTGATCCTTCAGGCTGCAGGCGCGTCAACGAAAAATCTAAATTTGAACATCGAGTGTTTTCTTCTCCGAATTCCATTATGATTCCTCGAGTTCCTCCGCGGAAGGGCGTTTCAACGCACGTAGAGAAACATTTCGTTTCGCTTCAAGGGAATCACTGCTATCCGGATGAGGAACATCACTCGAGCTAACCTCGCATTCTGTTCCGACAATGAGATATGGAGTATCGCGTTTTTGCGCCGGCCACACACACATCTCTAGGTTTAGCTGCAGTCCGTGTTCGGTGAAAGTTTCTCTACCTTCGTCGACAGCTTCGTGTCGTTATGTTTGGCTTTAGACGATCGAGCTGTGCAGTTAGTTACCCCAATGCTCGTCCATGGCAATCGAGTTTTTTTGCATCTGTCACACATCCGCTCCTCGTTCTGTCTTGCAGTGGAGCTTAGTTTCCCGCCCCGAGGCGAGGCAAAGAGTCACTCTGTCAGTCGGCTCAGAAGTTTCGCTGACAAGTGAGCAAGGAATCTAACAAGAGCCATAATAGCTCTGATTGCGCTCGGGGCATCGGGAATGTTTGCGACCATAAATTGATTTTAAGACCGCCGTCAGCGTAACGGTCACGTTGCGAGGGTTTTGGAGACCCTAAACTTCGAGAAAAGGATTCTCAGGATCGCGATCAAAGCCTCGAAAAACTTTTCTTCCTGGCATGACTCCAATTTAGCAGAATAAGCACATAGAAAACCTTGCAATCTAACCCGGGCAGATTAGAAGTTTTCGACGATTACCGAGAAAACGAGTTCGCCAAAACTCTGCTCCCCGAAATCTCCTACTTGAGTCGCCTCAACGCTCATGGACTTCAAGTACTTTTGCGTGAAGGTACTTCCGAATAACGGAGATTTCGTGATAATGAGAATCGCTGATGTCCAGTTCGTGAGAACATTGGCTGCAATCATATTCCTCAACAGATGGGAAGAATTCCTCCGATGCTGTCAATGAATCGGGCATTTCGAATTCTGATTGCACGGACGCCAACGAAATTCAATGTCATCGAATTCGCGGTTCTGGGGAAACTCTTGTCACTTTTTCGTTGCACCGGTGCGTCGGTTGGCGTCTGACGGTTGATCCTGACTGAAGAGGTATATTCCAGGATTCCAAAGTCCTCCACAGCGATTTGACGTGCTTGAGCCGAATATGCATGAGGTCAGGGCAATCACGTTGAGATTATGCACAGATTCTGGTACCCACTTGACAGGAAGTCGCAATCCTGTCCGAATACTCTTCCTCCGTTCTAAACTGGCTCTGTGACACGCGCGTGCAATCATCCTACAGGGGAACGGACGAAGTCGGAGGCCGAAGCGTCCACAACGAGTCACAGATCACAAAACTCTGGGGGTTTCATAACGAGTGTCCAGGTAGTCGCTTTCCTCTAATCACCATTGTCGAACGAAATCATTGGAGAACAATCAGGACTTGCTCGAGCATCCATCGTTGACCCCCTTCGTTTGACTGCCATGCACCTATGGCCCTTCATGCGGTTCCAAGATCTGTTAGCTCGAAGGCTGAAGGAGATTCGGCTTTCCTCTACCAGAGATAGCTCTACTTAGCCACGGACATGACACGTTATTCGAATCTCCACGTCAGCCGCAGCTGGACGATTTACCGGAGGATTAGTCTCTTCAATGACAGAACTGTCACGCCCGCAAGGCCTTCTCGGAACGACGAGAAGCGAATGACACTCGTGAGCGTGACAGTCCGCGGGCGATGAAAGCTGGGCTCGCAATTTTCATGACACATTCCGAACGCTCTATTTGATACGATCCTCATGCGATCCGACGAGAGCAAGGAAATAGGGATGCCAAGTCCTCTCTAGTCGTTTCATCCACCATTGGCATTGGCCATGGTTACCAGCAGCCGAAATTGCCTGTTGTCCTCGTCAGGCACATCGCGAATCATCAAGCGACCATCTCTGAATTTCACTCCATCCCAAACCGGACTAGATGAATTCCTTGAGGGACGGCAATGAAATGCGTCGAATGTTTCTCCCCAGCACAAACTCAATAAACACTCTCTGGTCAACCAAACAGAGAGCTAATTTCCAGGAAGAACACTTCTGAAGTCAAGTTTTTCCCTGGCCATGTTGAGTGGGCAACGACTGTTCTCAAGGGAGTACACCGGAACTTTGAGCGTTACACGATGGTTGTCTGAGTTGGATCTACTCTGTTCTATTCATTAGTTCCGCTGTAGACGAGCCTCCATAGGCTGATCGGGAGCCAGTGATGTGCTCATGCAGCACGGACGTGTTTTTGATATATCTACATAGATAATCCACGAGCATCAAATTATGAAATCGATGTCGTAGGACTCCACTCCCACGAAATATGGAGCCATGAGCTATGCCGTGGTCGCATTCGACCGCTCTGTGGATTCATCCGATAGATTAGCGAGAATCCGCGAAATCGGTTCGACCTGTTTGATCCGGCCGAACGACCGATCCGTGAGACGGATTATCTCCTCAATAATAATATGTTCACCACACCACTGTCCGCGATGGGGCGTGATTTTGATATGCTAGGCCTTTGGACCCTCGAAAACCAAAGCCTGACAAGCTCTGGAAATGTGAAGCCTTATGGAACAATGCATCGCCGCCCCACTAAAAGACTAGATGTTCGTCGCTAGAATCATTGATGTCCGTCGTAGTCCAACACATGCCCACGCAGTGATTTCCCTATTCTCCTGTCCTCGAGGATGTGACCTTCAAATGAAGGTGCCGTGAGTTCAGGAACTTGCTCGGAAAGGTCTTGAATCCCTTTAGGATTGATTGCGTCTATTGCTCTCCGGGGCCCAGCCGACCTTTCCAGAAGTATTTCGTCCCGTCTTTGGGAAAACCACTTAATGAAAAGAGATCCGAAGTGTAAGGTGATGCGAAAACTCAATTTATCACTTATGAATATAGAGGAAAAGGTGTAGTTTCCGTGAGATGTTGGGTGAAGTTTTCGGGTCGATAAACCGAGTCTCATGAGTAGAGCTTGGAAGTTCAGGCATTAATCATTTTTGAACCTCCATCAATCAATATGAATTGATGGATATTTGGTCAAATAGTGCCGGAGTGTTCCAGTCCGCGACTTTATTGGGCGAATCTCATCGAATGATCGACCTCCTGTCAATCTATCTATGAATTGATGGAGGGTGATTAATGAATAATGCCTGAACTTCCAAGCTCTACTCATGAGGAATAAATTTCTAGACCTCGAGATTTGGGATTCTCAAATACATACATGTTCCTTGGCGAAACTACCAAATGTAAAAAGCACTCTCTTGTGTCCATGAAAGTGACTCCTCTTCGTCCAGAAACATCGACGCTGAGGCCAGAAATCTACAGATTATAAAACTTTGCATTAATTTATTTTAGATTACCATTTCGAAGAACATCGGCATCCACCGCACGAAGCCGATCATATGAAAGGCTGTGAAGTCTGGCTACACGGCATTATATTATTTTCGGAACACGTTGGAGAGCCATTCATCAAATATGTACACTCATCACAATGAAGCTCACTGCAAACATCGCGTAATCAGAGTGGACAACGCGGGGGGCAACCGCACACCTCTGTGACAACAAGCTTGGTGTTTGAGTGACCTACTAGCTTTCTTTCTCATTTGCTTTGATTACCTCCGGCAGACGTCGTTGTGAGGTGGTTCTCCTTCGGATGAATTCAATCCAAAAACACACCGAATAATGAAACATCCCCACGGTAGAAACAATCTACCGCTGACTACACACAAGAGGATGCAATCTAGGACAACATCATCTCGGTAGGTAACGAACACTTTCCATCGGATGGACCACATTCGCATATATGCATACGAATACGCCCCGTATTCCTATTTGCAACGGACTGACTGATCCACTCAGTGGTTCAATATTCAACTCGCTTCATCCCGTAGCAAGATGGGGGAGATACGAGACAGAAAGACGGACAACCGACGGTCAGCCTTCTGGACGGGCAGACTAAAGTCATCCAACTGCTTGCTAAACACTCTTGCAGCAAATGTCAGCAAGGCTTGCATTTGTTGGTTTCGCCCTCATGAGTGCTTACGAGGTCAAACGTTGGCAGGGGAGCTGATAGCCTGAGGAATATCTCTGACCTCGGCGGGAAGAATGTTTGCGAAAACTTGCGCACTGTTCAGCGACATTTGCCTCTCGGCGCAATTCCGTACGGAACGGTTTCGGCGTTTCCACCGTTCTATAATCCCGGGGAAAATGTTGGAATATTGAGCAACTGATGACCACCGCATATCCGCTCATCAGAGAGCTCCCTGGCTCGCGAAATGACAGCTCGAGTGCTTGTAGATCTTAACATCACCGTGAACTCCTGACTCTTGAATGAAGCATGCTCCACGGGGAATTTCCGCGGGGGTCCATATGTCGGGATGGCGAAGTTCTCAAGCATTTCGAAATGATTCTCGGAATCACACGCGCTGTTAGAAGATCTGACCTGACGAGAACAGGAAGCAACATCAGAAGGTGATATCCAAAACATCAAGAGCCGACGAATGGCTTCAAGCTCACTGTGCTGGCCTTTGAGTCTTTTGGCGAGCAAGTCGGCGGTCGCTTAAACACAACACCAATTTTTGTTCCTCTGCTCGAAGAATCGTAATATCTGAGGGTGGAAGAGCGGTCGACGGGAGAGAGCATGTCGATAATCAGAATCGAAGCCAGATTCCACGCTACGAGATGATGTTTACAACAGAGGAAATACAGCAGCTACCACCTGAATCGGATGAGCATAAAACGAACAGATCTACAGGCATAGAGACTGAAACAGCCAGATTTATGGAACTCAGAGCTTCTCCAAACACTTGCGGACTCGTTGCTGACACCTAACGAAGTTGCTCTGAGCATCTTCCTAATCGCCCATTCAAATACGTGGCCGTCTTTCGCACAGAGTTAACTGTTTGACGCTCAGTCAGTCGACAATGACTCGCGGCGGCCGGACTCGTTTGAAAGTTCGAGCATTCAGGAGCAGCCGTGAGGCAAGCGCACCCGCCGCCTATAGAGTATGAGAGCTCAAAAAGGCATCAGAAGAGGAGTCAAAACCTTCTTTCTTCATCCCCGCCGTCTTCCCATCAGAAAGGCACAGGAACTTTTTCACTGATTAGCTGGTGAGTCGAAAGCTGGCGAACAAGTTCCCCTTAGTGCCGAACACCGAAAAAGAGAACATCCTTCCCGAGCTGAAAGGATTCTCGCGGTGCGAAATGCACGGATTAGAGTGCAGCCGGCTTCGGCGAAGAAAGTTTCCCCTTCGGAAAATAATCGCGCTTGTGGTCTGCCGACGCAACTTTCGTCGAAAAGTAGCACGCAGCTGCTCCCCACAAGTCTCCGATAGGGAAAATAGGAGGAAATCCCAGAAACGAAGTTATGGATAACAACAGGAGGGGCTGGAAAGAACGATGAACGGAACCTCGATGCATCGGATTTGCTATTCGGATCGAAGCCGCCACCGATCGAAGGGAATAGCAGTGTGCTCTCGGACTCAAGAGTAAAGCCGTCACGAAATCGATTGTTCATTTCGGCGAACCTCATTAGAGACACGTAAAGAACAGCATTTCCTTGGATCGCTCGAGCCAGACTCCTCTCGCTAGAGCTGCCATCAAAGAAGTCTCGAATGAAGCCTCAAAAGGCTTTGAGACCCTTATCCGAGCTCCCTCACAATCTCGTTGAAGTTTGTCATTTTGACGTGAGAACGTCCTCGACGAGATCGCGGGTGCAGTCACATACTTTTTCGGCGACAAGGCAACAAAAGTTGTGGCGCAAATGTTCCCTCCAGTTTCATCCCTTGTGAGCCGATAACGTTCTGGCTTTTCTTCGAACGGTCGCAAATCCACCGCGCAAGGCCGTATTCAACCTCAGTTTCACATTAGAGATACACTCGAGGATCGATGCAAATGGAACTCTTTCCCTTGCAACGCAGAGCCAGCCCCGAAAGGCCTTTCAACACTCCGTCAAATTCATCAAGCCCTGAAAACTAAGCGATCGTCTGTTTGGCGGTAGCTTCGGAATCAAAGTGATCAAGCCTCAGAACTTTACCTGAACCAATTTCAGTACCTGATGTCTGAGCTCCCTGATTCCAAGCCTTGCCAAACAATCGAGTCATTCCACTGCGGTGGACTGACCAAACGGCCCCCGTCTCAATGTTGACGAGCCGGAGATGTTCCTCTATTCACTGCTCTCCTGGGTAGGCACCAAGTCATTTCATTGCTTTGATCAGTGGTCCTCGAAGCTCTTCCGAGGACCGAAGATTGCTTTTCGTCTTTCTCGACGTCCTTGCAGAATCGCCGATCCGTGTCCACCTATAGGTACATGAACAGTCTGCGAAAGCAATTATCACCGTGAAATCGCCGAAAAGCGTCCAATCAGTTTTTCTTGTTGGAAACAACCCAGTCTTTCAAACAAACATCCCTTAATTGACTGTATGACGGAGGACTCTGATCGAGATGATCGACTTCGGGTTGTTTCACAATTTGCAGTATTCGCGTATTTGCACTGTGTGATTCTCGGAGTCCCAACACCTCGCTCGGATCGAGGTCCATGACACGGACGGAGAAGAGCTTTCGTCCGAGCAGAACGAAGACGGGCGACGAACTTTCCAAATCACCTTCGATGTCCTCATCTGGGCCTTGAACCAGGCTTCGCTAATAGCTCAGTGAGTTCAGTCCGAGTGTTGCAAGAGAAACTGAAGCTGACGCTAAGCTTGTCCAGCATTATCATCCTCGAATGGACACACGGTAAAGTGAGTTTTGTGCACAGCGTGGCCCAGAGTATCGCACGGAGGCATGATTTCTCACTCGAGCTCTTTCAAAAATGCCTGAATGAGCCTTGTTTGCATGGCGGGACAGGATAACGGATGGAAAGTCGTTAGTCCTTGATTCCGTTACAAGCATCGTGTGGCTATCTCCTGAAAACATTGACGGTATCAGACACGACTCCTGAGATAAATTTGCTCCTTTCCCCCGTTATCCTGGCAGATGTCAGACCACGGTTAGATCACTGAGGCGGCCCATATCGGGGCTATCTATCGAACCGGGTCTCCTCTAAAAAATCTCTGGCGGAATAAGCAAGGAACGAACAGGCAATATCAAACCCTTGCTGCACTGTGTCTGGAGGCTTTGATTGAATTAAGGAAATTTCGAGAGACGTAAATACTGACCGAATGGTATATGTTCACACAGATATACATCGTTCGACACCGGGTGCTCTAGGCAGACACGCCGGAGTTCCCGGACCGTAACCAGAATCGATGTCAGTTTCGACGCCATTCCAGCTTCGCACGGTCTTGTTGAATTTTCTGCAAATAAGAAGAAACGGATGAGGTCTACAAGAAACTTCGGTGTCTTTCCCTCAAATCGAATCTTCGGTTGAACTTCGATCGCTCGAGGCTTGCGGCGGCGACTCGTTCATCTCGCTCTCAGCCTCTAACGAATGATGCTGACCTCTGGGAACTATCTGCTTATCTTATGTCACTACAATTATCACGCAAGGCCATGGGGCCTTTGGCGAAGAGAACCGGAAATTTTGGCTGCGGACTCGGGAAAACACTTTCGATTTCTCCTAATCGTCAGCATCAGTACAAGGCGTCATTCGCTCCTTTTCTGGGCTTGCGCCAAGCTCCGACATGAGAAAGCTGCATTTCTCCACCTAAGCTGAAATGAGACTCTGTCGTATGGCTGTGAGTGGCTGCAGAAATGGCAGCTTTCCAGTGAAGGCGAGCGGGGAGGCCGCTCGCAAAACAGGCTTTCGACAGACGGAGCGGAGGACATGGGCGTGATACGCTTTGCGTAAGTTATATAGGAGAGAAAGTGTCAAACTGTCGAGCTCCAAGATTTCGTAATTTATGTGGTAGACCTAAATAATATAGCTTATCTATCGTATGTTGTGACGGATTCGAAGACTTGTCGGAGCAGATTTCGCTGCGCCTCTCCTCTTGGGCACCGAACTCCATTCATCCACGGGCTGAAAGAGCCGAGGAGTGTTGCTGCTGAAGCACGATTTATTAGGTTGAACAGAAAATGTATTGCAAGCTTTTTCCCTGGTTGCTTATTCCTCCTACTTTTCGGCCTCCATTTATCTTATTCCCTGGACCCATTGCTGCTCGACACTGCTTCTCACCATCCAAGGGCCCACGAGGAAGAACCGAAAGCTCCAAGGGAACTCGCGTTGTCCGATCGCTCTCGAATTTATGATAGAGCTTTTTACGCGAAAGGTGTGGGGGAACGCGAATCTCGCGACAGAAATCGTTCGTAGTTTGTGAACACTCGATGAGCGTACAAGCTCCTCTGAGCTTTCCGACTTTTTGGGATCTCAGACCCTCCGATTCAAATGTCCGCAGAGCCCAGAAGCCGGAGCCCCCCCCCCCTCCCCTCGAAGTTTCCTTAAATCGCCAAATTACAGAAAGTTAGACTACAATCGAAGTTATCCGACGGGTGAGCTCACCGTTTGGAGGCGTCTTTCGGTTCGGATCGCGTGGAGAACCATAGTGTTCCCAGCGAGCGTCAGAAAGCTCAAAGTGTAGAGAGCGACACCGAGGATCACTTGTTGGAAAGTACTCGTTTCACTTGGCGTACTTGAGACCAACTCCCAGTCGAAGGCACCCGTTTCACTGCTGCTGATGCCGAGCCCATCGGTGGAATTCCAAAGCTCGTCTTGAGTCGTTTGGTTGACGTGTTGCCACGAGATCAGCGTATCCACTTCGTAGGGGTATGTCGTCACTTCTTCAAAGATTGTGTACACCGTCGAATTCGGAATTTGAGGTGCTCCAGCCTGAGGTGTCGCTAGAAGCATCCTGGTTGGCGGGTACGTCATCGGCTTCCCGCTCACCGGAAGCGCAACCCACATCCAAACCGGTGTCAGCAGTTTCAGTAAAGCCATCAGTACGGTGTCACATGGCACTTCTCGTGAACAGATTCAGAATCACTCGTCGTAATGAGTTTCAATCTCCATAGTGCAGCACCACCAGATCAGCAGCGAACAACAGGTGAACAACACAAAACCAGACTTTTGATGCTTGGCAGTTATTTATCCTCTATGCACTTGATAAAAAAAATACGGATCATGGACGTCAGATATTGAATGCCTTGTCACAACATGATGAAAACTTAAGCATGGTGAAAAATTACTCCACAAATCTTCGAAACAAAATCAAGCTCGCGAACGTCGCCGAGAACAGCGCGCGCTCGGGGCCTGATGTTGACTAAGCCGAAGACCATGGGGCTGTATGAGGGAGGGTCTCGGAGGAGGGATCTGGAAAGGGTCCGCCACAGGCCTAGAAAGAATGGAACAGTTGGGTCCGAGGCTCACACATGTTGCAACCCAGTATAAGACTATTCCTTAACATTGTTCGATGATTAGGGAAACAGAAGGGGAGAATATGGATAAAAAGATGCTTCAAGTTCGATGACGTGAAGGAACGGCTCATCAGAACGAGAGCAAGCGATTTCGTGATTCTCGACCTCCGCGCGGTTTTCTCTGACTCGGAAATATTCGGACTCGAGTGAGCTCGGTTGACTTTCATCCATGAGTCGCTCGTGCACACAGCTCTCTGCTCGATGTTTTGATCATGGGCTGGCACCTCGCGTTTTCTCTTGACCGTTTTGATATCCAATAAAAAATGTTTATTCGAAGCAGTCAGAAAGAGTTGTGACTTCTCAAAGTCGAATCACAGCGAGAACATGTTTACTCCGGTTACAGCCAAAAACTCCTCTGAATGCAGCTTACAGTTTCATTACAGAATTCGTCCGGTGAATAAAAGCCGCCTCGGAGATGGATGGATGCGATCTGAGATCGTACTTTTCGGCCTGGGCGCTTCTCTGGATTCGCGAACGTGAGAGCAGGAATCTCACGACTGGATCCCTCTTCCGAATAGACTTGAAAATATGGTCGAGGAGTTCAATGGAGTGATTCAATCGAGAACGAATCGGAGCGGAAAAGTTCGCGGCGATTCAACTTGGCCGTATCTGCGAACGGCTTTGAGTTCGGTCCATCGATATATTTTCCGCCTGTTTGTGAAGTCCATGGCTCCTCATAACTCGGAATAGTTTCGCCACAGCAGATGTTGCCGCGCTTCTTGTCTTCCTGAATCGATTTCTTCTCTCTTGCTCACCAAATACCCGGAGCGTGTTCTTTCCGTTTGCGAGATAGCCTTATACTTTGTTTGTCGCATGTCAGCATTATACTGATGGTCTTGAAGAGTACTTTCAAGATAACAGCTGCTCCTTCCCGAAGCGATAGTTGACACCATGCGCTGCCGCCCATGCGCGACGGAGTGGAGTCGGGAACTTTCTTGGCTCAGAATATCTGCCGCGTTCCACCACAATTCTGCTCGATGAGCTTGGGGGTTCTCGGCGGATCGTTCGATTCACCTTCCAGAGGACTTCAAAGCGCTTTGACTCCGGAGACGGGGCTCTGTCGTTCCGGCGCAACCTACATGTTTGGTACTGAGAGCGAGAAGGCCACGATTCGAGATACAAAAGAAAATCCCCTTTGATGTGACCTAGAATTCATTTCGGCAGATGACAGGCCGTCGAAAATAGCGCCTCTCGGGCGTATGTTCGACATTCGTATCTCGAGACGAAGAAACCAGCCCTGCTGACGTCGTTCGTCCCTGCTGTGACGGCCCTGATTTCGGTATGAGACCTGCAGAAGGGACGGCTGCGACAAGAAATCTTTTTGTGTTCGCCCTAAGAGGTTCGAAGCTTGCAAGGGAAGATCAGATTCATTGCGACATACTACATGCCATGCGGAGCAGTATCGTCAAAGCGCCCCCAGAGTTTACGAGAACCATTGAACGAGTTTTGAAGGACTAACAAGCTAGCGCAGGGATGCTTTCATGCGACCCGGCTTCGAGCACTCGGTGTAATGGATTTTAACGACGCTTCAACAACAAAATATTCAAAACTCCGCGCAGGCCCTCGAGTCAACAATAGAAGATTGTTCCACGGAATCGGATCGAGAATCCGACTCAATGAAGCTCTCGAACGAAGCGAAATTCCACTCGACGGGGACGAGCCTGAAGGAAAGAAGAATCATCTTCGTTTGATTGGAACTCGGCAAAGTTCCTGTTGTTCGTGATTGTATCTCGATATGAATCGACTCATTCAATGGAATCTACACAAATTGGGATGATGCGCATTCATTCGTCAGAAGACACTTCGCGGTTCTTGTATATGGCAGTTGGGTTTGGAACTCTCTTTATTCGCCATGAGTGAGCAAACAGACAATTATATACACCGCTTTCTCGGAGGCCAAGAGCTGTCAGTAACTCCTCTGAGTATCAATGGAGAAGAAAGAAAGCGTCATTCTTAAAACTGGGCGGTTCTTCTCGGTTCGCTCAAAACATTGTCGGATAGACTCGGGTCCTTCTGATTCGAACAGATTGAATTATTCGAGGGGGCGACCATTCAAAAGTCTCGCAAGCCCAGCCGACATCGAGGATTGAGCCTGAGGCGTCACTAACTCCGCACAGCTGTAAGGAGAGGATCTCTCGGCCTCCTTCCGACGGCAGCATCTTCATTTCGAGAAAGTTCGAGGCGACGCATGTTCACAACTCTCCGCGACTGCAACATCGATGCCTTAGGGAAAGCTGTGATGAAACGAGCCGAATCCTCTCCAAGCGAAATGTAGCACGGACTCGACCCCACCAACATCGGTCACCTGAGAATAGCGAAGAATGAACGAGTTCGTGTTACAATGAGTTCGCAACTTCGGAAGGTTAAAACGCGATCCTCGACAGGAGTAGGTTCCGCCAGAAAAAACGTGATTTCTTCGCATCAATCAACCGCAGAAAGAGATCAGTTTGCGCGATGAAAGTAATCGACGGTGCCCGTCCTAGTCATTACGAAGACTTTCCCGTTTTCGCAGTTTCTCTTCCAAACATACGGATTTGTGGAAATCGCGATGAATGAATGAATCGCACTGCAAAGCCTTCACATGTGCGGATTGAATTACTCCCGGGCATTGTCACGAGTCGATTCACTTGTTTCTTCATTCATCGTGTTCTAAAGGCCTCTGAGATGTCCTCCTGCTTCCTCTTATAGCTTTCCACGAGTCCAACTGCTTGACGGGAGAAATCTCCGGAGAGGCCGTAATCCAGTTTCTACTCTGTAGATTTCGTCTCTTCGATTGAAGTGACTGGAATACTCATTCGATTGCTTGAGTCAACACCATTCTCACTTTCTTTCTGATCGTGCGTCTCGTGCGCATGATCGAAATTCCCTCGTAAACAGACTTCTCGTGGAGTCTCCGGGTCAGGGTCGCGCTGCCACTCTGCGTCATCTCTACGACCCGAGTTAGTTTGATTCCATTTTCCATTCCACACGATGATAGAGCAATTACATTATGGAGTTCGATGAATACCAATCTCAGCAAGGAAGGAAGCCGACTCGACGGCTCCTCCAGGTTCTCTATCGGCCACGGAGGCCGCTTGGGGGCCTTTGTGCTTCAAGTGGACGAGACGGAGTGACAGAAGACTATTGCAAACCTTTAGAAGAGGCGAGAAGTGGCCCTTCAGATGGACTGATCTTCCAGCGAATCACCTTTTCCTCCCTCTGGGTTGAGATGTTGACCAACTTCCAACAACCTCCTGTCAAAAGCAGTACCTTGTCGCATCGCTCTCCGCTTCTTCAGTGTTTCCGGCACTCGATTCAACTCGGATGCGACTTGCACGGAGAGTTCTGCTATTCTCATCAAGTTGAGCTCTGGTTACCGCCACTCCCGGAGACTCGAACTCCGAATATCAGATTGAGACGAAGGAGGGGGCTCGGAACTGCAGATTCTGCAGCGTTCTACACACACAGAGACGTCCACATCGGTGCCGCTTACAGTTGAAACTGCCATGAGAGACAATCCCTGAAGGGATCCGATAGATAAATAGAATAAATTCACAGTTTAAACTCGACGATTGCCGATTCAGAGTCAGCCCTGTCATCATTTGTTCCAGGAAAGACAATCCTCGAATATCACGGGATTCCTCTCTAACTTTCACACGCCCATCACTTCTGAACTCTTCATCCGGACGTCACTCGTTCCGCTAATCAGCTCCCGTTCGCCGCACTCGACCTCTTTTCCCTAAGTGCCAGGTGTTGCCCTTCTTATCAGAACTCATCAATCCAAAACACTCCGTGAGCGATAAAACAGGGACGACGGATGGAGTCGTCGGTCCTTAGATTCCCGTTCACTCATATTCTATTCTCGGGTCTGAAACAACTCTTCCGAATGAGATTTCGTAGTGGAACTGTGGGATAATGTCCCGAGAAAGATTTCCCTGAACAAGCATAATCACACGATACAAACGCAGCTGTTCCCGCGACTCACTAGAGACGCAACTGCTGAAACGCACTCTGCGCTGTCTGGGAAGAATATCAAAGCTGTAGAACTGCTCCAGTCCCGGAAGGAACTACAACGCTGTACAATTGCATCTCAAAACAAATGGACAAGGCTCAGAGAACAGCGCTCTCCGTTTCTACGAGCGCGCTTCAAGGATCATTATCAAACTTAAAGGAATGCGTGCTCCATTCGGTTTCGGGCCGCAATCTTAGCCGTTGGTGTTCCTGATTCTTCCTGACTCCTCGAGACAGGATGATACTAGCAGCGCACCGAGTATCTCTCACGAGGAACTCCTGTGTTTAGCTGCTTATTATGATCATCCCGTTCCTTCGCTGCTGGGAAATAGATGTGGAATGCACACAGATTCATCATCTCGAGTGTTTTCGTTCCTCGTCCAGCGTCCACTCAAGTTCTGCTGCAGCCTCAGGAACCGTTGTTCTAAAGCTCGGGCTTCCGCGTCAGCTTCCTGCTGTCCTAGTTCCTATTCCGCGAAGAGGAGAGACTTTTGCATCGAAACGACGCATCCGTCCTTCAGGAGGCAGAAAACATTCCGGAGACGAACGAGCATCCTCGCTCCTCGAGGTGCGAGCTCTCGATTCCGAGAGCGTCCCTCCCCGTGAGGTTTCCTGTTTGCGAATTTGAGTGTTTCTTTTTGATTCGCGCTTACCATGCCTGGGGCTTCGAATCGTAGTTCCTTTCGGACAATCGTCGATCGTGGCTGTAGATGCTCGATTTGCTCAATTGAGAGTTGTTCTTTGTTTTTTTTTCTGCTGAATTTCAATGGTTTGCGTGGATGGTTCCTCTCAACCCTCCATGTCACGCTTGAACCCGGGCCTTGAATCTAAAATTCTCTTTGTAGGCTTCTTGAAGTCATACGTTCACCCGAGTCACGTGGACAGATGCGAATGGAAAGGCTCAACAGAATATCCTTTCCCGAGGTAATTTGTTTCTGCGCAACATGCGACTGAATGGAGGATGATTATGAATGTATGTCCCCATATCCTGTTCTCATCTCTATGCCTGCGACTCGCAAGCAAGGTTTCGTCGTGCGTGCGGAGCATACCATCAGAGGAACTTCTTTCGCCGTAGATCTGAGGTCACGTAGGGTCCTCGAGAAAAGCGGAGAGTAGCAGAAGATGCTCCGATCGCCGCAGTCACAACGAAGAACGTTTGATTCGGATGAAAGGCTGATGAAAGATGAAGTTCTGCCGCTCCGATGGTCAGGTTCGAATGGAATCGAGATGCTCCGAAAATCTTGCTACAACGGGAAGAACTCGGAATTACTCAAGAACAATGGGCACTTGTTGGAGGCGGCCTGTCCGAGGTCGAGGAAGAACAGATTCCGGGTCGGCCGAATGAGAATCTCGGAACATTAGGAGAAAACTAGGTCGAAGATCCAGCGTCGACGGATCGGTTGTCACGGTACGGCACGTAAATTCGAGCATCTGATGGAACTTTGTTGTTTCGATGACACACGGATGTCTCGATCCCGGTTTCGAAAGTTGACGGCGTCGTGCATTCGATATGTTCACTATGATAACGAAACACATTCCGTCAAAGAGAATCTGCCGCAAACAAAATTTACGTACGAGACGCGTTTCTTTTGCATTGTGTCTTTCGCTTCTTTGTTCTGTGCCACGGCCCCGCCGCATTTCTGTGAGCCAGAAAACCTCCGTCGAGATTCCCTCATTTTCTCCCGCAAGGATCTCGGAATATCTGGTCGCTGCCATCGTTTCCTGACCCACTGCTCAGGCCCTCGGAGCAGGACTCGTTATGTACGCCCAAATTCTCGCTGGAGACGAGCTCTGGCTCCCGATCGAAATTTGAATAGCAGTGAAGCGAGATCAGAAGTTTCAGATTCTATTGAAGCTCGATCACGAACTTATTGGAGTAAGAATATTCTAGTGCGGTTGGAGGAAGGCTTGGGGAACGCCTCAGGCAACACCTCCGAGTGGCTATTTTAAGCCGGCATTTCGGACAGTCCAATGACCTCTTTCCGAAGCGTTTCAGGGGTTCTTGTTCGCCATGGGGAACACCATCTGGAACGACACCACCACCGTCCGCTTTGGACGTCATTTTGCTTGCGTACTCTGTCGCTTTTCTTTATTGGGTGACTAGGATAAGAGTTCACTCATCGTGAAAGACGGTCTAATTTTGTTCTTCAAGCCACAGTGCTTCCTCCACTACTTATTCTACATTCATTGAGCCCAAGCGTACAAGCTGAGGTGTATTTCGGAGGAGCAGAGAAATGGCGGTCAAGGTTTACCGTTGTGGAGAAGCGAATCGGATTCAAACGAAATCAGGGAAAGTTCTCGATTGTCAGCCTGTCCTAAGACCAAGACTCCACCGCAGCGGCGTAGCAAGGGGGGTGCGGCCCGCACCGGGCGCCACCTTCCAGGGGGCGCCATTTCGAAGAGTATATGTATTATGCAACTTCTTCGCGAGCAGTAGATCAGCGCCTGGAAATCCTGAAGAGGAGAACCGAAGTCCGTCAAGCGGAATTCGATGCGTTCAATACTGGGCCTGAAATCATCTAAACAACGAGTAGGGGGCGAGGAGCTGGTAGACATTCAAAATTGGGGAGGAGGAAACACTTGAAGTAGGGGCGCCATCTTCTATGGCCGCACCGGGCGCCACTCGGCCTTGCTACGCCACTGCTCCACCGGGCGTACACAACAGCTGGATGAAGATCATGCGTGCGATTTATTCCAGAGATTCCGAGTGATTTGCTGGGAAAAAGTCGAAATTCTTGAGAATTGAGCTTATGACTCATCTTCGAACCACAAACAAGACTTCCGAATCCATCAGCTGGCAGGAGAAATGGCCTCGTTGATTCCTCATCGAAAGGACTCGTTTCAAACTGAATTGATTTCGGCGGATCTCAATCGGCTGATGGCCATCTGTCGGTCGTTTTCTTAGTGTACAGGAAGATCTCCAAACGTCAGGCAAGGGTAGTCGGGTCTGTTTTGAGAGATTCCCATCGCCGATAGGGATCGGCGCTATCTTCCATGCTGAGTCGAATGACGTAGACTTCTCAAAAATATATTTTGTTTAGTCGGCGAGAACAAGTGAACGTTTTCTTCAGACTCCTGTTATACTATTCCATTCAGTATTCAGGAAATGTGGGAACTTCGGCACCGGGAGTTCCATTGCGCCGGTGAAATAGACTTTCTGCAAGTCAGCAACTTGCAGCTGACTTCGGCAAAAATATGGGCGCGCTGTTCGCAACGCTTCTCGCGAGAGAAGGTATTGACATGCCAGAAGTTGTCAATTCGTCGCATCCAAGTTGTGAAGTGAGAAAATTCGGGGCCAGAATTCGCCTCCTCTACCGGAAGCGTTCGTGAAAGCGACAAAATTTCTCGAGGGAGCAGTCTACTCGATTTGACGGCGAACTCCTTACATTGAAGGTCGAGTTGGCGTACGAACAACCCGTGTGGTCGAACGCGGATCGTTCTTCGAAAAGCTTCTTGGAGTCTGCGGCGAAATCCGAGAGGAAGAGGGTTGCCTCAGCGCTCGACTACGAGCTTCACCAGTTTTTGCGTGCATCGCATCTCGGGTTGAGATTGGCTCAAAGCACCAGCCATGAAGGATATCTCACAAGTAAACCTTCACTTTTGTAAAAAAGGGAATCAAACGGTGGTGGGTGCGTTGTGTAGGTGGGGTCTGGAGATGAAAAAAAAACATGGGTGTTTCTTCCGCGAATTCCTTATATTTCGAGAAAAAAATGTCTCATTTTTAAAAAAGTCGATTTTGCCTCAATCAGTGCGCCGCGCTTCAGGAACATGATCAGATACGCCTTTTACAAGACTGGTTACACGGATGTCCAGCCTGCAGAATGGGTATCTCCTAATGTTTTTTGTTTTGATGGGGTCCTCGACGACAGGTGCTTCCGGGCCAGCGAAATGGCGTTCATCAGATGCGCTCATTGCGAGAGGAGCATCTGTATCGAGCATGCCTTCTGCAGCAAGCTCCATATAGATTGTCTTATGCAGAATTAGAAAGTCGTCATTGAGAAACCTGTTCCCGCACCACACAATGCGCCTCCATCCCTCGACATTCCTTGCATCAGAATGGACAATCGGCACCAAAATACGAAGCTATTTTCAGAAAAGTGTCAAGTTGCATCTTCCATGCATTTGAGCAGAATCATTGAAAACGTCAATTTTCGAATAAGGGTCATTCGAACGGGGATGGTTGTGTTCAGGGGAACCGGGTGCGGTAAACATGCTTCCAATTTACAGCTTTCAGAAAAAAAAATAGAGTGGACATGGGCCCAAACATTACGAAGTAGCAACCCGCGGAAGTTGAGGCAAAATCGACGTTTTTAAGAATGAGACATTTTTTTCTCGAAATATAAGGAATTCGCGCAAGCAACACCTACGTTTTTTTCATTCCTAGACCCCACCTACACAACGCACCCACCACCGTTCGATTCCCTTTTTGACAAAAGTGAAGGTTTACTTGTCAGAGAGACCCCCGTTGTCGCTATCAAACACATCTATAAATGCCGGATTCAAGGAACTCGAGTATAGGGATTCTCGGTTATTAGGTTGACGTCCATCTGGATTTTCGTTGGTATGTTTTCGAAGGTCGCACTTCGTACCCGACGTCTCTCTGCGTCCGTTGTCAGCTGCCTTGATACCGTGTGACTCTGAGGAGGAGCGAGCTCCGTCTCCATCCCAATCACCTGGTAGTAGCGATGGGCAGACGAACGAGCCAGTGAGGCCCGTTGGGCGTCCTTCTGGCTCCAAGGGTGAGTGACTTGCAATCTTTTCCAAACTGCCTTGAATCCGAAATTGAGGAATCGGTCGATCTTTCATCTCTAGAGACCCTGTGTGGGACCTGTTTTCACCCACGTCGGACCCAGAAGTACAGCAGAGCAACGCGTGCCCGGCAGCGATAACCACCAAAAAAGGCACGAAGAGCCGCTTGATAAGACACGCGGGCTTACACAAGAAGAAGACTGCCCGAGTAGACAAAGAGGAGCTGAAAGCCTGGATCATTGGATCCATGGTGACTGCACTGAACTTTCCGCTGAGGGTTTTGGGTCATGTGATAATGAAGATTGTGTTCTCTCTGATGGGTCTCGGTGGCATTGGTGAGCAGATGGCGAGGCGCATCACGGACTTGGAGTCCGAGTGAGTATACTGTGTAGAGTTTCTTATTACCTTTTGTGGGAGAATTGCGACACTTCTATTCCTGATTCATTTCTGTACATAGCAGGAGGGCGAAGCAGATCGTCACCCAGGAACTCCGCCTCCTAGTCGAGGTAGGAGCGACTCTCAGTGTCACCGCGGATGAATGGAGTTCCCAAAACCGTGCTCTTGGGCGATGAGGATTGCATCGCGACTCCACTAGGCCATCTTTCACAGGGTGGACCAACCTCCAGGTCCATCTTCTCAATGCAGAGCGAGCATTCAAATGATGATGACGACGGAATTAATTTTTGAGATGAGTGGCTTGTCCATTGCGGTTCTCGTAGCAGTGCGTCAAAGATCCTCGAAGTGTCGACCAATTGGGCTCTTTGCAGAATTTCTAGTGAAACTTTTCTCCGGCGACATGTACCACCCTCCATGCTAAACATCCATTGCGAATTGCGAGCCATCAACTAACAACTAATCTACCTTCTCAGGTGTTACGCTATGTTGCTATGTTGCTAATGTTGATACATTTACCCGAAACAGCTGCAGTCGGCTATCTCCCGATTCCGATGGGAGGCTCTCGAGCAACTTGTCACCTAGAAACTGGAGTCGATGTGAAGAGAGCCCTGCCGTTGAGAACCCTCGTTGAGCTTGCGGAGCCATGCAGGGTGTCAAGATGTTCGAGGAAAGTGTTTCCGGTGGTCGAATGATACCTGTCCCTGCTTACATTCAGTCGACTCTGACGACACAAGTGATGCAACAACGGCTTCAGAGTCTGTCGATAATACACTTGAGTTGACGAAACGTCGAGAGAATCGGAGCTCCACCTCTGAATCGATCATCCTTGTGTTTTCTCCGACATCAAAGTCTGAAATAGTGGCAATGGACGACGGGAGCTCCCATGAAGCTCCTCTGTGTATTGAGGAGTCCTTCAGCTAGAATACATGACATTTCCTCTGGGTAAAGCTAGATATGCTCGATGCCGTTTATTCGATCGGATTACAAGAGAAGTGTACTGCAAGCTGGCTTTCTTCTGACCGGACGTACCCGATCTAAAGTTACAAGACCTCTGTTTCGTAATAGATATCGTTTTCTGGGATTCGAAGTTTCCTGATTCTATTTACTCGGGTCAAAGACTCCAGTCCCTCTAGGACGTCTTGCGTTGGGATCCTGTCCGTATTCAGATTGACAGAGTTGTTGAATGGAATGAGAGTATCACTTTTTACAATCACAGTGCACCCAGTTGTCAATCATAGCGGTTGAAGAGGAGGATGGCGTCCCCAGAAAGGGGGCGATGGGGCAATCGCCACTTCATGATTCGTCCTCGTCGTGTTGATTCCGTAACATAGAGTCGCTCCGTCCCCTCCCCGCATCGGTTGTCGCTCGAAGCTCGTTTGTCCGGCTCCTAGATGGCACCAGAATGCGACGCTCTGGTGCTCTCTCGAGTTTTCCCCACATCTCGCGAGCTATTCTCAAGGTATCGACCGAATGGAAGAGGAGAAGGCTATTTCCCAGAGATGCCCCAAGACGACGGATCGCATTCTTTTGCCCTGGAATCTCGAATGGATCTTCGGCCGAGATCGGGAAATCGATTCCTCAAGGAATGTTTAAATAAAGGAGGATGAGGTTAACGAATGATGATGATCTTTGACAGGAAGTCAAGAAACCCTCGCTCTTCCCCTCTTCCGGGTGTGCCCGTGGGCTTGACGTTTCCAGGTATTCAGGCGTCACGAAAAGGGATCCAATTCCTTCTCCCCGCATCCCCCGCTAGACTTGAAGCTGACATCGGTGAGCTAACATCCCGCACTGGTAGAATCGGAAATTTCCAGGACTTGCGAGAGAGGCTCCCATCTTCTTCTCAGAGAATTTCGGCGAAATCTGACGGTGCCGCAGATAAGCTGGCATCTTGAGGAACATTCATAACAAAAGGAAAAAAAATCGGCACAAGAAGATGCAAATGGAGTTTTTTCCCACTTTTATTGATTTCGTCAATTTTCGATGAATTTCGCTTGTTTTGATTTCTGATGACCCCGTTGAGACCTGAAGAGCAGAAATGTGCCGCTTTGTATTCAACTTTTCCCTATCAGAGGTCTGAGAACTGAATTGAAGTCGTGAATTAGGTGCCGGGTTTTGTGAGATCTGTTGGGATCGACTTCCCAGGTATTCGGACACACTATGCAAAATATTCGGGTTTTATATCTTGACACGACCCTGGTCCGCGGTTTCCGGCTACTGTACTGCGCCTAAGGTGTCAAGTTGTTATCGCGTGCACAGAGTGTCGAAGAGCGTTCCCCGGGTATTGTTGAAAAGTTTCGGTGAAAGATGAGGCACGTGTTTCAAAACAACCTGTGTATTCTCTTTGTTTATTCAATCACTTAGCTGTACACATGTTATGTCATCCCCAAAATGATTCGCTATCATTGAAATCCTCCATTCGTCAACCCAGCCCAGTGCAAGAGAATCTTGAAGCGGTGCATCGGTCGACAGCGATGAGCAGCGCAGAGAATTCGTCAACCCACATCTCTTCGTTGAAACTGATGATTTCAGAGAAACATATTCCAATAGATTCTGTTCAACGAGTTTCCGCGTATTTCCGATTTCGAGAATATGTCTCTGAATTGAAAACTGTACCGCTTTCCCTTCCCATCGTGCGGCTCAATCCACTGCGAAATACGACGAAACTAGTAATGATTCCAAAATAGAGTTGTCATATCAGCAGTTCCCTTTTTTCCTCTCCTGTCCCTGGCAGGTAGAGGTTGTGGAGTGGTCAGCACATGTACGCAGAATATAGGTGTGATATAAATTCTCTAAGTTTCGATTTCCAGCCGATTTTTTCTTGTTTTGGTTTCCGTTCAATTCAAACTGTCTTTCGGCTGTTCCTCACTCACTCGCTGGCTTTCGGTCGTTGATGTAGTCGTTGAACGTGTACCACTCCCGACATTGGTTTACGTTGATCTATATGCATAAGACAATAATTATATACACCCGAGTGAACGCTCAGATGAACAGTTAAATTCCAACATTTTCCGCTTCGTCTCATTGTCCTTTCTGAACGATCATTTCGATCGCTCCCGCCATCGGGGAGCTTCGCCCAGTTTCGTCGGAAGTCTTCAGGAATCGAAAAACACTTTCTGCCTCATTATCATCACGTTCGACCTTCATTTTGAATTTCCTAAGTTGTGGGTTAATCGGCCATCGCGTACAAACGAGTCCATTCCCGAGCTGGAAAGGAAGGAGCCATGTTTTCATAGATGACAAGCCCGAAAGTTTTGACAGGTCAGATGAAGGATGTTCCTCGTTCCTCCGTAACCGCGAGGAGAAAGAACTTCTCGCCAACTAACCTGTTCTGATAGCTTCGACTTCGTTGACTTTCCATTGTTCGGCGACATCGTTGGCGAGAGGATCATCTGGATTAGGTGCTGAAAGCAGCGCCTGAATCGAGAGTAACACAGTGCGGATTTGTAATGCAGGACTCCATTTGTCCTTGAGAATGTCGAGACAAATTCTTCCGAGCTTGTCGATATTCGGGTGGTAGATTTTGGTCATGAATCGCACTTTCGGGGCAGACATCGGATATTCTTCCGGCAAGAAGAGCTCCAACTTGAAGACTCCGCCCTCGAAGGGACTCTGCAAACAGGAGAGAAACATCAGATTCAGATCTTTGGTAAGTATTCGGGGAAAATCCTCCCTCTGAAGTTTGAAATTCGATGCCAGGTGTCTGCATCACAGATTAGAAGATAGTTCACCTCCTCTGGTCCAGCAACAACTACGTGAAAGTATCTCGCATTCTCCTCGTCTGGAACTGCACTGATGCCAGGAACTGGTTCCAGCATCAATCTCTGAGTTTCCTGAAAGTTTTAAATGGAGAATGAATCCTGCAAATTCGACGACGGGGCTCTCGAGTGGTTCGGGTATCGTTGCTCCCGTTGTCGAACGACACAAATGTTCAGAAATGGTTTGCGGATGTTTGGAATACTGGACCAAACGAATTCCTCCACCATTTTGGCATATTCGCCTTCTGAGGAAAAGAACTTGAGAAAGAAGAGGCCTCTGGGGTGCTCGCCGAGTAGAGCGACAACAACCTATGATCCTGGAAGTAGCGGCTCCTGCATTGTACTCCGACGATGACATCTTTCGCGTCTTTATTCCAGTCAAATTCTTTGGAGGCTTGCATCCGAGAGTGTGACTACCGTTATCTCTGAGCTTACAGACCCTCATAAGTTTTCTAGACTGTCTCTTAATAGAGATTATCGAGTTTTAACGGGGGATTAACGCGAGGTAAATGCTTTCAACTCGGGAGGACAGGACCAGATCGATGCCGACAGGGAACGCTATTCAGAGCTGAGCGAATTTGTCCGTGAGCTAACGCTGACGTGAACAGCGCTGTGTGAACTATGATTGAATTCGATCCAAGCTACCAATGCAAAGCAATACAGTGAGGTCATGTGTTTCTGATTGTCTACTCTGGGAGCGAAGTCGTTACTTCGCTTTGCTACAAACATAGGCAACTACGATGTAACTCAGATGTGAACGAGCAGTAAAAGAATTGAGAGTTTGTTTCGAACAAAATAAAGTCGAAAAATCATGGATCAATGAGTCTCCGTGATGCTCACTCAGATTTCGATACTCAGACATGTAGGCTTTGAGATGTTTCACTGCTCTTGCCCAGGGATACCAGCTCGAATCTAATGCTGATGCTCTCAAATGATCAACAAATATTATTGAAGCATGTGGAATCCTCAGAGACTGAATAGCGATGTCGTCTCCACATTTTGAGCAACACTCCGACAAAACCAGTCAGTAATGGTATGAATCACGAATAACGGAACCGTCCCTGAATCGAAACTTGCAAAGTTTGCCAGACAGTTGAGGCTTCGTAATGCGAATGGTCGAAGACAGAGAGGAGAATACCGCGTGTCATTGAGAATTCGAGAAGCGTAACAGCATGTGAGACGCCTGCTGCAATGATCCAACGCCTGTCGAACAAACTGCAGAGACCGAGAGAGTCCTAGTGCACTAATTCAAATAAAGTAGTTTCGAGCATGAGGAATTAGTGGTGGGGTTCAATACAAATGAGTTAATCTCTCGAACACATTGAGCTCTGAGCAAGTGATTCGGAGATGAACACAATGTGCTCACCAGCAGACAGATAACACCGGCAACTTTGCATGGGACGCGAGACGAAGATCGCAACTGATGTCCCGATTGTTTCGAATCACAGTCGCAAGTCGATGTCATTTTTCCGATCGCCTGATTCTCCTGTCTAGCCACGTGTTCCCTTCTCCGTGCACAACTGACACAACATCATACACGGCAGAAATATAGCTTTGCACATACATCTGCATAAAATCTACGTCATACGACACGAGCACCAAGAATCGACAACACTGTATTCCTGCAATCGCTCTCGCTCCTGCACGAATTTGTCCCTCAGACTCTTACCTTGATAATTCTTCGAGGAAGTCCAGCCATCATTCTGGGCTTAGGAGTCACCGACAACTCGAACAACGAGCAAACAGAACAATGCTGACAAAAATAAATTTCCACTAGCGCTTTTGGACTTTTAAGTGAGGACGTCCTGCCTCTATGGCGGCGTTTTGCTTGGCGGCACACAGGACACGACGATGTACAAGCGAGTTCCGCAGTGGCTTCGGGACTAGACCACCACCACCACCACACAACTCTTCCACAGCAGAGACAAAATGTCAGCCGCAGCAGCGGTATATTGTTTTGATGATGACGCTCCGGCCGTCTGCTCGTAGCTTCGCTGCAGAGCAAGACTTTGGCGCCAAGATTCAAAGGAGAGATGAAAGTTCTTCCGGGTGAGCTTTGCTTTCGGGCAATGAGATTCCTGAAAGATGGCGCCATGATAGTGACCCTTGTGCAGTATCGAGAACCTGACCCAAGAAGACGGTTGGGGCTGGATCAGAATTCTAAAGAATCCGAAGTTCGAGCATGCTGCTGTCATCACTGAAATATCTATCGAAAATTTGTCACAGTGCTTTCAACTCAGACGCCATGAACCAATCCTTTCGGCGGAATCCTGTCTATATCTATGAGATTTTGTCTTTAATGATCCTCTCCGGGGTCTTATTCTTTCTTTCTTCCGAAAAGAGAAAATTATTGTGGAAACTGAGTCGCCTCCCTCCATTCCCCCTACTTCCACAGCGCAAGGTCCGGCTTTCTGAATTTTCATCAGGACTCCGGCCGGGGGACCTTTATGGTTTCAATGGTATTCGGGTCCCATGTGAGCGTGTCTCCATCTGGGAACATTAATACGACATCACTCTCCTATTCTTCTTTAATTTCGGCGACGGCTGTAAGCTTGTTGGAAATCTCTTCCCGGTGCTGGCTGTTGGTTGGTATGATGCCGTGAACTGCTTTAACATAGCATATTCGCACCGAGACGCCTGAGAAGCCGTCCGTAACGAATTTGTATCCAATGCCATCGGAATCATTCTACCGATTCCGATGGAGATGATTCGGTAGGAGTCCTGTGTTTCTCTTCGACGTCTACGACCCGAAGGCGGTGAACAATCAGCAGGAAACTCCCCTGCAACCCTGTTGTAGAGTCGCCGGATAATGACTCGATATGGCAAAACCTCATTTTAGAAAAAAAGCCCTCAAGGTCCCGCACTGCTCACCAGACTCAAGGGAGGACAGATCATGCACACTGCTTCTCAATTTTTTCCCAGGAAGGAGTTTTGAGAGGAACCCACGGCCCGATTCAAGAATTACTGACCACCCCCATTCGGAAAATCGACTCTGGGCGCCAAGTGATTTGGTTTGCCCGAATGGTGAGGCACGCAGATGACATCGAAGCTTTCATCAAATACGACACAAACCCCAATCAAGAATTTCCGATGAATATCAGATTTTTCCATTGCACATTGTTTCGGAACCAAGGCTATATATGAAAGTTTGAGGGTATTAGCTGCGCTGTAAAAATTGTTTCTAGCTTGAGATCACAGTTTTTAATTGCACTTTGATTTCACCGCGAGCGACAATTGTCTTTCTTTTGAGGATATACAGTTGTAGCTAAAATGACGCTCATATCAATCGTCCTCAGAGTCAGAATACGCCGTCAAGCAAACCGATCCCGATGCAGCTTCGGGCTCACTGTTGCCAGCTTCGTCGTCCTTTAGATCGCCACTTGACGACGTACTTGAGCTACACGGCGTATTCATCCTTCCAGGCGGCCCTGGAGTAGGTACACCTCTCGGCGATTTACGTACGAGGTTTTGGTACAGCGCTCGATGAGCCTTGGACTCCAACGGATTCGTAGATGACTCAGTTCGATGACTCTTGGTGGTGATCTGAATGGAAGTCGAAGCATTGCCAGTTGCCTTGAAGAGAGGCTTCGACATAATTTCCCTTCGGTCTTTTCTCTGTCTTTCATCGAAACCTGCAACAGACTCCGGTCGTTACAGAGATCCCGAGCTTCACAACTCCGATTGAAGCGCTGAGGATTCTTATGAGGAAAATTGACCCCTGATGCCGACTTACTCATGGGAGCTTGAAGCCGCAGGAGCTGCGCGACTTCTCTGTCGTGCTCAGATTCCGGGAGGAGCTTTATGTTCAGCGCGGCCTTGGATTTGATCAGGTCATCCTTGGTCTCCAATTCCTTACGCTCCTTCTTCTCTGTCTGGAAATCGCATATGGTGTCAGGATTACTAAACATTATGAACTGCCCAGATTTCTATCACGAACTAGGAGCAGGAAGCCGCCAACGTATGTAGATCCTCGGCTCATGGCCAGGGTGTTCCAAGTTCGGTACACTCACTCTGAATTTTTTCCGTAGCAAGGAGTTCATGGAGTAGTTATCTCGCCACCGATCTTGGAAATCCTCTAGTTTCTCTATTACCGGTTCTAACTCATTTTTCTTCTTTGAATCTCTCCCCGCGTGTTCGAGCTTGAACATGGGATCTGATGCCAGCTGCTTGGACACATTTTTATCTGCAAATGGGAAAATTTATTAGAGGTCCTCATCAGTCCCCTTAGTAGAGCATCTGCTACTTTAATCTAAAGAAAGTCTAAAAATATCACCACAGATCGCAACCATAAGCTCACCTTCTGGCACAACTTGTCCATTTTCGGTGGGGTCCCAACGCCTCTCCTGACGACTAGCTCCGCTGAGTATAATGTAATCCAAATTCTGAGTGAATAATGCAACTAGATTACTCACGAGACACCGCTCTCTGGGACGTCTCTCGATGAAAATTTGATATTTCGGATTCAATCCTCTCTGAACCTCATACTCACTGCTGGATCCGTCTGCATCTCAATATAGTTATCACACAAATGACACTTCATCCTGAATTTATAGACAGGTGTCGTGTAGTACATCCCAACCTTACTCTTTTCCGCGTTGTACCTTGGATGAAGAAACATTTGATCAGATATAATTACGAGAATATGTCCAGTCGAAGGATCAGTCGAAGAATAAGACTTCTTATTTTGTCTCGAGCTCTCGATCTCGTAACACTCACCTGACACCGGTTCCGATATGATTTTTGCATCCCTCACACCATATATTGTAGGGCATTTCGAAACGAATGACCAGTATCCCCAAATGAAGCTTTTTAGCGCGTTCTCGCAATGGATGGCTCTTCCTATAGGTATTGATTGAGCCCTTCGACGGATCCCAGTCGGGGGGATAGTATTTGTTCGTTGCTTTACGTTCCGCCTGGAGGGAATCGGTGAATTTAGCATTTTAAGTGAATCGGCGAATGATAACGTGAATTCGGCCATGCATCGAGCTTCACGGTCGTCGAATTGGAAATACTGGCCCTTGGCCGAGTAGCACGGTCAGTACAAGAATTTTAGAATACGTTGACGACAAATCGTTTTGGGAAATGCCCTTCTATCCTGAATCTCGAGGTTCTAGTAAAGGTCACTACTAACCATTGTGGAAGTTGTGTAGAGCTTCTAAAAATTGCGCCCGCTTGGAACGCGATTTCGCAGTTTTCTTCTTAAAGTTCGTCTCTGCGAACAGTAGGCAGCTGTAAATATTATGACGGAACCTAAACGCGGTCGCGTGGTGAGGAGAACATGGCGAGAAGTGGCCAACCCTGGTGGAAAGGAGGGTACAAAAACAAGATTTGGTCGATTTATCTATATGTCAACCCACTCGGGAGTTTATCACGACATATCTCAAGCTACTTCCATTCAGAAAATCTGACGTGAGGGCAGAGATATTCTCGCTTCGACGACCATCATTGATTCATGCGCGCAATCCTTTGAATACCCTCTCCCGAGAGGCTGTCTGCGCTTTGCGTTGAAACAGCTCTCAAGACTAGATATTTCGACCATTTTTCAATCTCTGCAATTCAGATCTACCCCCAGAAACTGGATTCGAGTGGGAACGAAAAGGAGGCTCCGTCTTCTTGCTTGCGGAAGGGGATACAAGAAGTCGTCATCTCTTTGAGCTAGGTTTCGTCACGAGTGAAAGTCTCAAGTTCAAACGAACGCGGGTTCGCGGCCAGCGCTGTTTCTCCTCCTTTCCCTCGGTGTTTAGGTTGTCGACGATTGGTTGCAGCGGCCGCCGCGGCTTTCTCAATCGTCCAGCCTTAGGCAGAAATCATCGTTACTCGAAGCGAAGACAGTCCAAAGCGGAGACGCACAGGACTTCTAAACTTCGAGTTGAACCCCCGCAACATCACCCACAAAGAGATGGACGGTAAGTAGGTCCAGCTGACTGACGTGTTTCAGTCTGACTCCGGTTCCTTGACGACGACACCGGGAAGTGGAGCGAAATTTGAAGCGAAGCTAGTGTAGCATCAGCGTGTTGTAGCAAAACACAAACGAATCAATTCTCATATCGCGTTCGCCCAAACAGTCGATCGGCAAAGAGTGCAATTGATCACCTCAAGTTCGGATTATCTGGCGGAAACTTCCCGGTGTGAGGAAAGTTTGCTGGCTTCGATCTATCTGAGAATGCAACCAGAAACTCGGCCTCGGCTGTTCATCGTTTGCTCAGTGTTAGCTCTTCTTGAAAAGCGAAATTCGAATCGTTTGGTGCCTTCGAACATTCCATGTATGATGTGGCTCGTCCCAACTCGAGGGAGTCAGTTCGGTCTGCTTGAAGTTTCGAGCCGCCATAGGTTCGCTAGTTGCCTTCCGTGCATGTTGACGATCATGGGAATGAAATACCGACTCAAAACGGAAGTATATGACAAATGTGAATGTTTCACGACCGGGAACGGAGCTTCGATGAGTATGCGATGAACCAAGCCACCGTTCGTGGTCATGTCAATGTCTCGTGGTCGATCGAAACTTGAAACCGTTTCACAGAGCGATGTTTTCGGTTGATGAGAGGAATTCCTCCATTTCCAATAGGCTATGCAGCGAGGGAAGGGGACGGAATGGTGTTGGCAGAGGGTGAATGAAACAAAGCTTTGCTTTCCAGACCCGTCGACGTCGCAATCAACCGAGCAGATAATATTTCGCTGCGTCAATTGTATAACCGACATTAGAGGAATCCGTTTCACGTGCAAGCACAATGAATGCGAAGACGTTCATCTGTGCGGAGAATGTTTCTGCATGCACGCAGAGCCTGGAAAACATAAAAAGACGCATCCTTATGAGCTTTGGGTGAGTTGCTGCAACATCATTCACTCGAGAAAGGAATGTCTAGTCCCTCTCGAGGTTTGAGGTGTCCACTTCCTGCTGGTATATGACTTCATATGCGAACTCAAATCGGAAACTATTAATGTCTCTCTTTGGTTACAGAATGAGGCAAGTTTCAAGCTGTTTGGAAGTGCCGACGAAGACGACCAATGGCTCTGTATAGACGAACAGCGACTACTTCTAGCTGTCGAACGCTACGGTCATGGGAATTGGACAGACGCGGCCGCCATGGTTCCCGGGAAAACAGCGAAACAAGTTGAAGATCACTACAACGACTTCTACGTCGATGGGAATATTGGTTAGTTGAACATCCTATTATTTTCGATCTAGACAGGGCAAAGTTCCTGTTGCATCCCGAATATGATGCTGAATAGAACGTGATCTTGAAACAATTACGTCGGCATGTTGGCACGTTTCAAATACTCGAAATTCCAGGTAGTGTTTCATGGAAAGTTGGTGGATACTCATCCGAACGGGCTCTAGTCAGAGATGTCGGTATTCCTGAGTGTTCACCGAAGCAAACCGCACGCAACATACAGTTACTATCGAACCTCGAAGTGGCTGAAATGAATTACATGCCTAGCAGAGATGAATTCTACAAGTGAGTGTCTCCCTGATAGATATTGAAGGATTGATGAAATGTCACTTTTGGTATATCAATGTTCTTGCCCAAGAGAGAGATAGTCCGAGGAATCCATTCTAAGGAATTCTAAGGAATCCAACCGCTATGGTTTCTGCACGAACGAATTGACCCAGGGCAAACCAACCTAATCGAACCGTTTGGTTCTTCCTTCCCCAGAGAGTACGATAACGAAGCAGAGGAAGAGATAAGCCAATTGGTGTTCCAAGATGGCGAAGACGAATTGGATCGTAAGATGAAATTAGCCCTCATCGACGGTTGTCAGAGAAGGCTCCAGGAGCGAAGTCGACGGAAGAACGTCGCCTCTGAGTTCGGCTTATTGCACCTCTTCCTCAAGCATCAGGATGCCTATCCTGGCTGCGAGGGTGTCAGGCTGCACAAAGGAGAGACGCGCTTCCGTAGCGAGATCTGCGCCAACCTCAAACTCTTCCTCCAGTACATGACTTTCGACGAACTCATTTCATTTCTACAAAACCTCACGAGTCAGATTGAGCTTAAGGCCCGGATAAGAGACTTGTGCCGAGCTCGGAAACATGGAGTCACGCGACTAGATGCCATGCCGCACTTCGAAATCGCCCGGCAACACAGGGAGAAATACATGCAGGGCAAAGATCAGGTATGACATTTTTACGATTGTCTCTCGACGATATTAAAATCCAGTGAGCTACCATTGTTTAGTACGTTCATTCCCCTAGATTGTGCCGGATAAAGACAAACCCGAATCCCCCTCTTGAAGCCATTCAAATCTATTCCGTCGTGCTTTCCTAGCTTCATGTAGCTTCTGTATGCTGTCTATACAATCGGAAATTTCTTCGAAAGATCACTAAAATACCCTTCAAGTACTCTGAATCCTCCCCTGTATCGCCTCGAAATCCAACTAGTGCTTAGTTTTCGTCGGGTTCGCGACGCTCGCTTTCTAAATGATTTCTGTATATCACTGAATAGATGTTTCCTTTCCTTTTGTTCGGCAGCCGTTAGGCGCAGATCTTTGTCGCTCAGAGTCTGTGGAACCGATGGGGTGTCCCCCGGAGGAAATTGCTGCGGATCTAGAAGAGGGCATTCTGAGAACTGGCAGTCACTATTCAGACTGTTCGGCCACACCTTCAGATGTTTCAGGATGGAGTGGAGGGTGCGGAACTTGCGCCGGAGGAACTTCAAGTGCTCGAAAAGGACGTCGAAGAATATCGGTCATCTCGAGAGACCGCAAGGGTTATAACAAGCGGATTAAATTCAAAAAACTCAACGGGCATTCTTTTGGTTCCGGCAGAGTACGTTTACTCACGAGGCACCCTGTGCTGCTCTGATAGATTGTTGCCTTCAACCTCGATATATGTATATGCCTGAGAAAGGAGGGGATAGCCGGGGTTTTGTCTCGATTTACTATCAGAATACTCTTCAGGGCGACTCCCAGCAGGACGACGACGAGGAGGAAGTCTCATGAATTGCTCAATGATCAGGAGCGTCAGGTGCGTTTCCTTCGCGACATTCGTTTGTGAATCTCCGATGTATCATTTGGGTCGCGGGATCTCCGATCCGCTATCGAACGCTCTCGGAACTTCGGAGCCGAGGTGTTCATTCTAAGAGAAATTCTCGATGGCTTCCAGTTATGTTCCGATCTCAGGATAGAACCTAAATTGTACATGGACTACAAACTTCGGATTATCCTACTCGTGGAGCGGAAGCGGCAAGAAATCAGTGATCTGCCAGGTCTTACGACTGAGCAAACCGAAAAACTTGTAAATTATCTGGCCACGTCCGGTCTGCTGAAACTTTCATCGAAGTCGAAGAGAAAAAACGAAGATTCGGAACAGCACGGTGATAAGAGAAAACGATCACAGAAATCGGATGATGCAGGGGGCGCGAGTCGGAACCACAAGAACTCGGAACCAGGATCGAGAAGGGAATCGCACCTACTCGACTCTCTGATCGGGAACGATGAATCTTCTGATTTTGGACTTTCCTCATCGTCTTCAACGGGAGCCAAATTGAAGAATCCCTCAAGTTACATGGCGGCGCCAACGCAGTCTTCCAAATCATCGGCGAACAGGGCACTCTTGTTGACATCTTTGCAGGGAAACCTTGCGTCTCTCAAGCCATGGCTCTCTAAATGTTCTCCGAGTGAGTTATCACAGCTCAAATCCCGCCTTTCACCTCAGTCGTTCGCAATAATCCAGTTATTGGCTCGAGCGGATCCGAAGCCAGTATCCTCGTCATCATCGTCTCCGTCGGATGAAAGTTCCTCAAGCAGTCCCAGAGCATCCTCTGAGGACGAAACCGAGTCTCCGTCCCTGCTCAATGATCTCAATGATAGATCACTTTTGCGGAACGCCGGTGGTCATCGAAATCATCATCACTTGAATTCTGGTCTCTATTGTCGTTCCTTCCCGCCGCAAGCAATGAGCTCTTCAGGCTCGTCTCGAGCCGCCTCCGCTGCTCCTGCACCTCCACCGAACGACCACGATTACTACAGCGTTCGACCTCACAACGGTTCGCTTCGCTGACCCTTCGTTTCTCGCCGCCACTCTCCTCGAAGTGCCTAACTGAGGAAACAAGTGGAATGTTACCTAGAGTATTAGGGCAACCAAGAAAGAATATATTTATTGAGAATGTTAAGCGATGAGAATGTCGTTTAAAGGATGAAAGATTGAACTGTACTCGAAATGCAACAGTGGTCAACACCGCTGGACGTTTTCGATGGAGTTTGTGAACTGTATCAAAGTTTGTGTCTATTAGAGCCGAACCTAGTAGCAGCTGTTTCCTACGAAAACAGGTGAAGGGACATTCGCAAGGTTTGAGATGATATGTGGAGTATATTTCGTGTGTATTTAAACTTCAGTGTACATTATGTAAAGAAAAATAACGCAAAAAAAACACTTTTGGTGATCGTTCAAATTCTGATACCAACGGTTTTTTAAGCGATCCTAACGCCCAATAAATAGTGTGTACATTCTTGAGGGGAAATGTGTCTCGTCTGTCATCTTTCTCCTGTTCAGCCAGATGCAAAAATTTGAGACAGGTCATTGAATAGCAAAGGAATACGAGAACGCCGCTACTGGAGAAGCGAGCTCTCATCGAGTAGACCAGATGATCGAACAGCTATGCCGGACAACTCTGTTCCAATTAAGGAGAACACTCCCCATTTGATGAAAAGTTGGCGATTTATTTGCGGCTGTCTTCGTTTCTAGAGTTTATTTTACACACATATTACACTGAGCATCCATCCCGGAGGCATTCACGCTCATGCCAAACATTCTGAATCTCCAACTTTCAACTCGAACTCGAGGAAGGCACGCGGAAATTTATCGAACTCTCCTTCGATCGATCGAACATAATGGGAAGAACGTTAAATTCATTGAGCTTTCCGAGATCTGGGACTTTTCGGTTGTTGACTGCGTCTGGCCTCCTGTTCTTTTTTCTGCTGACGGAGTGCTCGTTTCTCTTCGGCCTTGCGCGCTCTTTCGTGGTATTGGAGAAGAAGTTTTCGGGCGACCAGACCTGGAACAAGAAATAATTCAATGTCAGCATAAAGCTGGCTTGATAAGACGTTTGTGTATGTGACCACGACGGGCCAGGTCAATCGTCGGGACACTGACGGCGAGCGTAAGTACCTCGACGCACCCGCGAGCCACCACGTCACCCGACTCCGCAGATATTCCAAAAGAAATGTCGCGATAGTATGTTGGATAGCATGTGCGAATTCAGAGTTTTCTCACACGAAACGTACCGGAACCGGCTTGGTATACGATCGCGGTTCGCACTGATCCCTAGCTTATCCCATCGCATTGAGTAGAAACTCAAAAACTCAAATGTGTTCCGCCTATGCTCGATTCAACCACCGTTTCTTTCAGCGAAAATCCGTCAGAACTGCAGTTCATGGGAGTTCAACGTTCGCGTCAGAATCATTTTGAATACCAATAGCAGTTCCGCTGCATTGTCACGCGAAGTCAAATTCGGGACTTGCGATAACCTCCTTTGGTGATTGCTTGATGTAAAACACAACCAAAACCCTGAGTGTTGGTGGAGATCGGATTCTGCAAATCCTCGAAAACCGGCTTCGCCCCTCTGGCCCTTCACATTTTCAGAAGTTCCTCGAGAGTCGTTCACCCTAGCGAGTCAAACTCAGTGTCATCACTTCCTCTCCGAATACCAAACAAAGAAAGCTCTCTTTCTTATCGACGGCGAGTCACGGAGCTCGGTTTTTCAAGTTCAGCCGCTGTTTGAGCTTGACGAAGTTCTTGAACCGAATCGAAAAATGGTATGTAGTAATCCAGAGATCGCTTCTCACGAGAAGGCGAAAAGCTCTGGGAGAGAATCTTTATGATATATCCGAGCGCATCCTCTGGAGAGTCCAGAGGATCCAGCTTTAAGCCCTCAATTTCCTTCTCGATAAGAGTTCGAAGAAGCATAAAAATCTCGTTTTTATACAATTGTTCCATTGTTCCTCTCTGGCAATCGTGTGCTTCTGTGTCGATCAATCACTCCACGAGAAATTCCTATCATATGTGGATGCCCGTTTTGTGTCCTATTTTCGCATCAATGGAATCGCGAAGATTCGAATGTCAATCCAATTTCACTCACCGATAATTCCTCCAGGAATGAGCATAAGCAGAATCATGTACAACAACTCCATGATGAAGATCAACCTCTAATGCTTCGACGAGACAGATCGTCCACCGAATGGGCCACTCAGTTCCACGCAAGCGTCAGCTGTACAGTGCTCACTTCCACCGGGCGTCCACGTGTAAACACAACACCTGATGACGTGCCGAGCAGACGACGCCGTCATTTACGGGCGCATGCGCAGACCCCGCTTTTGACTTCGTTCTTCCCGCTCGCTGATCGGCAGTTCTCCGTTTACACACCGGTCGGCTCGATCCTTGGCTTCAACTGGTCTATTTTAAAATCAAGAGAAGAATGATCTGCGATCGGATTCAGTCTGTGCGATACCGAGGCCTCATTGGTTTGAGAATTTCGACGCAGATTATTCTGAGATACTAAATCGATTCGAAAAAATCCTCAAACACGACAACGAAATCTTGGTTTCTCCGAGTTTATTTGTGTTTCCTTCGTATGGAGAGAGTATTTTGTTAGAATAGATCATAAGTTCGGAAACGTTCCGTACAAGATGAATCATGAATCACACCTCGTATCAAGACCCTTCGATGTTGGTTCTACCAACATCCTTGACAACGAGTTTGTCATCTGCTTCTACATATAGGATTAAATAACGATACAGGAGAGAGTCGTATGTCTAGTTGCCCTGTGTCCGTAATGTACAAATGCGTGACCGATGTCAGACAATTAGAGCCCGCGCCATGCTTGCGAAGCCTTCGTTGTTCAGCAGCCGCCGCTGATAGAAAATTATTGCGTCCTCTTGTTTATTCCCTCAAGGCTTGATCTACCTGAATAATTGATTTCCGATTCCCTCTCATCCTACAAATGGGTTGAAAAGGGTCCGTCCACACCTATTGCAATTGCGCCTGATCCATTTTTTTTTTGTTCGATTGTGACCTTGACTTCATGTTTGCTTTTAACTTTGAGTTCAATAATGTTTGAAGTGCGGGCGAATCGAGGTGTTTGCTCAACCCGTCGTTTCATCCACGACTTGGATTACAGGGTTGTCGATGCCATCCTTCGATCGAGCTTCCACAACTTTCACATTGTTTGATTTGTCGAGAATTTTCGCCGAAATAACCATTGCTAAGAAGATTGTGATCATCAATAGGCTCGAAACGTTGAGAACTTGCATGAGGAAAATCGGCCGGATCTCGATTAATGGACTAACAATCGGAGTGGCTATCATTGAACCGACGCACGTCATGATCAGGACAAGACTCAGGTATTCGTGTCGGAGAGTTACGTGCTCGGTGAGCCACGTGAGCGATCCTCCGTAGAGGGGACCAAGGCCAAATCCAAACAGGAATGTTCCGACGTAGAAAATGTTCCTATCGCTCGAGAAGGCAAACATGAGCAAACAGGCAAAAGTGAGTGCCACTTGGCCCAGGAGAACGATCCAAACAGATCTCAGTTTGATTGTCAGCGGAATGGTGATCACTCGAACGACAATGAATCCGACCCAGAAGAGGGATACGAGCATCGCGGCGTCGCCTTTCGGTACCTCGTACATCTGAAATCCAGAGCGAAGTTGTTTGAAAGGATTCATTTTTGGGAGTCCGCCTCTCTCAGGGCACAGGAGGAACAACCGGTACGAGCTTTGATTAGTTTGCGATCAGATGAAGTCTGACAAATTGGAGTAAGCCGCTCAGTGGTGCTCTAATGCGGTGTCATTCGACTTCCAATTCTCCGGTGCCCTTCAGTGGAGTTCGACAGACGCGACGGCGACTGACAGATATTCCTTGGAGTTCGATTTCGAAATTGATTGCGATCTAGTAGAAATTCTCATCGGAGCGACCCGTGTCGCTTCTCAGGGAGTCGCCAAAGTGCAGCTGATTAGTGGGGTTAAGAGAAACAGGATGTTACTTCGACTCACCTCTATGACGTAGATCACGAGGAATCGTCTGAAAGCCGTTTCGCTGAAAACCACCATCAAGTGATATGTTGAAACCAGGGCTGTCAGGAGCCACTCTCTGAAACTGAAGTCCTTGTGGTCCTCTTTCGGCTCGGGTCGGATGTCCCTCGAGTCCAGGCAAAACGATACCGCCATCGATGCAGACACAGCAACAACAAAACTCCCGATGATTGCAAATGGAATAACCACTTGTGACTCGCCGTCGTTTGTATAATCATTGTTCCCTGTTGCGTTGGCCATCAATCGTCTGCAATGCCGACTTGCATGAGAGAACGAAAACTACTTCTACCTTGCACGAGCATAAGAAACGAGCTGATGCATCTGGAAGCTGCAAACGTACCGTTCGCGACTGAGGAAAGGTTTGGCAATCAGAGGCGAGAATAGTCCGCCGATACCGAACATCAGTGAATACAGCAGGAGAACGGGACGGTGCCCTTTCCAGAGACCTACGAGCCAAACGTAGACTCCTGTAAATAGACCCTAAATGTTTATATCCGATCGGGATTTCGTGTTCTCTGAGACGAATACCTTCTATTCATGTACATGTATACGCGACCGCGATTGTTTCAGTTCTCGTTCAGAGTTTCTCTTGTGATTCAGGCAAAGGTTGCTTGTGTCACCTTCGAGTGCGTCGTCCCCCACCCCTGTAGAGTATCATTCGAGCACAGCCGCGAAAAGAATCCGGCAGCTGCTCACGGTCCGCCGAAAACCAGCGGAATGTAACTCGGTCCCCGTTTGAGGGATTCCTATCTTTTGGGGTACAAGAAAGACACGGGATTGAACAATACCTAAACGATTCAATAATTCGTCGAAGGCTCATGGGAAGGGATTGAAAGCTTCTCATGGAAGCAGTGGGAACAGGGCGCGGTATAGGTGAACTAACTAGCTCCACCGGTAGGCAGCTCCGAACCTCAAACTTGAGGATCGAATTGTCGTGGAGTCGTGCAAACAGTTCTGAATCAATCAGGCGTTTGATCTCGACTCACTCAGACCACACGATTCGAATCGAGTTAAGCACCTCCTGGCTTGTTCGTTGAGTCGGAAACATCGCGCGCAGGTACGAAGGGACTGCACTCTGGGACTGAAGTCTCGTTTGAGCAGAAACTTAGAATCCCGTCGAGCAGAAATTCGGTCTATCTAGACTAAATTCACTCATCTTGACAGATAGATTGTGGGAGTTCTTCCACACGTCGCGCATTTCACACCCCGGATGCCTCAAGGATCAATTCTATGTGTTCATCAAAGACATCTGACGTTTGGGCAGCCCCCACGAAATCGCTTCCGCAAGCATGGTTACAGTTCCAGGAGAACGATTTCGCACTGACTGAGTGGAAAAACAGACGGGCTAACGACGGATTCTGGAAAGAATCCCGCGACGCCGAACAGAAAACCCTCTTGAACTCCTCAAACTAGGGTTCGAACCTACGGGAGAGGATTCCGATCTCGGCTCTGTTAGACCAGCTCGGGTGACTTCATTTCATGAGAATGTTTGCGTTCGCGCGTGAGTTACAGCATCGGGTCGAGCGGTGTCAACTGAACCTATTTCCGTAGACAGGATATCATATCCTAACTGGCTCTCGAACGTCGCGCCGCCGAAGAGGCCGAAATTACTCGGCGATGTTTGGCCCAGGCTTCCGCTCCCCGGTTGCAGGAAATAATTTTTGAGGCTGAAGCCGGCGGAAACACGCGCACCTCCACGCGAGGAAGACAGTAGATACACAGCTGATCGAAAAATGTCAAACGCTCCCTCGAGATTGAAGTCGGATAGAAAGATACGAAGCTCTAAAAATCATCGGGAGAGGAGAACTTGGAGTCCTTCGAGGATGACGGATCCTCCATCGAACGCATCGGCAGCGTTTTACGCACTACTTCCATGACTTCAGGGTCTCTTGCTTCGGTCAAGTGACTCCAGAAACGATCCCACAGAAATGTTTCTCGACAGGTTACAAGTTCACTTCCATCAATCGAGGTCCGTCGATATTATGCGTCGTTGTGGAAGCATAATGCAATCACGAGAGAACTGGTTGCATGCCGCGTGCTCGTGTTCGATGGCAGACTGCTGCGACGTAAATTCCGACGACGAGACTGACTGACCTGTAATTTGGCTTTCAAAGATCCGTCAACGGACAATGCCGATCGGGTATTTCGCAAAGCGTGAATCCGAAACCGAAATTGGGGATTCGAACTTGGGGAAATATTTTTCTCGGAAACGATGAAAGAGTTTCTCGCGTATCGAGTGACAACGTGTTGGAAAACCCGCCACCTGCATTTCGGAAACGATGGATTTCCAACGAAAGCAACGAGCACTCGGCTGGGCGTTGATCGAAACTCCGAAGTTCGAAAGTGATCATTTCGTGAAATGAAATGGAAGAGTTCTTCCGTTGAAATTCGAGAAATAGCGAGAATTTCTTGAATAGAAGACATTTTTATCGGAATGATTGTTGCCGGCAGGGCTCGACGGGGTGAATGGGTGAGTGGCTTTGTGTATTCATGAACAGAAGAAACAAACCCTGAAACTCAAACTATTTTTACCAGTAAAAATTTCAAGGTTTCTCTAATTTTGAACGATTCATGTTCCAGATTTCCGGCGTCAATATTCCGGCGATTTAAACTAAACATAGGGTAACACTGCAGAAAAAAATCTCCTCGAATGCACCAAAGCTTTTTGCTTAAACTTTCCTTTCCGGTATTCCGACGGCAACATCGCTTCCACTTTAGTTTCGCAACGGCGTCCAGGTGCCGGGTGAAGTGATCCTTCTAAACCGATGGAAATATTTCCTCGCGGTCTCGAGGGAAATTTTTGGGGAAATCATATTTTCTCAATCACTTTTTCGATCGAGGCGCTCACCGGAGGCTATCTCGGCGTGAATTGCTCCGCCCAATCACTTCACAGGCGCATTTGTGATTGTTTACCAAGCCTGGCGTCGAGTTCTGACTTATCCAAACGGTCTTCAAACAAAGTCCTTGGAGAGAACACCGCTTTCAATCGGCTGGCTGCACTTCCTCCCACATATTTAGTTAGGTTTTAGAGTTTTTGAACAGAAACAACAAAGATGCACCGGGCCCATTCTTGTGCGGCTTGGCGTGAAACAATCTGCCATTCTCCGTCAAATAACGGCTAGTTACCCCGAATCCAAACATACGATTAGGTGACTGATCTCTGGCGTTGCAAGAGTTTTTGCCACAACGCTCTTAGAATGAAGATTGATCCAGTTTTCCTCCTTTAAGCTTGTGGCCGATTTTCTGAGAGTGGTTCTCTGCAAGACTCAAGATCAGATCTGAGTGAGCATCCGATACGCTCCGCGGAGTAGCAGACGAGTTACTCAAAAGTATTCGACAACCCGAGAACAATCTTGTTGGAGTTATGCGGACGTAAATGTTGCATCTTACGAGCTCGACTAGAAAAGTTCGTGACTGATTCGTTCGAGGATGCGTCGACAAGAATCGATGTTTTCTTCAATTCCTCTTCAGAATGATTTTCCTGATGTTTAGCGAGATCAGACCGCGAAACGAATCACCTGAAGATCCCGAGTGGAAGTCTTTGCGGTAAAAACCGAGGATACTCTATTCAGCGCTCTAACGGACTTATGATCGACTCGAGCCATAAAACGCGATTAGAGAATACTTGAGATCAGCCAGCCGACCGAGAGATCCGATTCGATTGGATCTCAGACTTCTCGACTACACGCTTCGTTGCGAAATTAATATTTGTCACCTTTGTCGAAGGATGCATGCCTGTGTTTTGCTAACAACGACTGACTCGAGTCTCGTTGCTTCAGCTCTGAGAGCTCTCTGGTTCTTTTGGTAAACCTTGATCGCTCCGTGGTCATCCCGTGGGAGTTTTGGACTCACCGTTCTCGAGAGTGACGAGGAATACCCCTGATATGAATGCGAAGACGTACGCCGACTCCAGGTTTCCCAAAGGAGTCAAGATATTCACTGCACCGACCAGGAAAGCGCTCACGATGCAGACCGCTTGGGCATTGAGTCTTTTAAAGAGGAAGCTTGCTGCAAAAAGTGATCGAAAAAAAGGTCAGCATCATAACTAGCAAGGTTTCCATTTAGAAAACCAGAAAACCGCGGCGGAATAACGGGAATCCCGGCGCGAAATCCCGAAAGTCTTTTCTCCTATAGAGTCACGATTCTCTGCGAAATGGATCAAGGGATGGATTGGATTCGATGCCGATTTGGAGATGACTTACCCAAGAATGGTCCAACGATCGAACCTATGTCCGAAACCATTCCCACGTAGGAAGCTTCTTGGATCGAAGCGTCGAAGATTTCTGAGAGATCGATGATCGTCGGCCCTATCAAGGAGATGATCAATCCCTGGGAAGCAGACGATCGATAATCAGACAGATGCGGTTTGGTTTCCTCAGAGATCGTTCTCTCTGCTCTTGAAATTACTCGATACACCCTAAATTTCCTGATCCGAGAAGTAGGCACCGTAGCCTCGAGAAAGCGACGTAGAGCGGAAGCTGATACGGACGATTAAATTCATGTCGCTTCCGTCAACGCCGTATCTGCTTCATGAAATTCTAATTTCACAGCCGGATCTCGAACCAAAACTAATCTTATTGTAGAATAGTTCTAGAACTCACGAGAGAAACACATGTCAGGTTTATGTTGATTGTTTGGAACCATTTCATCCAAGCAGGCCCATTCCACTGGTCGGCGGTGACGAACTTCATTTCGAGAACTTCGGTCTTCGACGGCTCTTTCTTTATTGAGGATGAATCTCGCATCATAGATTCCGGTGATGCTGGCATGACGAGTTGACAAAAGGCTCAGGTTTCGAAAACGTCGCGATTCATAGGTGAGGTGAGGATCGATTCTGGAAATGAAAGCGACAGTGTTCGCCGCGAATGATTCTTTAAACTGCTACGCTCGAACAAATACGCAAAGCCTGATTTGGCTTACGCTCCATCAAAAACCTGCTTTTTCACAGAAGGACGCAATCTGCTCATTCTACTAAATGTGGGCTCGAAAGAGTCCACATGGCACTGGAAGCGATGCTCGATGGCGTTCGATACTATTCAGGAAGTTCCTCCGCATGTAAGCCAAACCGTCTCTTTAGAAGCAAAATAGCACATTGCATTCCAGCCCTGTCTTTTTTATGCTTCGCGCACTTCACGACCACAGCATCAACTGCTCAATCCAAATTGACAGAGAATTGACAAGTGGGCGGACCGATCGGAAGAAGCGTTTATCGAAACAGGGAAAAACGCACTAACCAGTGCTCAACGCTTTTTTTCCCATGTGAAACTCAAAGCTGTTAATAGTTGGCAAGATTCAGAAAACTCAGAGTGGATTTTTGTCTGATTCTTTTTGCGACAATCGTCTGAGTTGCCAAAGCTCTACTCTTCGGAATTGTTTCTTCTAGAGCTCTTCTCGCATCGTAATTTCTGTGTTTGAATCACCTTGTGTTTCATCAGCGAGACGAGAAAATCTACCGAAACTCCCACTACTTAACGTAGGCACATCAGAAACCAACTGACTCACCTCAACGGATGCGGATCAGCATAAATGGAGTTCCATCAAACAATCACCTGGAATGGCGCACTTTAAACACTGAAGACATAAAATCTAAAATAAATGAATTCAGGTCGTCTATCGTCAGCGCGGTCTTGTCTGGGCTCACTGACGGCTAAATAGGAACTTGATTCGGGGCAAGCTGGCAGAACACTGTTCGTGGTCATGCAGTTTATTGCGAGAGGTGTCAGAGCTGAGTGCATTCATGTTGTTCAAACAGAAAAGCGAAAATTTGAATTTCTGTGCCTCTTTTGGGGCGAGGGTTTCCCGGAGAAAGTGGGATACAATCTGTTCTGATCCGCGCTAACCCTTCACTTGGCCTCGTCGGACTATCACGGGAGCACTGAGCAATGATTCCAGATCGTTTCGCACTCAGCCGCATGATCATCACACCTCGCGATGGGAGGAATCGATCGAACTTGATATGGAGATGATTACATGTCTACCAATGTGCGCACGCGACCGCTGTAATTGACGAAGTCACGGTCAGAATTGACTCTTGAAGAAGCAATCGAAAGGCTTCTTTTCTCCCTTCGAACCAAAAGGGCTGAGCTATGCTTTCAAAAGAAAAAGTCAATACTTCAAGTTGAGTGCCGAAAAGTCACAAATGCGAGATCCACAACGGCGAATAGGATTTCACAAAAAACCTCCCGAGTCCATGGAATGGGTGCTTTGAGAAACGCGAGCTTCGAAGTGGCTGCACATCGAAAGATTTTTAGCAAAGCGAACTGAAATCGAATCGACGAAACTAGGATGCAAACGCACTGCACAGATCCGACGAAAGTCCGAGTGACCGACGAGCTGACAGTCTGTCCGACAAGATCAGAAGCACATGTAGACCACACAGGAAGGAGTCGCACGCAACGGAGTGCTCGGCGAGAGTGTTATGTAAGGTTTGCTACAATGACGGAAAGAGTCTCGATTTTTGGATGCCCCGCTTGGGCGCTCCGTAAACTTGTGTGCGTGCTTCTTACTCTCTACGTAGATGTTTGTGAATTTGCGAATACCGTGTTCGCGGGTTTCCGCTTGATTGAGTGGCTCTTCCAGGCTCGCGTTTTTCACAATCTTCGGTACACTTTTTCGTTTCGATCGTCACCTTTCTGGATTCATTCTGAGTCTCACAGCACCTGTGTTCCGAGAAGAAGGCCGTCATGAATTACTTGTTGAGCCAGCCATTCAATTACACGGAAGAGGCTGAACGAAAGTTCTACGAACGCAATCACCAGAGAACGTGGATGATACGGTAGAAAGCTTGTGGATTCCATGAGTGAAGTTGAATCTTGAAGTTCTTGCTCTTCGGAAGAGAATCATTCTGACGCCTTTGACCGAGAGCGGGCGAGATATAGCGCAGACTGAATGGAAGCCGCTAGTTTTCACTCGAAAAAGACAAAACTCGTCTGGATTGTGGCCCTGAACAGCAGCCCGAGTTCCTCATGGGAACACTTGGTCGAAAGACGCCTAAACTTCATATCTATCATCATCAACGGTCTCCATAGCATTTGTCCTAACGGCGACGAAGTCAACCAACATCTGTCAGGGAATTTAGATCGTTTCAGAAACCAAGTTCGACGAAGACATATTAAATCACGGGAATAGAGACGAGCGGAACTCGGTAGAGAGAAAAACTGCATGATCGAGGCTGATGCGTCACACGGTTTTTCTCGTTAATCTGTTTTTACAGGTCTCAAGGGTCACTGGCAAAGGCTTGAGTTCCATCGCGCGCTTCCATAAGTTCGCATGCACGTGGATTTTGATAAGAGATCGGAAATTCGAGCCATGCGCATTCGGCTGGGACAATGTTCTCTCAGGTTGATTCCATCGCATCCATTGTGTGGCTGCTTCGCATTTTCAGTGATCCTCTATTACAGGGGCTCACAAACTGTTTGACCCACTTTCAATTTCGATGAGAGTCAATGAGATATGAGGACGTGCTCCACCACAGAATAACCATCAAGTTACTCTATACTTCGAAAACCTTGTGCACTATAATGAAATTTTGAGACTTTGGGGCCTTGTTCTCATCGAGCTGATTTCGCTCGGATCCGGGGAGGCCGGAGACGAGTCAGACGATATGATTCATAACAGACGGATGTAGAACATTGTGTTAAATGTCCGATCCATAAGAACACTCCAAGGGCCGCTCTCGAGAAATGTCTGATCGTCAGGTGTCATGGATAAGCGGCATTGCAGGCGCGGAAGGGCTGGATTTCGTGACCGCTGGCGGAGTTTCTGTCCAGTGAGCCCGCTCATCAAGACGAATCCATGTTCCCAGTGTAACCTAAGCCAATTAGGTCTCGCTCTGGCTTCGGAGATGAAGCGTGGGAACGTTCCGCTTTCTTTTCCTTGATTTGAAACAGTTCCGACTCGCGATCGTCGCTTTTCAAGTTCAATGCCATCGACCGTCGATACGCTTCACCGAGCGACGAATGGTTTCGCTGCTTTCTCAATGCCTTCAGACGGGAATGGAAGATGTCGGCGAACTTTGTAACCTGTGAACAAACAAACCGCGGGAGTCTCTCGAATAGACTCGAAAGTCAGCTGGACAAACACTAGTCTCTGTACCGCGGACGGCGTCACGACAAACTCTCGTACCGCCAGGCGACACTCAGAGAACTCAAACAAGCAGAAGTTTCAATTTTGCGAAACGACGCCAAACGATAGAGAGACATTCGTCAACTCGGCGATCGGAAACAAAGTCACAAGCGGCACATTGAACATGTGCCGCAATGCCGCTTATCCATGACACCTGACGTTCAGACATTTCTCGAGAGCGGCCCTTGGAGTGTTCTTATGGATCGTACACATCGTACACATCAAGAGAGAAATTATAAATCCCGGACAGATTGTTCAACAAAGTTCTGACAGAGTTATTGTCGAGGTTTGGCTGCAGAATCGGCTGGAATACATCTGGCCACTTTTTAGCTCAACTTGAAAGATTTCTGAGTTGATCACTTCCACTCAGGTGTACTCAAGTTGCACCGCTCTGCCGTTTGACGTCTAGGAAAGTGGAGGAGGTGATGTCATCGCTATAAGGAAGCCTCGAGGCTCGAAGGCACACCTTGAGTAATCCCATTTCGGGAAGTCAAGTTTCGAGGCAGCCTTTTGTGCGGCACAGAAGTTGCACAAAACTCTCGGTGTCCGCAACGGCCGGACGAACTTTCGAGTACAGTCAGTGTAGACTCTATCGCCACTCCGTCTTTTTGCCTGCCTACGAATCTTTCTAACCATCTTTCCTTCTTCCCAACTTTCCGCTTTGCTCCCACCGCGACCAGGTTAAGGTTCACGCACTATCGTTCCCAGGAGGGAAACTGTTCTGAAGAGCGGTTATTTTTTTTTTGAATAATGAATTATTTTCAGCGCTCTGACCATGCCTCGAGGAGACTTCGCTGTTCTCACCCGAATATGGAGATGACCTAACTCTCCACGAAGTAAATAAGTCTGGCAAGTCGGCGGTCGTGGATTGAAAACGGAGCAGTTCCTGAACTCTGAAATCTCGTGGGATGCCATACGAGCTGCGCACCGGCAGGCTCCAAGTCAAGAAATCAAACACGGATATATCAGGCTGATTCTCGCCCTCCGAGAACGATTGGCAAACTTCCTCTACGACAGAAGTTTCGACTTTTCATGTCTGGGAGCTTCTTTCGGCAAGCAGAAGAGAAACCTCACTTTCTTTCGTGCTCATCGAACGCAAAACATTTCTCCAAGGGTTCGAGCCTGTCGTAGTGCGCGACACGTCCGACGAAATTGGCACTTCGCACGAGTACTGGCTCTCGAGGACACGAGAGGCAGGATTATTCTCGAAATTGCTTCGAAGGATGTCGCTTCCGTGTTGATGTAGCCGATTGTACGCTGCAAGTGTTCGGAATAAATGTCAGGACTCGAAATTTTCTGTTTTCATTCTCACCGAGGCGCTCCGGGAGCTCAAAGCTCAGCAACCTCTCGGAGTTCCGAAGTTCGCATAAACAGAATTCTGGGATGAGTTCATTCTCTTCCTGGACATTCTCCACCGATAAGGTCTCACATAGTCATCGCATGTCGCTTACTCCTGGAAAGGCGGAGCGAGGAGAAGGGAACTTTGGGAAAGGTCTCATCCTGAACGTTGTCCTGAACACGGCGTGCTCGAAGCGAAAACACTCCAAGGCTAGAGTTCGGAGTGACTGACTGACCGACCGACTGACTGACCGAATGAGCATCGAACAACAGTTTCCCAACTTAGGCAGCGGAGCACTTCAATGTGAATACGATGCCGTTGAATTCTCTTCGAGTTTTGTGCATGGTGTGGTTGTTGAACTCAAGTCATCAGGAACAAATCCTCATTAAGGAACCGGCGAAAAACACGAAACCCTTCGGCAGGTGCGTCATTCGAATACAGCTTTTCGTTATCGAGTCGAGATTTGAGAGATTGATTCAAAGATTTCGTGAAGGCTCGCTCGAGCCAAGAAACTGCACGTCTCCCATTCTTCATTTCTGAGACTTCTGTTCATTCTATCGGAATGTCACTCTGTAGTCGCAGATCGAAGAAGAATGAGAGGGACTCCGTTGTGGCGTGGTCACTCTCGGGACTGCGATAAGCGACTGAAAAGTTTGACGAATGCCTCGCTGTGTGACAGCTATTCAGAAGTGACTCTTCCCCGATGTGGAATACTGATAAGACAATCGGAGCCATTTAGCTCTAGGAGAACGGTTCTTTGGAGTTCCTTTAGTGCACAATCCGCTAGATCGGCTCCGTTATTCTCAAGCACTAAATCAAGCTCTCTTCCAAAAGTCACGGACATCAATCCTTTCGTTTCGCGCAATCAATTCCGGAGGAGCCATTAGAATCCTAGACGATATCGAATTATCGATCTCGACCGAACCGATGCTCACAAAAACTAACGGAAAACCACTTCTCAAAAATGACATGGATATTCATTGCGGCCTGGAGGAGGTCCCATTAACCGGGTTCCGCTCCGGGAGAGTTCCATGAGAACTGATGATATTTGAGATTGCTCCACATGCATTCAGCACCGGTCATGGTTATAAATAGTTTATTCGAGAATCGAGACGTGCTCTCTACCTCGTTGCGGAAGGAACTCCTTAAAACGTTTCTAGCTCGACTCTTACTTTTTAGACCCAACTATCAGAGCTGGGAAGCACCCTGAACAAAAATGTCAAGTCGCTATGGCGACCCCGTGGGTGATGAAACCGAGAATGTCCCGAAATCCTCTCGCAACTTTCTGGGAAGAGTCTTCAAGACAAGACTCGTGTCTAGCTTGAACTTTGAATGACGATCAGGATTCTCGACTGAAACTGATCTTCCCGGGCAGCCTCGCTTTTCTAGATTCTTTGTTTCTGTTTATCACCGGCGGAGTTTCCCACGCTCTGACTGATCCTTTAGCTCAGTTGCCCCATCAAATCCCCCGAGATTTCTCGATGTCTGCGTTTTGGACCTGGAGATCATCGGATTTCAACTCCGAAAACTTTTTCGAGAGAATCTCGTTGCACCCGCTCTTGCTGGTCTGCTCCAAGATTCTTCACAGGTTTTTCTGATCACGGAACCCCCTCGTTGGCAGAACCTCCCTCATCCCCAATTCCTTTCCTTACGTTCTGTGAAACGTTGTCAGTCGAAGATGTTCGTCCTCATTTCTACCTTGTATCAGATTCGGAGTTTCAACGTGGGCGTGCGCACCCGCGTCGTCTGAGAGTTTCAAAACAAGATCTTGACATCTTGTAAACTTTTCAAACTCCTTATCCTTAAAATCTTTGTACACTTTTTGTGGATGGAAGGTAGCTCTCCGACGCTTTCGTTGACGATCGTTGAAAACCTTGAGTACTATTCACAAGGGCCGGAGTCTCATTTAAAGTATTCGAGGGAGACAAGCGGAAGGGTTCCATGCTTCGGAAACAAAGAAATTTCATCGTGGAAGTTTTGTAAATTTCTCTTTGCCAGCCTGAATCCCTTCCTCTCCTGACGCGACTCTTGGATCTGAAGTCAGGGCCCTCCTGGATTCATTGTGGTGCTCTCCACAGATCAGTGACTCGTGGAGAAAAGGCTCCACTTCTGGATTCAATCAATGAACTCCAATGAGTGGCGGAATTCCCTCGCGCCAATGAATGGATGTACACTGATGCGCGCGCTTCTTTGAAATTATTGAACGTCGAATTTACGTAATAAGTGAGCGTATCACTTCCAGTGAGGTCGGAAATCTATTTCTCTCCGAATTCCTGACCTCCCGGAGAATCAGTTTGGAACCTTTTGATCGCACACCCCGAGGGCACCGAACGAGCAGCCGCTGGGAGAGCGATCTGAATGATTTGAAATAATCAAAAACTTTGAGAGTGACTCGTCAAGATTCTTTTGGGAGGAGCCGAAGCTACCGTCCGAACGCTATGGAAAATTTCCTCGAATCGGAGGCCGTGGAGTGGACTTGACAATTGGAATCGCCCAGAGTGACAAACTTGCCAAAAACTCGAAGAAGTCTGTTGACTTGTGGCTTGACTCAGTCTACAGTGCAAGATCTCCCAATTGGCTCACAACTGTAGAGAGTCGTTTATGCTGACAGAACGCGGTTGGCGGTCAGTTCAGTTGATTTTCTTTCCCTTGTGCAGCGTCAGCATGACCAGATAGAGAAAGTCAAAGTGACAAACGACACTCTCTGGAAAGTCTCTGGTCGGAGTGCTATCAGACAGCGACACGTGAACCATTTCTGAATGGATCCTCTCCCCTTCCCCGGCAAAAGATATTCTCCGGTTTCTCTTGAGAACGCGCGCAGATCCAAAATAGGATTTCCCTGCCCATCGCGTAGAACTCGGGCCCAAGCCAGATAAGCAGCGTAATAAAGCGCCAGAGAGATTGCAGGTAGTATCAGCAGTGAATCTTCCGAACGCGCTCCAGAATCTGTTCAAAGTTACGTTGTTCATGGTGGGCATATGAATCACATGATATTCGGCAATCATTCTACCTTTCTCTGATTGTGAGACCTCTCGCGGAAGCGGCAAATCGGAGCCTGTCAGAGTAAACGGAATCTGCCTGAATTGGAAACGATGTTACTCAATGTCGGGCCGAAGTCTCTGATAACTCCCACTCGTACCTCTCGGGTCTCTGTCACTTTCTACTAAGTGTCGCTTAAACGCTTCCGGATCCGATGTCGAATTCGGAACGGGGACTTCGTTTCCGTTCGACGAGATGAAAAAATTCCGATTTTTTTTTGGTGAGCGTCTGCGAGGCGTCAGTGATTTCCTCGAGGGAGACGAGACGTCGAAATTGAATGTTGGTGATTCTCCTAGTCTTTTTCCGCGATGTTTGGAACTACCAAAGCCTCCCTGAGTCCCGATTCGAGCACTTCTGAACTCCCAGGTCGGAATGGAATGAAACGGTTCCCAGGAGATCAGCTGATTTTGTTCCTCAATCCACCTGCGAGTTGGCGCGGATTCTCTCGAGCCTTCTACTTTTTCCTGGTCGACATCCTGTCTCACTCAGTGAAAAATGCATCCAAAAAGAATCCGTGGAGCTTCTCTTCCATTTACCCACTGGCTTCAAATGGTATTTTTTTATTTCCACGGGGGGCGTCCCGGTTTCGCTCAAACGACAAAAAGTTTCAACTCCGAAGTCAACCTTCGCATTCCTTCGACGACGAAATTGTTTCGATTTCCCGGTTTGCGGTCCTCAAAATCTCAGCCGAGACATGCGGAGCTTTGAGGTGAGAAATCAGGGCTCCGGATCAAAGGTCTTCTGCTGGGGTTTGTATTGTTATGCCTCAGACAGTGGCGCCAAGAACAGTTGCTTGGTGCATCGAGCGTTTTCCGCTACTTTCCGTTCTCTCACGAAGAATTCCTCTTCAATCGGGAGCTCGTTAGCGGAACTCCCTGCAATCAAGAACTGGGCTTTCCAGTTTGCAGAAAGTCCCCTGCAGTGTAAAGGAAAATGCGTTTGGAGAAGCGAAGTCCCACTGTGGCGGAAAGAAGTTGCATGATTCAGAATTTTTAATCCTCGAACGTAAACAGTTTTATTGACGATCCGGTTCTCGAGTTGGATCGCAGATCTAAAGTTGTTTTTCGTAAATTCGCGAACGGTTAACCTGCAATGATTCGTCACTCGGAAAACACTTTCGCAAACTTTCGAATAGCACCACGGGTGATGTTTGGTCAGGTGGCGCCTGACAATTTCCGAACAATTACTCTCCAATCGGTCGCTTTCGTCGTTACATAAGAGTCGATTGTAATGTCCTTCAAAGCTTTCCAACGACGCTCGGTGATTTATGGCCACGCGCGAGAGGAACTTTCCTCGCACTGCTCTCATTCCAACTCTCGCAAAGCTTCATTCCGGAGCATTTGAACGAGAATTCTTGCTCCAACCAGAATTATCCACGTGCTGGAGCAAAGTTCGTCCACATGCGGCCGTCGACTGACAACGAACAAGACGAGTTTGCTTGTTGGACCTCTTGAGCTCGGAAACACAAAACTTCATTTCCAATCTGTAGCCGAGCATTCCTTTTTAGCTTGGAGTCGACAATGGGCTACATTTGGAAATTTGAGCAAACCAGATTTCCACGGACGGATATGAGAATATGGAGTGAGAAAGAGCTCCCCGAGAACATGGGCCACGGCCCTCGGTGAGGAGGGCGGGTATTCGATACGGGACCGATTCCTGAACTAAATTCAATACCACTCTGAGCTCTCGAGAGATAACGACTTTGCAAGCTGACTGAACTGTTCAATCTCTGATTGATCTCGATACTAGAAGATATTTGCAACTCTCCGGGTCAAGGTCATCGACAACCGAGAAACGTCTCTGCATCACATTCCAGCGTTTTTCCCGAAGAGGGAAACAAACTGGACCTTTGCGCTCACTCTGAAAAGCATTCGAGTCTCGTCACTGCATACTTCAGAGTTGAGATGACGGTGGATTGTACCGAGACAATTCAGGGGCGAGACGCGCAGAGACGGTCATGATTATTGTTCGCATCCTTGGCTTAGTCCTGGAAATCTCTCTGGGCCTTGTTCTTATTCCAACAAGATGCCACATCACGTTCTATCTCGGGCGTGCTTTGACGGTACAAACTCACGGTTGCATGAACTTTTTCGCTGTCTGAAGTGCACTTGAACCCTGCGGGTTGTCCCGCGACATCGCTGTTACCGTGACGCTGGAACTGGACTCGCACACTCCAAGCGGGCTGCCTACAGCCGCGAATAACATCAATGGTGCCTTATGGGAATGAGTTTAGTCGGGAAGGAGATGGAAATGCAATCTGTTGTTATGTCATGGTTGACTACAGGCCACCTCGTCAACATCAGGTCGGCGAAGTGGAGCTGCTTGATTGCTTTTCAACACTGATTTGTCGAAGTGAAGTAATCGCCAGAAGGGAGTTCGCACCGTCTCCATCCTTAGCGAGAAAATCAGCGGCTTAAGAGACCCATGTCTATCACATGTCTACATATCCGCGATGTATTCTACTCTTCTCGAGGTGTTGCCGCTGAATTTTGGGCTGGGAGGAAAATTTCGGCGAGGAGGACGGAGATCTCGGCGGTGATCGAAAGGAAAACTTCGCCCCAGGGCGAGCAACGGATTCAGCCTCTTTCCAATCGCAAGCCGCCAACAGAGTGGCCTCGACAAAGGATGTGAACGATGTCTAGGGTTTAGGCACACATACAGCAACAAAAGCTCCTGAGCACCTGTTACGAACGGCAGCCCGAAGAAGTGGACGTGGGCGTGTGTCGTTCATCATCACAACTCTTTCCGTCCACCGAGCTTCAGCTAAATTCACAAGGACGCCGTTTAGAGACTTTTTCGTTGTGACGAAATCTGAGCACTTGAATCCGGCGGCCCCTTTGAAAAACTTGGAAAAGACTTAACGCGTCCCCGATCATTGCGTAAACTGCGACAGCGCGGGTGTCCAAGGCCCTAATACATAGAAGGTGGTACTGGAGTGTCCGGCGTAGTTCATAGACCATCGCGCGCAGATCTCGGACCGAAATACGCGTTTTGCCAGGAGTATCGTTCCTCCACGACGCGACGCTGTCACCAGCCGATGATTGAGCCCTCAAACTAAGATATGGTAAATATGTATTCATGGCTCGAATTTCTCAATCTATTCAAAACTTCGAGAGGAATCAGAGAACGCTAGAGCTCTGAGCACTTACTCGACAAAACATCACCGGCGGGAATGACTCGTTTTCTTCCTCGATTGGAGCGTTTCGAGATTTCAACGTGTTTGGGGATTAAGGTGGAAACTGTCGAAAACCTATATCAGCATGTCGCAGCTGCCGATGGGAAGCAATTATCCGCGAAACAGAAACACGACACTCAAAGTTTCTCCTCGCTCGCGTCATAGGGAAACTTGAGATTCCATCTCCAACGAGCAAAACATTCCTTTCTCGTGCGCGTCGGGAAAGTCGTACCGACTCCAAACTCCTTGGAAAAGACCATGAGAAGCTCCTTGTCGATCGATTGATCTCTAATGAAGGTTTTTTGATTTGGTTTTGGTATCGACTTTGTGGTATTCAAAGGTGGAGATTTTCGCCCAGACCCTGACGAAGTGGCAGAACCTACAGTGGGAGGCGCGCACTACCGTGCTCGTCCTCTGGACTCGCTGTGGGCAACCTTTTAGGTCTCGTGGACCACCAGTCCGATGGTCAGAAATCTCGCGGACCACCCAGGGACGCTACGCTCTGAATTTTCTAGCTCTTGAATCATCCTTAAGGAGAGTAATATGTGTTATCTGTCGAGATACTACCCGGTAGGGACTGACAACTTATGTTCTGTTGAAATTCTTGTTCCTATCCCTCCATCTGTACTCATCTTTGCCACGGAATAACCTGGACTGGCAGACGCGCTGGAATTTCTTACCTCACTAACATATGCAGGTGCGTTCCGACCTGATACCGCCCATTGCAAAATGGCACAATCATTTGAGCTAATCGAGTGCGCTGCGAATTTTGAGAAATCTCATTTCGAAATAAGGATTTCGTCGGAGAGCGCAGATACTCCATCTATTCCTCATTGAGTCTCCATTTCCTTTCAATGCACCAAAACCATCCTGCGGACCACCAAAAACTTGCGCACGGACCACCGGTTGCCCACCGCTGCTCTGGACTCTAGGCAACGTTCTTAAACCTGGAGCCAGGTGGCCCAAAGGGGGCCACTGCAGCTTCCCAGGGGGAGGGGGGAGGGCAGAAGAGGTTTTCTGGAGACGTTGAGCTTATGTCTATGCTGGATTCAGGGGGCCACGGATTTACCCCATGAGCCCCTAGAAGGGCCCAGCCGTATAAAAGGATGGGAACCTCCGCTTTAGAGCGACGTTCTTTGTGAGCTGGTTTCTCCGGTAGATAACCGGAGGCTCGCATCCAAGTCTTCGGAGAAGAGAATCGTTTCTTAGCCCCAGACTGCGGAGGTTTCGATGACGAAAGGGCTGAATATGGAGTTGGAGGAGGGAATGCGGTAGTGGATGTGTTCGTCACTCTCGGTCCTGGCGGTGACTGCGCCAACAGTTCTTGCGAAATTGCTGTAACTCGCAAATCAAGCGTGGCGCAAATCAAAACGTCCCATAAAGGAAGCTTCCCGCCGATCGCAGTGGCCACGACGTTGTTAATCGCGTTCTGACGCGATTGACGGAACCAGGCGGTCGATATATAACTGAAGTAGTGGTGCACCTAGGTGTCAGAAGAGGCGCCACACCTGCATTGATGCTCGACAAATAGATCGAGCTCGAGATGTAGGCCACAAGCGACACCTCAATGACCACCATGCTCAACTTGTCATTAGGACGGACATGCGACAGAGCCCCGTTTTGAGGGCCGACCGTGTGGGGAAAAAGTGGGAGAAATCTGTTGTCTTCTTTCTCCCGTCGACCGAAAGTACTTTCTTCACTGTTTTCCGCATCGTCTCGTCGAGGTTCAGGATCATCCAAAATGGAGGACCATCCGAACGACCCCGACATTTTTTGAAAAAGCTTCACATGAGAGTTCCCGAATAGGAGCCGCCGGTTCAGTCGCCGCCGTGAGAGAATTGGCTCCCAGACCTTCGTCCCTCTCTCTCTTTCACTCATAAACTCAATGTCTATGCGTTAGGTTGTGTAGGACGGCATTCTGAGTATGCAAACGTTATTTCGGAGAATTGCCTCTTCCATCGGCAGTGGGAGATGAGAATCCCTCGGTAATGAGAGAAACATCCCCGCCTGCAAGGAACTTCTCGGAATTCCCGACAACGATCGGAGACAAAAGCGTTCGGTCCCGAGTTGGAATCGGTAACGACGCCTGCGAAAGTTTCCTTGGAAAAGTTTCTTTAGATAAGGGTTCCGAAATATCGAGCGCGTCGCAAACACCTTCAACTTGCACGTGCAAAGGCCGCGATACCGAACCATAATAACAAACTCCAGATCAGATCTTGAACTCTGTTCCAATCTTGAACTCGGCTCGATACGGCGGCGATTGTAATTCTGTAATTTATCCGTTCGCTTCATCATCGATCAAGGTTGCGCCCTTCGCGCCTTCACCGGCGGAAGTTTGATCTTATTGTACGCTGCTGAGCAGAATGACTTCGAATGAGGTTCTTTGTTGCTGTGTACATTTATAGCGCACACCAGGATCGCCTGAAATGCTCCTCTCAATATACTTCGGAAACGGACTCCTTTTCACAAAGAAAGTCCGTTAAGCCGAGAGAAAGTCAGCGGTCGGTTCTCTGTGAGTCAAGTCGAAGGCTCGAGACTCGACGAGGTTTCGGCGCTTCGACCGTCCCCAGATTTGTGAAAGTAACCCAAGTTCCTTCGTGGGGCGGTCTCCCAGACGGGGTCCGAGTTTGGTGACGACCGGAATCTTATCGAGGCAGTTTACGACGTGTCCGTTCATCGAAATTGGAGCGAATTCACGCTTATCTCGTCTGCTTACAGACATGGCAAGTTCCGCCAAGTCGGCATTCAATAATCGGATCATTTTTTTCTGGGCGTACCACACTCGGGGGCGTTCCTTTGTTCTTTCCAACCAAAACCGCTGATCCATAAAAGGTACTCCTGCGCAGTCATCACCTATGTCATATTATCACACGACCCAATTATCCTCTCAAGGAAACGTCAACAGAAGCTGTGTGCACTGACTCGCTCGCTCGCTCGCGAGCCCTTTCCCAAAGCTTCCCAAGAAAGTAAGACACAAAAGTTTTTCCCGGCTCGGGACACATCAAACAGCCGGAGGGCTAGTAAATTTTTCGACTTCTCTCTAAACGGCGAGTTTCCGACTGAAAGGAGTCACGTCGAATTGTTCTCCTCAGATGAGAGCTCTTGAGCTCAATGAGAGATTAACAGTCTCCGAAATCTTTATTTTGAATCTGTCATCTTCGATGAGATGCTTCTCTTGTGGCGCATTTATTCTCTGGGACCCATCTCCGACCAGATCAGGAAAGCTCGGGGAAGGTCATGCTACGAAACTAATACTCTCTTCGTGAGGAGCTCGAGAACATTATGATCCATCGGTTGAATTCGTTTATTGGAAATCAATCGAAGCGACTTCCGGCTCGAGTGATCTGGAAGTATCGATCGGGGAGTCGCCGCAGAGGGAGTATCTCCGAGAAAATTTCTCGATTCGAGATGCTTTCAAATGGACATCGCGTAGAAAAGATCAGAACGGGCTGAAATTTCACATAGAAAGTCCCAAATAGAAGGAAGAGAAGAAAAATGTTAAAAAACATCTCAGTTTTCTCGGGGTATCGGAACGAAGTTGCATCGCTATTTGTCCTTCAGAATGATTATCAATCGTTTCCGTCCTAGAAACCGTAGAGCCGGGGTTTCCGGGAGGAAACTTTGGGAAAAACGCTCTCGTGGACAAAGCACGAAAGTCCGGGAAATCGAACCAAAAACGTGTCGATTAACGCTCGAGAGAGCTGCGTCAACACGACTCGATTAGTTTGTTGGATATAAAAATGCTGGCTAGTCCTACAAGTTGTAGTCTGCTGGCCTTAGACAGGCCTCCTTCAGTAGGCCGCGTCTCGTAGTTGTTCGCGGCCGTACTGTCTGGTGTATGCCCTGGAGACCAAACAATCGTTCTAGTCCGCGAGACGCTCGCTTTTTTCATTCATCAAGATTGATGTATTTCTGATGACAGCCCGACGCTTCTCTCGTGGAAGAGCTCCACGCTTCCATCGTTCCCCGCGTTCAATGTTGAAAGTTTCACCTGAACTTTGATGTCGAGCCGTGAGTTTTAAACTCGTAGAGTTACTCCTCATCCACGGCCAATCAATTCCTGCGTCGAGTTTCAACTTTATTGAGTCTTTCGAGCGGTTCAGTTGGTATCGGGGAGAGTATTGCAACGTCGAGAGGTCGAGAGAGCTGTTAAAAACCACAACTTCCCTCAACTTTCGCTGTTGTCTGGATGTAAAATCCTTGTTTAAAGGTTAGCCACTCCCGACTCCGCTCAAACCATCGAAGTCGATCTGACCTGCGGCACCGAAGTTGCATATCTGCCGAAGCGAACAACGATTCGAAAAAAAATAGATCAGGCCCTCACGATTTGTCCCTTTCGTCAAATGAGAGCATCCGATCACATACCATCACACCTGTGACGAAATTCTCATTATTTTCAAATCCGACGGGAGTTGAACATGTTCACGATGATGAACATGGACAAAACATCTCTGTGGAACGCTGAAGAGGAATTCTTGCGTCCTGTTATCGATTTGAAGTGTCGCGTCGTTGAGTCGAATGCACGTCCATTGAAGGTTGAGTGGTCTCGAGGAGTCGCTCGAAAACGAATGTACGCATTCTTGTGAGGAAATGGAAAACATCCTTTCCATCGATGCTCCATCAAGTCCCAGACTCCCAAATCGCAGCCTACGGCTATGGATTCTTCACCTTCTCCGCGATGCTCCAGAATCGAAGGAGATTACAGTACAATGTAGCCCTCCTTGAGCGGAACCATGCTCTCCTCACATCTACTCATCAGTGGAAATCTGGAATCATGGAATTGATTGAATGGCAACAGAAGATGAACTGGCTGGATCCCTCCTGGTTATCAATGTCATCAGCTGGTCGAATAAATTTCCGATAAACGGCATCGTCAGATGATTTTTCTCTGAGAACTACGCGGCGCTTTGGTTCGATCACGGCCGGCGTTGAATACGAACCGCAGATTTTCATTACTGCAAGTCTAGGATCACATTTCACTCGAAACGATGGACTGCCGAGTTTGTGAGTTTATGTCGGTCAGAACGACCATTCGCCGTCGGAGTCGGTATCGCGATACGGCGATGGATGCTCTCCGTTGCTCATTACGTTATTCCGGATTAAAACTTCTCGGTCTGTGTTTATCGCAAGCAACAATGAGATTTTCCGCTAGGATCCATGTATGTGTGTATTACCGAATTGAGCATGGACCTCGTTTGAAGATGACCGGAACTGTATCGCGCGCTACTAATGTCTCGGTTCTGCTTCGATGAATGAGATGTTAATTCAAAATGAAGCCAATCCAGACGATGAATTCTATTAGTCCAGCAGCGAATTCCATCTTCGTTCAAATTCATCAGACGGTCCGATTCCACTCGTCGAGAGGTCGAAGCGGCGACACCCGATCCACGCTCTCTTTCAATGGTTGCAGCCCTCCTTCTATGTCATGCCTGTCAATATCGTGAAGCTCGTCAATCGCGCTCCAAATCGAGTCCAACTGTCGTCCGCACGAGGTACTCAGCTCTGTATGGAGATGGTTTGTCTGACTGACTGGCTCGCTCCGAGCATTCATAGCTGAATGGTTCATGGGATCAGCTATAATTCGCTTAACTGATCACCGACCGAGTCCGCAGTTCCGTCCAATAATCATTAGAGGCCGAGCGAGCAGGTTTGCGGACGAGTGTGAAGAATAATGAGAGTTGGAAGCTAAGCGGAGGAACGGCATCCCTGTTCGAATGATCTGAAGGAGAGGTTCGAGTCCGCGTTTCGTGGTCGAGTCCACGGCTTCTCGAATGCTATCCCGAAGCCTTTCAATCTCCGTTCCCCTTCACCAGGGAAAGCAGCAGCGCGGGGGAAGGGGATCACAAACAGAGCAAGCATGATTTACGTATTCCACGCAATAAGTTATTCATCGTTGATTATCATGCTGCCGATAGCGATCGGGATGTTGATGACAACGGAGACAACTGTCAATGTTGGCGATGAATAACTGCGATCGAGGTCGAGCCTCTTACAACTTGAGAAACTGAATATGTCAGCTTCATCAGAACCTTTATCTGGGCAAGAATGCATCTTACAAGCTCCGGCTGGAATTTCCGTTCAGACCCCATCATCGATTGTCCACAGCACTAATGGTAAGACCGCCGCGCTGTTGTTTGTTGCTGTCCGGAGCAATTCGGGATTTCGTGGAGCTCGTCACTTCCCAATGACGGTTTTGTCAACGAAAGCATTCCCAAAAGTCAAACGCTTCATCCTTGGATGAAAGGATGCAGAGAGGAGAGGAAGAGAGCGATAGACAGTGCTCACTGCTTGCACGGATCGATCATTCTGCAGAAAGATTGCCCGAGAGGAAACCGGTCGCAAGATGGATTCAATCTTGGAATGACCCGTCTCCTGCGACTGATCTGTCGTTCTTGGAGCCCGTCTGGCCGATCTCAAATCCTCCACTCCATCGTCGCAGGCCGCGGCTTTGCACTACGCTTCCGTTTCAGCTGAATGGAGGGAGCCTGGAGCAAAGTGTAGGGAGGATGCCATCGGCAAATGAGAAAGAGACATTGCACAAGTGTCGCGAACGGAAAAAAAACATTTTTCTTGTTCTCGGGCTGACTTCCGCAAAATTCCTCCACTGAGCTGATGGTTTGTTGGCGATTCACTGGAATGGGAACACAGAAAAAAATTGAATCCCGGAATTGAAAAAGGCCTCCGAGCACGCAGCAGTCAACCTCCATCATGTCCTCTATCTACTCATCAGAAAACGAAGCGTGTCGTCACTGCACACGGGAAGAGGGAAGATATCTACATCTCGTGAATGACTACAAGCGCGCAATGTCAAAAACGATCGCACTGTGGTCTCGGAGAGTGCGGCCAAGTTCCATCTACGACTCGGCATGGGATTCTGCGGTCTGTAATCTCGTCGCCCGGAATGGAACAGCATCATTCCGGGCGAATTCTAAGCGACCGACCAGTCGTCCACCCATCAGAACAGCCTTCCAGCGCGACAATCGTCCGCCGAGCGACTATGTGAAACTGTAAGGAGAAACGCTACAATCAGGCAGCGCAACTCACGAGGAGGGAACGGACTCATACTCAGTCGAAGGATAAGAGTCTGGTTCAAGGATGTCTGAGTGCAAGTTCAAAGTTCCCGTCTGGAGTCAGGTTTACTGATTGTGAGTTCGACTTGGAAAACGGTGACCCTGAGTTCCTCCAAGAGTATAATCGCCACAGAGAGCTTCCCTAGTCCTCGTCCGAAGTTCTTTGCGCGAAGTCACTAGCTCGAGACGAAGCTGATGGCAACTTGCTGATCATTTTTGAATTTCTCCCGCAAAGGTTTTCATCTGTTGCTGGGGACACGACCCAGAGACAAGCGAGTTCCCTTGTGAGAAAACATCAGGTTCGTTAACTCGAAATTGGTCGGAGACTCGGATCCCAGAGCTGAAAGTGTCAGGGATAACTCCTGATGTAATCCAACGTGACAACATATAATCACGATGAGTGCTTTGGAGTTGCCAGGTTACACGAGACATTCTTCCTGTTATTTCGTATTTTGAAGAGTCCAGCCACTCTCGTTCTGTATGAATGAGCATGATTTGCTCTCAACCGACACTACATGATGATCCGCTTCGAAGGATCATGTCCACCACAAGCTGGTGCACCAACAATTTTTGAGAAATTTTTCGAAAATGCGAAACGTGTCATTTTCCATCAGAGATACCTTGTAAGCAGCGTTTCCTGCCCACGTTCGAAACTCCGAGATCGGTTGTGTTCTCATGGAAGCGATTTACAAGAAATGATAGACATTCTGATGTGAAAACCCTTGTGAGCATTGGATCCCACATATTTTCAATCGATTCTATGAAAAGAAAGCGTTGCTGCTGTGATTGCATCGGTTTCTTGTTTCCGTGCTCTCAGGAGACACTGACAGAATTCGCAGACTTCCTGAGCAGATATCCCCATAGAGGTATTCTGGACACCCAAGAGTATCCTCATTAACGTTCTCCTGAGCTTTCTGACCTCAGCCGTCTATAAGTGGGCCTCAGCGCACCGGAGATCGCTCGGATTCTCCTTACTTCGGACGTTTCTCCAGAAGTATGGTCGCTCGAAAGGTCAGTGGAAACTGCCGTGCCGAGGTGGCTGCGTGACGCGCCTTCCGCAGAAGTCTTTTATGTTCCACTCGATCTATTCTTATATTCGTCCGACAGAATTGATGCGGTAACGTTGGCTGTTTTTGTGCCGTAGATTCGTCCAGCCGCTCTCGACTCGAGCCGTCGAAAAACCGTCATAACTCCGTCTCATACACACACATGACTTCAAGAAGATATTTCGAGAACGATCGCGTAACCTGTTCTCGCTCGTTCGAGGAACCTCAGTCTCCTCATCGGCCGCTATCAATCAGCCGGGCGTACATATTGTTAGTTTGGTAACCATGAGAGCCCCACGATCGCGATGTACGTATCTGATAGCTGCGGCTGTTGACACCGTCGTCTTAGTATTCTCGTCGTTTCCATCGTAATCGGTGGCCTGTTTCGTCCAGTCTACGGCCTTCGTCGACGGTTTCCTCTGTGGGCTCAATGTACGCTCTCTAGCAGGCCTCCGAGCTAGGGAAAGGGAGCGAGGGAAAGCTTCGTACACAGAGGAGGGAGACAGCCGTCTTTGGAGCGCGGGCAGGGAGCAGTCCGTTCTCGGCTCGAGCCTAGTCTGTAACAATTGTTCGGCGCGTGGACGGCTCAATTATCGTGTGCGTGCGGAAGAATCGCGACGTCTTCGACGGTCCAGAGCGATTCGAACAAAATGCGCTCAAGTGGAGTTCGGAAGTACATGGTTGGTAACTTTCTACTCGTGCTGTGCGTCGTTCCTCTGTTCGGCTTTCCGGAAAACGACGGTGGTCTGCAAGGCAAACGAGCCAGTGCCAAGGAGTACAAAGGAAGCCACGGCCAAAGTGAAGAAGGCGACTCTGACAGGTAAAGCAACCTTCCTCGCCCTTGACGACCTGATTCCGTGTGGTCGCGAAATCGTCGTTCCTGTCGCGAAATAACAACGCGTAATCGTCATGCTTGAGGGATATGAACAGCGGCGCGGAAGGCTGTTCGTTGTTGCATGAAGAATGAGAGCGGGCCGCTGTTGAATTAATTTCCCCCCGACCCGAATCCAGTGTGGACAAGCTCCAAAGACGCGAAGCAAGAAGAGCAACATTTGCAATCGGGACGACTGACTTTTCGAGGAGGTTGATCGCCGGGATTACTATCGACAGCGACCCCATCGAGTGTCAATGATTTATCAGCGACCGTTTTTCTTTGGATGGGAAGCGGCGATTGAGACACCGGCGCCGCTTGCTGCTCTTTACCACTGGTTGTATGTACACGCCTCAAAGGGAGTCAAGTTGAAAAATTGGGGACATTTTTCAAAGCTCACCAAGTCGAGTGTCGAGTGTCTCTGTAATATATGTGCATAAATTCACAACCAGTGGACTTAAGAGCTTTCTTTGTGGTGCCATGGGAAACAGTCCCAACCACTCACTCGGTGCCACCGGTGGCCGGCCTTTGGGAGGACACTTCGAGGGAATACGATGCAGCTTATCAAGCTCACGCCTAATGCTTCTTTGATGAATTGAGATCGAAGGCCTCGATGCACAAGCACCAGGTTGGGAACTTCGTCGGTTGGGGAGAATCGTGCCTTTCATAACTTTTCGGTGTCAGAGCTCCACGATTCTATACTTCGTGCATACCTTGTTGAAACAGGACCTGGAGCCACCGTACCGCGTCATTGAATCTAGGAGCTCCACTTTCAAACTTCGGAACGCTCGTGGAGACGATTCTGTCGACAATAAAATCGAGCCTGTTGTCATCGCCCAAATCAAGAACACTCCGAAGTCATCGACGTCAAGTACGACGGACGTAAACGTTGGTGCAACTCTTCGAGGGGCTCGTTCAACCAATCCGGCCATCGCGAAAGTGTGATTCATTCTTTCTTTCGGGATCCGACAGGTCGCATAGAGGTTTTGCTTGACAAAAAGGTTCTCTACTCGATGCGAGCTCGCGGTCGCAGGAGATAGAATCAGCCACCTAGCGAGTTGAAAAGATATAGGTGCTGTGTATATATACATAGAGTATGCCTCTGTCATCTGCTCGTCAAATTGGGAGAGTGAGCCAACCGACCGATAAAGCGCTTTGCGAGCAAGAAGCTCCGGGCACCGCTCTGCCGGAGATCCCTTGATTCTATCTAATAGAGCAAACCTGCTGCATTGCCTTCCGCGAAAGCTCCATTGCGTGGCGGAGGAAACGAGCTGGATATGCCGAAAAGTAATACAGGGGGAAAAGCGGGTCCCGTGGAAGGACGTTCTGGATGACCAAGTCCCTTGGTTCCGTTGTCAGCGTGCGAATGTCATCACGAGAATTGTTCCGCTTCGTTGTGTGTCCGCTCCCTCGGATTCTGCGACCCAGTCAGTCGTCGTTGTTTCCTCGAGGCAAGACACATCGTCGTCGTCTTTCTCGCCGAATCGAACTCCTCGAATCGAAGAGACGGGATAACAATTCGAAGGAGCCCGTGAGTGGTTAACAAGCTGTCGACATCGGCCATGAATTCACTATGGGGATTCGGGAACTCGACTTTGTCAAAACCCGTCGAAGCCGCACCGAGCTCGCCTCTGTTACCCAACACCAATCGAATGTGATGAGCTTCTCGGGCATTGAGCTTCGAGTGTTCTACGCAAACTGACTAGCAACTTCGGAAAACGGCTTCAATAACTCCGAACGCGCGTGGTGTTGATTAATGCATCGAAATTTATGCGGCGGCCCCATGGATTCGAAAACTCGCCCACGCGCCAGTTTCAGTTGGGAGGCGGACGAAAATTCCAAAAAATACCTCGATTTGATGCAAACCGCAAAAGCGGAGGCTGACGTTTGTGGACTCTTATCAATAGGGGTTCGATGGTTGTCTTTTCATTCAACAGCTGCTTCGCAAGAGTCGAACCACGAGGATCCGCTCGCGTTCGTGGGTTTTCTCTCCCTCGACAGAGAAAGACTTCGCTTCTCAGTGTTTTGGGCATCCGTAGAGCCTTGGAGCGAACACAAAAAACGAGTCGGCGTGTATTTTTAGGTAATGCGCCGTCTTTTCGCTGGCCGAGCAAGGAGGATCCTCCCGCTTTAATATGCACCAACTGTCTAGTCTGTCAGCAAAATCCCAAACCGAGGTTAATCCTTCTAGCGTCAGCAACCTCAAAAAAATGCGTCATCCTACTTCGTTTTCACTTTTCCCCGTGTTCCCGACGAAGCGAATGTCGTGCAGCTTTTGGGCAGCTTAGTCTTGGGTGACACGAAAGCGGAACAAGTGCACTTCGTCGGGACGGTACTGTTGAAGACCGTTCTGTGTTTCGGTTCCGTTTTCTGGTGGGTTTCGCATGAGATGCGTGCAAACTTCCACGGATAAAGATGATTAGTACGAAGCGACATGAAGAACACTGCAGAGCAGCACGTCGTTATTTCAACTGCGCTGCATAAATGGAGACGCTCGATGTCCTCCCCAGCAACTCGCGAACGCTGTTCCCAGCGTGCCGAACTCCCTCTTCGTCTCTCAACGTGTCCGCGAACGTCCTGCTCTTCTTGGATGGAGAGAGGCTCGAAGGTTTACTGATGAGAGCTGGTAGACGAATCGGAAGAGCATTCATTTTTCTGCGCTCCGGGACGACTCGTTTTTTTTTCAATTCTCCGAGCTCAATTTAGAGTTCATGTCGTCGCTTGTGAAATATTGATCACGCTCAACAGAATGAGGAACGCATGCGAGAGAGTTCGCTTTCCCTACATTCACTGCTGCCCTATTTTTTTTTTCGAGAACTCTCTTCCAGCCCCGACTTCCTCCTCATCGAGAGTCTCTGATAAGAAACGCTCGGCTGGGTCCATGTCAAGGTTCTCGGGCTTATTCACAAGCAATCGACTGTATGCGAAAGCAACGGAGAACATTTTCCGATGTGAGCACAACGGCGGGAAAAGACATCAGCGAATGTCATCGTTGATGACCGAGGTGCACACTTGAATCAAGACGAAGGGAACAGAGCAATCTGATATTCCGATTCAGTTGATCGGAAGTCAACAAAAAACTAAGAGACATCGGTTTGTTTCTTGATCGAAAAGCGTTTTGGCCTCTTTCCAAACTCCGCCCGCATTCAGACTTCTGGAAAAGCTCGAAATAACAAGGAGAACAGAAAAAAAAACTTGTGGAGATCCTCCAGATAGATGGAGGAGCATGACGGCGGAAACTTGTGACAAATGTCTCCGCAGTCGAATGACTCCTATCATCCTTTATTTCTCGGCGGTCGTGTTTGTCAGACTATAATAAAGTTCGCCTAATGGAATGTCATCGATTCTCAACCCTTTCATTAGGCGACCTCCCGTTCGGAGATGAAGTTCACTCGGCTCACTGAGGAAGTGACGCCTCGGATCGTGCACAATCGCAGCAGCGAAAAACTCCGGGGATCGGCATCTGAGTTTCATTCTACACAATTTGGAAACGCTTAGGAAAAAAACCGAAGCGTTTTAGCTTCCAAACTTCCAAACTTTTGAGAGACTTAATCACAGCAGCCCCTGGATTCCTCACAACCATTAAGCTGACGTTTTTGCTCGAGCGAATTCAGATATTGGGCCTGACGACACTGTCTCGAATCCGAATAACAATTTACCCCATGATTGACCTAAGCTGCAAAACGAGACTCTGGCTCCGACAATGGTTCAGGTTTTTCTCCGGTGTCTCTTGCGCGAATGCAGAACACATTTTTTCGAGGAAAGCTATCCCAGAAAGGAACTCTTTTCCCACCGAACTCCATACAATAAGATGCAAATCCCAGAATATCTAGAACCCTATTTCTCTTCACTTTGAGGGCATGTTCGACTGTGGCCCCCGCCTCCAGGCTCTGAATTTCTCTGCCGTCGTGGAATAAACTGAATGCCAGAAACGAAAGAGTTGACCCAGTAAGTGATCGCGTGGGGAGAAATTTTGAGGCAGATGCTCAAGTGAGCTACTGCTCGAGTGATCTTGAGCACCTCGCGCGAACTTTGAGAATTGAACAAACGCTCGCAAAAAATATAAAAATGTTTGAAGTTTCCGTTCTCGCTGCAAAACGGATGATCCCGGACGTGACACTCATCTACAGCCCCTTGAAGGCTTTGCATCGGGGTTCATGCCTGTTCCATATATCATCACTTCGGACACATCCAATGTTGAGAGCCGCGAACAAACTGCAAAGCTTGGCGCTCCTTGACCGATCGGAACTCGTATTACTGTAATCGCATGGCTGCCGCTAGAAGTTCCTTTAGGGTCCCCGCTTCGTGAATCTTTGGCATTAAATATCGACTCACGACTAAAAAGGAGCACTTTCCACTGTTCGAATGTTTTATTTGCGAATCCCAGGAATCTTTGGAGATTCCAGGGATCACCACGAGTTGGGGTTCAGACAGAGATTCCGAGCCTGAAAGGTCGATACTATGACGAATCAAGCCGGACTCGGAGAAAATTCTGTTGTTCAGTAGAGGTGGTTTAGTAATCGGTGGAAGACCGCTGCTAATGTCAGTTCCGTGTATCAGTGACGCAATGTTGTGTTTTCGAACATTTCTCGAACACCTGATTCCGCTCTGCTCTAAGCTTGAGATGGATACCGAGTGTCGAGCAGGAGTAAATTTAGGGTAAGGATCAAGAAAGAGGAGTTTGGGTGAAACGGGTGATCGAGGAGAAACGAGTGAGTTGGACTCTATTGAATCGAATGCCAACATTTCGATGCCAGACTTAGTTGCCGAAGGAACCAGGTTAAACGGTGCGGCGGTGCTCCCTGATAACGGATTCTATTCTATTGACGATTCCACCAAAACGAGATTTCATCAGGTGGGTTGTCAGCGAGAGAGCTGTTGATGTCCATGGAGGGTCTTCCAGCGATGTCACTGAAACGGAACGTTGAGGGAAGGGGAGGTTGCGCTCGAATTGTCGGACGAGTCGGAGGGAAGCGGACGGAGCGACGAATAGGATCCGAAGACCATAGAGAGCACGTGAACCAACCAACTCGGCCGCTCTAGCATTGTCGTTTTGCTCGAACAACGAGCACTGCGCACTAAAGACTCAGTGCACGAGACAACATCTTGATGGGACCCCTCGCAAAACTTTCACGTCTCACATAACAGCCGGAGTAATTACCCACGTCGTTGTCAGACGACTTGAAATTGCTTTGAAACGCAAATCAGCCGTCTTCAACGAGTCGCACTCGTTCTAACAGCGAAGAATTGTGCTCCGGATATCATATAATTGAATCGTGTATGTATAATTGAATATCATCGGGAAGCCAGGAGCGAGAGCATCTTACGACGTGATCATTTTGGAGCTTCTCTGAATTCATGGATTAAAATGAACTCCGGCCCCTTTGAAACTACACGATTCAATTGAGGAAGTCTTTCGCTTCCCGCCTAACAGGACCAGTGCTCTGACGGCCTGGTCTCGGAGAATTTGTGTTTTTTCTACTTTCATCCACACTCGGCGATCTTTTCCGAGAAGTTCCCCTTTTTCCGGCGCGTTGGTTCTCGGTTAGCCTTTGAGGGACCAGGAAACCGGTATAGCCTCTTTCTTTAACATTTACCAGGATATTCCCGGTTCCCGGTATCGAACCTATACCTTACTGTGTGACTTTGCGCACCAGACAATGTGAATTTTTAAGATGTGCTGCGTGCCACACAGCCGAACCTGCACTCTGGGTGCGAATCACGCGAACCAGTCGGCTATGTTGACAAGCAGAGGGAACATGCAGCTGAATTTATTGAATGCTTTGAGGAGAGCGAGTCTCCAAAGCTTTTCGTGAAATTCGGAGGATTCGTGAAATGGTTTTCTCTCGAGCTGTGGATAAATACTCGCGCACTGTTCTGCTGCGGATTGTAAACTTCGTCTCTGATGCAGCATTGCTGAGCTCTCGGGGGCCGCTCGATCTCCCATATTAGGCAGTGGGGACAGGGAACGATGGGTCTTAGCTCCCCTGTCTTGCTGGTGGCCGGTCAGCCTGCCAGCCAGTGTCCCAGCCAGTGTCCCAGCCTGAAATCTGTTCGCAAGGGATTTTCCCGAACTAGCTGAAACGGCTCTATAGAAGAACAAGCGACTAAACACCAGAGAGTTTTTTTTTTCATATTGCTATTGTCAGAGCAACGATAGCTGGAACGATCGAAGCCAGTAAAAGGTCTGCGGCTCTACATTATCCTCGAAGGCGGCCTTGTTTCCGAGGATCCCCGCCGAGAATCCTCGTCGACGCTGTTGCCGATACGCGTTGCCAGTTTACGAGAAAAAAAAAAACTACCAGAAGAACAAAGAATGTTCCGCGCTCATTCGCTCGCAGCAAACCGTCTCAGCTTACAGCGATTTCTCGCGACTCGTGATGTACGTTGTAGTCAAACTGCTGCCTCTTCCGATCGTGGTGTTGCTCGCCGTGCTTGTCTCGGTGGATGCTTGAGCTAGTAGATGAGCGGGACTTTGCATGGAGATATTCGCAATATCCGCTCAGCCGCGCCATTCTTCAGCTCCAGCCTCTCGTTTGGGCTACCACCAGCAATCACTGCGAGCCACAGCAGCCTAAGACCCGAACGGATTCCACTAGGCTGCAAGCGCAGCTGCGCTTGGCATAATCATGAGCGCTTGTGATTAGAATGTCTTTGCTCATATTTCCGTTCTGACCATTTGGCCAGCGAGACACGTCTAATTCTTCCAACGTCGACATTCTCTTCTCTATTGCTTGTAACTCAGCTTTGTTTTCGGCCGAACATCTTACGGACCGGCCGACGGAAGTGTCGCTCCCCTCTTGGGAACGCTCTTCCGAATGACAGCGACTCCCTGTGCGCAAATATGTACGCCGCGTGTTCATCTCTTCTTATAAGCGAGTCAATGCATTTCGGAAGCTCGAAGGGGCACTTGTTCAGATATGTGGACGATGACGTACTATATGATCTCAGAAACATTCCCGACACACCTCGACCTCGTTAGCTGATGTTTACACTTGTAGTTCTTACCGACCGACGCTGCACTGTTGGCTCGTTTGTTTGCGAAGTTTAAATGTATTCTTGTCATTTCAGTTATGACCCGTCTCAGAGCAAACTCAACTCGACCATCAAGGACCTCGACGCTCTTGATGAACTCCTAAAGTACTACGACAGGCGAGCGTTGCCCACCAGTCATCTTGGTGAGTGAAGTTTTACTTTGCTTCCGACCGACAACGACAACGATTCTTCACAATCTCGCTCCCAGCAGCCCGAGTTGCTCGGAAAAGGAGGAACTTTCTCAGCCCTCGGCGCAAAGGAGTTTTGCATCATCGTATACTTGAAGTTCCGCTTAGTGCGCCCCGGAAGAACACTCAGCCTCTGGAGAGTCGAGAAAAAGTTTCAAACAACAGAATAAAAGGAAAGAGCAAGCGAATTCGGGATCGCGGGAGCGAAACTCAGCGTTGTGCTGTCATTTTCGTCCGCAGAACACTGCGAAACTTTCAAAATCCTACCCTCGGCCTAGATTCGGTTTGAACTTGATTCTTGAGTCGGAATTCGTGATAACTACGATACTTCAGCCCTAGGTTTCGGTCTTTCGATTTGTCCCAAATCTTGCCATTATTCTTATAGAAATGGATTTCTTGCAATAGATATTATTTAGGTCGGTGCTCGAAGATTTGGCCGTTTCTGCGAGAAAACTCCGAGAGGGGAGCTTAACGCAGGCCCTTGTCACGGACCGGGACTTAGATGCACTGATAAGCCTGCGGATGGCATCCACAATACCACTAGAATTCGTGTCCTTCGATTGTTTCAGCTGGAGTGGACAGTATACTTTCTCAGCTCGCGGATTTTGCCGTCGAGCTCTTCCACATTTCTCTTCCGCGCCCTATGTCAGTGAACTCTTATTGTCTCCTTCGAGGAATTTGATGCGGATTTGAGCGAACAGACCGCCGTCGATGAATTCGAGCGCATCCGCAGAAGCGGAATATAACTCCGAGTAGTGTTAGTGTGTTAGCCAAACATTCCTCTTTTCTTCTCTATACACGTTATCAGCACGTTTCTGATGAGCAGGGCAACAGTGGAAGCTGCAGGAACTTCTGATTGAATCATGAAATAATAGTTACATCAAGTGGGGCAAGAATAAGATATTCTGTCTAGTGATTGCCGATCACGTAGACAAACGAGAGCATCGCCCAGCGACCTCTCGCTCGTCCAAGCTTTATGAGCGAATCAGGAGAAGGCGGTCGGGCATCCAAGAGGAATTGGATTTTCGCTCATAGATTTTCCTCTTTCGTCGCTCTGTTAGATCCGGCGCCGGCATCGCTGCAAAATAAACTGAAGCTGAACGATATCTCCGGGATCTCTTGCTTCATGCTTCATCTGCAATTTTTTCACTTCTTTTCACTATTTTTTCTTCTTTCTCTCGTTTCCAGGAGAGCCAACCATCGTGACGAGTGAGATCTTCATCCGGAGTTTTGGTTCCATTGATCCTTCGAACATGGTTCGTGTGTGTCTATGGGAGAAATTCTCACGATAAATCCCACTTGCTCGCTCTTTCAATCGCATGTCACCGGTTTCTCGAGTATATTCCGCTCGAAGATATCCATACTTCCGATTTCGATCCTCAGCCGCTACGGCGGCCGATATTCTCCAACTTTGATGAGAAGTCCAAAGTGCCATACAACAGAGTTCGATCCCTCCCTCAGAAGATAGAGAACGATCGCCGGAACTCTTTGTCCGATGTTTACTCGTTTTGACACAGATTTAGGCGAATTGTTCGAAGCCGACTGTAAAAACTACTTGATTGGACGAAATGCAGAAACCTTTTGAACTGAAGGCTGTGGCAACCGACCGAGTGATCACGATGAATTCGCGTAGAAGCAAGGGCAAAGCCTAATAATGTCCTGCAATGTTGATTTCCGCAGGATTATGAAGTCGATTTATATCTGCGCCAGGGATGGCAAGATGATCGTTTCAAGAAAAACACGTTTTCCCGGGCCCTCGATCTCAACGACCCAAAGCTGGTCCAACGCATCTGGAAACCCGAGGTGATTTGTCGCCATCAACAAATATACAATACGAATGGGACCGCTTAGGTCTTCTGATTTACTTCGGCTCGAATAGATATCTCAAATGTGCAAGCCTTCCATAAATGTTGTGACCCCGATTATTCTGATCTCGCAGGTGTTTTTCGCAAACGCCAAGCACGCTGAATTCCAATTTGTGACAGTCCCGAATGTTCTTGTTCGCATCAAGCCATCGGGAGAAATACTTTATATGCTGAGGTAAGTTGCGACAAAGCTGGCTTTGAGCGCTTCTCTTGCAGCTTATTTTATGCGAAGTTTGATGAGTGAAGCCAAGGTCGGATGCGTCGTCGTTGTCTGCCTGCTAGACTGCCTGAATCACCTTGGAAAATCTTTCAGGCTCCCATATCAAAATGACTCGCCTCATTAATTTCCGTAGCGATATGTGCAACACGATCAGAGGAGCATTGAACTCACACATCCATTGTTCAAACATGAAATATGCAATCGCGTACGCTGCCTCGACCTTGCCTGTAAACGCTCAATGGCTTGTTCGGGCTGGGATCTACGTAAACGTAAACTATGACTTTCTCGTTCATACGTGCCGGAGAGAACAAACGTCCAGAATTTATAGCGAATGGAGCTGTTCAGAGACTCCACAGTCCTCCGATGTTGGGAATAAAGTTCTCGAAATTTCCTGTCGCCGGCTAGTCGTCTCGAAAATCAATCAATCCTTTGATTGAAAGATTTCTTCTCCGAAGGCTCATTCCTCCCGAAAGACGTGGATTTCTGGAGCATGATCTTTCCGTACATGGGCCGTCTTCGAAAACCACTCGCTTAGTCTAAGGTTTGTGTTTTGCGTCCATCGGAACCACTCAGAGGGATTGAATGCACTTCGTTCGAAAATAAAATTTTCGTGTTCTTCTAAGGTCGAGTTTTTCCGTCACCGCACTCATGACCCGAACGTTTCGTTCCTCGCTATTTATTGTAGGACGAGGCTCGGCCTGAGTAGGCCCCTATTTCGTCTCCCAGCGGTCTGCCGTAGCCAGTTGCTCAATAAAATCCTGCTCGCTCAGAATCTCCACGGAATGCCTCGAAGAATATGGTCGACCGCCGAGTAATTTATCTGATTGCGACGGTGGGAGTGCGCGAGGTCAGAACGTGGAAATGTGAGCTTGTTTCCCCGGTCTCCGGCGTCAACCACTGCCTCCTGTCGTCTTTTCTCCCTTTCTTGTCCTCAACACTGCTGCCAGAAATCTCACGATCTTTGCCTAGAATCGACTGCGAATGTCGCATGATCTTGACTTGGAGTTTCGAGAAAGAGGCCGTCTTTTTCACGGCGAAGGACACTTCGAGACTGAGATCGCTGAAACTGTTCTGAAATCCCGAAGATGAAGAGCTTTCTCCCCACGATTTCCGCGGAAAACCGCATCGGAGACCGAGATGACGAACTCGAGCTGGGCAGATGTCTAACCTCTCGGATTTGCTACTTTGATTCTACTAAGCTTGAAGTTCGTTATCTCTGAAGTTCTCCATCCACCAAGTTCGTTTTGCGAGAAGTATGCTATTTGCTTCATCGGAATAGTTTTTTTCCGATCAGTGCGTTCGCATGTCTAATCTCGCTGTTATTTGAACTTCACTCTTCGAGGATCCACCTTGTGTTCGAGTTTTGGAGGGGATCATCCTCCGGACATATCCATGACAGTCCGATGTATCAATCTGAGAATCCTCCTGAGAACTCTTCGGCGCGAAGAGATAAGTCGGTGATGGTTTGAATCTGGTGATCACCGCGCAAGCCACAGCCTGTCAACTCGTGGGAGCAATCCTGGATTTGCGCCTTTTTTTCGGGTCGAGATTGCGAAGAGAGGAGTTCACATCCATCCAGTCATTCATCACACACTCTGTTTCGGCTCCGGGCAACGCGATGATTACACGGCGATACGACGAGAAGCAACATCGCGCAGGTTGCGCTCGGCTGGGGCGGATGGATAGAACTGGTCCCGGGGAAGCATCAACTCCCGTTTCCTCAGCCGGACTTCCCATCAGTCTGAAGATAAGCGGAGTGTCTGATTGAATTCCGATGATCTCTTCGTTCTCAAAACGAGGCTGCGGTTCCGAGGACAGGGCTATAGCTTGTGTATGTTTATCTCGAACTACCGACGATTCTCGTGTTGCGCAGAAAAACGAATACGAGCAGGCAGGTTGGGACATCCATTGACTTGAGCTCGCCGACGTACACACACGTGAATGAACCCATTCACAATGAGGACCCGGCCTTCGTGTATCTGGTCTCACGCGGTCATCCGAGCAATTGAGTGTAATCACACTTCGGCTGCAATGATGGAAGCCTCTTAGCTTTTGGTTTATGTACATTGTTTGCTCGTCGCCAGCGCCAGACATCACTTCTTCGCTCGCTGAGTCGCCCTCTGCCTGTCTGGTATTGATGAAGGCGAGAATATCGATTTTGAGTCAAGGTTAATGGCATTCTTGGTCATCAAAACAGACCCCGCTCTCACACTTTCCATATCTTCCTTTCGTTCGTCCCGTGACCCGTTCGCAGAAGCAGTTTCTCCTAGCCCCATTTCCCCATCCAGCACCAATCCACTGTGGACAGGGGGTTCTCGGGTGAATTTATGAACCGAGGAAAACCATATAAACAGACAAGCCGCCGACTGGCTCATTAGTCTTTTCAGCTGAACATTATTCAGCAAATTGCGGCTTCGTTCTCACGCCTCCAAAAGCGGAGCGAATCTTCAACGATACGAACAGAGTCTGATAGAATCGCTGCCAAACCTTCGAGAGTTCTCTTCGAACATTCGAGATGCCTTTGAACAAACCCTGGTTCCCGTATCGCTCCTTAATTTGTTTATAGCAACTCACATCGAGAGGAATTTCGGAAAGTTGGTGCAGCAACGCTTGCCAGCCCCGTACTCGGATGCTTGGGTGGGTTCGCGTTCCAGACTCATCTCGAGAGTATGTAGTGCGGCTAGATCGACTGAAAAACAAACCGTCGTTAGAATCTCGTATCATTGAAACGGTAAATTGCATTTGCGGTGCTGAAGAATTTCTTTGTCGGAAGTGAAAATGCCGCAACAATCTCTTCCAATGTCGTCAGCAGAGAGTGATTGTTGGCGGTTTCAGCTATTCCAATGAACGGCATTTACGATCGTGAATGCCTTTATAGCACTACATACGCTTTGAAGAGCATCAGCGGAGCCGAAAATCCTTGATTGGAGGTTTCACAGGCTGAAGATTCCAGGTCCTCGTCTACAAGAGCCTAAATTGCTCGAGAGAATTCGGAGCCCTGAGGTGGCGTCTTCGATACGATACGATATCGCGGTCCAAGTCTTATCGGGTGGATGCTGCTGGAAGACCTGGCCTTGTATGTGCTCTCATAGACATTTCGCTAACTCTAGTTTTCTCAAGCGATTCCCGGACAAGTCCGGGGGAATTCGCGACGGTACTAAATTCTCTTGGATACACTTCTACGAATAGCCGTCAGGATAGAGGTGGTCATAAAGTTGTTCTACTTGCGAGGTCCGAATGGAGCCACGCTGACTTATCAGAGCTTAGCTGAGCCGTATAAACAACCGGGTGCGGCGCGGCGCGGCGCGGCGCGCTGGGGTTGTCACAGAGCGTAACAGATTTATGAAACGTCGAGGGGATAATGGGACCGTTGTTCTGTGACCGAGTCGGAGTATGAATTCCGCATCTGGGTCGTATCGACGACGTCACACTATGCTGCTCCGGAGCTTCCTAAAGCTCTCCATCTCTTACCCTCCGGATACTTTTCCTCTCCAGGTTGAAACTTCGCTTCTCGTGTATGATGGATCTGTACCGCTACCCCATGGATTCGCAAGTTTGCAGCATCGAACTCGCATCATGTGAGTTGTTAAGGAACCGAAGCACCTGCGCCTGATGGAATATGCCCAGAAAACATTAGTATTCAGATTTCTCGATCTTCTACCGACAATGAGAATATTTGCTTGCAGTTTCGAAAACAACGGACGAGCTACAGCTGCGTTGGGCTCCTGAGAACCCGGTCAAACTGTTTGAGAACATGAAGCTTCCCCAATTCGAAATCGAAAACGTGACCGTGTCGCTCTGTAAAGAGAAGTTCCACATTGGTTAGTGACGAAATCATAATCACTCTTCCAGCCCAAACTCTTTGGCAAAAGCGGAGCTCGTTATAGCCAAACAATGGCCTCTTGTCAGATAAAGAAGAATTCGCTCTGTTTTGCTCCAAACGAGGAGCGCAGTTAGGGAAAACTCTGAATTGCGAAGGGATATTCGAATTGACAGCCGATTTGAGGTTTTCTTCTTTCCTCAGGCGAGTACAGCTGTCTTAAGGCCGAGTTCTACTTACAAAGGTCGCTGGGTTACCACATGGTTCAGTCATATCTCCCCACGATCCTGATCGTAGTTATTTCGTGGGTGTCATTCTGGCTGGACGTGGATGCCATCCCCGCTCGAGTAACTCTTGGAGTCACAACACTGCTTACAATTTCGTCAAAGGCAAGCTTCCACGACCGTTCCCTGGAAGGAGGGAGAAAATTTGATGTTGGTCGTTCGCTGCCGGCAGAGTTCAGTTGCTTCACCGCGCTTTCAGTTCTCACATTCCTTCCTCTTTGCTGTTCCGGTTCTTACAGGGCGCAGGCATTCAGTCAAACCTCCCACCTGTGTCTTACGTGAAGGCAATGGACGTCTGGATGGGTACCTGCAC